>CM076730.1:2705143-3305143 GCA_038501795.1 Pseudopleuronectes americanus | reverse complement strand
TAAATCCCTCCATTAACCTTGACAGTCCTCACAGCATGTGAAGAAGTTGAAGTCAGCTCAGTTGCTGGGGGATGTTGGCGCCGCTGACTTTTTCTGCCTCCTGCACAACCACACAAGGTGGCGGACTCCCCTCCACGATGAAGCATTCTTTGGTTTCTCTGTCTTGTCAGGCAGCCCCGTCTCCTTGGGTTTGGGATTAGGGAGAACATTGGAGTGAGACTCGTCCTCAGTAAACTCAGTTCTGGAAACATAAGGTTTATATCTTTTGAAGACCTCATCAGAAGTAACCCTGTGCATCTCCAGCTTTTTTATGGCAACATTATTCTTCTTCTTCTCCTCCCAGAGCTCATTGTTGAACTTTTCCTGGTTGGTTGCAAGACTTTGGCAGACCTCGTGATAAGAAGCTTTGAGGTTATCCAGCTCTTCTTGGATAACATATTTCTTCTTCTTCTCCTCCTGAAGCTCGGTGTTTATCTTCTCCTGGCTGTTTGCATGACTTTGACAGACCTTGTGATAGGAAGAATGGAGCTTCTCCATCTCTTCTTGGAGTTTGTTCTTCTTCATCTTTTCCTCTAGGAGATGGCTGTTAAAACTATCCTGGGTGGTTGTATGACTTTGGCAGACCTCGTGATGAGAAGTTTTGAGCTTCTCCAGCTCTTCTTGGAGAACTTTCTTCTTCATCTTCTCCTCCTGGAGATCGCTGTTGAAATTCTCCTTGTTGGTTGTATGACTTTGACAGACCTTGAGATAAGAAGCTTTGAGCTTCTCCAGCTCTTCTTGGAGAATGTTCTTCTTCATTTTCTCCTCCTGGAGCTCGATGTTGAACTTCTCCTGGGAGGTTGTATGACTTTGGCAGACCTTGTAATGAGAAGTTTTGAGCTTCTCCAGCTCTTCTTGGAGAAGTTTCTTCTTCATCTTCTCCTCCTGGAGATCGCTATTTAACTCCTCCTGGTGGGTTGTATGACTTTTGCAGACCTCGTGATAAGAAGCTTTGAGCTTCTCCACCTCTTCTTGGAGAATGCTCTTCTTAATCTTCTCCTGAAAAACCTCTTGTTTCTGCTCCTCCAACTCTTGGCTCAGTTGGATCCTGCAGTTGTACTCTGTGCTAAGGTTGGCCTTCTCCTTGGCCAGCAGGTCTATGAGGTAGTTTATTTGTCGAGACATACAAAAAGAGTTCTGCAGAATCGTTGCTGGGTCTTGATTAGTCCCAACGTTTTGGGGGAAAAAAACCTTCCATCACTGGTTTAATCTATTAGTTAGAAATAGAAAGTTAGAATTATTCTTGACAGATTTTTGCGTCAGTAGAGGTTTTCTCTCGAGCACAGTGGGATGTCACTTTCTGAAATCGATATCACATTATCCTTGTACAGATGGTTATATCCTCTTCCTCTTCTTGTTGCTATTAATGACCTATCTATGGAACTTGTAAGATCATAGAGCATGAGCCTTCGATATATAGAGCATTGAACGTGTCTTTAATCTTTAAAGGACCCATCGTATGCCCTTTTTACCACAGGGCATACGATGGGTATGCCCTGTGGTATAAATATCAACTACAATTGAGGCGAATGCTGCTGTTTTTACCAAACTAGGCCAACAGATCTATGTTATCTGTGGGGCACCTCTATTCTGTGTGTGCCCACCTTCGTTATGTTTTTTTCTGAATTTTATATTATAAAATGATCTTTATTAGGAGAACTCTCTATTTGGATGGTAAATATCCTGTAATTTTAATTTTGGGTGGCTTATATGCAGAGATATTTAAGAAAAACAGGATTGTAATTAAGTACTCCCAGCATGCATTGCGTGCTGAAGAGATATTCTTGAATAACTTTTTTTGTGAAGGTCGTAGAGACTTGTAAAGTGTGTTTGTCTGTACTAATTTGGGATGCTGCGGATCGATTGGTACCATCCCCGAGATTTTACGACCTTTGGAAGGGGTCGAAGAGGTTAAGGTTAAGATTAAGGTTAACTTTAGGATGGGGAGAGTTAGGGTTAGATTTAGGGTTAGGGATGAAAGCACGTTGGAGAAGGAGATAGGGTTAGGGTTAGGTGAAGACGGTAATATCCATGGACCCGACAATGTAAGGTCCAATGTAGTGCACGGGCCTTCCTGGGTTAGGGTAAGGTTAGGGGAAATGAGTCCGCCTCCTTTTAAAAAAAAGGTGGTTAGGATAGGGGAAATTAATCTGCCTCCTTTTAGAGTTGGCGGAAGGTGCACGGTCCTTCCTCCAGGTGGCTACCTGGTCCCAATTGCGTTGACGGGGTAAGGTTAGGGGAAAATAATCCGCCTCCTTTGAAAGGTGGCGGTAGGTGCACGGCCCTTACTCCAGGGGGCTCCCTGGTCCCCATTTGTCACAGTTCCTGTGCTTTATTTTTGTCCGCTACATTACCATACTACGCCTAGTTGGATGGGCGTATTTCAGGGTATTCTTGCCATTTTTACGGTCTTTCTTCCTGTTTTATACACTTCCAAATTAAAGATTAACAAACCAACTGGTGTGGAGTCTTCGTTTGGTCTTAACTTCAAAGGAGTGTGGTGAGGTATTTCAAGGTTAATTGCCCTGCTCAGGGATTAAAGGTTAGCTTTAGGCAAGGGGAACCTATGGTTAGGGTTAGGGTAGAGGGTCCCTGATTAGGGATAGAGGTTTCATGACCTAACCCTAACCCTAACCCTAACCCTAACCCTAACCCAATTATTTACAAATATACATTTTTTGTGCTTAAGTTTCTCCGCTCGTCCGAGGGAGGGTTCATTGCTTAGTCAGGTAAGTAAGGTAAGTCAATTTTGATTTTAGTCTGAAAGCCCTGTCGCGACGTTTCGAAATTATTGTTTCTTCTTCAGGCAAGGGCTGGTAAGTATGTCAGTTTGAATTAGTCATACGTCATCCCCAAGGTTGGTCTCTGTGAGAGCTTGTTTCCCTGCTCCTTCTCCAGTGGAGCGTTGTGTCTGTTTGAGACCGGAGAGGGAATCACACCCATTTTTATATCCCATCTAGCTCCTCCCCTTTGCAGAATTTCCTGGCTCCTTGGCATCACAGTTTTCCATTATATGCTCAACCCCATACTTTGATGTGCCAGATTAATAGCTCCAGTTACATAATTTTGGGGATTTTTGTCCGCTACATAACCATACAACGCCTAGTTGGGTGGGGTATTTCAGGGTATTCTCGTCATTTTTACGGTCTTTCTTCCTGTTTTATACACTTCCAAATTAAAGATTATCAAACCAACTGGCGTGGAGTCTTCGTTTGGTCTTAACTTCAAAGGAGTGTGGTGAGGTATTTCAAGGTTAATTGCCCTGCACAGGGATTAAAGGTTAGCTTTATGGTTAGGGTTAGGGTAGAGGGTCCCTGATTAGGGATAGAGGCTTCATGACTGTCTTCTCGAATTAGAGTTGAAATCCAGAACATCTGACTAAAAAATTCATTAAAAGCACTAGACTGCTGGACTGAGGACCAGGTAGCGAGAACCCGGAGGAGGCACTGGCAGGTTAGGGGAAAATAATCGCTCCTTTGAAAGTGGCGGTAGGTGCACGGTCCTTCCTCCAGGGGGCTCCCTGGTCCCCATTTGTCACAGGTCCTGTGCTCTTAAACTAATAATAACGTAGTTAGGGGACACACAGGCTGGAGTTTTTTCACAGATTGATAATTATCAAGGATGAAAATGAGACATACCCTGCAGAAGGAGAGACGGTGGTCTAGTGGCAGAAACTTGGACTATGGACAGAGAAGGTCTCTGGTTCGTCTCTGGTTCGATTCCACGGAAAGACAACAAAAGACGAACCTGGATTGATCTGCCCAAAAAATCCAAGAGTCTGTCTAGACCCTGTCTAGTGCCCCTGAGCAAGGCACCTTACTCCCCCAACATCTGCTCCCCGAGTGCTGTACATAGCCGCTCACTGCTCTGTATGTCCCGCACACAGATGGGTCAAAAGCAGAGATTACATTTCCCTACCTGCATGAGTGTGCCTTTGCATGTTTGTGCATGTGTTTGGGATAATAAAATGCATCTGCATCTCTTAATTAATTTATTTAAAGACGTGAGTAACCCTGAGCCGGTGAGACGTGTCCGTCTCTCAGGTGTGTGAAGTCAGCGGGAGCACCTCCAGCCTCGCAGTTAGCCGCCCGAGTACAGCCGGGGACCAACCTGCCACCGAGCAGCCGTCTGCCCGCTGCTGCCGGCCGGCAAGCCGGGCACTGATTGCTATGGGGCTAGCTATTGAGGGTAGCTTACATGTCACCGTCAATTACCGAACCAAAACAACAGCTTTTCTAGTTGAAAACACTCACTGCGACACAAGACACGCACTGTAAACATTCCCCTGTCCGTGGAGAGATCAGTCAGGCCGCTGCTGCTAACCGTAAACAACCACCGACAGGTCCACCAGAAGCGAGGGGGCTTGGGCTCATCACTTACCCCGACCGCAGGCTCTGCTTCTCGGCCAGATCTCCGCCTCTCACCCCGCTCACCGTCTGTTTAGCGTCCCCCCTAGGCTAGCTTCCCAGCTAACACCTGCCGCCTCGAGCTGAGGAGGACGCTGTGACTCGTAACGTTACCAGGTCTCCTCCTCCACCAGATCTACGCCTCCGGGGTGGGGGGGGGCTCTGCCATGTAGACCAACTGTGTCGTCAGCGCTGGTCGTATTCCCAATGGACTCACTCTAGAGTATAGTTTCTGACATAGAGGAACCACAACAAATCCGCAGCACACGGGATAACAAAAGGAGTTGTTTTTTTCCAGAGTTTTTGGGACGGTAGACATGCCAGATACCCAAACTAACGTTTAGAAGCACTACTAAAATGGATTTTTAATAATATGTCCCCTTTAACATTAAACGTGTTTGTCATCTTAAACAGTCCTTTTCTTTTACATGTATTTTTGGGCCTTTTATAACCTTTATTTTTATAGGACAGAGGCTTAGTTGTGAAAGGGGGACAGAGAGAGTGGGGGAGGACCGTCTGCGGGTTGAAGGCTTTCCTCTCTTTAGGGCAATAGTTCTCTTCTTCCAGAACATTCCATTTCTTGATTTCTTTATTTTTACATGTTTAATTTCAATAGTCATATTTCATCACAAATGCAAAAATCTAGATTAATAATCGTGGATTCCACCAGTACCCTAAATGTATTATTATTCTCATCAAGAACCATGAATTATTCTTTGTGAAATCAGTGAAAATGTGTAAAAGAAATCTTTTCTGCAAACATTGTTTAAGACAATGAAATAAAACTGTGAATCCACAATTACTGCTGGTTGGAAAACTCTTAAATACACAAAAATATGTCGGCAATGAGCCTTGGACTCATTGCCCACATAAACCCCCAGGTATTTGAGACCTCCACATCAACCCCCCAGGCAGACTGGGTAGACCCCTTCCCACCTTCCAACTGCCAGCGCTTCGCTTTTCTCCCAGTTCACTCTAGCAGCTGACATGGTTTTAAAATCACTGACAATTTTTCCCAGTTATGGATGTCCTCCTGATTTTTTACAAAGACTATGATGTCAGTGACACCGGACGCCAGTTCTTGATCTCCTGAAGGTCTCCTTTCCTTTGCAGGAGAGTTATCACTGCCCTCCTGCAGCTTATCGGCAGCAACAAGTCTCTAAACTCTCTTTAAAAACAGTTAAAAGATCTTCCCCCAGAGTTCTTCTTCTTCAGGAAATCGCAGAGTGTGTATGATTCTGCTTTGTCCGTTCTTCTTTTCAAGTCCAAGGAAGAATTTAGTCGGTGCATCCATGAGCGCTGCCGTCTGGAACCGTGACCTGACCAGCGCCCCTTGAGCCTTCGTGCCCAGTAGGTCTGTAAGAGCAGATTTTTTAGACTTGAGATCTTTAATATAATCTCGATTTCCAGTGGAATCTATTAAATTCAGCACCACCACAATTTCCGTCTCTAGATCCTCCATAGATCTGGTTGTGTCTTGTAACATTGAGGGTATACTGTTGACAGAGCTGCTTTATCTCAACCTTACCACAGTCCCACAACAGCTTTAGAGAAGGAAATCATTCTTTCTTTCTTTAAAACCGCTCCAAAAACACTTATAAACATCATTGAAATGTGAATCACATAAAAGAGATGTGTTTAAATGCCAGTATGCGCTTCTAGACTTTAAGTTACAGATAAAAACAATGCACACAACCAGCGCGTGATCCGCAAAACCAACTGGGAGTATGCTGCACTTTCTGAAGATGCAAAAATTATGTTTAAAACAATAAAACGGGCCAACCTCGCCATGTCAATGAGATTCCCTCGGCAATGAGTCCAGGTGTATTGTCTCTTATTTTCATTCATCCTTCTCCACACATCACACAGATCATGGGCCTGCAGCAGCTGCCTCATTGCACTCTGTGATGCTCTGTGGGGCTCCAGGTGTTTCCTGTCTAAAACATCGTCTTCTGTACAATTAAAATCTCGCGTAAGGTAAGAGACCCTGTATTTTCAATCACAATTCAACTCGCCTCCATCTCTGAAGCACAATGAATACCTTTGGAAGTTTGTTGTTGTTGTTTTTTTACCTTACGTTACTGTTGTTATTATTGACGTGTCTTCACCGTGAACATGCTTGGTGTGTTAGCTACAGCTACGTCTGCTCTGGGGCAGATGAGTGAGGCGTCAGCTGCTTTTGACGCGAGGCTCCGTGTGTGTTCAGTGAAACCTCCACACCTAGCGGGTTGAGCTGGAATGAAGAGGCGAATGACACAAGTAGCTCATCCGCTGGGTTTGATATCACACATTACATCACATCATCTTGGTGCAATGGTTTTTGTTCCTCTCTGCTCTGTTGTTTACCAGGGTTTCCCCCCTTGTGTGTGAGGGGGAGCACTCAAGAGGTCAATCTGAGGAGGGCTGTTTTAGACAGTGTAAAAAG
Organism: Pseudopleuronectes americanus; assembly: GCA_038501795.1. Classification (NCBI taxonomy): domain Eukaryota; kingdom Metazoa; phylum Chordata; class Actinopteri; order Pleuronectiformes; family Pleuronectidae; genus Pseudopleuronectes; species Pseudopleuronectes americanus. Next base: position 3,298,273 of record CM076730.1, on the reverse strand, counting down.
GTGCTGTTTTAAATGATCCTTGTGGTATTTTGACAAAAGTATGTTACAGACATTTCATTAAGACCCCAAGGAACCATATCAACTTGTGGTAAAATGGGCATACGATGAGTCCTTTAAAAACTTCCTTTAAACTACAATCTTGTGTTCTACTTAGACATTTAAATCCTAACCATGTGCTTTACAACCACATCTATAAAACAGCAATGTAATGAAGTTAACTGGAGTCATTTGTTGGGAGGGGGTCACTTACGAGGGGTCAAGAACTATAATCTGAGAACTTTATTAAAATAGACACATTTCAGAGACTTTGCACTAGTGTTTGCAGATATATTACCCTGGCACCATAGGAGCCCAGCTAAGCCATCAAACTAAGATGGTGAAGTCAATTCCGTCTACTGTGCCACAGAACAGGCAGATGCAAAGGAGAAACCTTCAGCTGATGTCTTCTTTCTCTTCCTCCATACCTTCTCACTCACACGTCCATTGGCCTGACTTAAAAGATGCTTAAGTTGCTGACAGCTCCCTTCTTTTTGAAAGAGATTTCGTAGTTTCTGGACATTATTCAAGCTGAAAGTAAAGTTTCTGAGTCAAGACAAATAGACAGCAGCCTTCATGACTGGACAGCCACACACAGTCTGTACATTTGCATCACTGAGGAGAGGCTTCTAAATTTTCTAAGAAACCAGAGGAGATAATATGACCTAAAACAAGTCGACTTTTGCTTAAACTATAGACGCAGTACTTTGTTGAGTTGATGTAGATGCTCATAGGAATAAACAGTGACCGCGTTTAAATGAGAAGTGTGCCGTTTCTTATGGGATTTGGTTTGTGACAAATAGCGATGACGCTAACTCAATGTGAAGTGGAAGAAACAGAATGCGAAATAACAACATTGTGGGCCAGGCCCGGCTCGAGGGCCGGCAATTGAATACTGCGGTTATAAAGGGAGAGTCTTTGGGCAGAGGTCAGGCAGGAAGTTGTCAAATGGAGAAGAGGATAGTGGGAAACTGAGTCAGGTGTGCTGTGGGAAATTATACCGCAGCACACGGGATAATTTCCCGTGGGATATTAGATATTATCTATAATAATTAGATATTATCTATAATATCTAATATCAGGGGGGGAAGGTCCTACAACTACTTTGACAAAGATTGTGGATCAATCTGTTACCCAACATCAATCTGTTACCCAACACCTTGACACATTCAAAACTTTCTGATTCAGTCACATCTGAAAGACTCGCATTACACTACTCATAGCCATGATGCTGGGTATTATTCACTTTAGCAGCAGTTGTTCCTCCCTCACCAAGCAGTGTCCATCAGTGTCTAACAAGACAGCAAATATAAGCAGGTTTCAGATCATGAAATCTAACGTCTCCCTGCAGCAGATGACCCATCTGCTAAAGAGCTGGTTTTAAGTAATACAAGAAAACTTCATCATGGGCAATTTGGATGTGTAACATACAACGTGTGAAACGAAAAACCTCTGCTCTATTTCTTGAAATTACAAAATGCTTAATTATATTGACTAAACAAGTAATATGATATGGTTTTCAATCTTGGGGCTGTTTGCTCTCAAACAGTCCCAGTTCTTCTTTTTATTTATTCCACAAGATGTTGGAAATGTCCTTTTTAGATTCTGCTACATATTGACATGATTCCATCACATCATTGCTGCACATTCATGCTGCTAATCTCCTGTTCTGTGTAGGGGTATGCTATCCCAATACCTGTTTGGAGGCGTGGGGCTTTATACCCCTCCAAACTGAGATTTTTCCGACCCTCACTTCAAACAGAGAATGCCCTGCGAATAACTGGGAGAGAGACCCACGGATGTAGTATTTTCTCCATTAAAAAGGATTTAAAAATTATGATAATGATTTTAATATCTTAGTTTAATATAATTTCAATGTATTATGGCCTTTTTTCACAACTACTTCAATGTATTTTCACATAATGTCATGTCGCACAGATACATAGATGTTTTGGGGATATAATAAGTTTGTCACGTTAGTAACTGCAAACAATAGCCTTGGTTTATTGAAGATCTCAACAATGTTAATACAATATGACTAGGCTTCTGCTGTTGTAAAATGTCCACCTCATGGTTTGACATGTCTATTTTGACATATTTTTCATCGGTTATCTGAGTTACTGTTGTCTTTCTGTCAGTTCCAGCCAGTCTGACTATTTCTCTCATCAAAAAGGTGTTTCCGTCCACAGAACCACTGCTCACTGGATGATTTTTTTATTTATTCCAGAAAAATTCAGAGAAAGTGGCAAAGGAGCAGAGGGGTCCCAGCATGATTCTTAATTAGCTGCTGATTGACTGAGAGACAAGCAGCCAGTGAGAAATGAAGGTTGAGCTTCGAACAAAAACTCTCCTCAATGCTGAGGTTTATCTGCTCGGCTCAGAAGTTTTCTTGTGAACAGGGAGACGAGAGCGAGACAAGGAAGGTGTGCTCCTTATCTTCGACAGAGGTCAGCTCCCATAAGGAAAATATGCAGCAGGGACCCGACAGACAGGGATTAACTCCAATCCTAATTAGGATTCGCCTGGAGATGATGTCCCAGCCAATCAATGGGGAAGGTCACAGTAATTCCTGTTTGTGTCACAGCAGGACTTTAAATGGAAATTGGTCGCACCGATACTTGGGAATCCACCTCCCGCACACAGCCGTAATCTGCAGACAGGAAGAGCATGTTAATCATCTGCTTTGGAGCGACTGCTGCACTGTAATGCAGAGGACCCACTGTGCTCAGGGAATTTATTCATAGGCAACATGTCTGCACAATATATCTCAAGGAAACAGCAAAAGAGAATTAGTGTACCAGGAGTCTTCTCACCACTGAGAAGTTGTATAGTTACATATAGTCATTATGAAAATGAAGACTTGTGTCAACATATAGGCCTACATTTATCCTGTAAATTACCAAACACAGACACACACACAAACACACACACACACACTTTTTTGCAGGAATGATCCGATTACCGGTTTCACAGTTAACCATGATAACATTTCCATGCAGTGAGTAGCACCATTTAAATCTTAAAGTACAGTTATTACCATGATGATAGGTTGATTCAACGTCAACCAAAGTTAGCAAGTCTCCAAGGCACAGGTGCAGCAACTAATATGTTTGTTATGTGTAGTTAAAAAAGGACCAGAGCCCGTTGACAAACCACAGGAGCTGCTACTTCTCTGGTTATGTCCACTCTAACTCCGCTCTGCTCCGTGTGTGGCCCTCATCCTTCCTTCACTGAGAAACTTGCTTCAAATATATATATATATATTTTTTTAACAATTTTAGCACAGTTTAACAAGAAAGGGAAAATTCTGATAACCATGATTGTGATTTGTATATTTGATCTCTATCGCATTAACTGCAAAGGATGGCAGAACTTGCAGGAGATCAAAAGGCCTGAAGACAGTTTCCAGATAAACAGGATAAAAAGTGTCTGTGGCTTAAGCCTGTAGCACCTCATAGGATGGAGGCGGGTTGGGAGGAGGACAGAGAACATTCAGATACGAAGGAGAGGGACCATCTGAAATGATATGAGAGAAGAAGAGAGGAATTGACCAGTGTGAGAGGAAGTGGGCGTTTTACTTAGTGGACACCAGCAGACGTAGCCTTGTCGTGAAATTACAGCTGGGAGTGTATGATGAGTTCACAGTTTACATGAGGGTTAGTTTGACTTTTTTTATTTCTTTAATACAGAGAAAGGAAATTTGGATGATGGTATAAGTGAAAATAGACTTCAGTCAGTAGCTGTGCAGAATGGTAAGGATCTGAGAATGCTTAGGTTTGTCTGTAAATGAGAACAAAACATTACTGGATGATGTTATATCAAGTGTGTTTTCTATGGAGCTTTTTTCCTATCTTCATTCAAGAGCGTGGTCTTTCAGTTTGAGCGCATGAATTTATTTTCAGATTGTGTATGACTCTCCACCAAAACCCTGCCCTTTCACTCAAATAGCACCTGCTTCTCTGCACTCAGGTTGCTTTCTGCGCGCTCCTGAATCATCTCCTCTTTTTGAGGAACAACCCTATCAAAATTCCCAAACCAATAGAATGCCAGGTGAGCTGTTGACCACTGGTCAACCAATGAAATAAATGATATGATCGCTGCCTCGTTGTGGGCGCGCTCGCTTTACTTCAGTGCTCCTCCATGACTTTCTTATATGGACTTCCCCTTGCAAATTTCTCTAAGAATTTTATAAGAAAAATGCAGTTATTGTATATACCGCGATATACAGCAAGGGGACGTCCATATAATGAAGCCTTGGAGGGCGGCAGTGGATGAAAGAAATTTTGATGCGGTTGTTCCCTAAAAAAATCTAAGAGCAGAGGAGAAATCAGAGAGGAGACGATTCACGAGCGTGCAGAAAGAATCCAGAGTGCATGGAAGGGCTGAAGCTTGGAGCATAGGCAATCTGTGTGTGCAACAATATCTGAGTGCCAGCACAAACTTTGAGCAGAAGCAGAGTCATGAAATATCACACTCTTGAAAATAGCTCTTTTTTTCTTATTCACGGCTGATGACTAATGTCCACATTCATGCCTTTGACTACCAGTTTCAGTTCATGAGGGTTTTTTCCTCATCTGTAGAGAACAGCAGCAAATAAACCTCTCAAAGGTTGCAATGCATCTGCAGTGGACGAGGGGCAATTGAAGAAAGAAGAGGAAGGTCTGTTTGGATGGAGAGGGACCAAGAAAGAAGAAGAGGAGGGTCCTGTGTCTGAAGACCTAATATGGCCATGTAGGTCCTAGGAAGTGATTAACCTAAACTGCCATTCCTATTATGTTCGTGTCCTTGGTTTTTTGAAACCTTTATCTCAGCAACCTCATCAATCGTTTCCTGAATAAAATCACATATATAAAGAAAAAAGGGTTACTTATATTCCAAAATTAATTTACTGTATTGAAGCAATTTAAGATGTCTTAACATTTTGTACATTATCTTATAGTAAGAATGACTGGACATGTGTCTCTTATTTTATAAAGCTGGTATTTAAAGTCATACTCTGAAAATCCCTCATCATTGTACATCTCCAGAATTGTATATATTATTTATAAGTGTATAATTCATGCAAAATATATTGTTTCAATTATTCAATAATAATAATCACACAGTATAATGTCCTTTACAATTAACATAGTTCAAGGGTCACTGATGTTTCTCACAAGTAGTAAGTAGTAGTAAACCTGCTTCCATATGCCACTAGTGTTCTCCATTTTCTTAGCAAAACAACGTAACACTACTGATTTACTTTCCTTCTTAATAGGTCAAGAGGTCAAGAGGTCAAGCTGACCGTGTTGGCCCTCTGCTGGATCAGGACACAAAACACTTCATATTATCCGATCTGCGTCTAGACTGAATATTTTGCATTCAAACAGGTCATTACAGGTAGAATATGAAATTTTACCTTATGGACGAATTACTTTTATGATAAAAAGCCCTAATGCATATGACATATCAGCGTGACCTTGTCTGAGACTTACTGATATAGATGATAGAATCAACTTAACCTTTTCAATTTCCCTTCAATTTAAATGCCTTTTGCAGTTAGTACTTTAATTTGTACTTTAGTCAAAGTTTGATATTCCTTTATCGGGTACAGGTTCCCTAAAATAAACTCTTATTCAAGGTATTAAACTACAATTTTAAAGAATGTCAGTAGTTAAGTAGAACCCCACATTTTGTGACAGGGTTTTTCCTTCACATTTCAGGTGTTACTGATGGCCTGTTTAGGAAATCATGTTCAAACTCCACTCACTGGTGGAAAAGGTATTACACACACACACATATAACCTGCTGATTGTGAAGAGTTGCTGAAGACTCCAGAGCTGCACACAGTCCCCCAGTGTGCCCTAATGATGTTGACAGTGTTGATACTGCTCCTCAAAATTTGTTTAATCTCAAAAGTGATTGAATTTCAAGCAAGTAATTTAGACAAATAATTTAACGGGGGTAATTGAAGTAATTACCAATTAGTTGTAGAGTGTGGAAACATTTAAATGAAGGTGTGAGAAAGGCAAGATCCATTATCACACGGAACTGTCTGCTCTAATAAAGAAGCCATGGTTGCGTAATCACTGCAGTAGTGGATGACAATTGAAGTTGCTCAGTACCATTTCTTATATTTGCTTGAATAGACTGAAAAATGCTATTGATTTCTCACTTAACCAGTGGCTGATACAGGTTTTTTTTCTAAATTAGGGTCCATAAAGGGGCCACGATTTATACACAGAAGGGCCAATTATAGTATATATCCAACATCCATGCCCAATTCTTGATTTGTTTTCTGTTAGCGCAATTGAATATATTGGGAAATTTGTCCTTTTTTAGGCGCAGTGTGTACTTCAAAAAAAGCCCCATCAATTGCTATATCTCTTATGGTATTGTTAGTGAGCAATTATTTTACACTTTTAAAGACTACTGACAGTATAGGGGCACTTCAGTGGCCAATCAGAGTTCAGCTTGGGCCTGCTTGGGCCTACTGGGCTTGCCCCTGGATCCGCCTCTGTGCATAACCACCCTGCTCCTAGGGCTAACCATTACTTGAACACAATATGGCCATCACCTGGCTTGTCATTTCTTTTTAGTTTGTACTTACAACCAAAATAGAAACATATGATTAAATTGAGATTTCAAATTCCAGAAAAACATCATTGGTGGATGCAGTGCGACAGCTTAGTTATAGTCATGGTGAATATGTGCAAGTGTTTATTTTCCCTTGGCTTTGGAGCAGGGGGGAATTGTTGCATCTTTGATGGTAGTGGCCCACGCATTTCCTGTGTCTTCCTCTTGCATCTCGTTGTCAGTGGCAGCCGGCTGATAAACCTACTGTACAAAACAGCAAACACAACACAGACAAAGACAAAGTGACGGTAGCTGGTGGGGGAATTTTGTTATGGCGAAATTATATTATGATGAGGGATCATAAAAAATTACTAAACATTACTCACATTATGAATTACTCATCCGGCATAATATTCCTAATTAAAGTGTTTATATTATATTATTATGCATATAAGAGTGTATATGAAAACAGGGGATTAGTTCTTACTGGACAAACGAAAGAATCAGTTGAATTATGAACTTCATTCATCTTCATTATGAATTTTATTTTAATGAGCCATGTCTCTTTAATGAGTTTAATTATAGTTTGTGAGGCAGACGACAGATCTCTATGAATCTATGTGACTAAGACCATGTACAAGTTCAACTTTAGGTACACATACAGTAATAATGAAACTGCAGTGACAACGAATATAACTACAATGGACAAAAAACAAACATGTATCACGAGGTGGGGTTGGAAACAGAAAGAGTGGATAGATGGTATATAAGACTAATAAACAGAGTGCTGCAAGTTGGCTATTTTTGTGGAACACATGCTTGCACGGTGGAGAGGCTACTTCTTAAGTGGAGCTTGGTAAAAAGTCCAGATGAATTTACGTCACGTTGATGGGCAGAATATGAAGCTGGAAGGTTGGATGAACGTTTAAAGAGTCAGATTCCTGCATGGATTTTGTCAGGGGGAGGAGGAGTTTGCTCTCCTCCACTCGGTCTCTTTTCTTCTGTTGCTGTTCCTTCCCTCTGTCAGATCCTGGTAGAAAACTTAAAGTCTGCCCCCTGCTGTCCAGAGATACACTGCTCTATTTTTTAAACTTATGTCTTTGACTGAACATGTTACTACTAGAACAATGATATAATCACCGCATAGTAATTGGTCTGTATTTATAAAGTGTTTATCTCTTCTTGATAACCACTCTTACACCCATACATACACACATACGGTGCATCTATGTACAGCACTTTTTCTAACATACATCACACACACAATGTCGACTAGGCAGTTTAGGGCAATTTGGGGTTCAGTACAGGACACATAGAATGAAGGAGACGGGGATCGAACCAACCTTCTGGTTAGTGGACGACTTGCTCTATCTCCGGATCCACAGTTGCCTACTAATACAATTTGAATCATACCAAACAGGATCCAGAAACATCACACTAGAAAAATGCAGTGAAGTTCTGTAGTGGATTCACTTACTTTTAGTTCACTGAATTACGGAGAGTGGATTAAAACAGTAAATGTATGTGTGTGTGTCCATGTAATACCCATGTTGTGGGGACATAAATCTATTCACACAGTTGTAGGATGAGGACTTATGTTTCTTATGGGGACAAATTAATGCAAATCATTAATATAATATAATAGAAGACATGTTAAAAGGTTAGTTTACTGTCGGGGTAAGTCTCCAGGAAATCAATGCAATGTCCTCTGAAGTCATGGAGACACGATTGCATGTGAGTGAGTGTGTCATGAACACATAATGGGGGGCAATCGAATGGGGTCTCTGTATTGAAGGGGGGTTTAATGTACAAGTAATAATTGATTAAAAGAATGAAAGAAAATTAATTAGAGTTGAGTTTCAAGTTTGCATGTTTTCCAGGTACTCCAGCTTCCTCCCACCGTGGTGCAGACTAGGGTAGTGACCTCAAACTGATTGTAGGTTTAAATATGAGAATTGGTTGTTTGTCTTGGTTTGTTGTCCCTGCAGTGCACTGGTGACATGTCCAGGTGGTACCCAATGGGATTGGCTGAAGTGGTATAGATAACGGTTGGACGAATGGATTTCACTCTGTAAATTTTAAACTGCAGCAGCCACAGCAAATCAATTATTATTATTACTGCAATTCTGCCTGATAAATAATCTTGACTAATAGTGTATAAAGGTTTGCTCAATCAGAACCTGTCATCTTTTCAATTACTTTTCCCACGTCTCACGTCACACACCATGTTGCGTCATGCTTAGCAGGCACCTAGTTTAATTAGAGGAGGAGAGAAACTGCATCAACAATCATAGTAACAATCTCTTCACTCAAAAATCACTGTGGAGTTTATCTGATTAGACTCACATTACTGTGTAACTGTATTATATTTCCTGATAACAAAGTTTTGGGGATTTCTCTCACTCAGACGTCTCTGGATGATGAATGTAGATAAGCTGTTGTTTTCCTCACAGTCGGTTGTCATAGCAGCTGAGGGAATTTACATTTGTGTTTTAGCAGCAGGGTGATTTGTGTTGGGGAAAAAAAATCTGTTTTGTAATACAGAATATTATTAATGAACGTGCCAAGGCCAAAATTATGCACAAATACTTTTTTAATTCATGTGTGTCAGCTGTAAATCCGTACACCAGATATTTGTGTTGAATCTTGACTTCAGTTACCATCTGAAAGTTTCATGTTGTGGCCTCTGTACTCTAGTAAACAAAAAAATGTTTCTTTATTTTATCTGTGAAATTAAATCTGGCTCATCATCAGTAACTATTTGCCCAAACGCTGCTGGCAAAACCAAATAACGTTACCTGTGACTGTTGTTTCACATCTTTGCCAAAGTAATCAGTGCTGTGGTACAGTGCCATGACTGACGGTTCACAGTGGCTCAGGCAGCTCAGGGAGAAAATCACCTTGTCAGCTGAGCCAACCTTGTCCTCTGGAGTGCGGTGCAGGGGTTGTGTGACCCCGCAAGCCCAACAACCACACACACTCCCCAGAGAAAACACAACCTCCGTCTGACTGCTCCCTAACTCCAGGTGAGGAGTGGAGGGAAAAAAAGCAGTTTGAGTTGTGCTTTATACTCCGGCATGGACATAAGTTAATCTCTTTAACTTTGGTGCTAATATGCAGTGAGTAGAAACTGCTGCCATGATTACAGCTAACTATCCGGTTCAAATGTTTGCCTGAGGTTACATGTAGTGTCGGCAAAAGTTGAACAAATTAGTTTTCTTCCTGACTTTTTGCATTTGGTAATAGTAATAATAATAAATTGGTTGAAGTGCTTTACAACAAGACAAGAAATACAATTGTAAATCATCAAGATTTTGAAATCATTAGCAGGGCCCTACCAGAGATAGCAGATCACAGATAAAAGGCAGGAGCCTGCTGATTTAAGGCTTTAAAAACATGCAGTAAAATCTTACATCCAGTTGTGAAAGTCAGAGGTAGCCAGTGTAGTTCAGAAAGGACTGATGTCATGTAGCTGCTTCTCTTAGAACGTGTTAAAAGCCTGTCAGCTGCATTTTGGTTAAGCTGCATTCTTTTTTTGTGTTTGGCCTGCCGATAAGATCAACACCTTGATTGTGCGTTTAAAAAAAACAAACATAATTAAACACCCAAACTAGATGAAAGTGTTTTTGCCAGGGCTAGGTTTTGTTATTATAATTAATTATAATAATAATATGCTTTTAGAGTCTTTAGCATTAGATATTTCTTAAGTGGACAAAGAACCGACTCTTGAGGAACCTCACAAAAACCAAGGAGGAGGCATCTGAAAACACAAGAGAGATCAGAACCCATTTGGTAGATATGAGATGAACAAATCCAGAGTCACATCACTGATGCCAACAGTTTTTCTGATGGATAACTGAAACATTGGGTTTATTTAGTCAAAGGCAGAGCTGATGTCAAGGAGAGAAGTGAATGTAGTAGCCCACAGGCATGCATCAGCGGCAAACAGTAAGTCATTGTGCAGGGAGCAAAAGTCAGGATTTTATTTTTATAAAATTAGATCAGTACTCTTATACTCTTATAATACTTGGAATATTTGCCGCTTACAGATGGGTGTCCAAAAATAAGGATCCAGAGAGGACGTCTTGAGCAGGGGGCACATGGTGTTGTGTGTAAAACCGGTGGGGAACTACTATAGGGTGGTTAAAAATGTCTAAGATATAGCTGGACCAGCCAATTGGGAATGCTGTCAGAAGGGAAGTTGGATGCTATTGAAAGTTCAGGAGCATGTTCCTCATTTCACTAGAGTGAGTTAGTGCTGGAGTTGTACAGGGATCAACACCAACATCTCTAAATTCAGTGTTAATGTGCTGCTGAACCTTCACTATCTTGTTATAGAAGTAATCACACCTCTCCGGAGGATTCCACTGGCTGCCTAAGTGGGGAGCCAATCACAGAGTTTATGGTTTTAAAGAGAGTTCTGGGATTGTCCCCGTCTTTAGCAATCAGCTACATGAACTGAGACGGCTCACTGATAAGTGGACATCAAATGTTTACGAGAAGCAAGGGAATCACTATGTTTATGCCTTCTTATTTCTATTCTTCCATCCTCCTTATTCTTTATTTCTCCATCTAAGTGCGGCAGTGAAGAGAAGTTTGACTTTTTATAGCGATCAGGAGATTTAGAATCTTAAATATTTGTGCAGGGGCTAATGAAACGCATTATCAAACTCTTCTAAAGTAAGGTCTTGATGTTAATAGGTGCTGAAAAGAGTCTGAGGCATTAAAAACATGTATAACCCTTTATTAGTCCCACCATGGGGAAATTTTAAATATCAAAACAGCAAGAGTAAAAAACAGACATCAGTAATTAATAATAAGTAGCATGTAATAATTAAGTGTAAGAATGATAATACTTAGTGTAAGGAAAAAATAAATAGACAGAAATATGAATGAAGATAAATGACTGTGAATTTAAAAAACAATATATGAATGGATTGCATAGAAATCATTGTATTGCACAGACAGAATGAATATTAAACAGTGAAGAGAGTTAAACCAGAGTTAAATTACAGTCCATAATGATGCATCTAGTTATACTGGGAGCAGAACTGGTTGTACAGTCTTACTAGAGCAAGAGCTCCACTCGGTCAAGAGGGTATCCCAGGAGGTGAAGAAAGTGGAGTGCTCTTTGTAATGGCTGTGATGTTTAACACAATGATTTAAATAATCTAAAGGTTTGATGAAATCAAAAGTAAAAGAAGAATAAGAAAGTAAACACGTGGATCACCAACAAAACGTATATTTTGATACAATGGCTGATAAAAGGTCTAAAAGTCTTCAAGAAAACCATATGTCCTTGGGGCAGCTTGTATTTGAAAATAAAAGTAAGATTCACAACAGTTGAAAATCAATCGACAAAAATATTTGTGTGTGCTAGTGCAAGACCCCTGCCTCGATCTCTCCATCTGGGCTGGTGGAAGAGTTAGAGCTCTCGGGGGCTTGACTCAGTGAGGGTAGCATTTTTATCAGGATTAATCCAAGCCTGTGATAATGAAAAACATCATTGTTGTTTGTCATAAGAAAATCCTGGCAGATAAAAGGCTTATCAGCAAGGAGTCTTTCATTAAGGAAACAGAAAAGAGCCGCTTTAAATTAGGCGAGGTAAAAAGCTTAACTGTGATGCGTGGCATGTGAGTAAATTGTAATTTTACACACTGCTGTGCATTGATCCAAACAGGAATTAAGGAGTTTAAGTGTGGAATAAAACCAGCAGCAGGACCTGCACTCTCAGGGGCTCTTCCCCCTTCTCACAGAGCATCAAGCGGGGGCGCCCACCAGGCACGTGCACGGACATTTTGGGGGGCAGGTGCTCAAACAGATGATCTTTTTTTCTTTTTTAAGTGCTCGTGCCGCCCCCCAAGTGTCGTGAAATAGTAATAGGCTGCCCGTTTCGCCCGTGCCCAGAACCGCCGCTGGCTACAGCTAAAAGAAATAAAACAGATACCATTTTCAATCAATTTTCCGGTTCTTTTCCTGGTAGGATGCTAGCTGTCACTTTTAAATTGATCAAACTTGGTCCAAAGAAATTTTAAACTAAACCAAGCCCAGGGTGAGTTGTTACGTTTTGCATCCAATGGAAAAACATTAACTCCGGAGGCCATGATTTCATGTTCCTATGGTAATTCTCGATTTACAGATACAATAAGAAAATGTCTCCAGCAATGAAAACCTTAGGATGATTGTACTCTACTAGGGAAGGTTCGGTGGATCTGTGGTTCGAGAACCGGGTTATCTTGTGAATTTATATTTAACTTGGAGAAAAGATAATCACAAACTTGTAAAGGACTATAACTTTTTTTAAATGGTAAACTAAACAATTTTTTACTTTGTGAACACCAAAGCTGGGAATTACAACAAAGCCAAAAAAACTAAAAACGCGACCTGATGTAAATACAAAGTATTTTAAATATAAAGGGCTCATTCTAAGGTAAATTAAACAATAATTCGTCCAATTTGGTTGATGAAACACACTAGTGAAAATATCGATAGCACTTAAGTAATTACTTTGTTTGTATAGCACTTATCCAAACACAAAATCAATTGCAAAAAATGAATGAACTAAAATAAAATGTATTCAATTCAGTTACAGTTTTGGTACAAGGAACAGTTGTGTAAAGTTCACAATTAAGCTTGTCAGGTAGTTCAGTCAGATTATTCACGTCCAAACTTTTTTTGCAGCAGTAGAACAGGTTTAGTGTTTGGCGTCTAGGCTTCAACTAAGTCACTCCCCGATATGATTACACAGGAATGATGGGAGTGATGAGCAAATACTTGTAACCCCTGATCGGAGCCTACAGGTGGATGCAGGGTGGTGGAGGGGCTGAAGCAACTGGTAGCAATACTGCAGCACCAGTGGGAGCAAAGGGGATGATGGTAAATTTCTCTCTCCTTAAATAGACCACCTGATAAGGTGGGTGCGTTCTATAGATGGTTTAGGAGAGTGAGGTATGACACTTGATGTATGTCACATGATTGGAGAAGCGAGCTCCAGTTGGCTGCCTGAACTAGCAGGCAGGCGACGCTCCATTGCGAATGAAAATACTAATCTTCTGTTGTACCTTGGCGTCATCAGTTTTTTTGGCCTTTTAATCACAGTATCATTAGAACCTGAGGCTACGTATATCGTATAACGTATATATGATTCAATGTAGTAGGCACCTTTTTTTTTAAGCTCAGAGCCAGAAGAACAGATAACATGAAACTGTCCAAATACCTATGTCCTGAACTTTACTTGACATTACATCTAAAACCATTTATGTGCAAAGTAATCGTAATGTTTACAGTTCCATACAATTTAGTGTGAATTTTCTGTGATTCCATTGAAAAAAAAACTGACGTCAATGAGAAAACAGACAAATTTCCTTGCAGACTATGAAGAAATGTATCCAGTTATCCCATGAATTAAACATTACTTGTCTAAGTCTTTGGCATGAGTCAACACTAGCATATGGTTAATTACAGCAGTTGACAGTCAAACAGAACAAACATCAGAAAGACAAACAGCTCACAGCCCACATTGCAGCATGTCTCCCTGCTCCAATACCACAGGTGTTCCTCCGTCTTTTTTTAGTCTTCCATTATTTCCCAATTCACTTTATGTCGAGCCAATGCCCACATTCTGAGTTTCAATGAGCTTCAGAGCATCACGTAGCGAAAGTAGATGAGCTTAATGTCCATGTGGGAGAAAAAGACGTCTACTTTATTGCTTTAACATTTATTCACTTTCCGTGTCTGTTACTTCCTTTCACCGTTTGATCAAATGTATCGGAGGCATGCGTACTATGTGAGCACTCTGTAGAGCTCAGTCAGGCCTTAATAACTTGTTTTCTTTAGTGCAATAAAGGTATTACATAATGACATCACCATGATTGTCATGTATACCATGTAAGAATTAATGATTGGTCAACTAACTACATTAGAGTTCTGAATATATATAAGCTGCAGGCCATGTCTATAGTCTGATAGGATGCAGAGATACCTAGAAAAATCTACTTTGAACTGTTAATGAAGAACTTTCTTAACTTTGTCATGTTGTTACTCGTCATATGATTCTACAAGATGAGGAATCATTTTCTGATCAATATTATCTAAATCATTTGTACAGATATCTTGGAAAACTGTTGTTTTGGACTATATTTTCGTTGACTTTGACCTATGACCACTCACACTCCCAAGTGATATTTCCTTGTTATGTGAAAATCAGTCTATGTGTTCGTAAGTATTTTCTTACACACACACACAAACACACACACACACACACACACACTTAGGCATTGATGCAGGGACAAACACAACAGCCCTCCTACGTAGCATCATGTTAATTGTTCAAACCATATGTGAATCTATCAAGCCAAAGTACTTGAAGCTGCATTAACAAAGATTTTGAGAATTAAAGAATTTTAATTTTAATTTGTAAATTTTTTATATTTGATCGTTGCTTATTAAGGAATCTATACTTCATGTTTTTGATAAATAATCATATTATATATAAATATAAATATAAAGAATGTATATAAAAAAACTGATCTCTAATCTACATTCAAGAAGAGTCAGAACAGGCATATAGTGCAAGAGACTGTATGAACAGCATCTCATCTTTGGTCTGAAGCTCACTGTCATTTCACTAACCATTTACCAATCCCCTGAATTTCGGATAAACAAAATTGATGGCGCTGATCCACAGGATTGAGGCTGTTGTCAATCCAAGATTTTGTTTAAAAGGCACTAGCTATAAATAAAGATGTTTGCTCCTGCAATGTCAGCTATCAATAATGTCAGTTGTCAGAATACTCTGCTGTGCTCTGTAAAACACTGACAGCGTTGCGAGCGGGTGACCAGCTGAGCCACAAAATAGATAAAAACGGGGGGCCAGCGGTTTCACTTTATTACTTCATACGACAGGGAGGAGGTCAGCCCTTTTCTGTGTCTATTCCTGAATCATTTTGGAAGGTGAACCACATATGTAGAGCATGCGTGTTAAAAAACTTTGCATTTCTCTCACGAAACGGTCAGATGAGGTAGGACGTTCCGCAGAATATGACAGAAAACTAGCAGATTTGACTGTTATTAAGCTGTATAACATATCTAAGCTGCTTTACTAATACTATAACAGACCTGAAGTGGGCACTATAAGTCGTATAATGTAGGAAAAAAGGAACAGAACTAGACATGTAGATAAATGTTGGGAGTTTAAAATGTGGTCAAAACATCCACAAATCTAATTCTGGTAATATCTGCATGTATGGACGGAGACTGGAGTCGGGAATGTTCAGCCTTTAAAGTGATTCCTGCACAGATCAGAAACATTCTCTTTTAGAAGATATCACATAATGTCCAGCATCATTCTATATATGATTAAAACCAGTGATACTAGTGTGCATTTGGCAAAATAACTAAATGACAGTAATTACAAGATAGAACTGGAGTTGAGTGAAGTTGAGTAAAGTAACACATTAATTCAAATATTTAACCCTAACCCTTTTTTTAAGTGTTAGAGAGTATTACATCAATGAGAATGGTACTCAGTAGGGTGCATATGACCACCAAGGCACCCCCTTTATGAAACCACATGTGAATTAAGTAGCTCTGGATTCTTTATTGGAGCTGCACCAAATTGACCACACTCATTTATGTGGCTCGAGCCAGATTATGTTTCATCAAGATCCACGAAATGTTCTCTGAGAAATCAATTAAAACGTTGTAAAATTCTGGCCATCTTAAACCAAAGCCTGGATCCACAACAAAATGTTATGGATTCTTCCCTTACCCGTAGAACATCCTTACACCAAGTTTCATGGTGATCCATACTGTAGTTTTATATTTCAAAGTCTAAAGAAAACCATTAGCGAGACAATTTGTGTCTGTCAAAACCAATTACTTCCTATGTGAGGACCGCGACCAGCAGCTAACTGAATTACATCATCTTGTGAGGGCACACCATTGTCTAATTTGTGTTGACTGCTGCTTGTGTGTGTGTTTCATCATTTTGTGGTAAACTTGTGAAAATGTGAAAATACCCAGAGCTGTATGAGCCACTTTCCAGTTGCCTGAAGCAGAGAGATACTGTATCTGCTCCTCAGGTAAGAGAACAACAACACATATAAAACCCAGAGACAATAACTGTTCCTAGTGTTTTGTGATGAAAGTAATTATTGAAACATTATGAGAAACAACTGTTTCTAACCAGAAATCATATTTTTAATGAATTTGTTTTCCTGATTCTGATGCCAAGGATGGGTAGGTGTGTTGGAAAGGTTTGCCAACTTCCAGCTACACCAGCTGGAGTGAGATTCAGAGTTCTTTCTGGAGAATTCACTCGATACAATACAAATTCAATACACACTCCATTCTTTGGTAGAAAAGCATTCCTATGAAAATTGTTGACTGTGGAATATCATTACAGTTCTGTTCTGTTATCTTCGGGCAATTATAACCAAAGCTTTAAACCAACAATCTGCTTTATTTAAATGCTGTGATTATCACAGATGAAATCAAACCATCCATAAAAAAACACTTGGACCATAAATATTAAAATCCAACCAAAACAGATCTCTGGAGAGACAAAAAAAAACAAACACCAGAATTACTGAGGGAAAAAAATCCTGAGAGTCTGTGTTATTTCTGATGTTGAAGATGTTCCTCTTTGCAAAGCAGGATAACAAATCAAATTAATAATATACGACATCCCGAATATGTGGACTGTGGTGTTTCAATTTAGGATTTTTCACACGATAACCTGTCCATGTGTAAAACTAGTTTTATCAAATAAAGTAAATTAAACTACAATAAAAATGTATTTCCATTGTTTCAGTGTGTTGTAATCCAGATGTGAGGTTTTTTTAAGTTATGATGATTCCTGAGGTTAATATATGGTCAAATGCTGCAGCACCTTGGTTTCTGTGTTATGATTATCCTGTGCACTACCCTGAATAGGTCCTGTCACGTAGTAGTAAAAGGTCTATTTAGATCATTGACTAAAGTAAATACAGCAATAACTCTCTGTAGAAATACTTCATCACCAGTGAAAGATGTAAATAATTTAGATGAAATATCTGGAACATTACATCACAGTTCAGGCACTTCCCGTTTTCCTACCAAAATTTAATGTCTTCCTTTCTTTTTGAGACTGCCAATGACTGTATGACATAAACCATGTGGTCGTTATTGTAGTAATGACAGTAGCCGAATGATTTATTCCCACTAAACACAGAGCAATTTTGTTGCAATGAGAGCATCAGCTGCAGGAGGAGGAGATCTGGGGTGTGGTATGGAGCTCGGTGCCAAGGATGGAGTGTATGCATAGGCTAATCACTCTCTCCCCTGTATCAGCAGAAGCATGCTGAGGCCATGAGGCCGGTCACAGAGACTGTCCCGGATCGCCAAGCAGCATATCACTGACAAGGGGACCCACTGGTAGCAGCAACACCTGTTACAGGGAGTACAGACAAAGTCAATGCAAAGGCACTGGCAGACGACAGTCTGACGTTATTAGATTGACCTTCTCAATTGAAATGTTTGAACTACTTTCAATTTTTGCATGGTGCACGATCAGAAAGCCAGTCAGCGTTTACAAAGAAACTCCGGTCAGGACAGACCCTGACACAGATTCAAGCTACCAGGTCCAAAAACAGTGGTCAGCTTCAGTGGCGGACTCAGACTGTTTGAAGGGCAGGGGCGAAAAAATTAAAAGGGCACATTCTGCCCAACACGGGCCCCCACCAGCGTGCAAAAGCTATGATGCATCATGTATGATGAAATAGTCCTCATCCTTGATTAAGATAAGCATTAAATTATAAGGAGATCTAGATAAAAGTAATTAACGATGTGGTACTGACAATTACAATTATAACTACACCTCTATGATAAAACCACACAGGAAACTATAAAACATTTACAATATTTATTCAACAAACACAGCAAAACACAGCAAAACACAGAGGGAACTATAAACATGTATTTCACAAACAGATGTGATAATGACAATGAAAGCTATGATTTGGGAGCTTAGTTGTCAGGGGACGGAGATGGTGGGTGGTGGAGTCATAGGAGAATTCTTCTTTTGGCCATGTGTTTGTAGATGTCAATGACCTCGTTATAGTCAATTGGAATATCCCTTTCGATGGAAAGCAGCAGAAGATCCGAGAGCCTACTTTCCCCACATCGGTTTCTGAGCTGGGTTTTTATTAGCTTCAGTTTAGAGAATGATCGCTCTACTGAAGCAGTTGTCACCGGGATTGTTGCATATGTTTTTAGTAGCAAAGTCAGACCAGGAAAAATGATTGCACATCATTGTCTTTCAGGCACTTTAACACAGCTTTCACGTTGCTGGGGGGAAGAGCATATGATGAGTGGAACACCTTGAGCTCGGTGACAACATTTTCTTCCTCCACATCATAAAATCTGCATACATCTTTGACAGATCGAGCAACTCTGTCATTTGTCATGCCTTTCCAGTGACTTGGGATGGTAAGGCAGTGAAGGCCTGAAAGAATTAACCCAGTTGGTGTCTCATCCTTCCCCTTGAACCTCCGGTGTAGCTCCTGGGAGAGTGTATCAAGGAAGGTAAAGAAAACCTTTCCCCGGTAGTGCTCCTCCAGGTCTTGGGCTTGGTAGTCCTCCGTAGCAGATTTGGTGCTGTATTTGTACTTTTGGGGTACCTTTCTGCGTCTCCCTTGTCCAGGAATTTCATCTGGAACCTCAATTCCTGCTGCCTCTGAGTTCCCTTTTGCCTTTGAAAAAAGGACCTTGAACTCCTCATCCTTCCTCATTGCTTTTACTCTCTGTATAACTCCCTCCACAATGGTGTATGATGTTGTCAAGTCAAGGTCTTTCTTCTGCAGTGAAGCAGATGCGATGGCAGTCTCATTGAAAATGGGTGTGGTAATCTCCATGCATAGAATGAACTCAAAATCTATGCTACGCAGGAGCATCCGGGCATCACCTGCTGCAGCGTCTGGTGGATCACTGTCAGCCATGTTCCGAAGCAGCTTAACGACGGCAGAAAGAACCTTCTTCAGGGACCACAGAGCGTCTTCTCTGCATGCCCACCTTGTGTCAGAAAGCCTTTTCAATTCACAGACCCTTTGGTCAGGGTACATGGACTGTTGCATTTTAACAAGCGCAGCATGGCGTTTTGTAGATCCGGCAAAAAATGTGTATAGACTTTCCACTAAGTTGAAAAACCTAACAAAATGCTGGTTTGATTTGGCACTCTCAACCAAGACCAGGTTCAGACAGTGGGCATGGCAGTGCACGTATAAAGCTTTGTCATTATGGCTCTGAATTCGCGACTGCAGACCCTTGTAGCTTCCACTCATATTTGCAGCTCCATCGTAGCCTTGGCCCCTGACATCTTCCAACTTCAGTCCATTCTCCTCAAGGAGTGTCATTACAACATTCTCCAATTCCTTTCCTGTTGTTCCCGTCACATCGCAAACTTGTAAGAATCTCTCCTTGATTTCCATCTGATGGACAAAGCGAACAACGAAGGACACTTGTTCGACATGGGAAACATCAGTGGTCTCATCCAAGAGAATGGAGAATAACTTTGACTCATCTATTTCTTTGAGAATGACTCTTCTGACATAGGTGGCAAGGGCCTTGATAATGTCATTCTGTGTCTTATAGGACAACAGCGACATCTGTGGTTTTTTCTGTTGAGACTGGATATGGTTTATGTCATCAAGGTGCCTTTTGAGGGTGGAATCATATTTTGCAAGTAGCTGAACAAGTTCAAGGAAATGTCCTTTGTTCAAAGATGTTCTACTTTCATCATGACCCCTGAACGCCCCATCTTGCCGTGCAAGATACAGTGTGATGTCTACCAGCCTTGTCATTAATTCCCTGTTTCGTTGTCGCTCCTGTTCTTTTTTGGCTTTTTCTTCTATGTCTGCCCTCCTGAAAGCTTCTTCCAGTGGTCTTTGTCTGAAGTTGCTCCACCTTACCATGCTTACCATATGTGCTTCTGTTTGTTTATGTTCCTTTATTTTTTCTGTTCCTTTTTTCCAATTGTTAACTCCTACAGTTCTCCAGTTTGTTTTATTCTCATACTTTTCCTCTTTCAAGAAAAGGCAGCAACTAAAACAAAACATAGAATCATTTTCCACAGAATATTCTAGCCAGGGATTATCTTGATACCACTCCCTGTGGAATGAACGGCCATCTGTCTTTGGGTAATTTACAGCTGGTTGACAAGGTCCAATAGAGCAACAGAACTCAACAAATCTCCCAGAGTGGTGGTCTATGCTGTGCTTTTGAACATGAGCTGGATCAGTGGGAAATTGTAAGGACGACAGAAGAGCAGTATTCATGTTATTTGATGCTGTGTCCATTGAATCATGTCCCTCCCTGTCATCATTTTCATCCTCGCTTGGCTTAACTTCATCATTTTCGTCGTCATCATCTCTCTCCCTGGTATCATCTTCATCATTTCCCTCTCTAATATCTTCATCTTTGTGATCCTCTATCTGCCTTGCATCTCCTGGCTCTCTGATATCTCTGTCTTCACTGCCTGTGCTGTCACCATCATCATCATCTTCTTCATTTCTCTCCCTAGCGTCACCTGCATCCTCTCTGTCCTTAATATCTTCATCATCATCATCTTCATAATCATCATCTTCATCATGTCTCTCTCTTATATCTTCATCTTCATTATCATCTATCTGCCTTGCATCTCCTGCCTCTCTGATATCTCTGTCTTCATTGTCGGTGCTTTCTTTATCTAACGTGGAGCAAATAACAATATTTGTATTATAATAATTGAATATAATTGAACTATATTGTAAAATAATTGTATAACAATAGAGTCAGCCTGCACTACCACTAGCCCTCTTGCCTTGATTGGAATTGACCCCCTCAGTGTCATGCAAAAACTCAATGGTTAGTAAATTTAAATGTTTAAGTCAAATGTTTTTTTGTGCAAAATTAGCATTCTTGACAATGTTACAGATTATCTTAAATATGCAACAGACTCAGTTATAATCCAACATATGGATCTGTGTGACAAACCTTTACATGCATTGTCTTCTTAAAGTTGTGAGACCCCTTCACTTCAGACTCGATTGAAACATTTATTAAATTCATGTTTTAAAAAGGTCTCTGATTTGCATATCAGAGACCTTTTCACCAATTCATTTATAAATGAATTGGTGCTGAATTGGTAGTGACATGCTAATATGTAGTGTGTAATTGATCCTTTGCTAATCTGAGAAATATAAATTCCAAAATGATTCAACTTGGTATAAATGCCTGTTTTTTTTAATCCAGATTAATTGTGACTTTATTTAACCATAGGGAGAGCATCACAACACAATTTTAAAAAGAGTGGGGGGCTTAATATTTTCAAAAAGTATAGTTATGGGCAAATCTAGTGTTGAATTGAGTCCATACAAAAACGGAATGCACTATAGCTAGCAATGAGATGACTTGGCATACCTTTCTCCTTATCTCCTCCCTGGCTGTTGCAGCTCTGGATCCATCCCTTCAAAGAAGAGCTACCTCTTGCAGCATTTTTCAACTCCTTCTTTATGTCTTTCAGCTTTCTTTCTCTCCTTGGCATTCTGTAATAATAGGGGTAGCCCAATGCTAACCCCACTCTTAAATTAGCTTTAGTTAGCTAGTTCCTTTGCTAGGAATCCAGGCAATGTGTACAGCTATCCTATAAAAGCACTTGCAGTGTACATTAGTATTTAGTGATGAATCATTGGTGTATATCAATCTTTACAACTTTAAAGAAAACTTGCTGTATCACCTGCCTCACACACTGTAGGATGCCAGAGAGTAGCAACTCTGTCTGTATTCAGCATAGATATTAAGCCCCCTCTGAGACCTGAACATTCTAAATGGGGTGTGGCTAAAACTGAAAAGGTAAATGAAGGGAATAGAT
The DNA here is from genome assembly GCA_038501795.1 of Pseudopleuronectes americanus. NCBI lineage: Eukaryota > Metazoa > Chordata > Actinopteri > Pleuronectiformes > Pleuronectidae > Pseudopleuronectes > Pseudopleuronectes americanus. Next base: position 3,275,796 of record CM076730.1, on the reverse strand, counting down.
TGTTTTTAACAATGGAAATTAGTATTTTATTGTACTTTATTGTGTCATTGTTGGCAACCATTTGCGTTGTCGTTTACTAACGTAACATAATCTAGCCAAAAGGGTGCATTGGAAAAACAGGGACAGTGCAGATGAGATTACTTTATCGTGTTTCAAACTTGGCATCTAATTGCGCTTTTCCACTATGGGCCATGGTACGGGCATACTCTTAATATTATTATTATAATTTTTTTTTAAAGATTTTTTTTTGGCATTTTTATGCTTTATTGATAGTGTAGAGACAGAGTTGAAATGGGGCAGAGAGGGGAGTGACATGCAGAGAACGACCGCGGGCTGGAATCGAACCCGGGTCCGCTGCTGGCCGAGGCCCATGGGGGGAGACGCCCTACCAACTGAGCTAAGGGCGCCCCCTTAATATTATTTTTGCTTCGTTATCCAATGCAGATTTCAGGACCACTCGATGTTACAGTTCGTTATAGCGACGCACGCCACATGAAAGCAACGCCTCTTTCTCATTCCCCTTTCGTCAGCTACCAAAGAGTGGAACGTCTGCACCTCATTATCTTACCACAACATGTTTTTTCGTTTTGCCATATTCTTGCTCTAGAGGGCACATCATCATAATTAATTGTATGAAGGGGCACCATAGAGGGCACCCAATACTTTTTGTCCTATGTAAACGGCAGCCAATAAGGCACTTTCTCTCGTATTCACCACTCTAGAGGGCATTTTTACAACCATGTAGGCACTATAAGGACATTAGAAGGGCACTCATTGAGCACGTTATCGGAGTTTCTTGTTCTAGATCGGATTTTCTTGCTCTAGAGGGCACATCATCATAATTCATTGTATGAAGGGTTACCATAGAGGGCACTCAATAATTGTTTTCCTATGTAAAGGGCAGCCAATAAGGCACTTTCTCTCATATTCACCACTCTAGAGAGCAATTTTTCAACCATGTAGGCACTGTAAGGGCATTAGAAGGGCACTCATTGAGCACGTTATCGGATTTTCTCTCGTAATTCGCCACTCTTTACGGCACTTTAGCGCGCTTTTTCGACCAAGGAGGCGCGAGGGGGGGCGGTCGCCCCCCCTGCCCCCCCTTGATTAGAGTACTTACCTATCGAAGAACTCAAAATTAAATCCCAGTGGTAATCACAGCTGTTCAAATCACAAGTGTTCGAAGTTGTCAGCAACGATGGCAATGAATGTCAAACAGCAGAAAATTCTACAGGTTAAAAAAAAGATGGACTTTAATGTATGTTTCGTTCATCGAAGTTTTTCATAAAAAATGTAAAGAAAACAAACTGAATAAAGAGGTACATGGGTGATCAAGAATGCACTTACTTCATCGCAACATAGACTGCATCATTACATATATACTGCCATTAAACACACAGATCATAGACTAAGCCATCAGCAGATATGGTTATAAGTTTCCTACTTTTAAGATCGTACTGACTTCAGTAGACCCAGTGGCTTTTTAAGGAACCACAGATAATCTATTCTGGCACCTAAACCATGACCCCTGTACACATTTTAAAACAATGATCACAGGAAAAAAATCTCAATGCTGAAACTGTTAGCCGAGAATTAAACTTCAAATATATGAGACTTGTGTCCACTTTGTATCACAGGCAGGTAATAAACCAGACATACAAAAAATCCGGGGTTCAGTGGGTTGTGTAGATCTAGTGGAGTTAAAAGATTTGACAATATAGGGAATTCAATACATGATGAATGTTTTCTGGAAGCAGGTGGACGGAGAACTCAGGCAGTGGTTGATGTCCTACGCAGACAAGTATAGCAGACTTGATGCACCAAGGAGACCAGAGGGTGGAATATACAAATGCTACAGAGTAACATGAGCAATTATATCCTCCAAGTCATAAGATGCCAAACACAGCACCCAGCCTTGACTTCTTCCCTCCCCACCTGGCCTCACCCATTCCGACAACACGTCCATTTAAGGCTAGAATTGCTGTCACTCTCGATGTTACATGTCAGTGTTCACATCTAATTTAACCTAAAGCATGGGTACCTAAATCCCGTTACTTCCCCAGGAAGTGTCCCTCAGCATTGACATTACAATTAGCCAGTAGTCTTGGTATTGCTTTGAGTGAAGGGAGTATGTCTGGAATGGGACAGACTCTGTTCTCTTAATGGTGCTGTACAGATGTAATCAATTCACAATGAACACTGGCAAGAAGATCAGTGAACATAAAGTAATTAACCACCCCTGTGCCCCATATAACTGTTAGAGTACATAGTTTGCATACACACCTAAGTAAATGATTTTTTCTTACTTACTCCCAAAATGATTATATTTTATCTTAATGCAGATGACGATGATTCTCACCATCTGAATGAGGGTCAAAAACAGAACAAAAGCCACTAGCTGGTTAGGATCCAGTCTGATGGTAATTCACACGTAAGTAGAGTAGATGTTTCTACTGTAACTTCCTAAAACTGGATGACATTGCCCAAATTGTACATTTACAAACACAGCTGCTCAAAAAGCGATGCCAAACAAGTAAAGATTGCCAATATGGCCGTATACTGTAGAGGTTGTGCAACAACTTTTCTCTTCGGACAAACAAATTACATAAATGCCCTGCAAGTGGGCAGCCATGAATAGGGGAGTACTACACACACTCTTTCAGCCTCTGTATCTTTGTTTCACACATTTTCTTAAATTTTTGCATTTGGGCAGAATTCCAGTGGGTTGTTGCTCGCTCCCTGTGGATTAGTCCCTTTGAACCGAATCACTCAATGCTGCTGCTGGAAGGTTAATAACACACACACACACACACACACTGATAGAAGCTGGATTGATTTCAGTGTGGGGACCAGATACAGCCGAGATGTATTTTGAAATCCAAGCTTCATCAGCTGTGAAGGTAACTGAAGGTTTTATTTTTTTCGCACACTCTCTGTTCTGCACGCCGCTGTGCCATCCCCGAACCTACAGTTCTCCCATGCAGTCACTTTGAAGAAAGGATGGAGATATTGATTGACAGGCAGACATATTGCATGTTATGTGTGACAGTGTTAGAAATCCATCATAAGATGTGTTTTGAATCCATCATTTAGAAGGAGAGCAACCTTAGTTTTCCTACCACTGTTTGTCACTGAATCGTCCGAAGGGATGAACCTGTGTTTCTGGTGCAGGCTTGTAGAGCCTCAGGTGTGCAGGTGAGCTGGCAGGAATTAAACGCACACTAACAGGAGCAAAGAAAAAGAGGACAACCAAGGGAAGGGGAGAGAGCAAGAAAACACGAGGGGAAGAGGAACCAAACCCTTGTATTATGCTGAATTCACAAACTAAAAGCATTGATCGGGTTAGTTTGGCCGTAAGTATATTCAGTTGTTGTCCACTGGAAAAGAGGAGAGGAGGACCGTTTGAAATCACTACATGGAAGAGCTGTATCTAGATGACTGATGTCTCCAGCGCTACCTGAAGCTTCATACACAAGGTCTGGCTGACCCATGGACACATCCAGGAACATCATCACTGCTGACGACACTTTCAAATGCAGGGTTCTTTTTTAATGTCAAACTAATCTGCAATACCCATAAAGCCAAATGTAACATTTATTTGAAGGTTAGCTTTCCCAGGAAAGGGTTAGTGGTTAATATCTTACTGTGTTCTGGTGCATGTTGTTTCCCTAGGTAGAATAAGGAATACATGTACTGTTGTCTATATTGAAATGACATGTGCCTACCCATTTTGTCATTATTGAAACAGGTGTAATGTGCAATGTGATTCAGACAGGTTTGTAAATTTTTACTATTTAATGTATGCTAAGTATTCCAAAATATATATATATATATAACAACAACATTGATTAGCTATAATGATGGGCCAAATACTCAAAACATGTAATCATGTACATTATGTTAGTAAAAGACCATAATTAGCTCATATAGATCAAAACACAGGCTCCTCAAATGTTTGTCTTGTCATCCTGACAAGACAGGTATCAAAATGGCGCCGTACTAACGGGTGCCTGTCGTAGCAGCTCCTGGTATTACTTTCGTTTTTTCGTGTTTTTATTACCTTTGTTGTAAGTTTTTTATATTTATTTTTGCACTGCTCTGTGCATCCTCGTCACGCACATTGACGAGATGCTTTTGTTATTTACACTTTTTTATAACTTTTAACCGCACTTTGGTCTCTTCGGATCACTGGGAGCATGCCTGCAACACACGCCGGCATTGTTTACACCCGCGACCAGCTGATGGCCCTGAGGCACAACACCCTCTTGGCCGGAGAGAGACCCACCATCCCGGAGGAGCTAAAGAGGAGACGGCGGGGCTGCAGAGCGGGGCTGAAACGGAGGATGGAGAAGAGGAAGTTTAAGCCCTTCATTTCTGCAGTTATCACTGGAAACGTGAGGTCCCTGGCAAATAAAGTGGACGAACTGGAAGCGCTCATCAGGACGCAGAGGGAGTACAGGGAGTCCAGTATTGTGTGTCTGACGGAAACGTGGCTGCACGAGCAGATACCGGACTCCAACGTCACCATTCCCGGCTTCCAGACGGTTCGAGCCGACAGAGACACCACCGCGACCGGCAAGAAGAAAGGAGGGGGACTCGCCGTGCTCGTGAACAACAGGTGGTGTCACCCCGGGCACGTCACGGTTAAACAGCGTGTCTGCAGCCCGGACATCGAGCTCATCGCTGTCGGACTTCGTCCGTATTATTTGCCGAGGGAGTTTACGAGTGTTTTCGCCATCACTGTTTACATTCCTCCATCTGGGAACCCGGAAGCAGCGTGTGACGTCATCCACACTGTGACCGCAGGATTACAGACAAAACACCCCGGAGCCTTCATCTTCATCACAGGTGACTTTAATCATGCTTCCCTCTCATCCACACTCCCAACCTTCTTCCAGTTTGTGAAATGTGCCACCCGGGAAAATAAGACTTTGGACCTGCTGTATGCAAATGTTAAGGATGCATACAGCTGCACTGCCCTGCCACCACTGGGCAGGTCAGACCACAACCTAGTCCTGCTCTCCCCATCATACAAGCCTTTGGTTCAGCAGCACCCAGTCACAGTGAGGACAGTGAAGAAATGGTCTCATGAGGGACGTCTGGAGGGGGATGAAGGAGATCACCGGCTTCCAAAGGAGAGATGGGGGAGCAGCTGGGAATGAACAACGTGCGAACGAGCTGAACACGTTCTTCAATAGGTTCAACTCTGATGATGCGATCATCTACCTGCTGCAGAGGGCTTACTCCTCCCTGGACAGACCCAACACCTCAGTCCAGATCATGTTCTTCGACTTCTCCAGCGCCTTTAACACCATCCAGCCCAGACTGCTGAAGGCCAAGCTGGAGGGCACGCAGGTGTGTGCTCCCCTCATCAACTGGGTCGATGACTATCTGACGGGCAGACCGCAGTTTGTGAGATTACAGAACTGTGTGTCTGATCGTCTGATCAGTAACATCGGGGCCCCCCCAGGGAACTGTGCTGTCCCCCTTCCTCTTCACCACATACACTGCTGACTTTAAGCACTGCACTGAGACGTGTCATCTGCAGAAGTTCTCTGATGACACGGCCATTGTGGGGTGTGTTGAGGGTGGGAGGGAGGCTGAGTACAGGGACCTGGTTGACCGCTTTGTGAAGTGGTGTGGGGAGAACCGCATGCAGCTCAACGTGAAGAAGACGAGGGAGATGGTGGTGGACTTCAGGAGGAAGAAGCCCCTGCTCTCTCCTGTCTGCATCGGTGGGACGGATGTGGAGGTGGTGCCTGCTTACAAGTACCTGGGTGTCACACTAGACAATAAACTGGACTGGTCCACCAACACAGAGGCCGTCTACAAGAAGGGCCTGAGCCGGCTTTATTTCCTGAGGAGGCTCAGGTCCTTCAATGTCTGCAACAAGATGCTGCAGATATTCTACAATTCTGTTGTGGCGAGCACCATCTTCTTTGCTGTGGTGTCCTGGGGTGTGGGCATCAAGGCAAAGGACGCCAACCGACTTAAAAAACTCATCAGGAAGGCAGAGTCTGTGGTTGGCTCTAAGCTTGTCACCCTGGAGGAGGTGGTGGAGGAGAGGATGCTGGCAAAACTGCTGGCAATCATGGACAATCCCCCTCACCCCCTCCACACAACACTGGACAAGCTGAGGAGCAGCTTCAGCCACAGACTCATTCAACCCCGCTGCTCTAAGGAACGCTACAGGAAATCGTTCCTCCCAACCGCAATAAGACTTTACAACGCATCTACCTCTGTCAGAGCCACCATCACAGAACTGCACTGAATACCTGTCTCCTTGCACTGTGTACTTACCTCACATCATATGTGTTAATATAACGATATTGATACTAGAAATCATTTTATACAATAATATTGTCTTTTGCACACTCTTTCTTCATATTTGTTACACTCATAGTATATTATGTTATCTATTGTATAGTCAAATACTTATATAATTATACCTCTACTATATATCTCAACATATTATATCATACTCTTTGTACATTCTTTGTATATAATATATACACGTGTACATGTTATTATTATATGTAACATTATTGTTATATATACTGTTGCTGCCCTTATTATTACTATATACTGCTATTATACTGGTATAATTATTACTATCATATATAAATATATATTATGTTATATTATATACTATATATACTGTACTATTTGTATATACTGTCTAACCATAACTTTATAACATTACCTTCATGTCATCAGTACTATTACCATTACCATCATCTTGCCACTGCACCTTATCTACCTATTTATCTTGTGTTTCTGTTTTTTTGTAATCTTTCTACCTCAATATTTTTGATTTTATTCTATTAGTATTTTATTGTATTCAAATATACCTGCTGCTATGACAACTTAATTTCCCTTCGGGGATGAATAAAGTAATCTATCTATCTATCTATCTATCTATCTATCTATCTAGTTGAGGTAAATGTTGGAACAATGTAATTAGGGACCACAGTGTCCACCTACCTCCTCACTTGACTAGGCTGTTCTCTGCTGTTCTGTAAGGCAACGACAGTGACTGTAATATCGAGCACATTTTGTAGTATTAAGCAGGTATTTAGATTCTTCCAAAAAAGTGTTATAGCTTTCCCTAGAGAAAGACCCAGGCTGATCCATAGACCCAGGCAGGTCCCCAGAACCATGCAGTTCTACAGCAGAACAAGCCAGATAAAAAAATGCAATGTGCACCGAATCTAAGAATACATACCAACAGATGGGTGTTAACAATCAGATATACACTGCTTTTTTTCCCCCTCTTACAGCAAAGGTGAACTGTAACAAATTACAATACATAACTCAAGAACTATACAAAGCTGTGATGCTGTTACTTTACTTGATCATTTCAATTTTATATAATTGTATATTTTAACTCCAACACATTTCATAGGAGAATTTTGTACTTACTATACCCCCCCCATTTGATTTAAAAACTTTATTCGCTACTTACAATTTAGGTGATGAACTTCCACAATCAATAGTACAAACGGTAGTGTGTAGTTATAGGGTCACATTTCAGAAGTCAAGAAGTTGTTACTAGCTCCACCGAATATTGATTTCTCTTCTCGCCAAGCTTTCCTACATGACTTCTTTCCAAGAAATGTTCAAATGATCTTCTCATCAAGAATCAAAGATTAGAGAACAAGAGCTCTGTAGCAGAACTTTGACACACAACTTTGTATTTTGTCTTTCCACTGCCATTAATCATCTCTCAAGCCCTCATATTTATCTGGTGTCCATGTTGATTAAACTTCAACCTAGCAGCTAATACTGCAGCATGCTGCTCATACAATAATGCTTCAGTTAATCACCTAATGAGACCATTAGTCAGAGGCACCAAACCAGTTCTTTGACCTCTAATGTCTAAACTACATTTTACTGCTAATAATCTGCACTATTACCAAAGGAAGATATTTCATTCTGCTGTACAGATTGAAATACTGTAATGTACAGTACAATACAGTATTTCCTCATAATAAAAACAGAACACCTAATCCAACCAGGATACATATTCTGTTGCGAATTTGTAGAACAATTAGTTTTGTGTCTGTGGCCAAAATTAAGAAGACTAAATCCTTTAGTTACAGAACTCAGTTCAAACTCCAGATAAGGTGAGTGCTTTGAAAGCCTGTGGAGGTCAAAAATCAGTTAGAATAATACAAGATAAAAAATCCCTGAAACTCAAATATAAATTTTTGTCATGTCCAAGTTGATATTCGATTAATTTAAGTCATTAATTAGTTCCTGTCCCAGTTGGAGAGACAACGTTTAGTGTTATAACCACTTATGTAACGAAAGTGTAGTTCACACCACTGCTCAATAAGTTACAGTGTCCAGGTATCAGTGCTGGGAACACTTTTGTTCTTTGTATACGTCCTGGTCACATCTTTGAAATACCAAAAGCCATAATCTGCCAATGACATTTCCCAGATGTGTAATAACTTACTATATTTTAATATCCAGTGTTACTCTCCTGTCTAGGGTATGAGCGCAGCATAAAAGTATACAAAAAACTGGTTCCCTTCCCAATCCCAAAAAACCCAGAATCAACACCATAATAGTTTAATCGCAAGATAATTTATTTCTCACACAAAAGTGAAACGTGACCATAAACTGAAACAAATATTACTCAGGGTGAACCCAGACCCAAAACAACAAACAGAAGAAACTCTCTTTTCATAGTAAACTGCTGGATAAATCAAACTCAAACTGAAATAAACACATAAACCAACAGACATCAACTAATCCTATCTCCCTAAAATACAACAAAACAGGAGAAAAATCACAAAAGAACACAAACAGCTCACCCCTACAAACCTCAGTGCTAACTTTAAACAGTGAATGACTAAACACAATAAATTGTTCTTCATATGATACATTAAGCGTGACACCATTAATTTGTGTACCTTTGGGCATTCAATAAATTTTGTTATCAGAAAATAAGATTGAAAAAATAATATTAAATATTAACTTTAATTGATTGAAGTTACGTCAGGACACCACACTTCTAGGGGTCATTTTATAATAAAATAAAGACATTATAATTGTCTTCTCCACTATGGGACCCTGGCGTTAACTGTGTGGCACTTGCAGCATGGCCACCGTGCCACACACACCAATAAGTTGCTTGGCTGCGGCCCACATCTTCCAGTATTTGTGGAAGGGAAAGGTGAAGACATTTCTTTGACCATTCAGTAGGTTCTTGAGCCGCATTTGTCGACCGGCCACTCGCCAATTAATATGATTCGCATGAGTACTTTCTGTGTTTCCAGGGATGCAAATAGGCACATAAAAGGGTTGCTTGGAAGATAGGTTAAGCTATTTCGCCATGATAAATCAGGAAAACAACACTGTGTTGTATGTGTGTGTGAGTGAGAGAGTGTGTGTGTCTGTTCAGAACAAAGAAACCAGGAAAGTATTCAGGCCAAACTGTTGAACTGACCACTGTCTTAGTATCTGTCTTATTTTTCTTAATTCAGTGGAATATTTTTTTTTATGAAAAGATGAATGAATCATGAAGAAATGACACAAGTTATCCAACATTTTGATCATCTCTCATTCGGTGTGTCTCTGCTCGACATGGAGTTGCCACGGATACGTAAAAGCTTGCTCATCGAATGTCAGGTCTGTGTCTGACACTAAGTTTGTGTTTGTGCATTTAAAGAGGAAACTGTCGTTGTCTGTGGATGAGGAACAGAAATGTTTTTATTTGTGAGCATGAGTAGACATGTATTTCTGCTTAATAATGGATAATGTTCCCAGAAGCTCAGGCAGGTTTATATAAAAAGGTAAACAAATATAAATAACAAAATTCGCAACCCACATTGAGTCAAATCCTCTCAAATATCTGCAAAGTTTTGTGGCCAAATTGCAGAAGGATCTCAAACATGTTTCTCACACCCACTTAAATATAACTTCCCAGGGGGGCTTGCTGCTCAATCGACCGCTGAAGCTTCCAAAGTTGAGCTGGTGTCCTTCAGGCCCACTTAATCCATCTCTACCAAAAATAAGTTTTAAACTCTTTCTTCAGACCTCTCCACATGAAGAACAGCCTTGTGGGAGCAAAGTCACATTTCTCGAGGGAGCCCCGCGAGGTAAGGCTGCAGCATGCGCTCAACATCATTGGGGATGGGGAATGTAGCTGTGTCTCAAACCGAACACTTTACGAAGTACACTGCAATACAGTGCACTGCAATCCAGTGCACTTACATCTGTAGTGCACTCCGTCGCTGATTAGTGCTGTCTCAAATGGAACACTTACGTTAACCACTTGGCGGAAGTGACGGACGCAAATCTGTTTTAGAAATGAAATGAAAAGCTGCCAAAAAGGCTCCTCCTCTTCCGCTACGTAGCCAAGATGGCGCCCGTTTAGGGCGAGAAGTGTCCATCGTTTTACACTGCATTTTTTGACCGTTTGCAGTGCGCCATCCGGGTACTTTCAGTGCCCTGAATTCTGCTGGTTCTGTCAGTGTGAATGCCCTAAGCCCTAAAAGTCAGTGCTCGAAGTGCACAAGTGCGCGGTTTGAGAGCCATAATCTGTTAAGTGACATCGAACACACTATAGTCAGGCATATCTGTGTGCTATTTAAAGTCAGACGAAGTGTGACATCATCCCCTTTGTTTGAAGTGTTTTTCCATGGAAATTTAAAGAACTGCCTCTAGCACAAGGCTGAAACACATTCAGCAGTAGAAGGTTTAATACCCGGTCCACACTGCCTATATGAGCGGCGTGTGATGCCTGTGCTGTCTGTTGTTTAATGGTAATTTACTAAATAACAACTTAGTTAATGCTTAAAGCAGACATTTCCATCTAGAGTGCAGCTCGATATGAACTGCTAGACAGCACCCACTGTCTAGCATATTTTGCAGGAGTTGGTCCTGCAGTTAAATTGCCTTCGACTTTTACTCAGTAATGACCTTTGCTGCACTCTGTTTGAACTCTGTTTGCCCTCTGTTCCAGGAAGCCAGATAACTAACAAGCGTCCTTTATCACACACTCGCTCCAGACACATAACGATACATTCACCCACCACATGTTTGTGGTCAGGTTGTAACACATACACAGACACTTTAATACTCACACAGACACCTTTCAACTCACTCACAGCAGCCACCTTGCCTGTGTGATCCTTTCTGCAGATAGTTTCAATAAAACTCTCTTAGACCGAAAAAATTCTTCGACCCTTTTATTGATCAATTTCCATCACAGTTGTCTGTTGTCCACATGGGTAGCGTTTCTGCTAAGAGTTGGAAGTGTTGTAAAACTATATGTTCTGACACATTCAACAAGACAGATATTGAAACTGAGGTGAAAGATCATTTTCACTGTCTACTCAGCTGTAAAACACGGGCAGTAAACAGACATGTTAACATGAAAAGCAAGACGTTCTGTGTTGCACAAGCCCCACTCGTGCAGCCGGTGGGACGGGCTTACGACGGTTCAGAACAATGGGTGGCTTTAAAAATAGATACATGTGATACTCAAGCATAATATTTAAATTAAACGTTCATTTTATATTATGTATCAGATGTTTCCATTGTTTAATGTTGAGTCTGTTTTATTGACATCCAAAATCTGATTCCTGAAGTGACTTTATCCCAATCTTTGTAATACAGGAAAGAGGTGCACAATGGAAAATGCTTTTTCATGTTATCAGAAACTATTTTTAAACACTCACTGACAACCTTGTTTTGGGCAGATCGCCACATGCTTGCTATTCAAGTGTCTTTTCTTTCTTCTCCAAAATGGAATACGTGTCTGTGATTTTTAGGTTGTATTCATTCATCACTTTGTCATCACTCATTTTCTCCCTGGTAGCCTGAGATGTAAAGGTGCTGGTGGGTGAGTGTAGGGGAGGGGAGGTGAGGCAGAATGCTTTTTTATTTTGTGCTGGTCTCATTTGTTCAATTTGTTTCTGTTTAACCTCTTCTAGCAGTAAATAAAACCTCCCAGGCTGAAAGTGTGTCACAGTTTTTTAACCAAAGCAAAGTCAAAAGGTCAAAGTCGCTAAACTGCAAATGAGTTTGGATGGAAGCGCACTTGAATGTCCTTGTCCTACATCTCAAATTCCTTCCTCCTGTGTGTGTGTGTGTGTGTGTGTGTGTGTGTGTGTGTGTGTGTGTGCGCGTGTGTTTTATCTGGCACTAATACAGCAAAACAAACTAACTTCATGACACTTACAGAGCAGGTTGCAGGCATTAGAATCACTGCTCTGCTTCCTGGAACATGCCGGAATACATCCAACAGTAAACATTGTGTAGCAAGCTGTAGTCCTTTCAGACACGCTTGTGATGCACACTCTGCAGCGTCACCGGCTCAGGCCTCAGTCCAGCGGCTCTGAACTGTGTCTGCTGGGACTCGGATAATAAGGCGAGCAGTTATATGAATGCAGGGGCCTCTTCCTTCCACGTGGGGTTCCCTAAACTCCCTCTGCTTCCTCATCAACAACACATCTAACCACACTATCCACAAATAACATATCAAATGTTGCCTGTGGCTAATAATTTAACTTTTGTGAAAGATTTCCCATGAGCTATCACAACAAAAACATCACTAGTAGTACTGCAGTGTAGCTAAGGACCAACTCTTGAGGTAACTTCACCTGTGACCCAGAGCTGCAGAAGGATCCAGGAATGGAGGTGAATGAACTGGTAGGGATCCGACTTTGGTAAGTGTATGTTATTACCTATCATTAAGATTATTTGCTCAAATAAATAATCAAAAACAAATTATTAAGATATTTGAGTCACAATCAACCACAAATTTCAGATCAGTGTATCCCTCAGTGCATCACCGGACCCGCCAACCCTAATCAGCTCAAAAGGAGAGAATCCTGTAGCCGCCTGTTGGACTTCACGCTATGCAAACATCAGGTAAGGTAGCCACTTGTCCAAGTCTTTGCCATTTGCAGAGAGGAACTTCTTAAGCATGGTCTTCAGAGTGCGTTTGAATCGCTCAACCAGGCCATCAGTCTACGGATGGTAGGGGGTGGTCCAATTACTTTAAATTCCTAGCAACCTGTACACCTGCTTAAGTGTGTTAGATAATAAATAAGTGCCTTAAGTCCTGTAGGAAGGACGGTAAAAACATCTTTTCGATCTACAAATGCCTTGATCGCGTTTCCCTGTTCCTCTTTCAAAATGAATGCGCTGTCAATGTCTTCTAAAATAGACTAAATGGCAGCATCTACACATCTCAGCTCTCCAGCGGCAGGCAAGTTTGTTGAAAACGAATTCAACCCAAGCGCTCTTTGGTGATGTGGTTGATTACTTTACTATTGATCATCTGTCCATCAGCTGTTCAGACAATTTGATTGGTCTGAACAGCTTCTGTTCGGGCATAGTTTCACCCCAACGGAGCATCTCCAGACCCAACTTCCCGACCTCAAATGTTGTGGATGGGGCTAAGTTCGTCTGGCATCCAGGCTAGAGGAATCCCTCTCCCAGGACAGATTCATGGTCCCTGCAAGATGAATCCTTATGTTCAGGACGATCCCCTGACTCCTCATCTGGTGCCAGCATAGGTCCAAATAAGCCATCTATCCACTATAATACACTCAGTTTATTAGCTACACCTTAGAACAGACGCAGTACATGCAATAAACACCCCCTTCATGAGGGTTAAATTCTGATTGAAGCTATTTCAGAAAGATGCTGATTCAAATGTACGATTATTTGGAGGATGTATTTTGTGATGCTGTTGCATTATGAAAGGAGGTGTTATTTAGCCTAACGTCATTGATAAAATCGGTTGGACACAATATTGGAAACGCCTTTCTGTATAACACAATAATAGTCAACAGCATCCATCACAAACTGCTGCCAATGACAATAACGTGGACTCAACTCATCTTTAAATTGGTTTCAATAAAAACTGAACAGTACAGCCACCATGAAGTTAGATTTTATCACGAGACTGTGCAGCATAAGGAAAAAAGAGGCCAATCTAACACAGCAGGTCAATGGGTTGAGACACGCCCACTGTGCCATGCTGCAATATTTTTTAATGTGTCCTTGCTTGGGTGGCTATGCCTATTGGATATGTGCTTGTTTGAAAGTACTGAAGTAAAAGCCCTGACTTTTCCTTTAGCAACACCATTTGGTTAATAGTTTTCGTTCCGCGTAATGTGCAAAACTCTTGATATTTTGCCAAATTTAGTATAGATCTGCAGGAGCTCTTCTAAGTAAAAATGAAATTCTCTGTCTATCATTTCCTTCACTGCCATCAACATTAAATACTTTGGTTTCTGACCAAATACCTGCAGAAGTAATGACATTCACATAAGCCTCTGCGGTTTTTATGTATTTCCTCCCTGCTGAGACCGTCCACTTCTCCAAACCAGCTTTAAAAAAAACTGTACTCAGCTGCTGCCATCAACACTGTCCTTGAAGAAAGCCCAAGAGATCGACTGGGAGCTTCAGGGCTCACCACATTCCTTCACGTACCATAGTCAGACAGTCTACTTGCTTGTTAGCTTGTGGATATTATTCCTGTTGTCTGTTTTTCTGCTGCCTGCTGAGTACAGATGTTTTGCAATTTAATTGAACTATCTCCAGGTTACTTTCTTCTAATACGATACAACACACATGTGAGTAGGTAGAAGTTTGTTCATTTACCAAAAAAGTACGCATGAATCATGAAAACAATTAGACAGTACATGAAGCACTTATGAATTTAACACATTCCATTTACAGCTTCATATAATCTAATTGATAACAATGTGGCCTGCACTGGATCAACGGTAAACAAGACATTACCCTTGATTCAGAACATGGTCCGGACTTTCAGGTTTGAGAATTTCCTTAATGGTGCATTACCCGGATCTACATGGTAGGTACATAATGTTTGTACACTGTTTAATTCTACCTGACAAATCCACAGGCCCTTAAATTAAGATGGGAGATGGCAGTTTGATAGGTCAATTGCTTCTCAGTCAAAAACACACCCATGCCTATCGTTTTGAACCGTGCTCAAGGGCTCCGCTGCCTTTTTTTCCAACGTCAAACGAGCAAAAGGAAATTTGTACATGTCCAAACTACATCTGCACCATTCCCTCCGACCATTCAAAAGAGCCAGAAAAATGTCTGGTTGAGCTGCTGAGCCTAGCTCCAGATGTTGTACAGGAGGAAACCACATTAGTCGGCTGTTTCTGTCATATTTGACAACATCAACTGGTTGGCTGAGGTCATAGTTGGGTCAGTCACTGTCGAAGCTGGTTAGTCCCCCTGGTCAGCAGTTGTTAGAATCATGTGCGGCATGATGTGAATCAATGTTGATTATCCTGGGAAAAGTTGTCAGGGCAGCACTGCAAGTGTCTGATAAGTGGTGTCGTAGGCCTGCCCTTCTGTTGACAGATGTACACATGTACACATTTTTATGTCTCCTGTGCTTCAGGTGTAGTTGTACTGTTGAGTGTTGGCCTGGGAACTTGACCTCCTGTGCTGGGTCATGTACTTTTTAAGTTGTGAGCCGAGTATTTAGGATGGACAAGCCTCTGTCTCTGTGTCTCTGGCATTAAAAACACAGGAATGTGGTATTTGACGGAAATCCTTCAGAGATTCTCAGATGCTTCGGCCATGTACGGAATGCCAATATTGTTTTTTCTTGTCTTTATCTGCCCGTCATTGAGTTGTTCAAGATATTGTTGTTTTGACAAAGCCTGGTTTTAGGAGTCTTCAGCTTTTCAGGCTTCCTGGAGGTTATTGTGTCCTTTTTATCCTCACTCCAGTGCTTCTCAGCCTGATGATCTGATTCTGATAACCCACTGCTTAATTTCTGAAGGTGGTGAGAGTGAAATAGTCAATATTCAGGATTGTGTGTATGTTTCCTGTATAGGTAATTCCCATAGCCCTTTGAGGCAGGGTGAGATGAAATGCCATTTCCCTTGTTAGCAAAATGACCAATATGCAACCCTGTTGTTAAACTGCGAACCCTGCTCCTAAAGTATCCTGTGAGCAACATGTTAAAACACTGCCTGGATGAACTACATCAAAGTCATAAAATGACAATTCCAGCAGGGAGAGAAGGAAAGTGTTGATAAAATAGAGTTGTAGAATAAGAAATGTTGCTGTTATTGTGTCTTGCAACAATGACGTGTGTATTGGTTTGTTGTGTTGACGCAGGGGAAGCTGCTTCCATCAAGCCATCACCTACTGTTTGTTTATTAAATTTGAAGGCATGGCTAATCTGCGATCAGCATGTTAACACTGTATTGGGGGCATGTTGCCAGGTGAACATTAGCATCCCACTCAAAGCACCGCTGAGCTTACAAGTGTTGATCAGGAGGCATCAGTCCAAGTGAGAAGTGATCTCACTGACGACGTGACATCCATCATTTCACAAACACATCCTAATTTTGGCACTCTGCCTTAGCTCATCATCACTGTCTGCCCATTATGTTGAACCCGAATACTTCACCATGATTTTGAGTGGACCGGAGAGGCTGGAGGAAGAGGCATTTGGGAGAAAAAGAGATGAGCAATGAGTTTTGCACATTTATAGCCCATAACATTATGGCAGTTGACACTGAGAATTGGGTAACGGTAAATGCAGTGACTTTTATTTCTTAACCCATCATCTCAAATGGACAGCAACTGATGGAGAAGAGCAATAACCCTGGAGTGCACACCTATTTAACTTTGGGAGATAGAAGAGATAAGGAATGTAAAGAAGAGTATCTCGGTGTAGATTAAATATTAATGACAGACTCAATCAATGTGCCCGAGCAGCACTTAGTACCAATCAGAGCTTCCAGTGAGGCGTCCTCCTAACCAATGCAGATGCAGAGATAACAATTACCACGTGGGTATGAGCATTCATTCCTCCACAGTACAAAGAATACGACTGTAATGTGGTTATAATAAAGGATCAACACACTCTTAAAATACAAGGTACATTAAGATGATGCCACTCGTTTATTTTTATATGAAGAGTGGATGAGAAAGAAAAAAGGTTTTACTTGTAGTGATGGTCCCACACAGAATTATCACCCAACTCTATTGGTTACTTGCTACTTATTGCTTTGGTTCAGTCTCACTATGGATTCCAGAATGTTTCCAGCCACAGCAGGCTGTTTGTTTTTGCTTTGATACATACATGACCTTGCTATAGCACCAAAATGGGAGGCAGCTACTCACCAAAATGGGAGGCAGTTTCCTTTTCAGAGATACAAAAGGAAACATTTATGCAGGCCTAAACTGGACAGAAAACTTGTTTTTCAAATTTCTCTGATCACCACAAAGCTCTGAGATGATACCAAAAACAACAAAAGACACTTCAATATTTATTTTTATCCATACTATATCTTGAACACAAGCTACACATTGCAGTCTCTAACATAGAGTTAAGCCTGTTAAAGAGATAGCTCACCGAAAAATGAACATTTACCCATTATCTTCTCACCAATATGCCGATGGAGGGCTGGGTTTGAGTCCACAAAACACTTCTGGAGACCCAGAAGAAAACTTTGTCGCAGCCAAATCCAATACAATCGTAATAAAAACAACAGAAAAAACACAACCTTCCTCCATACTGCCATACTGCTCCTCATTTGTCATCCAAGTGTCAGGAAGACTCGAAATTCATATTCGGCTCAAAATGGCGTCAAATACACCTTTTGAGGTGCATTTCCAGACCCTCAGGCATACCATTTTGTGGTTACCTTCGCTAGCATCGCAACTTCCAGTAGTAGACATTTAGGCTTAAAAAACTGTGTAAAGTAAATGAATTTTCATTTCGAGTCCCTTGCACAGACTCATGCACAGCTCCCTCAACACCAAGACTCCACGATCTCATCCTCTTTTCATCCAATCGAGTTGAGCCAATCAACCTTAAGGTGTTAGAGTTTAAAATGTCTGCTGCTCAGCACAGTGATAATGAGTGAACCACCCCCACCCCCTGCACCTCCTCAATTCTGGAGTCCTGGTCATGTGTTCAAAACATCATCCAGAAGCTCCTCATAGACTTTCCAAGGCCTTGCTCTGCCCATTGTCTGGGCTCCAGGGGGAAGTCTCCTTCAGGTCACAACCTCCTTATGTATTTTATTTCCTGTCAGATTCTAAACATACACAGACTATTTCTGTGTTGACGATAAACCATTGTTCATTTTAGTTGACGCTTCCTCATTAGTCTTTCTGTAAGCCTCTCCTGATGTAAATAACAGTTGGGAGGCACATACCTGACACAACCAGTCAGTCTTGCTTCATTTAACCATTTAAAATGCAAAGCTGAAAGTTTGCTTGAAGAAATTATTTTGATTGATAGAGTGGAAAACAATCCAACACTTTCTTACAGTGAACTTTCAGTGACTGCATATTCATTATTACTGACTGTTGTGTTTACTGTCATTCAAAAGCCCCAGAGGACATGAAAGCAGCGTTTCATTTTAGCATGGGTGACTCGTGGAAGACAGACTGCCATCTTACATTACAAGACACAATGTAAAATCCCAATGGGTACTGATAGCAGGGTCTCTAGCAACATACGGCACATATATCAGACACATTTATGGCTTACGTATTCACTTTGTCTGTTTGATGAAAATAGTTAAATGGCCACTGATATAGAGTGCTCGAATATAATCCCATGAATAAGGGGATATTATAATGATCTCTATTCCTCAGGCGTCTATTAAGACAAACATGAAGCTCAGAAATCAATGTGCTTTCACATCTTTGCCTCAGACTTTACCTTTTATTAACCAGTTGCCATGGTGATCAAAACTCTATTGAAGATGGCCTTTTTCATTCACTATGCATGAGCTTCAGTCAGTGTAAACAAAAGTCAATTGAACCGACATAGACGTCTCCGAAACCGTATAGGCACAACAAGTTGGAACAAGGTAACTCCACCCCAAGTCCACAGTTTCTGGCAGGTCGGGTAAGCGTCCCCTCAGAAACAATACAAGCTTGGAGGAATGTCTTTCATTGTCTTTGCTGCTGTCAACCTCATTTCACCTGTTGACCTGCAGGTGCAACTTCAATCACCATGATGGGCACCTGGGTGCAAATTGCCCCAGGGGCTTGCACCCCCCTAATACCCGCCTGTAGTTCGGTTAATTATTCTGACTTACTTGTTTTTCTCTGCCCAAAAAATGTTCCTGCAACAAAATAATAACTTAAAAAATTTCGGTTGCAAATTCAAACCATTTTTTCGGATTCAATGACAGGCATTTATTGACCCCAAAGTGTCACTTGCAAGCATGTTTTACCCATACTTTGTTTGGAGAGAGTTGGAATGGAATTCTGTTTACAGGAGGTTTGCAATTGATGAAGCTAGACAAAGAAGGATGAGTTAAACCATGCATAATCTTATAAACTAAGAGGGCGTTTAAATATTTGACGAGGCTTTTCTCTAATATTTGAATTATACTTCTTTATAATATGGCAGTGATAACAACTAAATGGCTTCTTGTCTTACATTTTAAGTGCCTGTTTGTATAATAATTATAATTGTTTTAGGTTGTTTCTCGCAAAACATTGCCAAAGTGAATTTTACTATATAACCAATCGTTTAAATGTGGGTTTAAGTTGATTCAAAGGGGTCGGTAACACATGTAAGTGATGATCCGTGTTGCGTTCTACTCTACATTGTGACTGTGAATCGATTGTGAGTGTCTATGTCATTGTTTCCAAGCTAAAGCGTAGTATGATTTGGCCTGAGAGAACTTATTTATAAAGGAACGCGGAAAAGCTGAAATTGAGTTGTTAGGCCTATGTATGACTCACTGTGTCATGCTTTCCTAAATCAAGAAACCGTTCCCCCATAATCCCTCTATTGTATCTATAATATCCAATTACATTGGATTTAGTGGGAGGGAGATATTGTTATGTTGATGTGTGATATGTTTGCCAACCAATTTTTTTAAGCTCATTATATGCTAAAGGTAAAATATTGAACAAGTTCAGGTCAGGTCAGATTATATAGATCATCCCAGTTTGTGATTTTTATGGCTGCTTTGAAATCCTCCTGCCTGATTTTTTGGAATGCATATCATTAATCCGTTTTCCTTGGATTTCACAGTTTCCCCATGAATTTAGTCGCTGTGTTTCAAGGTAACATGGTCCCTCTTAGACTCACAGACTGAAAGCCTAGAAGAAGCTTCAGGCTGCTGAACACTTCCAACTGATCCCTTGTTAATCCAATACTAATTGCCCTCTGAAAAATGCAGCCAAAATTGCGTTCTGGATTGATGCAAAGTGTGTGCACGGCAGGATGCAGCCAATACATCATGTCAGAAATAAATGTGCTCTATTTTGAAGAAAACAAAGGAGCCGGTGAAAAACTGAGAGAGGAGGTTTTTTGAAAATACCTGGAGCGGAAAGACAATTCTATTCAGGCCTTGAGTATGTAGTGTTCCCCGACATTTCCACCCAAACAATTCCATCCACTTCAAACTTTCATCCACTTCTATTCAGGCCCACATGAGTGAGGGATTTTCACTGCATCTGACATGTTCTTTTAATGAATCTGTCTGGTGTTCGCTTTGAATTCCACTGAGTTTGTCCACCTTAACCTTGGTGCAGAGCATGAGTTGCTGCAGGGAAAAGACTTAACTCCTTTCAAATGCTGTTGTCTATAACAAAAGCAACACTAACAATATGACAGGAAGTTTTGTACTATTTAAAAGAATTCTGAAAAAAATCACTAATATAATTAATTAGAAAATTTATATTAAGACAAATCTCTTCTGACTATATCTTGGATAAAAAAAAAGAAGTACAAAGTAGCACTTAAATGACACTTACATACAGCACTTTGTAGTTTGGCTTTCTTGAAGATGATTGTTCTTGCTTGATTACTATTGTTCTGAGTTTGTACCCTCATGGTGAATGCACTAATTGTAAGTCGCTATGGATAAAATCATCAGCTAAATGAAATATGGTATATATATATATGGTATGTAATATATTATTAACAGAATTGTCATTGTATTAATACTGTCATTAATTCAAAACTGTCTATTAAAGGTGTATCAAATTTATTTTATATCTATTAAAATTCAATCAGCAGCAAGCAAAAATAACAATTAAAGATTCATAATTTGGTAATTGACCATTCTATTGGGACTACTCAGAAAAAACTGTCATTGCAGGTGAGAGACCTTCATCATCGATCAGCCCATTGTCATCTCCACAGGTTTGGGGAAACCAGTGGCTGCAGACCACAGGAAAGACTCCTCTGGGCTTTTTGGATCATGTCTGTCTTAGAGACCAAACTGATCGTGTACTAGTTAACTAACCAGGCAATCAGTTTAAATAGACAGGGACAGACTGCATTTAACTTTAACTCCTGCCTGTCCAACAACAGCAGACCGTATGTTACAATACATCACAAACATTGTTGATAACAACTAGAAACAGTCTTGTTAATGACAGATTTATATCCTTAACATGAATCCTATCTAATCTAATCTTGTCATTGACCTTGCAATTCCTAGGGGGCATCTTCTGATTGACACTTGCCCCGCCCTTTTCTGTGACATCAACCCCATGACTTCACGTGATTTCATTCACATGATGACCATGCTAAAAAGTCCTGTTGACTTAATTTAATTAGAACAGTACATAAACTGACTAGAGCTTTGGTGTACCACATTACCCAACGTCTTAGATTACCCAAATACAACCTGCATTACTCAAATTGAATGTGAGCCATCGTAACTGCAACAGTTCATATTGTTTATGATTTAATATTTAATATAGTGCAGTGTGAAAAGCTTTGGTTGTAAGCTATGGATTACAATTAACATCACTGCAAACATCAAGTGAAGCTGCTCAAGATATAACGGATGGACATATTTCCACATTTTAATCTTAGATATCTAATGAAAGTTGATTCAGACAAACACACACACACACACACACAGCATTGTTTCATACAAATACTAAACTTGTTTTTCTGAACTGCATAAATGTGTCCATATTTTAGTCATTAATCACCACTCTAGCTAAAATCCTGAATTGACAACAAAATATTTTTGACTATGTGTAGCTGGGGCCAAAGGCTGAGTTGGCTATTTTAAAATGCTCCTGTTGTGTTTTTATCAGCACAGAGACAGATGTACCAGTACATAGTAATGTGTGAGTAACTGCTATCACCTGAACCAGGTGTGGGATTTAATAATCATCATTGCCATTGGGTCGTCTGTCTCTAGTCCACATTTCGAAGTTTCCTCGGGCAAGATACTGAATCCCAAATTGTCCCTGATGGCTGTTCCGACACTGTATAACTGTTGTGTAGTAGAATACACTCAGTATGTGTTTATGAATATATAAATGTGACTTAGAGGTTCAGTGTGTAGAAAGTAGTGACAACTAGTGGTTACGTGACATGGTGCAGCTGAATAGCCCTCACCTCACCCTCCCCTCCCATACATGAAAGAGAACCTGTGGTAACCTTCAGTTGTCATAAAAACTCAATGTGTTAAGTTTGTCCAGTTTGGACTACTGTAAAAAACATGGCAGCCTCTGTGGAGAGGACTAGCTCCTCATGTAAATAGAAAGTATTTAAATATAAAGAGCCCATTCTAGGGTAAATAAACATCAATTCGTACAATTTAGATGATTACACCCTGTGAAAACCAATAGATCCCTTTTCACCTAGAATAAATAATAGTATATTATGATGTAAATAAAAACTGTGAATTTATCATTCAAATTTATTGGCTGAAATTGTAAAAAGTCAAAACCGTTAAATATGCCCGTTTTCTCCATCATCTTGTTAAAGTTTTTCAGTAGACAAAATACCTCATTAAAAATAACAGCCTTGACAAAATGAAACAGTCACATGCTAGATTGTGTGCTGCCAATGCCTTGTTCGAAAATAGACCAATACTGTTCTCACAGCATTTGCTTCTATTATGTGGTTAGGGCTCCTTTTAAACTGTGACAAATCTGAAGTAAGACAAACTGTGTTAAATGTTTGTTTTATCTGATGCTCTGCTCTACTTCACCCCCCCCCTGTATCTTCTGTCCATCACACTCATCTCTTCTGCTCTTTCCTCCTGTCCTGCTCATAGGAGGGAATCAATCCGCACATGCCAACAGACATGTAAACACACTAACCAGCATCAAAGGACACATGAGAAAGAAAACAATGCACTCTTCTATCCCATAGGGGCTAATTAGCCGACAATGTACATTACTCTATATGGACTGACAGTAACACAACACAGCAACACTATTGGATGCCAGCTACAGGCCAATATTCAATGCAGCACTAGACATTAAGCAGTATTATTGCTATTTACTTTTGTATTGTTCACTGCAGTGTAATCAGTGGATAATGTGCAGATATCATCTAGCTTCCATAATATCATCCAGCCTCGTCCCTTCTTCTGTTCTGCTCCTTTTGCTCTTTATTTCTCTATTCTATCCATTAACGTCGCTGGTCCGTCTCTTCGATTGCTAACTGGTGTGTCTTGGAAACTGTATTAATTATGATGATTAACATAGAAAAGCTACAACCACATGGAAAGGTGCCACTTCTGACAAAAACAGTTGAGAACCACTGAACCTGAAGACTAGCTCTACCACCTTTTTTGTCACCAACCTGAGCTCACTCTCACTCTCACTCTCTCTGTTTCTATCTCTCTCTCTCTCTCTCTCTTTCTTTCTCTCGCTCTCACACGCACACACATACACACACAAAATCTGCACATGCCAAATTTTCTGCTACTTGAAACACATATAGATGATCAAAAAATCAACTAATGTTTTTGATCTACAATACAATATTTTCAAGGGCTTTGCTGTTGCCAGGCAGACAGACAGACAGACAGATTGACAGGACACTATGTACCTGGGAAACACATGCAGCCATCTCTAAATTTCCTTTACATTTCATGCAAGATGATGCCACTTATCCGGAGTGGTGTTTGTGGTGACCCACCTGATTTAACCAAATATTTCCCAAAGCACAGAATTAGGTTTCATCTACTCTGTACTGATTAAGATCTACTGTATTTATCCCCATGGGGAAATTAGTTTTGGACTCAGTGATGCAGTTCCACAACAGACTGATAAATGAACAGCTTGGAGGAGCGACACTCTTGAGTGCAGTAACTGAGCACACACACACACACGCACACACACAGCCATACACAAACACACTCAAAGAAAGGGGGTTGCGGGGTAGCAAGAAAAACTTGTATAGCTCATAACACCTTTGTTTTGCTGATGATACAGTCTCTAAGAACTCACTCTTATTTTACACCCTTTATTCATTGTTATTCCAGCATTTGTTTTACTTTTTCCTCTTCCTCTTCCCCTCATCCCTTCATTCTCTTTCTCTCATCCCTATCTCAATACTCCAACCTCCTTTCCTCATTCCTACCCTCATCCCTTCATCGTGCTTTCCTTATTCCTACCCTTATCCCATCATCTACCTTCCCTCATGCCTACATCCTCCTTCCCTCATCAGTAGCCTCATCCCTTCATCCTGCATACATGTTCAGTGCTTGATGATTGGACATTTAAAATATGTTAACACAAAATAAAGTTTGCAGCTAAATATGGTCTTATTATGATAAAGGCATTATGACCATGTATTGTGCACCATACAGCACTTATAGTGCAGTACATCTTTGATTTATGAGATATTTTTCGCGTGATCTGAAGTTTAGGTTATGGTTATACTAAATATTTACAGACCACTAGACGCCCACCAGTAGAGATGAATTAAGATAAGGAAAGTTTGATAATATTTTGAGTTTGAGATGTACACAGTATTTCAGTGTATTGGTAGGATTGACAACAGAGGCAGAAAAGACTTCTAAAGTCTGGAGCTCAGACAGCAGTCGATCCAAAGCCAAGGATGAGACAGATCGATGAGCAGCGAAATGGAGATATGTAAGAAATGGAGAACAATAAGTGAAAGGGTGAGAGATAGTTGTGACACTCTGAAAGGTTTGGCTAGGGCTTCAGTTGGTCGACTTGAAGTGTGAGAGTTCATATGAGTTCACATGTTTGCAAGTTGTGCTTGTCTCCTGTGTAAGGCTGTTGCTGTTTTTCTCTCCCAGCATGAATAATGTAACATCTTCAGGATTGATCCGAACTTGCTGGGAAGAGACAAAGGCAACAATTTTGAGTGGGGAGTAAATGATGGGTAACATGACTCAGTGGCAAATCCACTCAGAAAGATGTCCAGGATAGGGCTGTTACTTTTTATTTTGAAATTCAAGTATTCTTTATCGAGAAAAGTTTGGCTTAATATAAAATGTTCATTCCGAAGATCATCCATAATTCGTACCTGACAAATTTAAACAACTGGAATTTAATGACCAGCCCCCTCTGCAAACCCTCTGGTGACCAAAGCTCCAGGACTGCTGACGAATGCTACTCTTGGGAGATTAACTATCATTTCAGAGTTCAAGAATGACCTTTCAGTCTATTTGCACTTGGCAATAGATAAAAAATAATCCTGTGACGTAATCATTCTTCATTGGGTTAATTTTATTTATCCAAGGCAGTGTCCTTTATTTTACTCTATAAACACAACTAATCAATCAAGTCGGCTGCTTTAACTAAGAAAGAACAAGTTAATTTCACTTTCTTAATTGAAACAACTTGACATTCAAGTAAACAAAACAGTTTTAAGTGAAAGTAACATGCAGATAATAAGCAGTGGCGATTCTAGGATCAGACTTTCAGGGGTGCCCCTATGAGGATGTGACATTCATACAGTGCCTGGTCGGCATTAACAAATAAAGGCCGGTGTTACAACTTCCTATTGGCAATTCTTTTGGGTTCCAAACTGATCGTGTGGGTACTTCGACAGTCAAAACAGTTTTTGACCTGTTTCCTTATCCCTTAAATGCAAAAAGTCATCTAGAGCCCTCTCCAGCTCAGAGGCTGGTATGTAGCTCTTTTTGTGTCTCTTCATTTTTCTCTCAGGTCTACCCTCTCACTCTGTCATGTTCCAGAGATTCGTCATGGTCTTCTCCATCTCCTTGAATTTTAAAAGCAAATACATAGCATATGTTGTTAAAATGATAGTTCAATCAAATATGTAATTCACTTATTAACTACTCACCACTATGCAGATTGTGGGGGTGGGTGAAGTGTTTGAGTCCACAAAACAGCTTAAATTGCATCATGTTTGTAGCCTAATCGTCTGCAGTTATCCTTAGTTACTGCAGCTTTCTTGAGTTCTCGCGTTAACTGCAGTAACTCACTGATCTCGTCTTACGATAACTGGCGAGTATCCTAGTAACTAGGACGAGGATAACAGTGAATAACTTGGATGATACCAGAGGAGGAATAACTCATAAATATATTGTAAGAAAATATAATAAAATATGTACTGGTAGTCTGGGAGAAGTCACATTTTATAACAGTATACAAGTGTTAAGTAACTTAAAATCATTGATAAGTCCTGTGTATGACTGTGGGCAAAACAATGGCTATAACATGGATTTATAACTATGTGGTCTTGACTACCTGTTCACTTTCTCACCTTGTTCTTGCTCTACTTGCTCCACTGTTGCTGTGAGTCTCTCTCAAATCCATCAGGTAGCAGAAAACAGGAATAATATCTACAGACTAACAAGCACTGACTCGACTGTCTGACTGATGTATGTGATGGAATGTGGCGAGCCCTGAAGCTACCAGTCAGTCTCTTTGGCTTTTTGTCAAGGGCAGTGTCGGTGGCAGAAGCTGAGTTGAGTACACAGGTTTTGTTAGAGCTGGTTGTAAAAGTGGACGGCCACAGCAGGGAGCGCATGTAGCAAGCAGGGGATTTGTAATTCTTTATCAGAGGGAATGGCCCAAACGGAGCCCACACAGGGGGACGTGAGGGTTAGGAAGAAGGGCTTCCTTGTGTCTTTTCCTTTTTTTGGTAACTTTTTGATTTTTAGGGACTTTTAAAAGGTTAAACTCAGGTATATAATTGTTTCAATACATTACAGCACGTAAGTAACTATTGATTCCATAACCTCTGTCTGTCCGTATGTGAAATGCAAATCAAATCAAATAATTCAAATATACTTTTTTGTCCCCATGGTGCCAAAGTGGCAACAGTAGCTGCAGAACAATAGGTTGATCAACAAACAACAAAAAACAGTTCACAATGACATATCATGTAAGACTCAGAATAATAATGCAAAATAAACTGCCCTTAAAACACTTAGGGCAGTTAAAAGATAAAACACAAGAAGGACGTAAGTCATTAAAGATGGAAAACTAAAACTGGCATTAAAACTGTCAATCCATAGTGCTGAAGGACCAGACAAAGTGCAACGGTTATTGGGCTACATGGCCATGCGAGATGTTTTCTTATTGAGTAGTGTGATAGACGTTGGGATGAATGAGAGCTTGAGGCAGTTGGTTTTACACTTATAGGCTCTGTGACAATTTGCCTGAAGGTCAAATTCAGAGAAGAGTATGTTTGATGGGTCATTAAGAAAAATGTGTGCCAGTCTGACCACAGAAACGTCATAGTTTGAAGGGAAAGAAAATTAAGTCCTTTTTGCCCATCACCTTCATAGATGTTCTCTTTTTTAGATTTTAGCTGGACTATGAGCGTCCTGCAACATGCTGCCATTCCGTATCTAATTATGCTGTCTGGCACAGCAGCATAAAAAGTCTGCATAGGAAGTGCAGCCTTTGAGCTAACTTCCCTCTCGCAAACCATTCATGGTCTGTAAATTGTGTTGGTTGCTAAATAGACCTTTGAAATAGTCGACATGCAATTTAAGAAAAATATTCCCAGCTAAGTAAGTAACTCAAACTTATATGGAAGCCACACGTGTGAACAGTAATTAAGCAAATTCGGTTTTATTTTAAACATTGAATATAAAATCTTACCCAGGTAGAATGACATCAGTCTGCACCATAGACTGTTTATAAAAAGTTACAGTATATTATAGAACTGTTTGATGAAGATTTACTAATAACAAAAAACCATTATATAGTAGCTCGGGAGCATTCATTTAGGTAAATATCAAGTTGACAGGCTTGTTTAGAACTTGCATTGCAATAATGGTATAGGTTTCAATAATAGTAAAACAGTTGAGAGAATATTATACATCCAAGATGAAATTGTCTAAGAGTGAGACAAAGAAAAAGACGCAATTAGAAATGTGTTTGTGCCTTCAGCACCATGGACAGCGTCATGGATTTATCAATACACACCACAGTAAGTCTGCTGCTATTTCACAGCCATAGATTCTAACTTGAAGCAACCTCAGTTAGATACAGGATCAATGAGTCTGGCAGATGAGACTTAAATATTCCACTGAACATCCCCAATGCTCCTGCACTCTCTCTGCTACCGGGGGATAGTCTGTGTATCATGGTTGTTCTTAAACACCTTCATTATCTCTGCTGCTGCTTTATCTGCTTCAAACGTGTTAATAACTTGACACGATCTGCACTCAGAACTACATGCACCAAAGTGAAACCAAGTTAGGGCCAAAGGTTTGATTTGATTTAATGAATGTCTACAAAAGCATACACATCCAAACTTGAAAAACAGGAGCTGCAGGGAAGAAAACCTGAAGACGAGAAATTCCCACACCTCAGTTGATGCTCCCGCAAACATGATGTCTAGGCATTTCTCATCTTCTGATTTGATCTACAACCCTGAGAAATGATAATCAAGCTGGTTAATGATATGTTCTGTTGGTCTCTGATCTTCTGACAAATAAAATATGAAAATGTGAAAACAAGACAAATATCTATCTCTGATCACTCTGAACATCTTTAATCAAAGAGATATGGCTATGGTGAATACCACCTATGCTCGATGGTAAGCAGGGGATGGAGCAGCAGCAATATTAACGTAATCCACCACCAACATCGATACATAAAACATAAACGATTTAAAATTGACAACAACAGAGTGTTATTTGTTAGCCGAAAATATAATCAAACAATAAACAGACAATAAAAAAAATATAAAATGTTTACATTACTGTTATTAATAAACGTATTACTAATTTATATCATGGTAATATTATTACGTGAACTATTTTGCCCGCAATAATTTTACAGAGAAAATAGTGTCCTCAGAAAGATAGCAGTGCAAACACATGTTTGTGAGTGTAAGTGGGTAGGGGGGTGGGTTGACGGGGTGGGGTGTATACACTGTGGCTCTATACATGTGTACAAAGGTTGTCTTGTAGTCAAAACATGTATCAACAAACAAGCAGCATCTCCTCAGCTCGAACCTTGTCTCTGTGTGACTTTGTGTTGTAAATGTCTCTCCTATCAATATTCAACAACATTCAGATTTTTGCGGCAATTTCCATCAAACCCCCACCTCTCTCTGTCTCTCTCTCTCTCTGTCTGTCTCTCGCTCTCTCTTTGTCTGTCTCTCGCTCTCTCAAATAGCCTCCCGCTCGTATGGAAATGAGCTCTGCTCCTGCTCAGAACTGTTTGTCTGCACTCAGATACACTGTTGCTGCACAAATGTCCCGAGCTGCAGTTGGAGTCCTTCCTCTCAGGCTGCTCCTGTGCGCTCACACACACAAAACTTATTTTTGGGCAGCTCTGAGGCGGAGCCGGGCTAATTTGCACACAAGGGTGAGCTGTTTGAGCGCTGCGAAAAACGCAACGTGAAAAGAATAAATGATGCTCTGAAAATGAAAGACTACACTTTTGAATTAGGATAGGAAGTAAAGTCCATTGTTTGTTAATACACAGGCATGTTGTCTCAGGTGTGAGCCTTATGTACAGAGGTAATTAGTGGGAGGTAATAGTAATTAGTGTATAGATACAGATAGACTATATTATATTACAGACTAGTAGTAATTGCCTTCATTAATACTTTATATAACAGCCTAATGAGACTTAACACAAAGAAAGAACACAAACACACACTACCCCTTAAGAGTTGAATCCATATCTATGATGCTTTACAAAAACTAGCACGGTGTCAGAATCAATCCTTGTCATTAGTGAGTCCTCCTCAAAGAGTTCTAAAATATACGGTCACTTTTTATTGTTTGTGTGATGGAGGTTGTTTGGTGCAGAGTGAGGTAAAATAACGTTGAGTTGTTAAATCCTACCTGGTTTATCAACGGTCAAGATTTTATCGTCAATGTTTTAAAAAAAAACTGAATTTGATTTGTTACTGTTTACGTGTGTGGTTTGTATATAAGTTTGAATGATTAAGTGAGCAGTTGTTATTTTTCCTTATTGTGCTTTTTGACTATTTCAGAGGTCTGTTAAGCAATGGACACAATCTTCAGACCCGAGATCACAACTTTTCAAAATAAAAGCTTTGTAATTCACCTGGATTATAAAGCATTGCAGAAATAAAACAAAACTTAATTATTTTACTTTGAAAACAAATTGCCAAATAGGAATTGATTGCCATGATTGATCGGCGGGCCGGCAGTTTTGACCACTGGTTTCACCCAGTTGCCGACCACTGCTGTCGTTTATCTAAGGAGATAGAAGGAGACATGTTCAACTCCATCCGCAGACTGAAGGCCCACTGCTCTACAAATCAATTGTCCAGATAGATAGATAGATAGAGAGATAGAGAGATAGATAGAGAGATAGATAGATAAATAGATTATTTACTGTCACTGTGCATCAATACACAATTAAATGTGGCAACAGTCCACTTAGCAGCATAAGTAGAATAGATAATATAAGAATGGGGAGAACTGAATAAATAACTTTTAATTAAACTTAAACTTTTAAATATGTTTAAATAATAGTAAAATATCGTCGAGAAAATATAAAATTGTTGTAAGTCAATGTTGTGATTTTAACATCATTTGGAAAAAAGCTATTCCTCGGCCAGTTTTGTCCAGGCACGTATAACCCTGAGCCTTCCTGAAGGGGAGGGTAGCGAGCAAGTGGTTCCCAGGATGTGACGGGTTCCTGTCCATGTTGACTGCCCGTCTGTGTAGCCGGCACTAGTGCATGGCCCCGAAATCGCACCAGCACTTCACCTCAATACACATGACAAGTGTGAAGCAGATCAGATGAAAGGTTTGTGAGATATTTGTCCCACATTCGGACATAAAGACATACAGGTGTTTGTGTAATTAGGTAGATAGTACTGACAGATTGTTTTGGGGGTGGAATGGCTGTGATCACACAGGTCCTGAGAACATGTGTCCCCTCCTTGTTGTTGATTCCTTCCATTACAGACTGCGAGCCTTCTAAACTCCCTCTGCCTCAGCCCAGCAAAAGAATCCACCCTCTGCCGGCACCTGTTAGGGTCTTTTATTTTTCAAATGATTAACACCAACCTTGGGACACGGAGCAAAGAGGGGGTGGCTATTGAGACGTGCAGATGAAAAAGAACCATGCAGGATTCTTATTTATATTGCACACACACACGCACACACACACACACACGCACACACACACGCACACACACACACACACACACACACACACACACACACACACACACACACACACACACACACACACACACACACACACACACACACACACACACACACACACACACACACACACATATACTGCCTCCCCCTCAGAGCAGAGACAGAAAAGCAGAGCATGGCCTTATTCTCTGCCATGCTCTCACCACAAGCATGTGTGGGCTGGCTCACATCTTCTCTTGTCTCTGTCTGCTATCTCAAGTTGCCAATATTGCTCCTCTAATTACACGTCCTCTCTCGCAGCATTCCTTTTCACCTCTTCTTTTGTTTTTAACCATTTAGTAGCCATTTAGTTTGATTGTCTCTGTCATTACGCTTTTTCTTTTCTCAAGGTGAATCAAAATCACAATTTGAGGATGCAGAGTTTCTGAATTCAATGGCAAATACAGTACTTAATAATCCGAAAGGCAAATTTTTGTAAATAGCAAATAAAGAACTTTGATATACTCATCTCTGTCAGTCTAAGAGTTGTTTTTTAACACCTTACAATCCTCTGCAAGTCGGTGCAGAGACAAGTGGACACAAATAAACAGTAACTCAGCCCTGTTTGAGCAAATTGAGTAAAACATGTTTAAGTTTGTTTAAGTTAATAATGTTTCAACTTAAGGGAAAGGTTTGTGCCAATAATGAGGTTTCATTAACCTGATAATTAGACTCAACCGCCAGTTAATGTTATTTCTTTCATTTAGCCTGATACTGTGCCATTGGCCGTCACATTAGCTGGATCCTGATTCAGATGCCATTTCCTTTAACCCCCTCAACTCATGTGCATGAGTGAGTTACATCACACACCATCATGACGCTCTCAGTTTCACCCAATTCTTGTTTTGACGATACCTCATGTTCTCTTTCCTGCTTTGCCTTATCTACAGATGTTTCTTTTTAAATGTTAAACGTTATTTCTGATGTTTTTTGCTCAGTACTCCTCATTAAAGGCTCTTTTCATACTTCAGGTGATCCGATCACAAGTGCAGAGCTATAATTGGCCTCCTCACACCTTGTATCACAGTGTGTCTCCACATGTGTCTCCTGCGACCTGCGACCACTGATCAGATCTCGTTTCCTGCTCTGTATGGAAATAAACATGCGTGTCATTTTCTGTTGGACTGGTGTGTGTGTGTGTGTGTGTGTGTGTGTGTGTGTGTGTGTGTGTGTGTGTGTGTGTGTGTGTGTGTGTGTGTGTGTTGTGTGTGTGTGTGTGTGTGTGTGTGTGTGTGTGTGTGTGTGTGTGTGTGTGTGTGTGTGTGTGTGTGTGTGTGTGTGTGTGAGAGAGAGAGAGACAGAGAGGGGCAATGAGATGCTGATTAAATGAAATGAATGTGCTACATACAGCTCTACATTTTACTGAAATCAGGTGGTGGTTATTTTGTGGTGATGGTGGTGACAAATGCTGATGTAGCCAACCTGCAGATATGTAAGGCCCCCCCCTCTACATCACCTGAAGCCGCAGCCAGCAGTTGTGATCTACGTCATTGTTTCAAAACATCTCAGTTTGTGACTGTCCAGACGAAAATGCAGCGCTTGTTTTCAAACTAAAACAGGGTCAACAGTGTATCCGAACTTCTCAGTTTTAGTGGCTCCAGATTCCAGATTAGTGTGGATGACAGTCGTATCCGTAGCAGGGTCGGTGCATTTTCAAACAAAACGCATTAGTGTGGATGTAGCCATAATAAATCGTTGTCACTTCAGCTCGATCTTTGCTCTCCTCCTGTTACAACAATCAAAAGTTCAGCATCAAATCCTACCTCGGTCTGGGGGAGGTAAGGTTAGTGCGTGTATCTCGCACCTGCCTGACACCTGCGGTTTAAAGCAGAAGAAAGGTTGTCTGCTGCTGCTGTCAGGCGGCTTTTTTTCCTGTTTCTTAATGAGAACATCTGAGGGAGAGGCACTCACATGCACACACACACTCACACTCACACACACTAAGAGAAAGAGAGTGAGAAGTGAGAGAGCAAGCATCAATTCATACTCGTAGGCCCAACAGCTGGTATTTTAAAGTATTGCTGCTCAGTTTTCCTGGCAGCATTGATGCTGCCTCGATAACAAGTCTAGAATAACAATGTTCTCCACCCCGGAGCCCCAACTCTCACAAAGTGGGAAAGTTAACACTTTTTCAAACCACAGCCAAAGGCTGAATCCATGTTACTGGGTTTTGAGAAAGCAAACCATCTTTGTCCACATGAGCCTGTATCAGTTTTAAACTCCAACCCATACTAACATGCCTGAAAATGTACACTCCTGATCAAAATCTTAAGACCAGTTAAAAAATTGCATGAATTTGCATTTTGCACTGTTGAATCTTAGGAAGGTTCTAAGTTGAGCTTCAAAATGCAAAAAGAAGAAATGGGAACAAGAGACCAAAAGTTGTGAGCAGGCAATTTATTGAAAACAACAATTTAACTCAAATAGGCTGTTCATCAGCTGATCAAAAGTTTAAGACCACAGCCTTTAAAAGCCAAAATCTGTGCAAAAATTTAGATTCCATGTCATTTCCTGTCAAGTAATCACACTGTGAAAATCTCTTGATGGCAAAGGCAAAAAAGCTCACCGTCTTTAAAACGTGGTAGGATTGTTGAACTGCACAAACAAGGCCTCTCACAACGTGCCATCGCTGCTGAGGTTGGACGCAGTAAGACAGTCATTTTGCATTTCTTAAAAGATTCTCAGGGTTATGGAACAAAAAAATCAAGTGGTAGACCCAAAAAAATCTCACCGGTGCTGAGCCGGAGGATCCGAATGGCTGTCCGTCAAGACACGGGACGATCCTCGTCCCAAATTAAGGCCATTACTGGTGCTGACTGCAGCCCAATAACCATCAGACGGCATCTGCGAAGGAAGGGCTTCAAAAACAAGAAACGTCCTCAAAGGCCACGTCTCCTTCAACGCCACAAAATTGCCCTTTTAGACTTTGCAATGGAGCACCAAACATGGGAGATTCAAAGGTGGAAGAAAGTTTTATTCTCTGACGAGAAAAAATGTAACCTTGATGGTCCTGATGGCGTCAAACGTTACTGGCATGACAAGGAGATGCCACCTGAGATGTTTTCTACGCGGCACAGTGGAGGGGGCGCCATCATGATCTGGGGTGCTTTTTCCTTCAATGGAACAATGGAGCTCCAGGTTGTGCAGGGGCGTCAAACAGCAGCTGGCTATGTGGAGATGTTGCAGCGGGCATCCCTCATGACTGAGGGCCCTCGTCTGTGTGGTAACGACTGGGTTTTTCAGCAGGACAACGCTCCAATTCACAATGCCCGTCTGACCAAGACTTTTTTCCAGGAGAATAACATCACTCTTTTGGACCATCCTGCGTGTTCCCCTGATCTTAATCCAATTGAGAACATTTGGGGATGGATGACAAGGGAAGTTTACAAAAATGGACTTCAGTTCCAGACAGTGGATGCCCTTCGTGAAGCCATCTTCACCACTTGGCGCAACATTCGCACTAGCCTTTTGGAAACACTTGCATCAAGCATGCCAAAACAAATTTTTTAAGTGATCAACAATAATGGTGGAGCTACTCATTACTGAGTCAGTTTTTGACACTTTAATTTCTGTTTTAGGAGTTGAGCTGTGGTCTTAAACTTTTGATCAGCTGATGAACAGCCTACTTCAGTTAAATTGTTGTTTTCAATAAATTGCCTGCTCACAACTTTTGGGATCTTGTTCCCATTTCTTCTTTTTGCATTTTGAAACTCTACTTAGAACCTTCCTAAGATTCAACAGTGCAAAATGCAAATTCATGCAATTTTTTAACTGGTTTTAAGATTTTGATCAGGAGTGTATATCAAGTGACCGCTCACGTACACTGGAAGGTATGTGCATGCCAGTGTTCACAGGAATAACTTGAATAATAGCTCATCTCCAATGCATGTAACCAGTTGTAATATTGTAAAATGAATCAATTAAATTTTGATTTATATAGCCCATATTCCCCAAATCACAAATTTTGTCATAGGGCTTGATAAGGTATGACATCTTTCGCCCTTAACCCTCAGCAAGATGAAGGAAACAAATGTGAGGGATCCCTCTCCCAGGACAGACAGAAGTGCAATAGATGACAGGTGTAGAAGAGCACATCCACAAAATAACAATAAACAGTGTTTAGCAGTTTTTGAGACCTGCATCAATGTTGAAAGTATTTGCACAAAATTAATAGTCTCACAGAGATGAAGGGAGCAGCCGTGAAAGTTGTAATAATGCAGAGCTTGTAATTGATTATCCAGCGTTCTACACTGGTAGGCCAGACTAATGCTGGTTGTCTTCTAGTTGAAGGGGGGAAATCAGCAAATGGAGCTGATGTACTGTTTGCAAAAATCTTCATTGGAACGAGTCATAATAAAATAATATTCTGCGTCTCATCTTTACCTCTTTAACACTAAAATCTGCAGATATACATGGGTTTTAAAACATGGGTGAACCCAAACCCTGAATAAGATTGACTTCCCATTGCCAGATTAAGCCTTTATGTGTTTCCGCCCGTTGCGTCATGTATGTACCTCGCTGTCTTGCCAGATTTGCACATTCACCCCGGTGTCACATTCCCATCTCTTCAGATAAGAGCCGATAAAAACATTTGCAGTCATTTGACTGATACTGATCCATTCTAATCGCAAACATAAGCCAGATGTTAGTTTGAGTTTTGACCAGTAGAAAAGGAGGTGTAATGTCTTATAAAGGTTTTTATTGCATTCTGGCCTGGAAAGACTTTTCACACAGAATCATTGGAAAAACCAAAACAATGACACGTGTCCCAAATACAAAAGATTTTGACCTGTCAATTTTTCTCACTAATCTCCTACCTGTTATTATATCTTTACAACGGTATAGATAGAAGTGCATTGATAGATGGCATTGCAGTGCTTTTTATAAATATGGCTTTTCTAAACCTTAATGCATAATCCTATTTTTGTGGTTCTCCTCAAATCTTAGGGTGGTAGGGCTATTTTTGGATCTTTGAAATATCATAGTAGAAGACATCTTTAAAGGCGTTGAATAAATCCCCCACAAAAACTTAAACTTCAGACATTAGGTAAAAAATGGTTGCAAATTTGTGAGCCATATTATCTCCAACCCTTCTCCAAGGCCCCTCTTTATCATTGCTTGTGGAGTCCAAGAGTATATTATCATTAATGTGCTGCCCAACACATCTCTCCCAAGGTATGTAATGATATACCTGTGCTTGTTTAAACATCCGACCACTCTTTTATGTATTTGTTGTTTTGGCTCATGGACAGGAACATTATAGACACACAAATTACC
This sequence comes from Pseudopleuronectes americanus, assembly GCA_038501795.1. Classification (NCBI taxonomy): domain Eukaryota; kingdom Metazoa; phylum Chordata; class Actinopteri; order Pleuronectiformes; family Pleuronectidae; genus Pseudopleuronectes; species Pseudopleuronectes americanus. The sequence continues at coordinate 3,239,155 of CM076730.1, read as the reverse complement.
TCATTTATGGTATTTATTTCCGTAAAAATAGAAACAATTTAATAAAGTTCTGGGTCCTGAGCTTTTCAGTAGGCTCATTGTAATTCTCTACTCTGTCAATTCAATTATTTAAAAAAAAATTCACAAACACTGCTAAATGATTGTCATCAGAGCAAGTTTTTGAATTTTTATTTAAAGATTTGTACAATCACGAAAAAAAACGCTTTAATAAGAGGATTCTATGAAACACTAGATTTTATATATAAGACTACATTCAATGAATACTGTCAGTCTGATCTACTCATCCTGTTACCATGTGCATATATTCAGTTGGTGAACCTTAAATCAGGCTGATTGGAAGGATAGGATTGGAATTTTGTTCAAGTTCTTGTTCTAACCTTTCAATATCTGTTCCATGTATTGTTGCCTTCCATCTCCCATCCCTCTCTTCTTGGGACTTGTAAATTAATTGATAGAGCCCTTTGTTTTTGCACAGCCCCTTACTTTCAAGTACATGACATGGAGCTGTGCAAAAAGACCCACATGCAGGCACGTGCACAGACATTTTGGGGGGCAAGTGCTCAAACCCCCAAAAAAGGGCACCCATTGCCAAAATTATTTATGAAATTAAAAATAATAATAATGTCTCGGTGAAACTCTCACAAGAACTCAAATAAATGCCTGTCAGATATCAAAACACATTTGGGGGGAATTGATGACGGAGAGTTTTCATTCTTAAATATTGATGAATTAAGAAAAAAATGGGCAGAAGGGCACTTTTCTCATCCAGGGCAAAAGGGCAGGTGCTTGAGCACTACTAGGGGTCTATTTGTGCACGTGCCTGCCCACACGTTTGGCTGCATTGTAAATTGTTTGCATTATGTTTGTCTATTTGGTCAGGCGTTGTAGATTAGGGGAAGATTTCTGACCAAAGACCCTGTTATAGAGTTCATATAATTACAATCTTTCTTGAGGAAAACATTGAGGGATCCGATTGTTGTGTAAAGATGATTTCTCCACAATAGACTAACCACTGAATGATTGACATATTAATTTATTAGGGTTTGGACATTAGTTTATTTTTTTCTCTTCCTCATGTTATTCTCAATGCTGCTCCCTCCCTCTCATTATTGTTTCAATATATCATGATATTATGTCAGAGTTTGTCCTTATTCCCAGTTTAGTAAATGAAGCTACGCACAAGTTGAAGTAGTCACAGGGTCGATGTTTGGCAAACTGCAGGGGCTGGCTCTGCAGTTCATGAACCATCGGAAAGCCACAGGGAAGAATCATAATGGGACAAAATTAACTTCCTTACACCATCAATCAAATGTATACAAAGCACCTGAGTTCCTGCTGAAACTCCTCGGAGCCACAGAAGTGCCTGGAGCTCATTTTTTAAAAATCTATATTTAGTAAGGGTGCAGTTTGCTGTTTGACTGTTTAATGAGCCGCAAAGAGTCTGGTGCAGTAGAGTCATTAACCCAATGGCAAAAAATTGACGTGCTCAAAGAGCCGTTAGACGGACGCATCTGTCCCAAGCCATAACTTGGCTATACGAGCCGAGGCAGCACAGCGGAACTCTCTCCCCTGGAAGGGGGATTGTGTGAGCTACCTGCATATTGGTGTTGTGCTGGAATGTTGTGTCAGGTATATGGCTGACTTTTAGTTTGGTCCATGTTCCATCCACTAACATGGAGGATACAGGGTTCAGGAGCAACCAGCTCCTTGGTTGCTCCTGAACCCTGCAGTCACAGTTTTTGGTGTATTTCTTTTATTTTGCTGTGTCTTTTATTTTGAAAACCCATCGCGGGAGCTTCTGGGGGATTAAGTCTGGCGCACTTTGTTTTTACCTCAGAAGCAGGTGCTCGCGCTGTGGGTAGGTTGTCTCTCTGTCCTGTTAGTGTTTTATTTAGTTGCTAATGGTTAATTTAGTGTATGAAACCTGTTTAGTAATATGCAACTTTTCTTTTGTAGATGACTGTGGCTGTTTTGTCCCATATATGTTGCAGGTATGTTGTTTAGTAAAACTAATTGTTAACACTATACGATCACGTGATACGCAGAAGCAGGTGCTCGCGCTGTGGATGACCTCAGCTGTTTTGTCCCATATATGTTGCAGGTTGCATAATAAAGTGTTACTGCTGTGAATTAAACCTGACTCAAGAGAAATATATTCAAATAGCAGCAGAGCAAGGCAGAGACCGTCACATTGGTGGTTTCTTCAGCGCTGATCTGGGGATTGTTCTGCTGCTGATCTTCTCTGTGTGACCAGGTGGACGTGTAACAGACTCTGCTACCCTGGAACACCTTATTAGCATGCTGGAGAAGGTGCTCCTGCAGAAACCTGTTCACTCGGGCCCAGCCAGACAGTCTGGCCCACGGCGGCCTAGGATTTGAGGGTTACATGAAATGCCTTGTTCTGTTTGTCATGATGCTACTCACTCCACCTTCACCCACTGTCGTGAACATAGACTTTGTTTCCAGTGCCTCTCACCGAACCATTCTAGGCTTGCTTGTCCTGGCCGGACGTCGTCAGCCACTCATCAGCAGCAGGAAAACTAATGGATCCGCACCTTAGGGAGGAGAGTGTGGATTGTGATAGTGACCCTCCCAGCTGTGATAGTGATGACATTGAATCTCTTTCTTCCTTTGAACCATCTGGTAAGACTGTTATTTTTCAGTTGACACACAGACTTCAGAAAGCTGATAGCTTGTTCTACACCGATGTTTGTGCCGCAGGTGGTGTTCAACTGAAAGCGATGATCGATAGTGGCTCTATGTCATGTTCTCTAAGTGAAGCTGCTGCTTCACGCCTTTTGTTACAGTGCCCTGATTTGAAGAGTAGTCCTGCTGATGATATTGTTGTTGTTGGTGCTGGAGGACAACAGGTTTACCCTACAGCTGTCTATGATTTGGAGGTGGTTATTTATGGTTTCGGGTTTCTCATCCCAACACTGGTCATCCCTGGACAAGTGGATGATATGATTGTTGGTAGCAATGCTATCAAGCTGTTGATACACTTGATGAAAAAGTCTGAGGACTATTGGAGTCTTCTGGCTGCACCAGTTGACATTGCAGATGTTGAATGTGGCCGGTTTTTGTCTCTGCTCTCAAACACTGAGAAATGGCGGGGAGGTCCCATGCCTGACAAGATCGGCACTGTAAAGTTGAGGCAGAGCTTTAAACTTGAACCCCTTCGTGAACACCTTGTCTGGGGTAAACTGCCCGCATCTGCACCTTTATCAGTAGGGAGCACAGTGATTGTTGAACCGACACAATCAAGATCCAGGCCCAGAAATGTGATGGTTGGTCGTGTTGTCACGCCTATGTGGGGCGATAGGTGGGTTCCCCTTAAACTTATCAATCCTAGCAGTAAGGCAGTGACTCTAAGGAGGAACTGCAAGATTGCAGATGTCTTCCCATGTGTCGCAGTAGAGGAGCTGTCTTCACCTGAGAAAGTTTCTGTCAATAACCATGGTGTTACACAGGCCTCTGTGACAGCGAAGTCCCCTGAGCAGAGGAAGGATTCTTTAGACATGTTGGGACTACAAGATTTAGACTTAGAGGGCTGTGAGGTTTCTGACCAGTGGAAAGATAGACTTTTGCAGCTTGTTGAGAAGTATGAGTCAGTTTTTTCAAGGGACAAGATGGACTGTGGGGAGGCTACAGATTTCGTGCACAAAATACACCTCGTGGATGAGAGACCATTTTGCCTGCCCTACCGCCGAGTACCACCAGGCCAGTATGAGAAGCTGAGAACAGCACTCAATGAGATGGAGGAAAGAGGCATTATCCGAAAGTCGCACAGCGAGTATGCATCCCCACTGGTCTTGGTGTGGAAGAAAGATGGAAGTCTGCGCATCTGTACTGACTTCAGATTGCTCAATGCAAAGACTGTGAAAGATGCACACCCACTGCCTCACCAAGCAGATGCTCTTGCTGCACTTGGAGGAAATGTTTTCTTTTCCACCATGGACTTGACTTCTGGATTCTACAATGTACCACTCCATGAGGCACACAAGAAGTAAACAGCGTTTTCCTCACCCTTTGGCCTCCATGAGTACAATAGAATGCCCCAAGGTCTGTGTAACAGTCCTGCAACGTTCATGCGGATGATGTTGTCAATCTTCGGGGATGAAAACTTCAGCAGCTTACTGTGTTACCTGGACGACTTGTTGGTTTTTTCCCCCAGCGAACAGCTTGCTCTTGAACGTCTTGAGATGGTGTTTTCACGTCTAAAAAATCACAAACTTAAGCTGGCCCCCAAGAAATGTCATCTCCTGAAGAGCTCAGTTAAGTTTCTTGGTCATGTCATCTGTGCAGATGGAGTTAGGACAGATTCTGATAAGGTGAAAGTCATTGCTGATGTAGGAGAGACAGAGTTGATGGAGAGTGATGGTGTCACGCCCTCCTGGAAAAAGATCAGGTCTTTTCTGGGCATGGTCTTTTACTATCAGCATTTCATCGCTGACTGCTCTGCAAAAGCCAAACCTCTGTTCAGGCTTATTTCTGGGCGACAAGTTCAATCACAGGTCAAGAAAGGCAGGAAGCCGAAGAGGAAATTCTCTGCTCCACCAGCTCTTACACACTCTAAAAACTGTAACTATGCTCTACTCAATTTAATCTGTGTAACATTTTTACACTTAAAATATTGAGTAAATTTGAAAGCTGTGAAATCATTTAGATTTACCTTATGGATTAAGTAAATGTAATTAAAAAATATAAGCAGATCTGAACAATTACATTGAGTACCATGAAATAAAAAAATTGAGTTGATATAATTACAATTTTAAGTCTATGCAATAGTAACCCTAAGTTCAAACCACTCAAAACAATGAGTAGATATAATTAAAATGTTAGGTAGATGCAACTGAAAATTTGATTATTATTTAACAAAACAAATCTGCTACATATACTTAATTTTTTTAACATAATGTTGAGAATTCCAGGTTGAGACCCCCTCAGTTGAATCTAATCTAATCAAGTTTAAATCCAACAGCTTATCTTTGCAAATGACATGTAAAAACAGTTGAACTCTTAATAAGGGGTCTCAACCTGGAAATCTCAACTGGCATTACAACTCATGGTATATTATCTAGTTTCTTTTAACATGGTTTATTCTCGCCAGTGAGCATGTGACAGTGTCCATGTGAGCATCAGGCTGAATGCACCAAGAATGAATAAATGTCTACCATGTTATACAATAACTATAATTACATTCAGCTAATTGAGTTGCAAGTTCCAACAGTCAAAGTGCATTGCCAAACCAATCAAATCTCTTTTTAAAGTATCTTAACATGAATATACTTATACTAGTCTTTCTTGTCTTTATGTTTCACTTCCTGGGTCTGAGTAAAGACAAATAGCTACATCCTCCATATTTATCTCTGTTTTCTTTTTGTTGCTTTAACTAAACTCTCTACCAGGCGGTGACCAGGAGCCATAATGAGTCCCTCAGGGGGTGTGACTGGTCTGGTTGGGTCTGAACAGAACAATGACATTTTGCATGTCTAAAATGCACCAAGGACAACATTTTGCATCCTCCTGAAATGCACCAAAAACAGTGATATTTCACATTAAAGTTCCACATCAGAAAACAAGAACAGTCCAACATGCAATTTCACTATGAATGGAAACCTTAAGTCTTATGTAAACATTAAGACAACAGTACATCAGCTAAACTTTAGACTTGCCAATGAAAAATTCCCTAACTAAGAGAGCATCTTGCTGAACAGTAGCCAGTCACTACATACAGAGGTAATTCTTTAGTCTCTGAACCTTGTTGGAAAGGTTTCCAGAATCCAGCTCCAGCAGTACTTTCTGGAATACCTCAAAACTATGTTTGAGGTTCTTGGCGTATTGCAGATCTAACGCGTACGTCAGTCCCAAAAGATAGCAGCAGGCCCTGCTAACATCCCCAAGACTGCTGAGGACAGTGTTGCCCTCAATGACAATCCCGACATCCAATGACCCATCTTGTTTCCGCAGCAGGTAAATCTTCATGACCTCTTCTGCCAACTCCTCTTGAACACTGGCAGATCCATCAGCAGCATCCTGCAGACATTGTAAAGATAACTTTAGTTTAGAACTCACTCTCAACCTGCATGTCACAAGACAAATACCACCTACCAACATAAGAGCATAGCAGGACATAAAGTGGACAAACTAAACAATACTACTGTGGTGATCCCAAATTTGTTTTTGATCTCACAGACAGACAAAATAACTAATTAATGCTTCCATATAATTCATTTCTCTCTCCAAATAAAATTGACTCGTACAGTATCTGATGTCCACAGCTGGTTTACACTATGTGGAAAGCAGCTTCTTCTTTGTGTGCGGTAAGGAAAAAACAAACGTACTGCAGGAACTCTATGGTCACCCATGATTACGTTGTTAAAAATCATGAAAATAATACAGTATTATTCTAACCTCAAAGTCCTTGAACAAGGCACTGGCATCTTCTCCCAAGTGATTGATGAGACATCGGATGACAACATCCCGGGTCTGTTGAATGGGGATTCCACTCTGCAGAACAGAAAGTCTCAAAATTCTAATACAATGCAAAACTACACATTCAAGCAGAGCTTTCATTTCTTGGAGAAACTTGAGTCAAACCTTTCAATAGAATTTACGTTAGAAAAATTTAACTGGAGTTGGAGTGTAGTGATGTAAGAATAAACCAAAACATGTAAAATGGTGTGCAGAGGATGTGAGAGATTGAGGGACAGAAAACTAAGGAAGAAAAAGCAAGAACTGTTAAGGAAGGCTGGAGGATAGGAGGAGGCATGAGGGAGAGTCGGTGGGGATAAAGATAAGTTATCTGATTAGGAAATGAATATGTAATTATTGATGGTAATAAGCTTAAAGGAGAGAAACGTGAATGAGACAGGTTTAATACCTTAAGTAGAACACTCATTTGTGCCCGATGTCTCTCTCCTGCAGCACCTTTCTTCGTTTGAAACAAGGACAGCAGTTTAGGTGTATAGAAGTCCAACATTGCCATGAATTTTGGCTCAAGATTCAGTGTGGTGATCCTCTGAAACTCTGCACTAACCTGAAAGAGAGAGATGAGAAAAGAAAAAAAATAACTGGTGACTCATCTGTTGTCATTCAGCAAAAACCTAAGTCCATACTGAGATGAATAGGATGCAAGACTGTTCCATTATTATTTTTAATAGGATGTACAGTCAGCAACCACTTGATTAGGTACACCTGTGCAATCTAATGCAATCAAATACAACAGCTCTGCCACACATACATTTTCAGTTTTTGTTGAGATTGTCAGAAAGGTGATTATTATACTTTGTTTATCATTGAGGACATTGTGGAAAATGGTTTATTGGAGTGCATTATATTGAGCGGTGTCCTTATACTTTTCTCCAACCATTAACATACGTTGAGGGGGACAAAATATTAGGAACACTTTTCAATGTATTGCACTCCAGCACCACCCACTACAACCTCAATGATAAACAAAGCATAATAATCACCTTTCTGACAATGTCAACAAAAACTGAAAATGTATATGTGGCAGAGCTGTTGTATTTGATTGCATTAGATGACACAGGTCTAACTAATGAGTGTGTAACTGTGAAACATGCAGGTTTTCAGTCCACAATATGTGTTGACCACTCTGTAACAACAATTCCAATTACTCACTTGCGAGACATCAAACAAGGCGGGCCATCTGTCCTTGATGTCACTGATGCTCATCTGTAGGGTGACAACCTCATGTCTCCTATGTGCAAAAGTTCTGCACATCAAGTCCTTGATGACTGTGCTCTCTCTCTTCTTTGATTCAGTGATTAGTTGGTTTCGGTCCAGCTCTTGTTGTTCCTTACTGTCTCCTGCAGGATATTGTGGGAGAAACACCACTTCTCCTTTCCGTGCTTTCTTTATATTCTTTGCAGCAGACCTGTCATCCGGGTGCTTGTTCTTAAGTGAGTTGCAGACAACCTCAGGAAATCCAAGGCTTCGGAGCTTCGACCTGTAATTTCCCATCTTATATTTAAGACTGTACATCCATCCAAGCCAGCCATTACGACTGCCTAGCTCTGTCAGGCATGGATGCTTTCTGACTAAAGCCTCTGCCACCTCACCTATCTGAAGGCCTGTGGGGTAGGGTGTGTAGCTGTACATGTAGTCAGCTAATTTTTCCATGATTTCAGATCGGATCCGAGTATTGTTCAGCACAGTACGATCTTTGAAAAACTCTTCATTGGCATTCATCAGTACTGTCTCTGTTGCCACAGAGAAAAGTGGAATGATGATTTGATTTGGCCATGTTGTCGTCTGAGGGCTTCTACGTGGGGATAGGAAAATAGTGTCTTGTGAAGACACTGATGAGGCATCTGTCTGGGAATCTGTCGTTGCATCAGTAGCAGAGCTTGAACTATCATTCATTATATCTGTCTGGTTTTCAGTCAAAGCAGTCAATGTAAGAACTACAGATGGAATAATCACCACTTTGATTGTCCCCTTGTGTTTAATCTGGTTGGTAGAATGCAGAGTGAAGTAATCACCAAAGTCCTCATCCAGGTAATGCAGGGTAAAATCCTCAATGAGTCCAAATGTCTCTTTTACTGTCTCATGTAACTGTTCTACAGTGCTGGGTATTCCTGAGGACAGTGTAAGCTTCTCACTCCGGTGTTCTATAACAACTTCCAATGCAACCAAATCCATCTTGACAGAAAGAGAAAGAAATTACTCTGGAGGAAGGAAGCAAGGTGTTAGACATTAAAGAGTCAGACTCATCACCTAACACTGGCAAATAATATGACGCTTCAATGTTTTCTACTTCTGTGTGTTGCATAAGTCCCATATATGTTTGTCTTGAAATCACATCCGTTAAAAGCACATTCTATGGTTTCATGTCTTTTCAAGTGGGAATTAATATGCTGAAAATAGTCTTTTGTACTAGGATAACATGAGTTGCAAATTTGACATCTGAAAGATTGCACACCTTCACACTCTTCAGTTTCCTGTGAATTGTGGGATCTAGACAAGTGTGTACGCAGGCCACCCCATGTCTTGAAGGAGCAAGGACAGCTTAAATGAAGACAGGGTACAGAATAGCCACGACCAAAATTACCGTGCTTGACGCGATAATGCTTGAGAAGCTCCCCTCTTGAAGAATCCTCAAATGTGCAGAGTTTGCATTGCCATCTCATGAGCCACACCTTAAAAAGGATGATAAAAAACAGAGTTACAATACGGAGCAAAAAGACTGATTTAATACCATTTCTATTCATGTACATAAAATGTTTTATCAGACAGATCTATCAAAATGATGCATTAATTAATGGCAGAAACCTCCCGACAGAGAAAGTCGATTTACGGCCAAACCGTTGTAACTATCACTGAAACGACTGAACCACCGGTAGCACAAGGCTTTCCTGATCGTGTAGGGCAGTGATTTTCAACCTTTTTAGAGCCGCGGCACATTTTTTACATTTGCAAAATCCTGGGGCACACCACCAACCAAAATGACACAAAATTACACTCTATGGCCTAACACAGTACATATAATACATAGTTAGTAATGTAGTTTATAAATGTATTAAAAAGCACTATTTTAAATTATTTCAGCCCTTTATCACTCTGATCTTTTAATGAGCACAAATTGAATCAGATTTATGAAACAATCTTTGATTTAACTAAACGTTATTTAACAGAGACATATTATGCCCATTTTATCACAGTTAATATGGTTCCTTGGGGTCTTAATGAAATGTCTGTAACATATTTTGGTCAAAATATCACAAGGATCATTTAGAACAGCATCTTTTTACCCTTTCTAAAACAGCCCTCCTCAGAGTGACCTGTTTTGAGTGCGAATATTTACTCCCGCCGTTTACCCGCGCTTCATTGAATTTCTTCACTTTGACATTCAGAGCAATGGGCAGAAATCACATTGCGTCAACACCCACCGTGGGCCTTCGCGAGGCTTTGTTTTAATTAAACAGTCGGATTCCCCTGGTCTGCACCAGTTCTAAGTCAGCTGCCGGACCGACGGAGGGGGCCCCCCGCTCGAACGGAGGGTTCCCCCAGCGGGCGCCGTAGCTGAGGTGATCGGCGAGAAGGGACCGACACGCGTCCGGAGTCGCCGCCGCCGCCGTATCCGGTCCCCTCCTTCCGCACCGCCGACGGACACCGTCCCGCGCTCCAAGAGAAAGAAAGCCCCCGTACCAGTGACGCCGTGAGGCGCCGCGGACGAGGACCTTCCCCCCGAGGCGTGCAGTACACCGAGCCTCCGCTGGCGTGGAGAGGAGGGCGACACTAGATATTAGATAATTTCCCGCGGCACACCTGACGATCTATCAGGGCACACTAGTGTGCCGCGGCACACTGGTTGAAAATCACTGGTGTAGGGGGCCGTGCACACTGAAGGCGACTCAAGAAAAAGCGTCGCTAGCAAAAACCATTGTTAGCGCTAAGCGGCCCCGGCCACTATTAGAGACCGGCTTTTATTTACCTCCGCCGATAGCGAGCCCGGCCAATGTTAGAGACCCGGCCGCTAATGGAATACAGGCCACTATTAGAGGATTTGCCGTAGTCATTTTACACCCATTTTGGTGACGTTAGCTGTATAAACTGTATGTTAGCTGAGCAGTTTGGTGGCTAGGAATCTGTTAACGAAGTTAGCATATGTACAACAGCATGGTGCTGACATTATATAGAAAAACAAACAATAAAGTTTATGTGCGGGAAGACAGGGCGCTATTTAATTAAATTTTGCTAGTGCTCTACTTACCGGCGAGTGGAGTCCTCCAAGTGATTTTCACCGGGCGTCTCCAGACTGTTCTGTTGCTTGCTTCATGCAAAAAGCAGGGTAGATATCCCATGATTCCACTGTTTTTGCGCGCAAATGGTGGCATGACGTTCTGCTTAAAAAACTACTCAATTTCTTAAGTTGTTGTTAGAGATGAAGACTATTGAATTAGAGTGAGTAATAATTAAAGTTCTTGAAACCGATTGGTATGATTGCTCCATACTCAAATATACTGACTGGTATTTACTTAAAATATTATTGATATCTTAAAATTATAATCTGTTTGTCAAATACTAATTTATTTTCTTAAATAAACTTAAATAATAGATGTAAATATGATGCAAAATTAACTGTTGGATTTTTAAGCATTTATTTTGATATGTCCAACTCAAATAATCAGTTTTGTGATTTTCAGAGATTTTATTAAGATAATATACTTTTTTATTATTGTGATATATACTGAAGCCCTGAATGACTTTTTAGAGTGCACCAAGTGACTGGACAGCTGCATGTCAGGAATCCTTTCAAGCCCTGAAAAATGAACTTGCTCATGGTGTCACATTGGCTCACCCGAACTTCGACGAACCTTTCATCCTTGCTGTTGATGCTTCTTTTGATGGCATTGGAGCTGTCTTGTCACAAATATCACCTGGTGAGACAGTTGCGCGTCCTGTCGCCTTTGCCAGCAAGACGCTGACCCGGTCTCAAATGAACTATCCGGCACACAGGCTGGAATTTTTGGCACTGAAATGGGCTGTATGCGACAAGTTTGGTCATTGGTTGAAGGGGAAACACTTTACCGCTTGGACAGATAACAACCCTTTGTCCTACATTCTGACAAAACCACGCTTAGATGCATGTGAACAGAGATGGGTGGCCAAGCTGGCGGCGTACAACTTTGATCTCAAGTATGTTCCAGGTGTTAAAAATATTGTAGCAGATGCTCTGAGTCGTGAACCATTTGTCCAGTCATGTGTCGGATATCGTTTGCTGAAAGAGCCGTATGTAGCACTATTGGATGAAGTAAATGGTGTTGTTAGGGGAACAGTGCAAGATGTCAGCTGCGCTGAGCGCTCATGCTGGTTGTGCTCTGCTTGGTGCTAATCTGCCACTACCACAGCTGTCTGAGGAAGACCCTTCCACTGCGATTCCCCAGAGCCAGCTTTTGAGTCTCCAGGAGCAAGACCGAACAATAAGCAGGGTCCTCTATTATGTGCGACGGAAAAGGAGAGCTACCAGACGTGAGGCCGCATCTGAACCGGATAGTATCTGTAAGCTCCTCAGACACTGGAAGAAGCTGAGATTACAGAATGGGATTCTTTGCAGGGTGAAAAAAGACCACCGGTTGAACAAGAAGCTGTCTCAGTTCATTGTGCCAGATGGCCTTAAGTCTCAGGTTCTCCTTGGCCTCCACGACAATGCTGGTCATCAGGGCCGTTCACGAACTCTTTCCCTCGCCAGGGAGAGGTTTTTCTGGATCGGAATGGAAAGAGACGTAATCAACCATGTACGTCGATGTGAGAGGTGTGTTGTTGGAAAGACCCTAGAACCTGAAGGCCGTGCACCCCTGGAAAGCATCCAGACATCTGAGCCAATGGAACTGGTTTGCATCGACTTTTGGACCGCTGAATTGAGTGACAAAAAAAACGTTGATGTTTTGGTCATCACTGACCATTTCACCAAAATGGCACACGCATTCCCCTGTCAGAGTCAATCTGCGAAACACGTTGCCCGTCGATTGTGGGATGACTTCTTCTGTGTCTATGGCTTCCCCAAGAGGATCCACTCGGATCAAGGTGCCAATTTTGAGAGCAAGCTCCTGAAGGAACTTTTGGAGATGGCATGGGTGCGGAAGTCTCACACCACACCTTACCACCCAATGGGTAATGGTGTCACAGAACGCTTTAACAGGACATTAGGGAACATGTTAAGAACCCTTCTTCCAGTAGCAAAGGCCAGATGGCCCCAGGTGTTGCGGACGCTCACTTTTTGCTATAACTGCACGATACACGAGACAACCGGCTTTGCCCCGTTTTACCTCACATTTGGACGAGTTCCACGTCTTCCTATTGATATCATGTTCCAGTATGTGTTACAGGATGACAAAGTGATCTGCCAGAATGAGTTTGTCTCTCGGTTGAAGCAGGACTTATCCGAAGCGTCGCGGATGGCTCGGAAACATAGCCTTGATGAGCAAGCACGTCATGCCAGGCTCTATAACCGCAAAGTCAAAGGCTCTCCACTGGCTGTTGGTGATCGAGTTTTGCTGGCCAATCGTGGTGAAAGAGGCAAGAGAAAGCTCGCTGAAAAATGGGACTCTACACCATATGATGTTGTGTCGGTGAGGTCTGGGATCAATGTGTACAGGATAAGAGATGCTCTAACTGACAGAGAGAGAGTTGTGCACCGGAACCTCCTTCTCCCAGTTGACTTTCTTACCTTGGATGTGCCTGAAACTCCTGCTTCCCTTATCGACTCGGATGTGGCATGTGGAAGTGGTCAAGACTCTGAGGAGAGGGATAATGTGGCTGGCTACAACCGGACTATGGATTGGCTCATGGACTCACCAGATCCCGACCCTGTTAGTGTAGCTGACTCAGCTGATCGAGACCCTGTTAGTGTAGTTGACTCACCTGATCTTGTCAGTGTAGCTAGCTCACCAGACCCAGATCCTGTCAGTGTAGCTAACTTACCAGATCCAGACCCCGTCAGTGTAGCTCACTTACCTGTTTCAAATACAGTTAGCATGTCTCAATTAACTCCCACAGATGATGTTGATGAGATTCCTGTTATTTGCACACAACCTAGTAGTGTTCATACAGACCATGATGGTTCAGTTACTGGCAGATATGGGAGACACGTCAGACCTCCTAAAAAACTGATCCATGAGATGTCACACAAGGTTGAGAACACTTTCCGTGTTTCAAATCCTGTTTTTGCATTCTTTCATAGAATATTTGAGGTTTAGATGAACTAGGATCATTCCAGTTTTGTGTTGGTGATGTCCAACTAGTATTTGATTTTGTGTATTTGGAGTATGTAATGTGTATTGCCTTGAGTTGTGATGTTCGGGAGATGTAAATGGCATATTCTACTAGTCTGTTAAAGGTATTTGGCTTGGTACCTCCATATCCTTTTACACTCCTTCCGGGAGGATTTGTATCGACTGTATTGACATCTCTGATTTGGTTTCGCACTTTAAGCAGCTCCTAATTTTTTTTTCTCTTCTATTTTTGTTTGGATGATGCTCAGGATTTGTCTGGGGTTGAACAGAATTTAAGGGGGGTGTATGTAACGGTGTAAATATGTTGTTTGTTGAATCCTGTTCAACGTGGGACTGCAGTCACAGTTTTTGGTGTATTTCTTTTATTTTGCTGTGTCTTTTATTTTGAAAACCTATAGCGGGAGCTTCTGGGGGATTAAGTCTGGCGCACTTTGTTTTTACCTCAGAAGCAGGTGCTCGCGCTGTGGGTAGGTTGTGTCTCTGTCCTGTTAAATGGTAAATGGATGGATTTGCATTTATATAGCGCTTTTCTAGTCTTGATGACCACTCAAAGTGCTTTACATTACAGTTTCACATTCACCCATTCACACACACATTCATACAGTGCATCTATCCCAGCACTTTGTTATTCTAAGGGGGGGCCATTCGGGGTTCAGCATCTTGCCCAAGGACACTTCGGCATGCAGATGGTTCAGACTGGGAATCAAACCGCCGACCTTCAGGTTGGAGGACGACCACTCTACCCCTCAGCCACAGCCGTGTTTTATTTAGTTGCTAATGGTTAATTTAGTGTATGAAACCTGTTGAGTAATATGCAACTTTTCTTTTGTAGATGACTGTGGCTGTTTTGTCCCATATATGTTGTAGGTATGTTGTTTAGTAAAACTAATTGTTAACACTATACGATCACGTGATACGCAGAAGCAGGTGCTCGCGCTGTGGATGACTGTGGCTGTTTTGTCCCATATATGTTGCAGGTTGCATAATAAAGTGTTACTGCTGTGAATTAAACCTCACTCAAGAGAAATATATTCAAATAGCAGCAGAGCAAGACAGAGACCGTCACACCAGCATATCACTTGTCTTTATATACAAGGTCTCAATTCAGGGGCTGCATCCTTCAGAGGCTGCATTTGTAGACTCAAGCTTCAAAGCGGCCGCGACTACACTGTCCAATTTCAAAAGCTGATTCAAATATTGCGGACACAGCGATTTTTCATCCCACAAATGAAGGCTAAAAAAGGTGAACCCTTCCTGGCCCAACATATTTTAGGATTTCCTTACGTTTATAAAACTTTCTTATTGTGTCCAACAGCAGCTCTGTTGCTATTCAACATCATTAAAGGCGGGACAAACTGGTGAGGCCGATTATGAAATTCCTCTGTAGACCATCCTGGTCTCAATGCGCACAATGTCCCCTGAATTGGTACACAGCTACAGTCTATTGGATAATTGAATTATAAAGTTTCCCAAGTTCTAGATGTCCTACGTTTGCAAAGTCTGACCCAACGTCAAAACAGGATCAGCAGCGAGAGGAAACAGCGAGAATAAACCTAAGGACTGATGGCAAAAAGAAAATACTAATAAAAGCAGTGAATGTCCATGAATAAATATCAGCTACCTTATAAAGTAATCCATGGTCAAGTGATACATGACTATTTCATTTTTATGGCCCGAGCACTGACAGGCACTGAAAGACGTGAGGACCTATTGAAATTGTAAAGATTATAATTATTATTTTATTATTACTATTATTATTGTTCAGGCAAATTAATTGTCTTTTTGAGGGCTTTAACATGCTCAAATTCTTACCAAAATTTGCAGAAAGTTAGAAAGTGGTGAACATTTACGTATTATGGAGGAATTTTCAATTGGCGTCGCAAAATGGCTTAACGATGACCCCCCGAGACCGTTTCCTCCTTTGGTGAATCAGGAGAAGCTCTCACCAGCGGCTTCACTCCGACGCATAAGCTCTTCACATCAACTACAATTGCGGCGAATGCAGCTGTTTTTACCAAACTAGGCATACATTTTGTTGATAATTGTGGATAGTTCACTGTGTAGATAAAAATATACAATTTACAAATAAAAACAATAAATAATAGTGTCTCTCCATAATATATTTAATGTAACATAATATTTACATAATATACACTGAAGAAAAATATTGA
Source organism: Pseudopleuronectes americanus (assembly GCA_038501795.1). NCBI lineage: Eukaryota > Metazoa > Chordata > Actinopteri > Pleuronectiformes > Pleuronectidae > Pseudopleuronectes > Pseudopleuronectes americanus. The sequence continues at coordinate 3,223,224 of CM076730.1, read as the reverse complement.
AAAGTATTGACAGTACCAATAAAATAGCTTAAATGTAATATGGGACAATAAAACAGGAAGAGATAAATCATATTGTCATAATTTTAAAGTATTACAACCAATAATGTCTCATGTGTCTATTTGTTAGTTTATGGGACTATCACGTGTATGTGTGTTGTTTACAAATATAACACTGGTCGAGAATCATTCTATATAATTTCAAAAGAGAAAACTAGTTGTGTGACTCTATCATGTTTCTAATTATTTATCAAAAATGTGTCCTATATAGTAACACTGGAGTAAATATTAACTGCAGAGGGTGAGTGTGTGTGTACGTGTGCTTGTTTGTGTATTGGTTTTTGTTTCCTATTCAAGACCTTTTCCAGCATAAACACTAATCAGTGGACCTCACGGGCACCGAAAGAGGCAAGACATGATTTCTGGATAAGTTTTGTGGTGAGAGGTGAATTGTACTTAGGTTAAGGTTATATGTTATAGCCATGAAATGGTCATAGTTAATTTTAAGGATATTGTTTTGTAATATATCTTGTAGCCCTTGGTTCATCATTATGATAAAGGTGTGCATGTCTATCTATAGTTTTGAGGCCAGGGTTAGATTTAGGTTAAGGCCCGAACCGACTAATTTACCTGCTCTGTCCTGTCCGCAAAAACTAAAAGATGAGAGCCCGTCCTATGTGGACTTGTGGTGCAGATGCCAATGTTGATAGTGGGGAGTAAAAAATCCAAAACCAATATATTGGAAAATATATATATGAACATTAAAATAATTCAGAGATAGCTAAACATAATTAAGAGTTTGCATGTAATATTTTTGCGTATTTAAGACTTTTCCAACCAGCAATAATTGTGGATTCATAGTTTTATTTCATTGTCTTAAACAATGTGAGACAAAAGATTTATTTTACATTTTCACTGATTTCAAAAAGAATAATTTATGGTTCTTGATGACAATAATATTACATTTAGGGGACCGGTGAATCCACGATTATTAATTTAGATTTTTGCATTTTGTGATGAAATATGACTATTGAAAGTAAACATGTAAAAATAAAGAAATCAAGAAATGGAATGTTCTGGAAGAAGATAACTGTTTGGGGTGAAGCTGCTGCCCCAAAGAGGAAAGCCCTTCAACACGCAGACGCCCATTAGACTCCAACCCGCGGCTTTTTATGCATGTCCTCCCCAACTCTCTCAGTCCCCCTTTCACAACTGAGCCTCTGTCCTATAAACATAAATAAATAAAGGTTATAAAAGGCCCAAAAATACATGTAAAAGAAAAGGACTGTTTAAGATGACAAACACATTTAATGTTAAAGATTAAAGACACGTTCAATGTTCTATATATCGAAGGCTCATGCTCTATGATCTTACAAGTTCCATAGATAGGTCCTTTATAGCAACGATAAGAGGTGGGGGTATACCCATCCGTACAAGGATAATGTGATATCGATTTCAGAAAGTGACATCCCACTGTGCTTGAGAGAAAACTTCTATTGACGCAAAAATCTGTCCAGAATAATTCTAACTTTCTATTTCAAACTAATAGATTAAACCAGTGATGGAAGGTTTTTTTCCCCAAAACGTTGGGACTAATCAAGACCCAGCAACGATTCTGCAGAACTCTTTTTGTATGTCTCGACAAATAAACTACCTCATAGACCTGCTGGCCAAGGAGAAGGCCAACCTTAGCACAGAGTACAACTGCAGGATCCAATTGAGCCAAGAGTTGGAGGAGCAGAAACAAGAGGTTTTTCAGGAGAAGATTAAGAGGAACATTCTCCAAGAAGAGATGGAGAAGCTCAAAGCTTCTTATCACGAGGTCTGCCAAAGTCATACAACCACCCAGGAGAAGTTCAACATCGAGCTCCAGGAGGAGAAGAAGATGAAGAACTATTTCAAAGAAGAGCTGGAGAAGCTCAAAGCTTCTCATCACGAGGTCTGCCAGAGTCATATAACTTACCAGGAGGAGTTCAACACCGAGCTCCAGGAGGAGAAGATGAAAAATAACATTCTCCAAGAAGAGCTGGAGAAGCTCAAAGCTTCTTATCACGAGGTCTGCAACAGTCATACAACCAACTGGGAGAATTTCAACAACAATCTCCAGGAGGAGAAGATGAAGAAGAAAGTTCTCCAAGAAGAGCTACAGAAGCTCAAAACTTCTCATCACGAGGTCTGCCAAAGTCACACAACCAACCAGGAGAAGTTGAAAACCGAGATCCAGGAGGAGAAGAAAATGAAGAACGATTTCCAAGAAGAGCTGGAGAAGCTCAAAGCTTCCTATCACGAGGTCTGCCAAAGTCATACAACCAACCAGGAGCAGTTCAACAGCCATCTCCAGCAGGAGAAGAAGAAGAAGTACATTCTCCAAGAAGAGCTGGAGAAGCTCGAAGCTTCTTATCACAAGGTCCGTCAAAGTCATACAACCAACCAGGAGAATTTCAACAGCAATCTGCAGGAGGAGAAGCTGAAGAAGAACATTCTCCAAGAAGAGTTGGAGAAGCTCAAAGCTTCCTATCACAAGGCCTGTCAAAGTCATGCAAGCAACCAGGAGAAGTTAAACACCGAGCTCCAGGAGGAGAAGAAGACTTTGACTTTTGAATAACTTTATTTAAGTTACATTGTCAAAATATATTAATTATTCAAAATTATGTGTAACAGTAAATGTTAAAAAACATTCCAGGCACACACATTATACACCAATGATAAAATTACCAGATGTTCTGTTAAAATTTTAAAACCAGAGACTGGTTGTCACCCAGTGAGCATAGGACCTGTCCCACCCCCCACATAGCCCTGAACCCCTCCAGATTGTCCGTGAGTGTAAAATATGCATGTTCTACTCTCAGGCGAGCTGCCACCAACCCCCTGAGACAGAGCAGTGGATCTGTCCAGCCTCCCCCCGACATTTTGTTCTTCCTACTCACCCAGATTGCTATCTTGGCATTAGAGAACATAAAATTCATTAAAACCATATTGTGTTTTTTCCTTGCAACATACTTTGGTCCAAACACAAAGAGTGGCAGCGAGAATACCTCTCCTAAACCCCCCACCCACTCCTGCAGTTGTTTAAAAATGTCAGCTAACCTGAGGCATGACACTACTAAATGCTCCAGGGTCTCTGGCAGTGCGCAGAAAGGACACTCCCCCCCCAGTGCTTGGGTCCAGGTGAGCTCTGTATCTGTTTGTAGCTAGAGCTCCGTGTATAATTCTCCACTGGATGTCTCCCATCCGTTTCTCCACAGGAGGTTTATACAGGACCCGCCAGCTGCCACTAGGGGAATAGTCTGAGCCAAAAACCTCCGTCCATTTCGACTCCCTGACTCCTTCCAGAGAGCGACAGTTCAGGACCTTTACACAGCTGCAGTAAAGCTGTTTCCCTGCAGAGGTGTTGAAAGGCCCCAGAGCTGGAGTCCTGAGGGTTAGAAGTCTGCCGCTCTCTTCTCTCCACTCCCCCACTGCAGGACTCACATCCAGGACAGGAAAACTGTATGGTTGTGTTCTTGTCCACTGGTCCGCCTGGCTTTGGCTCTGGGCGAAGGTCCGAAGAGGCTGGGGCAGTGACTGCCACACCTCGTCCACGAGGCTCCGCAGCATCCTGGTAGATCTTATCCCCGTCACCGCCGCCAGCCTCTCCAGTGATGTCTGTGTCAGGTGGCCCAGCTTCCCTATTCCGGCCTCCCTGAACTTTGTTTGTACTGTCATTGATGAGGATGTAGATGTTAGGACCAAGAAACCATTGTTGAACAGTGGCTCTTCAAATAGCCACATCCCAGGCGTGGGGTCAGGAGGCCTCGTGAAGGTGAGAGTCCTCCAGGCCTCTAATACTGATGTATAGAAAATACTGAGCCCAGTCAGTCTGTGCAGAGGAGAGTTTAACAGGAACAGTTGTTTGTCGTACCCGAGGCCCCCGGCTCTCCAGAGCAGCAGGTGGGCCACAGCCGACCAGCACCGTGTGGAGCCGTACAGCAGCCTCTGGGCTGCCTGCAGTCTGAAAGCCGCAGTCCTGGAGATGATGTGTGTCAGTCCATGGCCCCTCTCTGCCACAGGGAGGTACAGCACGGACGCCCGCACCCAGTGATGGCCCGACCAGAAGAAGTCCACCAGCAGCTTCTGCAGTTGTTCCAGGAGTCCCGGTGGAGGAGTAATCACCTGGAGTCTGTGCCACAGGGATGATGCAACCAGGTTATTGACGATCAGAGTTCTTCCCCTGTAGGACAGCTGGGGTAGCAACCATTTCCATTTAGACAACTTGAGCTGCACCTTCCCCAGCACTCCCTCCCAGTTCTGCCTCTCTATCTCCTCACTGCCTAAAAACAAACCGAGGACTTTTAACCCTTTAACTCCCTATGTCAGGTTCCCAGGGAGACGGGGTACTCTCCCTGCATCCCACTGACCAATCACACATGCCTCGCTCTTTTCCCAGTTCACCTTGGCTGTCGTAGCCTTTGCATACAGAGCCAGACTGCCCTCTAATTCCTGGATGTCCCCCTGATCCCGGACAAGAATGTTAACGTCATCAGCATAAGCTGATATTATGATCGGGGGACTTTGAGGCAGCTCAGGCAGACGCAGGCCTTTCAGTCGAGTTCTGAGGCGACACAGCAGAGGTTCGATGGCCACGCTGTAGAGCTGACCTGAGATAGGACAGCCCTGCCTGATCCCTCTTTGGACTGGTACTGGTCCACTCAGCCCTCCCCCCACCTTCACCACACAACATGTATCATTATACAATAACTTTAACCAGGACAGAAAGTGCTCCCCGACACCAAAAGCCTGCAGTGTGGCAAACAGGAACGCACGATCGACACGATCAAAGGCTTTTTCTTGGTCGATGGAAATAATGCCAATATTAATGTCATATATTTTACACAAATCAAAAATGTCTCTCATTAAAAACAAATTGTCCTGGATTGACCTTCCTGGTACACAATAGGATTGGTCAGCACAAATAAATACATCCATAAAAACCTTGAGTCTATTTGCTAAAACCTTAGATAAAACCTTATAATCACTACATAAAAGAGAGACGGGTCTCCAGTTCTTTAGCAGTGTCAGATCTCCTTTCTTCGGTAGCAGTGATATGACCGCCCGTCTGCAGGAGGCTGGAAGAAGCCCTTTACCAAATGCCTCCTTCAGGACATCCAGCAGATCATGTCCCATAAGGTTCCAGAAATGTTTTAAAAAATCTGCTGGTAATCCATCCAACCCTGGTGACTTGCCTGCAGCCATCTGAGAAACAGCAGTGGTCAGCTCCTCCAGCGTTATGTCAGCACTCAGGATATCTCGCTCACCTGGACTCAGCTGTGGGAGGTCCTGCAGCAGCTCGGCCACAGCTTCCCCGTCACACTCCTCTGCCCCAAACAGGTCGGTATAGAACTCCACCGCGTGTCTCCTCATCTCGGCTGGTTCCGATGTTATCCTCCCATCCGGCAGCCGGAGACACACCATCTGCTTCCCCTGGGCCACGGATCTCTCCAGGTTAAAAAAGAAACTGGTAGGTGCATCTATGTCTTTTAAATTCTGGAACCGAGCTCGCACCAGAGCTCCTTTGGCCTTCTCCTGGAGAAAGGAGTTCAGTTGCTGTCTTTTATCTTTTAATTTCTCCGTGCTGGTAGGTACGCTCTCCAGCTCCTTAATGTCTTCCTCTAACTGCTCCATCGCTCTTTTAATGTTCCTGGTAGAGTATGCAGTGTACTGCTGGCAGAAGACCTTAATCTGACCCTTGCCGACCTCCCACCACTGACCCAGGGAGGGAAACAGGACTTTCTTAGAAACCCAGTTGGCCCAGAACAGTTTAAAATTCTCACAGAAATTTAAATCATTTAAAAGTTTAACATTAAAATGCCAGAAGGATCCAGGCTTTCTAGCAGGAGATAAAAGTAGCTCTACTAAAACCAAATGATGGTCTGTGAACCCAACTGGATGGATTTGACAGTTTGTCACACGTGTGATAAAATGAGCGGATATGTAAAATCTGTCCAGCCGGGCCCCACTGACCCTGCCATCTGTTATCTTGATCCAGGTATACTGCCTGGTGGAAGGATGTTTCCTCCTCCACACGTCCAGTAGATCTGCATCTTTGACTGTCTGGCCCAGAACAGAGGAGGACTGAGGATGGAGCTCCTGTCCTGTTCGGTCCAAAGTGACGTCTGTGCAGCAGTTCCAATCCCCCCCCATTACTATACACTCCCCTTGACCAACACTGTCCAACTTTTTTTAATAATTCAAAAAGTGTAACCCGTTCAGGACCGTGGTTTGGTGCATACACGTTGATTAAATTAAAAATAGTACTGTGTATTTCCACTCTTATGCTCAGAGCCCTGCCTGCCACGATCTCTGTGCTGGATAAAAAAGTCATTTTTAAAGAGGGAGAAAATAAAACAGCGACTCCAGCGGTCAGGTTAGAGCCATGGCTGAGTATGTGATGCCCCCCCACCATACTCCCCAGTCTACTTCATTCAGGCAATCACTGTGAGTCTCCTGTAAAAAAAGGACATCCAGCTTTTTTACTTTAAAAACCTTTTATTAGCACTTCTACCCCCGTTTATGTTTAATGAGGCTACTTTTAATGCCATGGGAGGATACAAAATAGAGCGTAAAAAGACAAACAGGTAAACACAGCAGAATGAAAACACCCAGTGATCTATGGTCATGGTCAATCCTTCTCTTGGAACGTATTTTACATGGAAGACCTTTTCTTGCTGCAGTCACATGTTTCCTGAGCCTATATCTTCGTTTCTCATCCAGGACATCCGTCCCTACCTCTTTCTGGAGGGTGCTGACTGTCTGGATGAACTTTTTAATGTCTGGGAAATACTCTGCTACCTCCACTGCTCGGCCAAAGGATTCATCCAGAAATTCATTGACCTCTTTTAATGAATATGACACTGTCAGCTAGGGAACACATTGTCAGATTCATAGTCCTCCTCCATGTCCATCTCACTAACCTGACTGCTCTCTATATCAGGCTGTATCGGTTCTGTCTGCTGAGCAGGACCACACTGCATCTCCTGCTGTGCGATGGAACCAGACACCTGTCCTATTAACACCTGCTTCACCATCACCACAGACTCAGTAACAGGCGCAGCAGAGGAAACCTCTGCGCCCCTCACAGCAGCTGGACCCCCCGCCGCCGGTTCCCCGACAGCTGGACCCCCCGCCCCCGGACCCCCAGCAGCTGGAACCGGTGCAGCCGGCCCGGCACCCACCGGACCGACCGCACCCGGCCCGGCATCCACCGGAACTGCCGCAGAACCCGGCTCCGCCGACACCGGCACCGCCGCAGCAGAACCAGCAGCCTCAGAGGACGCAGCAGAACCGGCCGACCGTCCCCACGCAGGCTTAGTCACCCCGGCGCTGCCCTCCCCTCCCTCCGCTCCAGCGGACCCCGCCGCCCGTCTCCCGTGCGGACACGTCACTTTCTTGTGTCCCACTTCTCCACACTGAAAACACTTCATGCTTCCCGAGCTCGCGTAAACCATATAAAACTGTTCTTCATATCGAACCCGGAAATCAATCAATCAATCAATCAAATGTTATTTGTATAGCCCATATTCACAAATTACATTCATCTCATAGGGCTTTAACAGGGTGTGGCATCCTCTGTCCTTAACCCTCAGCAAGAGTGAGGAAAAACTACTAAAAACCATTTTAACAGGTACAAATAAGTAGAAACCTCAGAGAGAGCCACATGTGAGGGATCCCTCTCCCAGGACGGACAGAAGTGCAATAGATGCCACGTGTAAAAACATTCATCATTAAAGTCTTTAGCGGCATTGATGCAGTCCCGCTGCGAGAGGCGGTGGTCTAGTGGCAGAAACTTGGACTATGGGCAGAGAAGGTCTCTGGTTCGTCTCTGGTTCGATTCCACGGAAAGACAACAAAAAGACGAACCTGGATTGATCTGCCCAAAAATCCAAGGGTCTGTCTAGACCCTGTCTAGTGCCCCTGAGCAAGGCACCTTACTCCTCCAACATCTGCTCCCCGAGCGCTGTACATAGTCGCTCACTGCTCTGTGTGTCCCGCACACAGATGGGTCAAAAGCAGAGATTACATTTCCCTACCTGCATGAGTGTGCGTTTGCATGTCTGTGCATCTGTGTGGGATAAATAAAATGCATCTGCATCTACTTAATTATTTATTTATTTAATTATCACAGTCCATGGTCAGCAACCAGCAGGACCACGATCCACCATCCAGACCAGAGGCCACTCCAGTCCTCAGTCACCGCCGCCCACCAGGACCCACCACGAGCCATCGCCGCGGCCCTGGTCCACCTCCTTTACCCAGTGCCAACGCGACACAGGGTCCGCCACCAGCACCACGATCAGCCCACACGACACAGAATCCGCCACACTGGGTCCACCACTGCGACCCCCGATGCGCGATCCACAAACAGCAATCCATGGTGCGGCCACAGAGGCCCTGGATCTGCGGGTGTTAAAGCAAAGGGACCCCGGGGAAGGGTTAGGGATGGAGAAGGAAGGAGAAGCTGGAAAAAGAAGCTCCGTGTGTCATATGTCATTAAATAGAGCAAGTTACGTTCTGCCTCACTAATTAACTCTAACTATAAGCTTTATCAAAAAGAAAGGTTTTGAGCCTACTCTTAAACAAACAGATGGTGTCTGCCTCCCGAACTGAAATTGGTAGATTATTCCACAAGTGAGGGGCTTGATGGCTAAAAGCTCTGGCTCCTACTCTACTTTTAGAGACTTTAGGGACGACAAGTAAGCCTGAATTCTGGGAGCGGAGTGCTCTAGAGGGTTTATAAGGTACTAACAGCTCTTTAAGGTAAAAAGGCGCTATATTATTAAGGGCCTTGAAGGTGAGGAGGAGAATTTTAAATTCTATTCTAAGGAAAGACACGTCTAATGTGTGGGACTCATTATCTAAAAACATGAAGGCTTGCCTCCGCAGAGACTGGACGTGCTTCAGCTTCATGTCTTTGCAGCCCAAACCCACCGCGCGGAACCCGCTCGCGAACTTCCCGAAGCGCCGCAGCTCTCGCTCCAGCGCCTCATTGGGATGAACAGAGGGACCCCGGACACGGTGATCCGGGTGGAAGCTACCGCTAACGGAGACACCTGAATGAACTCCTCCTCTACTGTAACCCCGCTTTCAATTAACTTAGTGACGGATGCTGGCTCTTTGAAAAAGATCACCAGCGCTTTGTTCATCCGGGAAGCGTAGGTGATGTTCCCGTGCCCTACCTGCTCCCCCACGGCCAACAGCACCTGCTCCACTGTGGAGCTGAGCTGAGGCACCAGCCTGACGCCATGTCTCAGGGACATCGGCGGCGTCCCTGCGGACGCCATCCCCGCCACGAGACACGCACAAACACACAGAAAACTACACTACACGTACACAAACACTCCACAAACACTACGAAACAATAATCATACAATAAACATATATAAACCTGAAAAAGTTGCACGCGCTTTCCTTCACCTTCTCTCTTCACAACTACACCTCCACCAACGAAGAAGAAGAAGAAGAAGAAGAAGAAGAGGGTTCTCCAAGAAGAGCTGAAGACACTAAATTCTTCTTATTCCAAGGTCTGCCAAAGTCATACCATCAACCAGGAGAAGTTCAACACCAAGCTCCAGGAGGAGAAGAAGAAGAATGATGTTCTCCAAGAAGAGCTGGAGAAGCTCAAAGCTTATCATCACAAGGTCTGCCAAAGTCATACAACCAACTGGGAGATGTACAACACCAAGCTCCAGGAGGAGAAAAAGGAGAAGAACGTTCTCCAAGAAGAGCTGAAGACACTAAATTCTTCTTATTACAAGGTCTGCCAAAGTCATACATACAACCGGGAGAAGTTCATTAATGAGGTCCAGGAGGAGAAGAAGAAGATATATGTTCTCCAAGAAGAGCTGGAGAATCTCAAAGCTTCTTATCACGAGGTCTGCCTAAGTCTTGCAACCAACCAGGAGATTTTCAACAACGCGCTCTGGGAGGAGAAGAAGAAGAATAACGATCCCCTTAAAAAGCTGGAGATGCACAGGGTTACTTCTGATGAGATCTTCAAAAGATATAAACCTTGTGTTTACAGAACTGAGCTTACTGAGGACGAGTCTCACTCCAATGTTCTCCCTAATCCCAAACCCAAGGAGACGGGGCTGCCTGACAAGACAGAGAAACCAAAGAATGATTCATCGTGGAGGGGAGTCCGCCACCTTGTGTGGTTGTGCAGGAGGCAGAAGAAGTCAGCGGCATAAACCGAGCTGACTTTACCTTCCTCACCTGCTGTGAGGAGTGTCAAGATTAATGGAGGGATTTACAATTTGATTTCAAAACATCATCAAAAATATTAATGTCCTCACATTGATAGTATCGTACCAAATAAAACGACAAAAAAAAATATCTTGCATATGTTGATGTATTTAAGATAAGGTAAGATAAGATGTACCTTAATTTATCCAATTTATCTATGTAGATATAGATATCTGTTTTTTTTATTTATACAGATTATGTGTGTTTTTCCAAGGAAACATAAACATGAAGAGCTTTTGTTGACCTTTGTTTAGGCATAGCCATGGAAGTCTGAGTGGAGATATAGAGTGCTACTAAAAGCTGTTCACTATGCCACAAGTATATTTATTTGTCTGTGATAGAGTGCTGGAATTAATATTCTGCTTTGATGATGTTAGAATGAATACTAGATGTTCAGTTTACTTCTCTTAGTCGGTTTGGAACTCGTGCATGCGTAGGTCTAAAATGGTGGAAAACAGGGGCTCTGCAGATGGATGTTTAATAAAGAAAGTAGCAGCTCAAGTGGAAAATGTAGTAAGACAAAAAATATGAGTAAATATAGAAATATATACATACACAAGGCTATTTAAATAACGGCAATATAGAGATGGGATCAGAGTTGGGTTCATGTGCAATTTGTCCATCATTTGGGCCCGAGGTTCGGTGGGACGATCCTCTTAAAGGTGACATCAAAAACACCGGGCCAAAGTCGTTGCAGCACTGGGACACTCTGTCTTGGGCACAGGGAAGATGCAGGATATCTTCCAGATCTTGGGCAGCCTCAGCATGAGATTGTATAGATGTATAAACACAACTGACAGCTGCTCCACACACACCTTGAAGACTTTGGGGTCCATGTTGTCCGGACTTCTAGTCTTATTCTTCCTGGTTTTGGTGGGCTGTCACCTCACCTGGCTGGTCTTCATTTGCTGGGTAGTTTGGGGCGTGGTGGGGGACAGACTGGGGAAAGTGACAGTAACTACGATGGCTGCTGAAAACTACTGATATCGTTCGTCCATCTTGTTGTTGAGTCATACCCCATGATGACTAAAGGGAGACGGGACTTGTTTCTCCGTTTTGTTTTGTTTTCAGAGACTGGTTTTCATATTTGAAAATTAGTTTTAGGTTTGTGACATTTTTTTTTAATGTTTGCATGATGAGATGGACTAAACACTGTAATCATAAAAGACAAGACAGCATCACTTAGGAAGCTGCCTTTAATCACATATGTACCACTTTAATCTCTATGTAAATTACTGGCGTTAAAACGCATTTCTTGATCCATATATGATTAAAACATTGTCATCTATTGTTATTATTATATTTTTCAGACATTAACGCATCCCTTTTATTGAACATTAAACTGAATTAAGTGGGAGGATGCAATTGGGACTGAACAAAGTATCACAATGCACTTCCACTTTCAAACAACATAGTCTACTATTTAATTTTAGATGAATTCAAATTAATGAATTCATTTGAAAATAGGCTTGAGGTTTGATATAATTTTATCCAATCTGAATCCAATATTAAGTTTAATTGACCTGATTTGACATTATAGTTATTTTCTATAGCCAACAGTAGCCTGTGCAGCCACAAGTGTTAATTATTGTGTGGAGCGCAGAGTCTGAGCAGATAAGTTGTTTTCATGTACACAAAACAAAGCTCATCAGTCTCCTGATTGGAGCGCCGTCTGCGTAGTCCCACTCAGTGAACTGAAACGAACCGGTCACAGTCCTCCTGATCCCCAGCTGCCCAAACCTTAATAACAAACACAGCTTACTCTGCTTGGAATTCTTGATATTATTAAAGTTTCTTTGATGAATATAAGAGATAAAGGTTGGTTTTAATGACTTCCACTTTAAATGACTTCCCTTTTTTGTCACTGATCTAAAGCTCAACATTAGCCTTGAAGTTACTGCACATGATTCCGGGTAGTTTAAGCAACTGATTATTCCACAGTTATCACTCAGTCACTTCCTGACGTACCCCTAACCAAAGTTACAGAACAGTTGGTGGTGTTGCAGAGTGGAAAAGACACAGGCAACATTCTCCCTTTACAAGTCAGTGTCATCAAAATGATCTGGATGCTGTGATTTTAAAGTACATTTCTTTCCTGGTGTTGACCTTAACTGTCCGGTGCATTATTGATACTCTTGTTGACATCCCGAGCAACTTGCACCAGTACGTCCAAATGATTTTTCCCATTCACAAACTGCTCTGACTGTAGATGCCACTTCTGGCAGCCTATTTATCATTTTGATGGTTCATTGTCCGGCTGTAATCTCCACTCCTCACCCCCATTGCTCTATAACTTTGGCAAGTGTCAACTACACTTGATAAATGTGTAACTGACTGATAGAGTATTCACCACAGCAAGTACAAGAATAATGCTGAACTGTAATCAGCACTTATTTATAATATTCAACAAGGAAACTTTTGAAATATGAAGAAGTCTGAAAAGAGTTTGGTGAATATTTTTCATTGGAAGATCCAGTTTTTCATCCGGGGATCAGTTCACAGTGAGTGTGACAATGAGGTCAGAGCTCCACTCGACAAATTGTCAGGCTTTGTTTTTCCTCCACATGAAAACCACTATTGCTCATTGATATGGAGCTGAACAGAATGAATGACCATGTGTGGCAGCAGAGGGCGCTATTAATCAGTTAAAGTGACATAGTGTTGCTTTAAGTTTTATATCATGCCTCCCAAATACTGCAGTTTATGATGTTACAGGGACATACAGCTCACATAGCAAATGTCTATACATTTTTTCATGATAAAAGTCTATTATAAAAATACTTAATAAGAGGTTTTAGGGTTTTAACCTGATTTAGTAAATAACTAGTTTGACTAAGATATTCACTGGCTTCCAATTAGTTGATACAACCCACTCCTACATGGTGGAATGACTATTTATGTTACACACATAACAAAGGATACCTATCCGATGCTCGTAATAGAGCCACACTTTTCTACATGATAGTATTTTGTCATATCAAAGTCAGAACCATGTATTGAAATCCACTGCAGTGTAACAGCTTTGAACTAGCGTCGGTGCAACAAAATTGTCAAACCTGTTAAAATCAAGGCTTTCAACATAATTGAAAAAACATTGAAAACACATTTTGAGCATTGTCTGTCATGTGTACTATTCCAAATGTGTTGATGCTGTCAAACCTGGTCCTGATAAAACCTTTGGACTGTGTGAGGTTAAACACATGGGAGATATTCCCCCAGCGTCAGTGTCTCATGCTCACAGATGAAAAGTGACTGACCCTAGTCCGCCTCTAATTTGAAGGCAGACTCGTTGTTTGAACTGCAGATCTGTAGAAAGTGACGTGCTGCGTTTCGCTCACTTTTAATATGCAGTGTCGCGATGAGGAGGTTAGGTTACACTATTGTGAACATGGAAGGTTGTTGATGCAGTGCTGCACCAGAGTATTAAAAGTACGGTGAGAAATGAAGTAGTAAAAAGTATATCGAGACATTAACAACCCCCACCTAGTACTTAATGCAAGTATTTAACCTTTAACTACCTCTCTTAATGTCACCCTGTCCCAGATAAGGGTCATAGCAAATCAAAGAGAAGATGTGAACTTTATGTGGAGCAATGCTGCCACCATCTGGTGGTACAGAGAACAACAGTAGAGTGAATATACTAAGTGGAAATCTTCCAGAGGAATGAGCCCCTTTAAAGGTATAACTTTTTAATGTGCCAAAGCAGTAGTTTCCTCCTGTGAATCAGATCCCTCTCCTAACGGATCCTAAGATAAACCCAGGGATTGGAAACACAGACATCGTCTCCGTAGCACCCAACCTTTTCCCTTTGATCAACTATTTTTGTGATTCATAAGAAAAGGACATCTTCTAAAATTCTGCTTTTGTCCTTTATTTGACAGTACAAAAACAGTGAGCTATTGATTTTTGTAAATTTAAAACATTTCTGAAAAGCCGAGCGGGACTGGGTGGTTTTTGTATCATGGGGGAGGTGTGTTCGAGCATAGGTGTTTTTCATTGGCAAATCGCTCTCTCCCCTTTCACAGTAGTGGTGCCATGTTGGCCCGGACACGCAGAGACGCTCCCACACTGTGATAAGACAGAAAGGAGCTGTGAGTGAAAGTTATTTAACAACTAAATGTTTGTGTGGAGACTTTTGAGTCTCAGCGTGTCACTTATGTTACGCCCCTGGACTAGGGGAAACACAGAGACATAACATGATTGCTGCTCCCCATTCTTCCCACTCCCAAGCAGGCCAGTGTCACACGGTATTCACATAAAGTGGTAGCTTTTATTTTTGCGTCAGAGGGAGAGAAAGCCAACATAACAAACAAAACAATCTGTTTACCCTACCTTCCTGCTTCAAACAAAACGGTTAACAAAAAGACAAAAGCTTACCTAACTCCTAACCAAAACACAGGAGAAAACGAGGGTAAAAGAAAATGGCTTCTCCCTCCTACCAGGCTACCACACACAGTTTACTACAAAACAAATCATCTTTAACAACCTCAGACAACAGAGGTTCCATATCAGGCAACAAAACAACAATACTTTAACTCGACACTGGTCCCAGTTGGAAGGGGGTGAATCGGTGGAGAGAGCAAGACTGCAGTCTGTCAGGGCTTCAAATAGGCTCCTCTCTCCACTCTGGCCAATCCTGGAGCATCCAATCAGCAGGTCCAACCTGCTATCAATTTGGGGCACACACACACACACACACCGAAGACAATCTAGGAGGAGAAACAGAACATTATCATACATACACTACATCCTCTAACACACAGGGTCGTAACACTTACGACAGAACCAACCAGTAGCAGCCTCACCTGTTACAACCGTGCATATGTATCCCCTGTTTGTTTTTTGGGTGTAAATAGAAATGCAATTTCTGGGAGGAAATCCATCTCTGTCTCATTTTGTCTCTCTTTTGTGTACATGTTTTTTATATATTGTGGCAATCGTGGAAGAAAGGGGATTGAGACAAAGAATTTGATCTTGGCTCACAACCTGTACCCCATACCATGTAAGGCAGAGGGGAAATTTGAAATAAACAGTGATTGGACCTTATCGAATAAACCGTAACCAACTGTCAATATCATTAGTGAACATAAAACTTGACTTTAAAACGAGACATTTGTCGGCCGCTTTTGGAGGAGCCTTCGAATTGGGACAGTCTAGTCGCGCCACTGTGACACAATTGCGCTTCGAATGCAGCCTCAAAGGAGTTGACCCCTAAAATTGAGACCCGGCAATTCAACAAGGAAAATTAACAGTCCCAGGAGCCTTTTTTGAAAAATATAATGTCTCCTTTCTTTGATTTGCGGACGACCTTCAAATATACTTGCCCCTGGATCCTAAAACTAAGACATCACCTGCTATTTTGCATTTAGTGGCCATTTGGCTATATTCCACATTTTTTATTTGAAGAATACCAGGGCTTTCCTTAGATAAACTTCAAATTGAGATGAATGTCATCACAACAAGATGGAGATACAAAGTTATTAAAAGATTGATTTTTCGTCATACGGTGTGACCAGGGCGTGGCGTCAAAGTTTAATGACACGCCTTTTAAACATGATGTTCTGTATCGCGGACATACATTGACCATGATTTCTTTGATGCTGAGCCGTAAACAAACAACTCCACTCCTGCAGTGACAGTGCAGTGTGACAGCAATGGGATTGGTGTGGATTTCTGTGGAGTTTCTTTCATTATCGTACACGTGATTGAAAACCATATCTATATAAACAAAGAGTGGCTGAGTAATAATGTGTGTAAAAGAGCCGTTTAAGACACAGTTCACCCGGTCTGAGACCATGGGAAGAATGTATTGAATGTAAATCTACAGTAACTGATAAAGAACTGTAAAGAATGAACGGATCAATAAAACGCCCTCTCTTTGTGTTGTCAGCCCGTGTCATCGCCTTTTCTTACAGGAGCGACAGTACATCCCACAAACAGAAAAAACTAAGACGCGTTCAAATTTCACACCGTGGATAGAATATATCAATTTTCTGCACATGGAATAAACCACAATCAAATCCGTATTCCAAGTTGGTTTCTTTGCCTTTATTATAGTAACAATTCACATGGATGCAGTGACATGTGCAAGTTCAATCTATGCACACAACTTTTTCACAAAATATGAACATTCACAAACTTACATTGATGAGCTATATAAAACACACCTTGTCCTCCTTTGCCTTCACAGCCTCTGTCTTCAGTTTAGATGAAAACACACTTTTTTAAATGTACACAATAGGCGATATGTTGACCTTTCGACTGATCCTGGGTTTGCTCTTTACAACAGACCCTTCACCATCTTTCCCCGCTGGGGCACGAGAGGGAGCAGTGATAAGGGTTCGGGAGGACAGTGGAGGGGTCTTAGACAGGGGAGGCCTCACTGTGGAGCTTTTACTCTTTTTCCTTTTTGGGGAAAGTTGATTGATATGATCTTCGGGATTTGCTTTATTGGTCTCAACCGTGTTTGAGTCTTCATCATCTCTGTCTACTGAATAGTGTGATGGCTCAGGCTCCTCCCTGGGCCTCTTCTTTAATAATTTCTTTGTTTTAAGGACTTTTGTGCTGGACTGATGTGCGGTCCCTGATGATGAAGAGGATGGAGGATTGTGAGGGGGAGCACCTATCTCACCCCTAGCTCTTCTTCCTCTCCCCTGAGGGGAGTAATCTCTGGGTAATGGAGACATTCTGTCCCTCTCCCCGTCTCTGCTGCCGCGACCTCTGTGATATAGTGTGAGATGTTGGTTGTCATAGTCTTTGCTGGGTTTGTTGTACCAGTCTGTGTACTCCTTTTCCCTTTGTCGATGCCTTTCTCTCTCCCAGCGATCATGGCCTCCAGGACTTGGTCCCTGTAATTCATAGGGTGGAAGCCCCCGAGGAGGTGGCTTCCGTCGGACAGGGCTGCGGCTCCGGAAGCCACCAGGGGAGCGAGACCGGGACCTGAAGAGTACTGGTCCTTCTGCTCCCTCCCAGGGTCTGGCCTGGAAGGGAGGAGGAGAGTGGGACCTTGACCGCGAACGTCTGTAGCTGCGTCCATTGTGCCTGGAATAAGGGGAGCGTGGCAAAAGGTTCCCATTGAAGGGTGAGCGTGAGCGCGAGCGACTCTGGGAATAAGAATCTTTGTACTTCACAAGCTCTTCGTTGAAGTCTATATTAAATTCATCCAGTTTGGGTGTAGTTCTGTGAATACAAAGAAAAGAACAGTCAAACTTTCAAAATTACTTAATTATACTGAATGCATCATAATCCCGCCAAGTAATGTAAATGTACGTCAATCCCAAAATTATTAGCAAGTGTAGCTGTAGGAATCACTCAAAACAAATAGAAACTACTCACTTGTCCTGTTGGTGCCTTCGTCTGTAGCCATGTTCCTTGGAAAGGGGGGGCTGAGAGAAGCGGGGTCCAAGGTGGGGGAGACGAGGCTGGGCACCAGGGGGGATCCTGGGAGGGTTGAGCTCCTGTGGTCCAGGACCTCTGAAGGACCTGGTTCAAGGGAGAGAAACTCTCATTGACAGGCCAAAATATTAGTATACAAACATTTAATAGTTCCACAGACGGGGTCTCACCTCTCCCAGTGTCTGTCTCCTCCTCGGTGAGGGTGATGGGGTCGTGACTGGGGACCTAATGGAGCGAGACACCATTTAGTTAGCTGTTGAATGTTTTTCCTTCCAGCTCACGAGCCTCCTTAAATTATCTTAATTCAACCTCTTACCTGATGGATGTGGGGGCCTTATCGGTGGCGCGTGGCCAAGAGCAGACAAATGGTAACCCTGCGGAAGAAATCAGTCAAAGAAATTTAGTTACCTTCCAGAGTTAGGGTTAGGGTTAAGGTCAGGAACTATTCAAGTTCTCATGGATGTACAGATGCCCGGCAAGGATGCACCTAAGTAAGTTAATGACTCCACTAATAGAGCGTAACAGTGAATGCTCACTTTTAGAATTGATTGTGGGATTGTGTAAATAAAACAGTTTTTCTTAAAATGCAGTTGCTATCATAATTACTTTTGGCTTTTACAGGAGCTTTAACATAATTTCACAAACTTGTCCAACTACCTTGGATTGTAAAAATATAATGGTTGATGATGAAAATCGGTATTCAGAAAATGAATAAGATTTTTAACTCTATTGAGCTCTATAATAACACTGACAGATGCATTATTATCAGGTCATCCGAGGGTACTCACATGTGGTCCCATTTCTGGGTGACTTTCCCGGCTTCGTCTTGCAGAAGGATCTGGATCCAATTCACTGAAACATAAACAAGCAGACACATTGAGATGAGCTGCAATGGCCCTTTACTTCATACATCAAATGTTGAGTGGATGATTCCATGTAATTGTACAAACTATAGGGGATTAAACTTACCCAGGTAAGGTTGGCTGGCCTTGGCCGGTAGAGTGCATAAGAGAGTGTTGTTCAGTGACAGGTGCCGGAGGATAGGGTGCAAGGGGCCGAACCTTTGTTTGAGGTGCAGCAGTGGGTATTATTGCTAGGGGTGGGTGATTGACATTGGCCCGCAGTGGGTTCTGCTGTCTTGAGAACAGAGGCCTGGACATCTGGAGGCGAGGCGGAGGCAGCACTGCCTGTTGGACCAGCTTACGTGTGAGTTTGTAGTTTGGTTTTTCATTCTTGAAGTTATTCACCATCTGCATGAAGAAAAAGATTAGCTTAACAACTCTGATCAAACAAGTATGACATACATCAAAAAGCATGTGTTTTTGAAATTGGTTACCATTCGAAGAAACTTGTTGGCGATGAGATTATTAGGTGAAACACCTGATTGTTTGCATGTGAAGCAGATGTGCTGCTCTGAGTCCAGTAAGGCCTTCCTGATACCTGAAAACAAACAGTTAGTTCAAAGCTATATTCCATTTGCCCAACAAATTAATACACTGAAACAATGAAACATAGCCCAGGACGGAGTTTTATCTCTAATCCATGTCACGAGAAAGAACTTACACTTATAGCAGTAACTGTTTCCGCAGCAGGGTGTAACTGCTGCGTCCGTTATCAGGTGGTTGCAGATTTGACACATTAGCTCGTCAGGGATTGGGTCTGTGTCGTCTTTAGATGATGACTGGTCATGTGGAACAAAGATTTGAAACAGGAGTTCATCAGGGATTGGGTCTGCAACGTCCTCAGATGATGACTGGTCATGTGGAACAAAGATTGGACACAGGAGTTTGTCGGGGATTGGGTCTGCATCGTCCTCAGATGATGACTGGTCATGTGGAACAAAGGGGGGGCGCTCCTTCTTTCCTCGTGTGTATGCGTCCCTTTAGGAAAACATTCATAGGCCTTTGTCATAACAATTAAAAAACCACAGACGACATAAAATGAAAAGATAAATACGACGCTAGTTTATTCTAGTATAAGTATCTTGGAGGAGGAGGAGGAGGTAAATAGTGTGTATTTGGGGACATCCTTCACTTACGCATCTATTGCAGGTATTGCATATTCTCCAGTGCTGGTTAACATGGCTCCTTTGGTGCCAGGCTCTGCTTTCACCAGAAAACTCTGAGGAATCCCCTTACTTTCGCTGACTGGCTTAGGACCCTCCACACGTTTGTCCTGAGAGAATATCATCATACTCATTACAGCTATGTAGTAACAATTAACTTCGCAGAGAATGAAATCAAATTATACAGGATCCTTACCAACAGCATGGGGCACTGTCGAATGTGATGACCAGGCTTTGCACAACGATAGCAGATATAGTTAGCGGGTAGAGGTCCATATGGTTTCTTGGAATTACTACAGAGGCAAGCAAATCTTATTTATCTAACTACAAGGGAATGTTGTTCATATTCAAAATATACCACTTCAGGCAAATAAAAGAGACAAATGTTTGTGTACTCACTTTGTCGATGCATATTCATAGTTTGACTGCAACGTCTGCAGGAGAATCCGAGGACAGATAATACAGGTGTTAACAGAACATCTAAGCGAAACACAGCGGAAGATAAGAGCCCTAGATAGTTCCCCACCACATCTGTGTCCCACGTACAAAAATCAAGGTGTTTGTCCAGTAGTCAAAGTCCAGGAGATAATGATTAAGTATATTAGAGGGTGAATTTAAACCACTGACTGTCCACAAACCTAGACATTGGATTACTGAGCTAAAGAACACTCAGCTCTCTACTGACGGATGTGTTACAATCTAGAAAAGGTTAACAGACCCATGTAGAGATGGGTCTTTTTTAGAGTTGCTTCCTTAAAACAAAGCTTAATTGAATTTTAAAGATCCATTAAACAACTACTATTTAATTATATATTTATGCTGAAGTCAAATCCCTTTAAAATCATTTACAGCCAGTATACAAAAGGCAATTTTAGCACAATAAGTTGCAAGATTTAATGTTACCCAAAAAATCTAAATTCAAAATGATTGCCAATGTTTGGAAAGCTTAGAGAATTAAGAATACAAAATTTAGCATTTAACAAGTAAAGCAAATTTCCATTGTGCCTACGCTGCCATATAACCAAGTCTAGAGCTGCTTATTTTCTCAGCCTTTAACATCTTACTGAGTGATGTGAAAGAGCATCAAACCCTTCTATTTGGGCTTCATTAGCAACTCCCCTGTTATGTCAGGAGATTGTGGGGGGGGTCAGGAGTCGATAAACAACAAGAAGGAAGTCTCAAACTATAAATATTTAAGATTTATACTGACTAAATAACCACTTTAAAAAATATTTGACTGGCCTAAAGCTTGGTAGAAAACCATCTCAATATGAAAGACAGTCATTAAAAGTTTAAATTAAATTATAAAGTTGCAACAGTTTAACAATTGGCTTTTCAGAGCATTCAAAAACAAGAATGGCGAGTCTGTTGTTTCTCTAATCTCTCTCTTCTCATTCTGCAAGAATTTAAAACTTTAATCTACTACTCTAAAAACAAACTATTTTGGCTATGCTGACTCCAGGAAACACTCCCAAATAAGACATCATAAAAAACATAGAGGTTGAGATCTCAACACAAATGCAGCCAACACACGGTCAACAGAAGATACACAGAGCTCGATCATTGTTGACAATATGTTTTTCAGACATGTGTCTAAAGCTAGAAAGAGGGGGGAGAGTGAGAGGTGAGAGGAGGAGGAAGACAGAGTGTTGTTTTTACATACTGGTCTAGACGATCTTACCATAGCTTTGGAAGAACTTTGTCTGCAAAAACACACAGGACAAAAAGAAACCATCAGTTACCAACATCGTGAGCGACTACAGGATCAATTTAACAAGTATAACTAGGAAATCTAATATAAACAAACCAGTGTCTTAAAATCATCAGGGACTTTACTGATTCAGCATAAAAACAGTAATAACTTAATACATACTCAATGAACCTCTTGCCAGCAGACTTTACTCCAGCAAGCGGAGTGGGACGCACAATCACGGAGGAGAGTCTCGAGATGTGGGCTTCATTATCTGTATATTCTACAAGACACAAGCAACAAATCATTAGAAAACAAAAACACAACAATCTAACAATGACTCCACAATTCACTCAATAGAGCTGAAATACCTTTGTAAGTAAACGGATGCATGAAGTGGGTTTGCAAAGACATTGATCAAACGTATTTATTCATATACATATATAAATAAATAATTTATTAAAAAAAAGCTGAGTGTTAAGCAATAAGGCTCAGGAGAAAGCTGTTAGTTACTTTAGATTAAACAATTAATTAACAGAAGGCTATCTTATTGCCATTTAAAAAGAAAATGTAACTGTTTACAGTATTTAAAGCAGCTTCTAGTGTTTATAATGTTATTCTAGTAAAACTCTATGGGGACGACTTTGGATAAAAACAGGGAAGTTGAATTTATCATTTTTGGCTCAAGGGTAATTACAAAGATTCAAAGAATTAAATAATCAAAGTTTTTTTTTGAGACCCAATATAATACTATTCTACCTGATGATATTTAATTTACGAATAATGCAGAGAAAATGATCGTCCCTCATTTAACCCTCTAAAAATAATGTTGAGAGATGTGTCACACATGAGTGAAAGCATTAGCTGACAACTTACTTATATGAGTCTGCGCATTGGTGACCTGCAGGTCGCAGTGTTCGCCCTCGAGGCCCTCCCGGCCCATAATCTGTTTTTTGAGCTCTCTCAGGGTGATATGCAGTCCATCGAAATTGACTGTGCTGTAGTCCCGTTGTGCAAAAAACTTATAGTGAACATACGACATTTTCACAGGTCACTCAAGCACAGAGGTGGGGGTGAAAAAAACAAAACCCACCGGCCTGGTATGAAAACCAAATAAAAACCGTGTGTTACGTGTTCAGATAATTCAAGTTAAATCCATAAAATCCTCTTCGCTGTTTCAACACAATGATGCAGGACAGAACTGGAGCCAAACCAGGGCAGATTGGGAAAAAAAAACAGTAACGGCAAGCCCAGATCGTGGCCAGCAGCTCGCAGAGGGTCTTTCTGTGTCAACAGAAATTGCCACTGATATGTAAAGACAGAAACTGCTGCTGATATACTGCCACACCTTAAATGCAACTTCCTTTGTTGTTAAACAGATAAGAGTCAATTGCCTTTGTTGGCACACAGATTAAAGGCAATGGCTTTGCTGCCACATTGTTTTTATTTAAAATCTGCAGTCCCCTTCCACACCAGCTGGGGGCGATAATGTCCGTTGGTCGATTTGTGTTTTACGGGAAGAAGGAAGACAATAAATCCGTAACCCTGAAGTTAAACTTCACAACAAAAAAATTGCCGGGAAATCTAATCCGTGAAACCATCTCAGGGATCCAATGGACTTTTTTTTTATTTCATTTTAGTAAATAGTGTGTTTGTCTTGAGCCTTGTGTAGAACCACAGTGTCTCTCAACGTGCGTTTAAGATGGACATGGTGGAGCTGGAGGTTCTGGCTCAGATGGCTGGTGAGTCCCCAACAGACTTAAACTTTATTTCTCATTAACTCATTTAAGCTTCTTTGTGCACATCCTCAACACTAAATAATAAATAAACAACTGAGCAGCTGTTCATCTTAGTTAAGAAACATGACTTTGTTGGTGTATCTCCACCACACACCACTCATATCAAGTCACATTCATACACTCTTCAAACAGGGTTGGCATGTATTCTGGGTACATTTTAATACTGTTTTCTAATAAATATTTAAAAGCATTAGCACACTCATAAATAACCCCCCTTATTTTGAGTGTGTTTTATGAGCAAGATATTTTACATCAACATCTCAACATTATAACAAATTTAATAAATGCGGAAAAACACAAAATCTGACAATTTTAAAGAGAGTGAGAAAATTTCAATTAAATCTTTTTAAGGGTTCAGTATCTTGCCAAAGAAACTTCGGTTTGACAGAAGTAATGACTGTGTATGGTGGGAAAATGCTGGTTAAAATGTCCCTGATCCTAAGTGAATGCATCCAAATTACTTAGACATATTAAAACAGCACATAGCTGGATAGTGCAAATGTTTGTTTGACGAATTACTTACATTTTGAATGAGTTCTCAAACTTGTCAGTTTGGTGTTAGTGTTTCATCAGCTGATCATATCTATCAGTAATTAATCCTTATACAACTCTGTCTGTGAATGGCCCAGACGAAGCTCCCAAGGCGGACAGACATCAGACTCGTGCTAAAGGAGAGCACATTTCAGACATAGAGTACCTGCTAGATGAGAAGCCCACCAGTGAGTTCACTCTTGCTGTGTGCCCATGGTTTTCTTTGTTATTGTCATTAGCTTTTACTTTATATCTGATTATGTCCTTTTAGCTCCGCAAGCGAAACGGCAGAAGCAGGAACAGGGTGTGGTCTGTCTGTCTGTCTGTTTGTCTTTATTGTTATGCTCATAAGCATTTGTCCAAGCATTCACGGTATCCATTACTCTCCAGAACATTTGTTATTTGTATAGCACATTTTCACTTGCAGAGAAGAAAATATAAAATATTTATTATTATTATTTGTCAGGCAACATAAACCAATGTCTTTACACTCTGGTTCATTTAATGCGAGTTTCTCTGCTTCAGACCAGAGACCTGCTCACAGTGTTGCTTAAACTTCATTTTAATGTCGGTCTATATACCTGCAGATTTTGGTCTTCTGGTGGAAACCTTGATATGTGATGGTTTGATGTCCGTCATTTCCAGGAGGGAGAGGAGCAGCTGTTTACCCTGGTGACCTGCTCCCAGTATCCCCACACAGAGGTCACCATCTCCTGCTGCTGGTCTCACGGCAGAGGCCCCGTGTGAACAGTGTTCTCTGAGAACACACCTACAAGGAACAGTATCACTGATTTAGAACAGCACCTTTGAATGAACTGTAAATGCTTGGAGCTGTTTTAAATCAACTCAGTGAACGGACGAGTTTACACAGGTACAGAGCGTGTGCGTACCCGATACATGTCAGTACAGCAAGCAGGTGTATTACCGTCTTCTCATCCTCTGCCAATCCAGGGTCAACGGTCAAACTGTACAGACCAGCGGTGACATCCATCATCTTCCTTTTATATAAGCTTTCAACTTTATTTATTATTACTTCTGCTGTTGGGGAAAAAAGTCCATATCGAAATGGGAAAAATGCTAAAACAGAATATATAGAAAGAAAGAAAAACAATAATTAATCAATTTAAGATTAAGATCCATTTATTGTCCCAAACACATGCACAGACATGCAAAGGCACACTCATGCAGGTAGGGAAATTTAACTTCTGCTTTTGACCCATCTGTGTGCAGGACACACAGAGCAGTGAGCGACCATGTACGGCGCCCGGGGAGCAGATGTTGGGGGAATAAGGTGCCTCAGGGGCACTAGACAGACTCTTGGATTTTTGGGCAGATCAATCCAGGTTCGTCTTTTTGTTGTCTCTCCGTGGAGTCGAACCAGAGACGAACCAGAGACCTTCTCTGCCCATAGTCCAAGTTTCTGCCACTAGACCACCGCCTCTCCACTCTGTGATAAGTAGAGGATGTGTCACTATGATTTACATTCAAGCCGTTTCTCATCTGAACTAAAGTACAAATGATCAAAGTTGACATTTTTATATATATAAGTATATACAGATGATGTGAGACCATTGTGAAACTGACAGGAGTATCCAAGTATTTAATTTAATTTATTTTACATTAATAATTGTATTTTATTTGTATTACTTGCACTATGATGTGTTACGTTTTTACTTTCCTTTTGTTGTACCATTACACCTGTCGAGCACTTTGGTCAACCAAGTTGTTTTAAATGTGCTATATAAATAAAATTGACATTGACATTTACATCCATATACTGTCCAATCAGAGCGGCTCAAAGATCATTGTTATTAAAGTTAATTCAAGACCTTGTGGATTTCAAGCAAAGTGGGACTCCTTACTATAGTCCAACATGGAATGATATTAAAATGCAAGTGAAGAACTATGCAAAATATATCTGTGTTGTGTTGAAATTGGGATCAGAAGCTCTCATCATATGCGGTGTCATCCCCTCTGGAAAGGATTACAACAGACCACGGCCTGTACACACACACACCCATGGCCTGTGTGTGCTGAACCATAAATGCTCTGTGTGAATTATGTGTCGGAAGATAAATCGTGATTTTCATATGACAGAGCATGTACTTTACAGCTGTCAATCGATCCATCCTGTCACTTCAGCTGCTTTCTATTGAATTTCTCCGGATACGCGACACATACCGATTACCAGGCACGTGCACAGATACCGTAGACCCCTGGTGGTGCTCAAGCACCAGCCCATTTGTCTGTGCACATGCCTGCCGATGACATCCAGACCGTTGGCCTTGAGCCACTCACGGTAAGATAGCTCACATACTACAGATTATTTCACACAAAGTTTAACGTCATGGAGCACATGTGAATTACAGTGGCACGGCCAAGAGGGATTTCTGCTCTAGAGAAAAAGTCTATCACAGCATCCATTGGCAATCGCATTAGTATTGCAGCTGTGTTCCATACAAGTGAAAATAACTCGTGCCTGGATGCAGACTAAGCTCTGGAGCGCCAGGCAAAGCATCAAAGAAACATTTTATTCCCAAAAGCCTGAGCAAACTCTTCTTGTAATATTTAATTTAATTGTTTATTTGTTCACGTCAGTTAATTCATCACAATTCATTCAGTCATAACCGCCTTTGTGCCTCTTTTCTTTGGCAGAAATCCGTTACTCATTCAATTCTGTCTTGCAAAGTGGAATTCTATTAAACAACACTTACTCCTGTTTCAAATGAATCGTGAAAATATTGACGAGGCAATTTGAATATCCACTATTTTCAGGAGGAAAACAAGTGTGAGACATTTTGACTTTAACTTTATCTACATGTAAAGCATATTTAGAATATAAAATAAGACATTTCTTAAAGGGACAGATCAAGTTTTTGGGGAATATGCTTTCTTGTTGAGCATTATATGATCGGATTGATATTATACTCATATCTCTACACGTTAATGTATTACTCTGATAATTGCAGTACTACCGCAAATGTCCTTACTATGTTCTCGCAATGCTATACGCAAACTTTGTGTGGAAAGAAATAAGAATAAATAGACACTCAAAATACATCACCTTATTACAGCTAATGTTATCAAAGAAACTTGATTATGACTTATCATAAGGGTAAGGGTTAGGTTAGGTTCAGTCTACATCTAGGACATGGACAAATGTTACATCCCCGCCCATTCACTCCGCTCTGCTTCGTCCAATCGGCTTGTTGCGTCCTCACTCCTAGCTTAACACTCATCGAAATCACCACTGTTTGCTGTCCTGGCTCCGAAATTGTGGAAGTTTAAATATTTTCTGCTGCAAAGTAAAAACACACGTCTTCCGATTATACCTTGATTAAAATTTTGAAACTAACAACTTAGTAGCACTTAAATGACACTTATTTATAGCACTTTGTATTTTTGCTTTTTTTGTTGAAGAAATTGTACTTCTGGGTTTGTACCCTCATGGTTAAATGCACGTATTGTAAGTGGCTTTGGATAAAAGCGTCAGCTAAATGAAATGTAATGTAATGTAATGCTACTACATGTCAATGTGCTACCAGTACTGTTTATGTTAATATAATAATATATGATATGAAGCCATATCACCAAGGTAGGCTTTATAACAGGTGAGCATAGAGATTGAACATGGCCTACAAACTTTTGCATGTGGATGAAAAGTCTTGAAATAATGCATATGCATATTTACAATAACATGATGCAAACTATAATCATAACATTGTGAATCAAGCTGTGGTGTAAGCGGCACAAACAGCCAAACAAACAGTTTTGTATCACAAGGACTCAACTCAAGAATGATCGGTTACTGCTTATGAAGTAGGTAAAGTTCACCGATTTCATTTCCCCCTTCGTATCTGCGACGCATGGAAAGTACACGCTTGATGCCGTCGACCATCCTCCCCATCTCCTGACTTGCAAAGCAAATCTCTTGTGGCAGGGCTAAAGTAAGCAGCATCACAGAGTGTGTTCGAGACCACACGGCACAGGAAGTGCTACTGAAACATTTAAAAACCAGTGCTTAATGTTCTACTGGATCTGACAGTGCGTCATCTCCGGTAAGCGTCCCGCGTCATTTCCGGTTTACTTGCTGCTAGTGTTGGTCGCTCTCTGTATTAGCTCCTCCGCTAAACTCTGTAACACTACGGCTAAAATCACCGGTCTGTAGTTAAACACCCACACATAACAACCCATACTCTAGCGTTCTTAGTGATTCTGTGTGAGCTCACCCTCGTAGCTCTATATCAGCGATGTCTTCTCTCTCTCCCTCCACTGCTCTCTCTTGCTCCGAGTGTCTTATGTTTACTTACTCCTCTGCCTCACTTAACAGTAGTGGTACCTGTAATAAATGTAGTGTGTTGGTAGCGATGGAGGCGAGGCTTAGTGACTTAGAAGCTCGGCTCCGCAGCTTAGAAACTCCGTTAGCTGTAGTTAGCCGGCTTCCGCTAGCGTCGGAGCCACCTAGCATAGCACATAGCTTAGGACGTAGCTTAGCTTCAACTAGCAGTCCCCTGACTAGTCCCGTGCAGCAGGGAGCCCAGGGCAGCTGGGTGACGGTCCGGAGGGGGCATAGTGCTAGTCTTAAAAAGCCCATGATTAAAGAGCCACCAGCTCACGTTTCAAATAGATTCTCTCCACTCAGCGAGGCACCCGCTGATAAACAAACTCTGATTATTGGCGACTCGGTTCTGAGAAACGTCAGGTTAGCGACACCAGCGACCATAGTTAATTGTATCCCAGGGGCCAGAGCCGGCGACATCGCATCTAAACTTAAGTTAATGGCTAAACGTAAATACAATAGAATTGTAATTCACGTCGGCAGCAATGACTCCCGGCTTCGTATGTCGGAGATCACTAAAGTGAATGTTGAGTCGTTGTGTGCTTTTGCTAAAACGATGTCAGACAAAGTAGTTTTCTCTGGCCCGCTCCCTAATACAACAGGTGATGACATGTTTAGCCGCATGTTGTCTTTTAACCGCTGGCTGTCGACGTGGTGTCCTGTAAACGGTGTGGGCTTTGTAGATAATTGGCTAACTTTTTTGAGAAAACCTGGTCTTGTTATGAGAGACGGCGTTCATCCCACTTGGGATGGAGCAGCTCTCTTATCTAGGAATATTACAAAGTCTATAACATGACAACTCATAGTTGGGACCAGGAAGCAGAGCTGCAGTGCTAAACACTTCTCTGCGCTCCCTCTGGATCAGTCACGCAACCCCATAGAGATTGTGTCTGTCCACCGTCCGATTAAATTATTTAAATTAAACAATAACAGAGCGAGAACTCCACACAAAAATCTAATAAAAATTAAAACAACCTCTGCAACAACACAGGGAACTAAGACTTTTAAATGTGGTCTTTTAAACATTAGATCACTATCAACTAAGGCTCTTTTAGTTAATGAACTAGTCTCTGACTACAACCTAGATGTATTGTCCCTCACTGAGACGTGGCTGCATCCTGATGAATATGTCAGTCTAAATGAATCTACTCCCCCCAGTCATATAAATGCACAGGTTCCCAGAGAATTTGGGCGAGGAGGTGGAGTTGCTGCTATTTTTAACTCCAGTCTATCAATTAATCCAAAACCTAAACTTAACCTAAGCTACAAATCATTTGAATGTCTGGTTCTTAGTCTTCCACGCCAATCCAGGAAACACCAACAGCCAATCATATTTGCTGTAGTTTACCATCCTCCCAGGGCTTATACTGAATTTTTAACGGAATTCCCTGAGTTTTTATCAAACTTAGTCCTAAAGAGCGATAAAATTATTATTGTTGGTGACTTTAATATCCATGTTGACAATAAGAAAGATTACCGTAGCGTAGCATTTAATTCAATACTAGACTCAATTGGTTTCAGTCAGTGTGTGCACCAACCGACTCATTGTTGTAACCACACACTTGACCTTATATTATCGTACGGCGTCGGAATTGAACATTTAACAGTCCTCCCGCACAATCCAGTTCTATCAGACCATAATTTAATAACCTTCCATTTTTCAATAAATGAATATATGCCACCAATAAAAAACTCATTTTCTAGATGTCTACCTGATAGTGCTGTAGCTAAATTTAAGGAAATAATTCCAATTACATTTAAACCCGTATTATCCGTAGATATAAAGAACAAATTCTTTAAAAACCCGAGCTCCATTGAGATCGACCGACTCGTCGATAGCTCTGCAGACTCATTACGATTAACATTAGATTCAATAGCGCCTCTAAAAAAGAAAAATGTCAAACATGGTAAATTAGCTCCGTGGTATAATTCCCAGACAAATGAGTTAAAACAATTATCAAGAAAACTAGAAAGGAAGTGGCGCTCCAGCAACCATGTTGAAAACCTCATAGACTGGAAGAATAGTGTTAAAGAATATAAAAAGGCTCTCCTCAAAGCAAGAGCAGCCTACTATTCAAAACTAATAGAAGAGAATAAAAACAACCCCAGGTTTCTCTTCAGCACTGTAGCCAGGCTGACAGAGAGTCACACCTCCACCGAACCCAGTATTCCTCCATCCCTAAATAGCAATACCTTTATGACCTTTTTTAATGATAAAATTCTAACCATTAGAAATAAAATCAACAATCTCCTGCCCTCAATTGGCACTAATACCCTCCCAATAACAGAAATCTCAGAAATGGCTGAGAATCCTAACCATTATTTAGACAGCTTCTCTCTGATCACTTGTGATCAGTTTACCAGAATAATCGCAGGTTCTAAACCAACAACCTGTATCTTAGATCCCATTCCTACAAAATTACTTAAAGAAATTCTGCCCCTAATTGATAGTTCGTTACTTAACACAATCAATCTGTCATTATCATCAGGTTATGTACCACAGTCTTTTAAAATAGCAGTAATCAAACCCCTTCTCAAAAAACCCACCCTAGACCCAGAGGTTTTAGCCAATTACAGACCAATATCTAATCTCCCCTTCATGTCTAAAATCTTAGAAAAAGTGGTAGCCAATCAGCTGTGTGAGTTTCTCCAGGAAAATAATATATATGAAGACTTTCAGTCGGGGTTTAGAGCCAATCACAGCACAGAAACAGCCTTGGCAAAAGTCACTAATGACCTTTTAATAGCCTCAGATCAGGGACTTGTGTCTGTCCTCGTTCTGTTAGATCTCAGTGCAGCATTCGACACAATTGACCATCAAATTTTATTACAAAGACTCAAACAGTTAATTAAAATTAATGGAACTGCCCTTAATTGGTTTAAATCTTATTTTTCTGATCGCTCCCAATTCGTGCAAATTAATGATGAGACATCTGTGCGCACCAAAGTTAACCATGGTGTTCCACAGGGCTCTGTGCTCGGCCCAACTTTATTCTCATTATATATGCTTCCACTAGGAAACATTATCAGGACACACTCGGTAAATTTCCACTGCTATGCGGATGACACCCAGTTATACTTGTCAATAAAACCAGAACAAAGTAATCAATTAACTAAACTTCGAGCATGTCTCAAGGACATAAAAACCTGGATGACCCGCAATTTTCTCTTATTAAACTCAGACAAAACAGAGGTTATAATACTTGGCCCCAAACACCTTAGAGATAAATTATCTAATGATATAGCTGCGCTAGACGACATTGCCCTTGCTTCCAACGAAACAGTCAGGAACTTGGGAGTGATCTTCGATCCTGATTTATCATTTAATAGTCATTTAATACAAATTTCTCGGACTGCCTTTTTCCACTTGCGTAATATCTCAAAAATCAGACATGTCCTTTCGCAAAAAGATGCAGAAAAACTAGTCCACGCCTTCGTTACATCGAGACTGGACTATTGTAACTCATTATTATCAGGCTCCAGCAGTAAGTCGTTAAAGACTCTACAGCTTGTCCAAAATGCCGCAGCACGTGTCCTGACAAGAACAAAGAAAAGAGAGCACATTTCTCCAGTATTAGCTTCGCTACACTGGCTTCCAGTTAAATCTAGAGTAGAATTTAAAATTCTCCTCCTCACCTTCAAGGCCCTTAATAATATAGCGCCTTTTTACCTTAAAGAGCTGTTAATACCTTATAAACCAGCTAGAGCACTCCGCTCCCAGAATTCAGGCTTACTTGTCGTCCCTAAAGTCTCTAAAAGTAGAGTAGGAGCCAGAGCTTTTAGCCATCAAGCCCCTCACTTGTGGAATAATCTACCAATTTCAGTTCGGGAGGCAGACACCATCAGTTTGTTTAAGAGTAGGCTCAAAACCTTTCTTTTTGATAAAGCTTATAGTTAGAGTTAATTAGTGAGGCAGAACGTAACTTGCTCTATTTAATGACATATGACACACGGAGCTTCTTTTTCCAGCTTCTCCTTCCTCTTCTCCATCCCTAACCCCCCCCCCTTCCCCGGGGTCCCTTTGCTTTAACACCCGCAGATCCAGGGCCTCTGTGGCCGCACCATGGATTGCTGTTTGTGGATCGCGCATCGGGGGTCGCAGTGGTGGACCCAGTGTGGCGGATTCTGTGTCGTGTCGGCTGATCGTGGTGCTGGTGGCGGACCCTGTGTCGCGTTGGCACTGGGTAAAGGAGGTGGACCAGGGCCACGGCGATGGCTCGTGGTGGGTCCTGGTGGGCGGCGGTGGACGGTGACTGAGGACTGGAGTTGCCTCTGATCTGGATGGTGGATCGTGGTCCTGCTGGTTGCTGACCATGGACTGTAATTGCAGCGGGACTGCATCAATGCCGCTAAAGACTTTAATGATGAATGTTTTCTACACGTGGCATCTATTGCACTTCTGTCCGTCCTGGGAGAGGGATCCCTCACATGTGGCTCTCTCTGAGGTTTCTACTTATTTTTACCCTGTTAAAAGGGTTTTTAGTAGTTTTTCCTCACTCTTGCTGAGGGTTAAGGACAGAGGATGCCACACCCTGTTAAAGCCCTATGAGATGAATGTAATTTGTGAATATGGGCTATACA
This sequence comes from Pseudopleuronectes americanus, assembly GCA_038501795.1. Classification (NCBI taxonomy): domain Eukaryota; kingdom Metazoa; phylum Chordata; class Actinopteri; order Pleuronectiformes; family Pleuronectidae; genus Pseudopleuronectes; species Pseudopleuronectes americanus. The sequence goes on along the minus strand of CM076730.1, from coordinate 3,190,549 downwards.
AATAAAATTTGATTGATTGATTGATTGATTGACAAAGGAAATTAAAATGTGGTCCACCTACCTTTGCGTTTCAGCAGCCGAGAGAATTAAATAGGCTTGTTGCACATTTATGAAGATGACAGCCAGTCAACTGAGGCTACTGCAAGTAACATCAGTGGAAATTTTCAATGACAATGATTTAAAAATAGATTGCGTTTCTATTTGTTGGCCTGACAATGTGTCTGTAATCCTTGGCTAACACAAGTGGGAGCGGCTGATTCAATGTGGCTGTTTATGTCACATAATCTCTCATGTGAAGTGACTTGGTGCCCTGATGGAAAGAATTATTATTTCATGATCAAATTTGAATTGTTACTGACCCATCCATCCATCAGCTTGACCTGAGCTTTTTGCTCCTGTCACAAATACTATAGCTATTAGAAGGGCTTTTCATTGAAATATAAATATAGGTCATTTTGGACCACTCTGTCAGTATCTGAATCTGCTCTTGGTCAGACCATCTTTGCAGTCATCCTTTCCCTCATTTCTTTTCATCATCATCGCCAGGCTCATCAGCAGGGCCGATATTATCTCCACCTTGTAAGTTTTGTCAGTTTGTATCTTAAGCTGTTTTTAGACAACTCTGCAGAAGGCCCGAACAATGAGGTCTGGACTTTCCCTTTGACATATTAACAACACAGCAGGAGACTCTCCGCTCAGAGACATTCACAACAGCATAAATCTCTGGAGCGTTGAAGTGAAGGGTTGTGAGACATACAGGAGACAGGGCGTCACATACGCCACTGCAAAGATCACATGTTTTTGTTTATAGCACATTGACATTGGTGTTCGCTCCGACCAAATCCTCTCGAAATTGTTCCTGTTTTGCATCATGTTGTGTGTCAAAAACAAGGATAAATCTAATCTAAATATGTCCACTTAAGCTGTTGTTGCATGATGTGAATGATATGCTTCCTATGGTGTTGTAATGCCTCTTGCCGGTAATTTGGCAAGTGGTGACTTTGTAAACGTGGTATTACTGCTGAGGATTTGAGCCTTTGCCATGACTCTTATTGTACCCATGATTTCTGGTATTGGGGAAGCTAAGTTGCTCCCATCTTTGGTCATGGATCTATTGACTTGAAGTGAAGTACAGCCAGTTACAATGGTCAGGAAAAGAAAGGAACAAAAATAAACAGCCAACTGACCTTGGTTTAGACCAGGGGTGTCCAATCAAATGCAGGTAAATTACCTTCATTTTGCCCGCTACCCTCATTGGATGAGCTGGATGGATTGACTGCCGTCAAATTGACTGATAAATAACAATAATAATAAAGTGCTTACAAGTGTTTGTTTACCAAAGTATGTGTCAATGTACTTAAATGAATCATTACTGGCTCCATTTAAGCAGAAAGTGTTGCAGTAATGTTGTGTTGTCTTCATACTGTTTATGTATAAACATGCTACCAGCTTTTTGTCATTGCTTGAAGAACCCACACATAAAAAACACAATCCGAGATATGAGGTGTTCCTGTGTTGATGCCTCCTCGACGCATTAACGCATTTTTATAAGAGTACCTGACAAAAACATACAGGCCTTTAAGCTTTAAGATCATATGATATGACAGGATGATGGCTCTAGCTATTGAAACTCGTAATGAGAATATAACCGCGAGTTGTGTATTATAGCCCAAGGATGCAAAATGAAAGGTGTTTTTGTTGAAAGAGGATGCTTTGCTCTTCTGTCACACATCAGCAGGTGGATATCCACAAATCACACAGGCTTTCCTTTGAGCTGTGACATCTGCTTTTAAGTTCTGATGTTGAAGGATTTACGTGAAGAGACCTGGAAAGTACTAGGAGTCATTTCCTTATTCACATCTTCCCCTGACATGTGCTATGAAGTGAATACATGGGAGGGAACCACTGCTGTAGGAGGAAAAATGTATGCAGGCCTATAAAAAATAGTTCAGACTCAGGTGTTTTCCATGATCATTGTATCACTATAGTGAACGAAAAATTAACAGAGGTAACCTAAATATTTCCTCTTTCATCTAAATACTTATGCACTCGGCAGTCAAAACATTTTTTAGTTTTCAGAATAAATGCAAAGGCCTCAATAATCCTATCTCAGGCCCTCATACAAGTCTTCATACAAGTAAAGATGACAGTTTGTGTAAACAGTTTTCATTAAGACAACACCACACGCCAGCATACTTTCAGTGACTTGTTTCAGCCGTATTAAAAACCCTGGTCTTAATTGTGATCCTCAAGTGGAATAATGTTCTGGCAGATATGTCTTGGAGTTGAATATGCAGATCACGCCATCGATGAACGGAGATGTGTTTTATCTGCTTTGTTTTAGTAAAGAGTCCTTTATAGCTTTACTATATATATACTTTTTTCAACTTTGTTATTGTTATATGATAAACACAAAACACACTATAATAGTTTTCAACTCGATTCTCAACCACAGTAGCTGGAGTCCTGCTGAGAATAATGTTTAATACATTCAGTGTGTGTGTGTGTATTTGTGTGTGATTGAGGATCTTTATCATTTGTTTACCAGGGCCAGGGTCTATAATTGCGTTGCTAATAAAGAATATGCTCCTTTATCCTCAGCCATAATGGAAAATAAGAGGTAGAGAAAGCAGAGTAAAGTATTTTAAAAAGAGATGATTAAACTTGGTTCTGGAGATCAGAGTGTATTGAGACGCCTCTCTATTCACAGCACAGGCAAAACATTTCTCAGCACAGTGAAAATCCAACTGGAGTCGCGTTTTGTTTACTTTCCTCAGGTATTTCGATTGCGGCCCTGCAGAGTAAGTCGTCCACTGACTGGGAAATTATAGTCTATGACAGAGGTTGAGACTCGCTCCATGCAGAGCCATGTCAGAAATGTAATCTGCTACTCACAGTGCTCCCACTTGAAAAATTCAATCAGAAGTTTGTGGTCATCAAGCTCAGAAGTTTCAGCGAGAACAAAGTCAGAGGGAAGCAATCACATATTCTGAATGGAGGAGAGGTCATCAGCAGAGGTAATGATTTTTGGATGTGCAGTATGTGGTGCCATTAGTGCTTATATATTGGAGGTCTGCTCCCTCACTCAACCTGCTCAATAAGATCGAGAAGTCACACCATGTTGGAGGCTTTAACGGAAACGCCGCTCATTCAATATGAATTGAGTGACCTTAATGCATTGATGAACTGCATTATGGTTTTGTTGCCTCACTTTGCTTTCGTTATGTGCAGTAGGAGGAGCTTGTTTTCCTCATCAAGCCAAACAAAGCGTTCGGTCCAAGTTATTGACGTTAATGAAACTCCTGCAGCTTCAATTGGATCCTCCTTGATTGAAAAACAGAACATTGCAATTGTTTTATAAAATGAATCGCAACTCCATAACATGAAAACATTATTGTCATATTGCACTATAAATTAAACCAAATTGATCTGATATTGTGGAGTAATGGTAAACAAATACACTCCTTATTAATCTAAAGCATTCATAAATCAAATTCATGTTTATATTTATATTGTAGCGTCCCTCAATGATGAGCTAAGCGTCTTGAACTGGTTTCAACAACCATGTATTCACCTCCCAGGTAGCACAGGCTACCGAGGGCCGCAGCCTGGGGCAAAACAACGGAATATTAGCTGATGAATAGCATACCATAGTGTGTATCGACGGACTCCGCGTTCGCTGTGTCAGCACTCGGACTGTAAACCTAGATCGTAACGATCTTTAAAAACAATAAACTACTTACCTGACAGAAGGAAGATGACATCGTGGTGTTCCAAATGCTCCGTGTTTATGACGCAGCGCTGAGTTAAATGGACCGGATGTTTACAAAAACTTTTTTTACGACAGCCACACGTCCGGTCCGGTCGCGCACTCGGTCCGGTGGCGCACTCGTGACCGCCTCGGTATGAACAGACTCGCAGGATCCTTCGCATTAGAGGTGTAATCTAGCCTCAAATATTAATATTATATAACATGAATAACATTTACGATCACTGAACGACACCACGCAGGGACGGTGATTTAAACAGCACGCTACGACGTGGTGGCATTGCAGCGTCATAGCAACCATCATAGCAACGATAAAAACATTTGTGATAACTATTAAAAAATATATCATAAGCACGAGCTGGCTGAAGACTGTGGAAGCAAAGAGCACATTTCTCGCTAGAAATGGTTTTTATGCCCAAACTAAGTTACAAAATTATATTTTTATCTGAAAAAACAAGGAATCTCCACCATGTTTTCTTCTCGGCAGACGGGAACTTGGGAGTCAAGTGACGTGAGAACACGCCAATGCAAAACAATGCTCAGACAAAACGTTACCATTTCACAGTTTGAGAGGCCAGAATGTGTAATGGTAACATTTTTCCTAGTGGACCAACGTTGCCACTGAACGTTATCTGATGAGAATGGGTTGGTGTTGCTGACACTGCTCAAAAATATCAAAACACAATCACATCAATAATCCCACATTAGGCAGTATAGAATGTAAGAAAAGACCAGGGGAAGAAAATCTGATAAGTCAGTTACGATGTAAGCATTTAGTATTCAACCTGCAGGAGAGAACGATTTAGAAAAGCAAGTTAAACATAAGGATACGCCAGTGTGGGTCAGGGAGCGGGGAAATTCATTGAGAACTCAAATACGTTCTGGAGAGTTTGTTGTTTGCAAAAAGAATGAATACGACTTGAATAAAAGAAGCCTCAATAACAGTTTGACAGAAAAGGAAAGTGGGTTTGCAGAGAAGAGGTTCACTTCCAACTCAAGGGGGTCATTGAAAAACAGTTTCCAGCTCAGCTTTATTTCCAAATGATAAATACATCCATAGTTTGAAACATAATGTGACGCCTGCTTAAGTATTTGAATGAGAACCATCTACTCTGCTTGTTGCTTTTGACTGGAGCGGCTGACATTGAGGATATTATCGACATTAAGGGATAAGGGACATTGAGGATGCCCTGCATGTCCAAACTAATACACTTATCCTGAGTTTGGGCCTCTCGTCAACACACAAATGGTGTTTTAAGTCAAAACCTCTTATCTTGGATAAGGCGACGGAACTGATGTGAAATCAAAACTCATGAGCAACTATTGTTAGCTTTTTGACGTTGCTACTTTTAAAGAAGAAAAAGCTCACTGAGCATGCCCCAGATGTAGACTTTATCATGGAAAAGTTTGTTTATTTCGATAATTAAAATAAAAAATGGGAACTCATATATTATAGAGTTACAGAGTGAAATATTTAAATCAAGCTAAATTAACTTTGCCATGATATTCTAATTTATTGAGATACTACTGTATAAAAAAACAAATGTGATGAGAGCTGCAGAGAAACCCTCAGAGGGACTTGATCAGGACACTGTCCAATTCAACTGCTAGTTCAGATCATGAAAATGACAATGAACAGAAACCTACACAGCAGCAGATAAATATGCATGCACACTCAATATGTAAATACTAACGAGTGGATTCACACTTCATAAAGCTGGACCAAATAAAAACAAACCTTTAGCAGCTTCATAAACTGTCAAGGTTCCACATTTAAAAACTGACCAAACGTTCGATAACAATGATGGTCTGTAAATCACACCAAAGTCGAGTTGATCTGTTAGACGTGTTGACGCTTTGAGTTTATGGATCATTTCATCAGTAAAGTATTTTCAATGACTCTTGATCAGTGATTTCATGGACACATCCACTTCATCCACACAATAACTTTGTTTCACCTCTATCTCACATGTGGAAAAGAAAAGAAAACAAATAATAAGTTTACACAATCAATCAATCAAATTTTATTTGTATAGCTCATATTCACAAATCACAATTTGTCTCATAGTGAGGATCCCTCTCCCAGACAGACTCGCAATAGATGCCATGTGTAACAGAGAACATCAGAAAGATAAGAGAATTTACAGCATTGATTAGAATACACATTATAGCATAATGGAAGGTCTATGAATTGATGGATTATTGTCAGTAATGGTCGAGTATCTGAGGGGACATATTGTATATCAGGCAGTCTTGTTGTAATCGTAGCCAATTGTCAGCAGCCACAACAATTTCATGCCACCATGTTCCACAATCCATCGTCAGGATCCTCTGGATCATCAGGATCCATGATCAGATGCCAAAACGATTAATTAGCTCTCAGCAGCCTTTGGGAAAATCAATCAATCAATCAATCAATCAATGAAATTATATTTGTATAGCCCATATTCACAAATCAAAATTTGTCTCATAGGGCTCGAACATGGTGTGACATCCTCTGTCCTTAACCCTCAACTAGAGTAAGGAAAAACTACTAAAAACCCTTTTAACAGGGTAAAAAGAACATAGAAACCTCAGAGAGAGCCACATGTGAGGGATCCCTCTTCCCGGATCTGCGGACGATAAGGCAAAGGGACTCCGGGGAAAAGGTTGGAGAAGAGAAGCTCTGTGTGACCTTCTAGTTCTAAGACAAGCCTGGACTGGCTCTAACTATAAGCTTTATCAAAAAACGAGTTCTCTAGTAGGTTGAAAAGGTACTTTAAAGGTAAAATGGCGGCAAATATTATTAAGGGCCTTGAAGGTGAGGAGGAGAATTTTAAATTTTTGGTTCTTGTCAGGTCACGTGCTACAGAATTTTGGACAAGCTGTAGAGTCTTTAACGACTTACTGCTGGAGCCTGATAAAAATGAATTACAATAATCCAGTCTGGATGTAACAGAGGTGTGGATTAGTTTTTCTGCATCTTTTTGCGAAAGGACATTTTTGAGATATTATGCAAGTGGAAAAAGGCTGTAGAAATTTGTTTTAAGTGACTATTAAAGGACAAATCAGGATCGAAGATCACTCCAAAGTTCTTGATTGTTTCATTGGAAGCAAGGGCAATGTCGTCTAGCGCAGCTATATCATTAGATAATGTATCTCTAAGGTGTTTGGGGCCAAGTATTATAACCTGTTTTATCTGAGTTTAATAAGAGAAAATTGCGGGTCATCCTGTCCTTGAGACATGCTTGGAGTTAAATTAATTGATTACATTGTTCTGGTTTTATTGACAAGTATAACTGGGTGTCATCCGCATAGCAGTGGAAATTTACCAAGTGTGTCCTGATAATGTTTCAGAGTAGAAGCATATATAATGAAAAAATTGGGCCGAGCACAGAGCCCTGTGGAACACCATGGTTAACTTTGGTGCGCACAGATGACTTATCATTCATTTGCACGAACTGGAAGCGATGAGAAAAATAAGATTTAAACCAGTTTAGGGCAGTTCCTTTAATGCTAATTAACTGTTCTAGTCTCTGTAATAAAATATGATGGTTAATTGTGTTAAATGCTGCACTGAGATCAAACAGAATGAGGACAGAGAAGGGGTTTGATTACAGCTATTTTAAAAGGACTGTGGTAAATATCCTGATGATAATCAGGATAGGGGCAGAATTTCTTTAAGTAGTTTTGTAAGAGTGGGATCTAAGATACAAGTTGTTGTTTTAGAACCTGAGTTTATTTTGGGAAACTGATCATGGGTGATCAGAGAGAAGCTGTCTAAATATTAGGTATGATTCTCAGACGTTTCTGAGATCTCTGTTGTTGGTAGGGTATTAGTGCCAATTGAGGGCAGGAAATGGTTGATTTTATTTCTAATAGTTAGAATTTTATCATTAAAGAAGGTCATAAAGAAATTTCTATTTAGGGATCGAGGAATACTGTGTTCGGTGGAGGTTAGACTCTCTGTCAGCCTGGCTACAGTGCTGAAGAGAAACCTGGGGTAGTTTTTTATTCTCTTCTATTCGTTTGGAACAGTAGGCAGCTCTTGCTTTGTGGAGAGCCTTTTTATATTCTTTAACACTACTCTTCTGGCCTAGGAGATATTCAACACAGTTGCTGGAGCGCCACTTCCTTTCTAGTTTTCTTGATACGCGTTTTAACTCATGTGTCTTGGAATTATACCACGGAGCTAATTTACTATGTTTAACATCTTTCTTTTTTAGAGTCGCTATTGAATCTAATGTTAATCGTAATGAGTCTGCAGAGCTATCGACGAGGTGGTCAATCTCAGTGGAGTTAGGGTTTTTAATGTATTGGTTGTTTATATCAACGGATAATACGGGTTTAAATATAATCAGAATTATTTCCTTAAATTTAGCTACTATCAGGTAGACTATTAGAAAATGAGTTTATTAGTAGCATGTATGTTCTGATAAGGAGATATAGAACGCTATTAAATTATGGTCCGATAGAATTGGATTGCGCGGAAGTAATGTTAAAAGTTCAACTTTAACACCGTATGATAATACAAGGTCAAGTGTTTGGTTGCAACAATGAGTATGTTGGTGTACACACTGCCTGAACTCAGTTGAGTCTCGTATCTAAATAAATGCTACAATAAGGCTATCTTTATTATTGTTTACATGAATATTAAAGTCACCAACAATAATAATTGTTACTATCTTTAGGACTAGGTTTGATAAAAACTCAGGGAATTCCATTAGAAATTCAGTATGCAGTTGCAGGGTAAACTACAGCAAATATGATTGGCTGTTGGTGTTTCTTCGATTGGTGTGGAAGTCTAAGAGCAAGACATTAAAATGAGTTGTAGCTGCGTCTAGGTTTAGGATTAATTAATAGACTGGAGTTAAAAATAGCAGGAACTCCAACTCCTCGGCCGAATACTCTGGGAACCTGTGAATATATATGACTTGTGGGAGTAGATTCATTTAGACTGACATATTCATCAGGATGCAGCCACGTCTCAGTGAGGGATAATAAATCTATTTTGTAATCGGAGACTAGTACATTAACTAAAATGGCCTTCGATGACAGTGATCTTATGTTTAAAAGAACACATTTAAAAGTCTTTCTTTCCTGAGTTGTAATTATTGTTCCAAGAGCAAAGGGATATTGAGATTTTACTGAACTCACTGTTTGATTTGCATAATTTTGTCTGTTCATATATTGACTTTTCTATGGCACATTTAATAATGTTTTGTGTTACTCTCGGTTGCAATGTTTTTGATTTCCCAAACACTCCATCTTGAGATTATGAAATGTGTAGAGATATATGGTAGATAATTATTTTAATGTTTTTAATAAATCAGTGTTGATTCAGGCTGATGACATTTTTGATGAAATGGTTTAACTAATGGGATGGAAGTTCATTCTTGACTCTTTATAGACTGTTTATATGTTCTGCTTGGCGTGTGTCATTTCAATAAACATATTCTTCATGTGAATAAACACAATCGGTGTAGGATATTGGGGCAAGAAAGTTGGGGTCTTCCTGTGTGGAGGTTGCAGGTTCTCCCCGTGTTTTAAACAGGTGCTCCGGCTTCATCTCAAGCACATACAGATTAGGGGTTGTGTAAATTGGAGACCACACACAAGCTGCTGCTTCTTCAGCCTCTGTGGATCATCAGGACTCAGCTCAGTCTCCGTCCACACACACTGTCCTCTTCACATTCACCATGACAAAAATCAGCTCCATCTGTTGAGAGAAGAAGACATCATCGTTTACAGAGACTCACTTCTGTGAGGTGGATTTACTCCTGTTCATACACGGTGTTGATGAACATCTGCTTCTTAAAAACTGTGAACAGATGAGACAGATGGACCTCAGCAGAGGTTCTGGTCTGTATAAAGAGCTCCTTGTTACCATGGTGATGATGAGAGCCACTGATGTGCAGGGTTCAGTCACACTGATCTCAGAGCTGTAAGAAAGATCCAACTGATCAGTGTGATGGAAGTTTTCTGGAAGCTGGTGAAAGGAGAACTCCGGCAGCAGCTGAATTCTCATGCAGGAGAATTTAATGTAGACTTGATGCATCAAGGAGATCAGTAAGTGGAACAATATACAAACACTAACAGAGTATCATGATCAATTGTCACCCATAAGTCTGAACATGCCTCCCACAGCATCCCAGTATATCTCCCTCACCTTGCATCACGTTTACGTCTAGCCACTAGCAAAAAAAGTGGAGTCGGTGCATCTCTGTCTGGGCATCAGAATTAGATATGAAAGTCCATGAGCGTAGATCCTACAATGAACTGCTAGTTGGCCCTTGATCTCTAACCTGACCTTGGGTACTGCTTAGAGAGAAGGGAGTATCTCTGGAATGAGTCAGACTGTTCTCTTCATGGTGAAAATATATTCCATTACCACGATATAATAACTTGTGTGCAGTGTTGTCATATAGATAAAAAGAGAGAGGCTATGAAGACCATCATCATATACCCCGAAACCGTACATTGAACGGGTTACATTCAACAACTAGCGGAGAAAGAAGAATAGCGCCTCTAAAAAAGAAACATGTTGAACTTAGTAAAGTAGCTCCGTGGTATAATTCCCAGACAAATGAGTTAAAACAATTATCAAGAAAACTAGAAAGGAAGTGGCACTCCAGCAGCCATGTTGAAAATCTCATAGATTGGAAGATTATTGTTAAAGAATATAAAAAGGCTCTCCACAAAGCAAGAGGTTCCTACTATTCAAAACTAATAGAAGAGAATTAAAAACAATCCAAGGTTTCTCTCGAGCACTGTAGCCAGGCTGACAGAGAGTCACACTTCCAGCGAACCCAGTATTCCTCGATCACTAAATAGCAATATCTTTATGACCTTTTTTAATGATAAAATTCTAACTATTAGAAATAAAATCAACAATCTCCTGCCCTCAATTGGCACTAATACCGTCCCAACAACAGCGATCTCAGAAACGGCTGAGAATCCTTCCGATTACTTAGACAGCTTCTCTCCGATCACTTGTGATCAGTTTACCAAAATAATCTCAGGTTCTAAACCAACAAGCTGTGTCTTAGATCCCATTCCTACAAAATTACTTAAAGAAATTCGGCCCCTAACTGATAGTTCGTTACTTAACACAATCAATCTGTCATTATCATCAGGTTATGTACCACAGTCTTTTAAAATAGCTGTAATTAGACCCCTTCTCAAAAAAACCCACCCTAGACCCAGAGGTTTTAGCCAATTACAGGCCAATATCTTATCTCCCCTTCATGTCTAAAATCTTAGAAAAAGTTGTAGCCAGTCAGCTGTGTGAGTTTCTTCAGGAAAATTATATATATGAAGACTTTCAGTCGGGGTTTAGAGCCAATCACAGTACAGAAACAGCCTTGGCAAAAGTCACTAATGACCTTCTAATAGCCTCAGATCAGGGACTTGTGTCTGTCCTCGTTCTGTTAGATCTCAGTGCAGCCTTCGACATAATTGACCATCAAATTTTATTACAGAGACTCAGAACAGTTCATTTACATTAAATGGAACCGCCATTAATTGGTTTAAATCTTATTTTTCTGATCGCTACCCAATTCGTGCAAATTAATGATGAGTCATCTGTGCGCAAACCAAAGTTAACCATGGTGTTCCACAGGGCTCTGTGCTCGGGCCTGATTTTATTCTCATTATATATGCTTTCCACTAGGAAACATTATCAGGACACACTCAGTAAATTTCCACTGCTTTGCGGATGACACCCAGTTATACTTGTCAATAAAACCTGAACAAAGTAATCAATTAACTAAACTTCGAGCATGTCTCAAGGACATAAAAACCTGGATGACCCGCAATTTTCTCTTATTAAACTCAGATAAAACAGAGGTTATAATACTTGGCCCCAAACACCTTAGAGATAAATTATCTAATGATATAGCTGCGCTAGACGACATTGCCCTTGCTTCCAACGAAACAGTCAGGAACTTGGGAGTGATCTTCGATCCTGATTTATCCTTTAATAGTCACTTAAAACAAATTTCTCGGACTGCCTTTTTCCACTTGCGTAATATCTCAAAAAATCAGACATGTCCTTTCGCAAAAAGATGCAGAAAAACTAGTCCACGCCTTTGTTACATCGAGACTGGACTATTGTAATTCATTATTATCAGGCTCCAGCAGCAAGTCCTTAAAGGCTCTACAGCTTGTCCAAAATGCCGCAGCACGTGTCCTGACGAGAACCAAGAAAAGGGAGCTATCCGCTGACAGCTATCTTGATTTGACGGTTCTCAACCTCTCAGTCCAGTTGTTGTCACGCCCTCACTCCCGGAACCCCTCACCCAGACCCGGGTCTGTCCGGGTTCCACTCCGCGTGGACTGAGGGTCCGTGTGCGGACATGAAGCCGTGCAGCGGAGCGGAGGCTAGCACCGGGCTGCTTCCTCCAGGTACTAACATCCTCACTGTGCTGCGTTCAGGGCAACTCGGATATTCCAACTTCCCGACACATAGCGAACATGCAATAGTTTTCCTCGATGAAAAAATAATGTCATCGCCGAAATTCTTGATGATCAATTAATTGATCGTCGATTAATTATGCCCATCCTTAATTAGTACCATATCAACCCACTAGAGTACTCCGCTCCCAGAAATCAGGCCTCCTCACCTTCAAGGCCCTTAATAATATTTGGCGCCATTTTACCTTTAAAGAGCTGTTAGTACCTTTTCAACCCACTAGAGAACTGGGCTCCCAGAATTCAGGCTTACTTAAAGGAGGAGCCAGAGCTATCAGCCATCAAGCCCCCCTCCTGTGGAATAATCTCTCCCTTTCAGTTCGGTAGGCAGACACCGTCTGTTCATTTAAGAGTAGACTCAAAACCTTCCTTTTTGATAAAGCTTTTAGTTAGAGGTAATTAGTGCGGCAGAACGTAACTTGTTATATTTTCTAAAATAGGAAGTGTTTAGTCTAAAAAGGCATAGAGGTATTGATGTCTGATCTACTGAGTGGGCCACATGGTTTTCATCATACTCAGTGGCGGTTTTAGGCATGTGCGAACCGGGCAGCCGCCGGGGCGGCACTTTTTCATGTCACGAGGGGGGCGGCACGAGCACTTCACCACAAAAATCATCTGGCCCGCGAAGCGGTTTTCTATTATCTATCATATCACTGTGTGGGAATTGGCAAATTGGCGCCCCCTGCAACTGCAGGGGCAGTTGATGCTGTGTGAGAAGGGGGAAGGGGAGGGGGAAGGGGGACATTTCACCTCTAGGTCGCCCAAATGGAACATTGATTCTCAAACTGTGTGGCGCGCCCCACGTCTTAACGTCCACGTTTTAACGTACGCATCTCTTTAACGGCGGAGCAGTAACAACAAATCGCTCTTTCGCCATAGTAAGGGGTCGGCAACCCGAGGCCCTTCAGCTGCTCTGCAGTGGCTCCATGAAATCGGAGAGGGTCTCGCCCGGGCGCAATTTTATGTAGAACCGCCACTGATCATACTACCATACAAACCAGTAGCCAGTCAGTTTTACCTTGAGCCTCAGTGTAGCCTCAAGTTCGGCCTGTATCATTGTATCATTGATTACAAGGCAAAAAACCCTGATGACTCACTGACTCTTAGGACACACACTGACTCTGAGGAAACCTCTGACATCACTTCTCAATCAATATACACTCCTGATCAAAATCTTAAGACCAGTTAAAAAATTGCATGAATTTGCATTTTGCACTGTTGGATCTTAGGAAGGTTCTAAGTAGAGCTTCAAAATGCAAAAAGAAGAAATGGGAACAAGAGACCAAAAGTTGTGAGCAGGCAATTTATTGAAAACAACAATTTAACTCAAATAGGCTGTTCATCAGCTGATCAAAAGTTTAAGACCACAGCTCTGTTTATGTTTTCAAGCCCCTCCCATTCCCCTCTTGGCATGAAGGAAAAGTTGGAGCTGGTGCTGTGGTAAGTATATTATCACAAAAATGGGTTAAGGTTTTTTTTACATGTAAAAGTAATTTTTCTTGCTTTGAACTTAATCAACTGCTGTGTCAAAACAAATTGATTCAGGTAGAAAAACTTATATCTTACATGTTGATGAACTTCCAACATATGAAACCCTGTGATTGATGCTAGCTGAAGATTAGCCTGAATTGCTAAGAGATGTTGTTTTTTCTAAAATGGTGGCTGTTGGGTAAAGTGAGACAAATGCTGTGGGATAAAGTGAGACACTGTCTCACTATACCCCCCCATGAAGCACAAGTTAAATTTAGTCTTAAATATATTTTAGTGTAATATTACATTACATATGTTTTAGGGCTGCTCGATTATAGAAAAAAATCATAATCACGATTATTTTGTACAATATCGAAATCATGATTATTTAAATGATTATTTATGTGCCCTTATTCTGAAGTCTATGCTCTATTCTTTAAATGACTGGACCGGAAGTACCAGTTACTTCCGGTTCCGGTAAATCGAAATGTCCCCATCTGCCCCCCCACTACAATCACACAGACAGAGAGAGAAAGGGAGGGGTGGGGGATTGCTATGAGGAGCATCATCATTTACCCCCGAACCCCTACATTGAACGGGTTAGGTATAACAACAAGCGGAGAATCGCGGGTCCGGTGTGATCAGCCAGGTGGCTGCGCGCTGGAGAATGGACGCGGCGCGGCCGCTACATTGTGGTGCTGCTGTTCCCATACAAGAGAACATTCTACCCTTTTGGTCGATCAAACGGGTTTGCCCTCCCTCTGCCATTTTCCACTGGTGCTGTTTTTTAAATACCGCCGGTCACCACTTCACGGCTGCTTGAGAGTGAGTGCCAGTCAGCTGGGCCCCGTTGGATGCTTTGGGGGAAGGACTGAATGGCGCATTCTTTCGAAAAAAATTCAGAATAATCGTTTCAACTCGATTATAGTAGTTTGGAGATTGTTTGACCCAATAATCTTAATCACGATTCAATTTCGATTAATCGAGCAGCCCTTATATGTTTTATTTTTAATGTTTTAAACATTGTAGAAAAACAATCATGCCAAGAAACTACACAAGGAAGACAACCGGGGTCAAAACACCCCTCGCACCCCAGCCGCTGAGATCATGCAACGAAAGAAGTCCTTAAGAAAAGCTGGGAGGGATAGAAATATTGAAAAGACAACCCTCAAAAAATTCATAAAGAAAAAAGAGAAAGGGGAAGTAAAATCAGCCTGGGGTGCTGTAGCTGAGGCAAAGAGAATATTCACAGATGAGATTGAGGAGGAACTTGCCAAACACTTAGAAACAACTAGCTGACCAGTTCCATGGCCTTGCTCCAGTTAAGTGCCGTGAACTGGCATTTGATTACGCAGAGAAAACAATATCCCTGTCCCTACCAATTGGACAGAGAAACAATGTGCAGGCAAGATATCACATGATTCTGTAGGTTAACTTAGGCCAACTGATCTTGCCACAAAGCTAAATCTTATAATAATGACTTCTCTACTCTTTAGGAGTAGAGTCGTTTGGCAGCTTCCTAGCACGTCGCAATCTCTTAATCTTAATAAAACTACAGTGGGGGAGTTCTTTGAAAAACTGGCTGTAGTGATGGACAGGTGACAGAATTAATTCTTTAGTTGCAAATGTTTTATGGGGGCTTTAACTGTAAGATTTGGTTTTGATTCGGATAAGGTTTTTCCCTGACTCTCTTCTTTAAAAGGCACACATTCCCTCCACACATGATTACAATGTGGATGAAACATAACATCCACATAAATGTACTTAATTGACCAATCCTCATGATTTTGTTACTAGTCCGATATTAGTTTTGGAATGTGTGGTTGTCAATCTAGCAGTCAAGATTTTAACTATTACAACATGTGTTGTTATGGTAGTTTTAAAGTGGAAAAAGTAAGTGGCTCACTTTAACCCCCTTGATTTCTCTGGTCTGTCTCACTGTACCCCAGCTTAGGGGTAAAGTGAGTGTAAAAAACAATCATATTTTCACTTCCCTTTCCCTTTGTTTTGACTGATATATCATTTTAGCTCGCCTAGAGGGGAGCAAATGTAAAAAATGTCTCACATTAGCACACTCTCCCCTACTGACTGTGTTTAGTGAAATACTGATGAAAGCAGCGTGGACTCCAATTATATCTACTGACCTCCCAGTCTCCAGTCGACAGCCTGAACTCTTTAGATCAAGCAGCTCCTTCACTGCTGAGTCCTGCAGGTTGTTGAAACTCAGACCCAGTTCTCTCAGATGAGAAGGGTTTGGCCTCAGAGCCGAAGCCATAGAAGAACAGCTGATCTTTGACAGTCTGCAGCTCTCCAACCTGAATAAAGAATCAAACTTGACTGTAAATTAAACGGAGTTCATCTGTCTTAATAACAAACAAATGTTCATGTCAGCACAGACTCATAACATGGAAGATGGATATGAAATAAGTATGTTGGACTTAAAATGAGTCCTGATTCAGTAAAAATATATTATTTTTGACCAAGTCTCGGGTCTTGCAGATCAGTTTAGGAAAAATCCAGAACTTAACTCGTGTTTTAAAAAGTAGCTGAATATTTACAATTTCAAAAATAATTAATTAATGGATTAAAGTTATGTATGCAGAGGAATTGTGTAAAATTAGAATTAAGATGAAACATTGAGTATAAATACTGTATTATACATATGAGATCTACAAAAGTCAGTCAGTGAACTGACCTCACAGTCTCCAGTCGACAGCCTGAACTCTGCTTTAGATCAAGCAGCTCCTTCACTGCTGAGTCCTGCAGGTTGTTGTCACTCAGACCCAGTTCTCTCAGATGAGAGGGGTTTGACCTCAGAGCTGAAGCCAGAGAAGAACAGCTGATCTGTGACAGTCTGCAGCTCTCCAACCTGAATAAAGAATACAACTTAACTGTAACTTAAACCAAATTCCTGTTAGGAATTCCCAACCCAAAAGCCCTGGGTAAATGTTAATGTAAGTGCTAAGCTTAGAGCATAACTCTGGTGACCCGGAGGCTTCGAGGAAGTCCAGATGTGACCTACCGAGGGCCATCAGAGATGGAAAAAGAGACTTAAGGGACAAGCTGGAATCCAACTACATCAGCTCTGACCCCTAACGCTTGTGGGGTGGCCTGCGACACATCACAGGCTATAAAGGGAGAAATAGCAGTGATGATCAGTCTGCCACCTCTCTACATGATGACCTCAACACCTTCTACGCACGGTTTGAGTCAACCAACATCCTTCCATCCAAGAGACTGGCCGAGGACTGAGACAACTGCACTCTGTCCCTGACCGTGGCTGACGTGAGGCGAGAGCTTCAAAGAGTGAAACCTTCGAAAGTCATCTCGGCCCGATGGAGTTACAGGCTGTGTCCTCAGGGGGTGCGCCGACCACCTGCTTTAAGCAGGCCACCATCATCCCCATACCTAAGAAACCATCCATCACCTGTTTAGATGACTACCTAGCACCATCAGGAAGGGCTTCGAGCGGCTTGTCAAAACCCACATCTGCTAGACGTTCCGAACACCCTTGACCCCTTCCAGTTTGCATACCGCCCAAACAGATCTACGGATGATGCTTTCGCCCTGACAACATACACCACCCTGTCCCACCTGGAAAAGGCTAACACAATTGTGAGGATGCTGTTGGTGGACCACAGCTCAGCGTTCAACACTATTGTGCCTGCCAAGCTCGTCCCTTAGCTCAGGAGCCTGGGTCTTAAAACACCCCTGTGCAACTGGATCTTTGACTAGTAGACCCCAGGTGGTGAGAATGGGCAACCAACCCTCCTCCTCACTGACCCTGAGTGCCGGGGCCCCACGGTTGCGTACTCAGTCCCCTCTTGTACTCCCTGTAAACACATGACTGTGTGGCAACACACATTTCTAACATCATCCTTAAATTTGCAGACGACAACAACATCCTGAGTCTCATCTCTAACAACGATGAGACTGCCTATAGAGATGAGGTAAGTGGCTTGGCAACTTGGTGCCAAGAGAAAAACCTGTCTCACAACGTCTGCAAGACCAAGGAGATGATCGTGGACTTCAGGAAGCTGCAGAGGGGGGGTCATGATCCGATACACATTGACGGCACTGTAGCGGAGAGAGTCTCCGACTTCAAATTCCTCGGTGTGGTCATCACGGATGACCTGACCTAGTCCAAACAAGCAGACTGCCATCTCCCTTCAGTGCAAGGCATCTACAACACAAGATGCCTGAGAAAAGCACGGAAAATCATCAAGGACCACAGCCACCCAGGCTGTGGAATTCTCACACTGCTGCCGTATGGCAGACGTTACCGCAACATCCGAGCACGGACTACCAGACTCAAAAAGAGCTTCTTCCCCCAGGCCGTAAGGCTTTTGAACCAGCAACACTGACCCACATAACATTTACCATGTACATAATGCTCCCCCACTTATACAATCACACTTACTACTTACTTATCACATATATATTCATATTATTTAATTTAATATTCCTCACTCTTTCACCCTGTAAACTGCTGCTTAATTTTACTATGTTATATGTTACAAGGTTATATGGTGTATGGCATATGTTATTTTTAAAGATTACAACTTAACTGTAAATTAAACCATGTTCATGCGTGAAAATAATAAACAAATATTTATGTCACTCAGACTCATAACATGGAAGATAAAAAAGAAATCAGATATGTTGGACAAAAAACGAGTCCTGATTCAGTAAAAATATATAATTTAGACCAGGCCTCTGTCCTGCAGATCGGTTTAGGAAATCCAGAACCTAAACTCAGCTGAATATTTAAAATGTCACAAATTAATTATTGAATGGTTTCATATTATGTATGAAGAGGAACTATGTTAAATTATAATTAAAGGAGATAAATTGTCTATAAATGCTGTGTTATAGACATGAGATCTACAAAAGTCAGTCAGTGAACTGGCCTCAGAGTCTCCAGTCGACAGTTTGGACTTTCCAGTCCAGGACACAGATGCCTTAATCCTTCGTCCTGCAGGTTGTTGTTGCTCAGATCCAGTTCTTTCAGATGAGAGGGGTTTGAACTCAGGGCTGAAGCCAGATATAAACAGCTGATGTCGTCAAGTCTGCAGCTCTCCAACCTGAATAAAGAATACAACTTAACTGTAAATTAAACAGGGTTCATGTGTGAAAATAACAAACAAATATTTATTTCACTCAGACTCATAACATGGAAGATAAAAAAGAAATCAGACATGTTGGACCAAAAATTATTCCTGATCAGTAAAAATATATTATTTAGACCAGGTCTTTGTCCTGCAGATCAGATTAGGAAATCGTGAACATAAACTCAGCTGAATATTTAAAATGTCACAAATTAATTATTGAATGGATTCATATTATGTATGAAGAGGAGTTACGTTAAAATAGAATTAAAGGAGATAAATTGTGTATAAATGCTGTGTTATAGATATGAGATCTACAAAAGTCAGTCAGTGAACTGGCCTCAGAGTCTCCAGTCGACAGTTTGGACTTTCCAGTCCAGGACACAGCAGCCTTAATCCTTCGTCCTGCAGGTTGTTGTTGCTCAGATCCAGTTTTTTCAGATGAGAGGAGTTTGAACTCAGAGCTGAAGCCAGATATAAACAGCTGATGTCGTCAAGTCTGCAGCTCTCCAACCTGAATAAAGAATACAACTTAACTGTAAATTAAACAGGGTTCATGTGTGAAAATAACAAACAAATATTCATTTCACTCCGACTCATAACATGGAAGATAAAAAAGATATCAGACATGTTGGACTAAAAATGAGTCCTGATCATTAAAAAATATATTATTTAGACCAGGTCTTTGTCCTGCAGATCAGATTAGGAAATCCAGAACCTAAAATCAGCTGAATATATAAAATGTCACAAATTAATTATTGAATGGATTCATATTATGTATGAAGAGGAGTTACGTTAAATTAGAATTAAAGGAGATAAATTGTATATAAATGCTGTGTTATAGATATGAGATCTACAAAAGTCAGTCAGAGAACTGGCCTCAGAGTCTCCAGTCGACAGTTTGGACTTTCCAGTCCAGGACACAGATTCCTTAGTACTTCGTCCTGCAGGTTGTTGTTGCTCAGATCCAGTTCTTTCAGATGAGAGGGGTTTGAACTCAGAGCTGAAGCCAGATATAAACAGCTGATGTCGTCAAGTCTGCAGCTCTCCAACCTGAATAAAGAATACAACTTAACTGTAAATTAAACAGGGTTCATGTGTGAAAATAACAAACAAATATTCATTTCACTCCGACTCATAACATGGAAGATAAAAAAGATATCAGACATGTTGGACTAAAAATGAGTCCTGATCATTAAAAAATATATTATTTAGACCAGGTCTTTGTCCTGCAGATCAGATTAGGAAATCCAGAACCTAAAATCAGCTGAATATATAAAATGTCACAAATTAATTATTGAATGGATTCATATTATGTATGAAGAGGAGTTATGTTAAATTAGAATTAAAGGAGATAAATTGTATATAAATGCTGTGTTATAGATATGAGATCTACAAAAGTCAGTCAGAGAACTGGCCTCAGAGTCTCCAGTCGACAGTTTGGACTTTCCAGTCCAGGACACAGATTCCTTAGTACTTCGTCCTGCAGGTTGTTGTTGCTCAGATCCAGTTCTTTCAGATGAGAGGGGTTTGAACTCAGAGCTGAAGCCAGATATAAACAGCTGATGTCGTCAAGTCTGCAGCTCTCCAACCTGAATAAAGAATACAACTTAACTGTAAATTAAACAGGGTTCATGTGTGAAAATAACAAACAAATATTCATTTCACTCCGACTCATAACATGGAAGATAAAAAAGATATCAGACATGTTGGACTAAAAATGAGTCCTGATCATTAAAAAATATATTATTTAGACCAGGTCTTTGTCCTGCAGATCAGATTAGGAAATCCAGAACCTAAAATCAGCTGAATATATAAAATGTCACAAATTAATTATTGAATGGATTCATATTATGTATGAAGAGGAGTTATGTTAAATTAGAATTAAAGGAGATAAATTGTATATAAATGCTGTGTTATAGATATGAGATCTACAAAAGTCAGTCAGAGAACTGGCCTCAGAGTCTCCAGTCGACAGTTTGGACTTTCCAGTCCAGGACACAGATTCCTTAGTACTTCGTCCTGCAGGTTGTTGTTGCTCAGATCCAGTTCTTTCAGATGAGAGGGGTTTGAACTCAGAGCTGAAGCCAGATATAAACAGCTGATGTCGTCAAGTCTGCAGCTCTCCAACCTGAATAAAGAATACAACTTAACTGTAAATTAAACAGGGTTCATGTGTGAAAATAACAAACAAATATTCATTTCACTCCGACTCATAACATGGAAGATAAAAAAGATATCAGACATGTTGGACTAAAAATGAGTCCTGATCATTAAAAAATATATTATTTAGACCAGGTCTTTGTCCTGCAGATCAGATTAGGAAATCCAGAACCTAAACTCAGCTGAATATATAAAATGTCACAAATTAATTATTGAATGGATTCATATTATGTATGAAGAGGAGTTATGTTAAATTAGAATTAAAGGAGATAAATTGTATATAAATGCTGTGTTATAGATATGAGATCTACAAAAGTCAGTCAGAGAACTGGCCTCAGAGTCTCCAGTCGACAGTTTGGACTTTCCAGTCCAGAACACAGCAGCCTTAATCCTTCATCCTGCAGGTTGTTGTCCCTCAGATCCAGTTCTCTTAGATGAGAGGGGTTTGAACTCAGAGCTGAAGCCAGAGAAGAGCAGCTGATCTCAGACAGTCTGCTTTTCCACAACCTGGATAAAGAAATATGAATATTTAAACATGTCCTCCTGTTGTTGTGGATCGTCATCATGTCAACACAGATTCTCAACATACTGCTGACCTCAGTCCAGTCTGTGATCTGAAGATAAACATCAGATCGGACATGTTGGACCATTGTTTAATTTATCACCTTCTTCTCTGTGTGTTTTGTCACTGTGCAGGTTTGTGTAATTAAACACTTCATAAAGTAGAGATGGCTCCTGACAGCCACGTCCTGTTTGTTTCTAACTTATCAACTGTCCAACATGTCAGAATAAGAATGTGTCTCATTTTGAAAACCTGAATAGGACGAGCACTCGACCTCAGTCTACATGTTATTTACTGACACTTTCCTAGTGATCAGAGGCAGGTGAGTGCAGGTGAATGGAGTTGGGCTGACGAGGTGGACGTGTCTGACAGGCTGGGTGAGTGAGTGACAGATGGCTGACTGACAGCGAGCAGAGCAGAACTGTGAAAATTCAAATAAATAATGACCGAATAAGAAAGAGAATCTGAAAAGTAAACAAGGATTTAAGGACCTCAGAGTTTCCAGTCGACAGTTTGGACTCTCCAGTCCAGAACACAGCAGCTCCACTTCTGAATCCTGCAGGCTGTTGAAGCTCAGTTCCAGTTCTCTCTGATGTGAGGGGTCTGTCTTCAGAGCGGAAGCTACGACTTCACAGTGAGTCTCTGAGAGTCCACAACCGAGTCTGTAATTAAAGAATATTAAAAACAAATAGATTTATGGACACACTGCACTGGTTGGTGGTGGCGTACAAATGCAGGGTGGTAATTCTAGTTTGACAAGAAAGAAGAATAAACAATATTTCTGGCTTCTTCAGTTTAAAGCAGCGGTAGGCTACCTTTACTATTTAAAGAGCAATTTTTTTCCCCCCTTCCCCCAAATTAAATTTTATTTTGGGGAAGAGGGGGCAAAATGGCTCTTTCCATGGTAAAGGTTGCCTACCCCCTGGTCTAGCAGGTATCTTACTTTGGGTGTGAGGGTCCAGGTTCAGTACTGAAGTATATAGGAAGTCCTTTGGACTGGTCACTCTTCAGAGACGCCCAGCTGAACACTGGAGACTCTGTTCTGTCCTCTTCCTCCTCATAACCAAACATCTTCAGTCTGAGAGGAAAAACACTGACACTGGCTGTGAGCTCAAGAACACACACAATGAAGGCAGGTATGTAAATTCAGTGTTTCTTAAAATATAACAGAGTCAATGCTCCTACACGGTCTCCCTGTTGTCAAGGTAGCCTGAGACAGTTGTAGGTTTAATTTGTTGGACTCAGCAGATCAGAGCGTTAAGTCAAGCAGTTGATTGACGGACAGAAGTTTATCCTGAATATTCTTCTCTCTAAAGTCCACGAATAGAGAACTAACTGTGACGGTAAAATAATATGAATGAATAATATAAAAGTTGCTAAATACTCACCAGCCTCAGACTTCTGAACGCTTTCACTTTCTGATCCTGCAGTTACTGGAAATCACATGACTCTGTTTGGGCGTGTGTTTGCCCAAACATCCGGGAGCGGCAAAACCGCCCAGACCGGGTAGAGCAACGGAGTACTGGAAGTTCGAGGAAGAACACATGTGGGCCTACGTCCGGTTTTCAAAATAAACTGTTGAAATAGAGCCTAAACAAAATGCGGAATTGTAAATTTATTGGATTATATTCACAAGAAGTATATCGTCTTACCTGTGTCATTTTTATGAATAGCATTTTGTCTCAATTAAGAGATTTTACAAAATAAAAGTTACAAATTTGTAGCTTCAGGTAGCTAATTTCTGGATATTTTAAAGTACTTTAAAAGACTCAATAATTCCAGAGAGAGACTGACATTCCTGTGTTCAAGACCTCTCAAACTGAAGATCAAACATTTTTACTGTATAGATTAAGCGATTTTACAAAATAAAGTCCAACATGAATCAAATCAGTTCATTTCCGGATCTTTCAAAGTACTATAAAAACATTTTGCTCAAAAATTCCATAGTGAGATAGATATGCCTGTGTTCAGGACCTTGCTTTGAACTTTACTTTTACTTTACTTTTTCAGGCTCACCTAGCCTGGAAAAATAGTGTTCAAGCATATAAGAATGCCCTCCATAAAGCAAGAGCTGCCTACTACTCCACACTAAAAGAAGAAAAAATAAGAAGTTTTCTCTTCAGCTCTGTAGCTGACAGAGTCACACCTCCACCGAACCCAGTATTCCTCCATCCCTGAATAGCAATATCTTTATGACCTTCTCTAATGATAAAATTATATCTATTATAAATAAAATCAACCACCACTGCCCCCAGTTGGCACAAATACACTGCTGAGTATCTTATGAATTATTTAGTCAGCTTCTCGCTGATCTCCCTTGATCATTTTACAAAAATAATCTCATGTTCTAAACCAACAACTTGAGAGCCAATCACAGCATAGAGACAGCCTTGGCAAAAGTCACTAATAACCTAATACCTTCAGGGGTTTTGTATCTGTCCTCGTTCTAGTGTCCAAGTAGTAGGCTTACCTTTTATTGGTAACCTAACTGTTACGGTTCATTGTTTCTGAAATAAGAGGCCTGAAAGCTATGTTCACAGCAAACTTGAAAAAAAGAAAATATTAAGCCATGGTGTAACTGCACTATAGGCTAAGTCCTTGTTTACCTGAAATGTGTACTTTATTATTTTATTATGTACCGCTCTGTTTGGCAATGTTTGGCAATGTTGTTTTTCAATAAGATAAAACATTTGCATTAAGCAATTTTTTTCTTATTTAGCTGACGCTTTTATCAAAAGCGACTTACAATAAGTGCATAAAACCCCGAGGCTACAGACCGAAGACAACAACAATCAAGAAAGTACAATTTCTTCAAAATAAAGCAAAACTACAAAGTGCTATAAGTAAGTTCCATTTAAGTGCTACTAGAATGTTAGTTTCTAAAAAAAATTAGAATTTTCTTTTTTTATTCAAGGTATACTCGAAAGAGGTGTGTTTTTAGTTTTCGGCAGAAGATGTGTAAACTTTCTGATGTACGGATGTCGATGGGAAGTTCGGATCATTTTATTGACTCGGTTCTTTAAATCACGCATGCATGCACGCTGAGAGAACAAAACTTTTCGGTACTGACTGATGCAGTCAAACAGGATCTTCAGAAATGGAGCCGTTTGCGGCTGTCTCTAGCAGGCAGAGTGCAAACGGTAAAAATGAATATCTTACCAAGGTACCTTTACCTTTTTCAATGCTTACCAATCTACCTCCCCTGTTCATTTTTTAACCGTATCAATAGCATCATATTCACGTTCATTTGGGCAGGTAAACGAGCCAGAGCCAATTATTGGGCGGCTAATGCAAAAAAAAAGATTTTACTTTGGTTCACCTCTCCTCAACAGGGCTGGTGCCAATTGGAAGAGAGCTCATGTTCCACATCCCTTCAAGCACTAGTATGTAGTACCCTCCCCCTTTCTCTCAAAAATTTCGCATCCAACCCCATTGTAATTAATACATACAAAATCTGGACTCAAATCAGGAAACGGTTTGGATGGCTCTCCCTCCCTCAGACTACACCTCTTCGTAGTAACCACTTATTTAAACCAGCCAAGATTGACTCACGCTTTGCAACTCTAGAAAATAAAGGCCTGAGATGCCTTGGAGACTTTTTGCCAGTTTTAAACAACTATGTTCAACCTTCGGACTAGGTAATACAGACCGCTTTTGCTTCTTCCAACTTCGCGATTTTGCTCGAACCTACTCTTCTCAGTTTCCACAAGCCCCACCCCTCAGCGGCATGGATCTGGTACTCCAGGCTAAGTCGTTGCCTAAGGGCCATGTCTCATATCTCTATAATCTCTTATCACCAACAAACGATTCATCTGTGAATAAGAGCAGGACCGGCTGGGAAACTGAACTCCAGATAAGCATTTCCGATGCTCTTTGGAAAAAGGCGTTGAAAGCTGTGAACTCCTCTTCTAGCTGTGCCAGACTTTCTATTATCCAATTTAAAGTACTTTTTAGGCTGCACTATAGCAAAGACAAACTCTTCAAACTTTACCCAGACAAGACATCTGAAACTTGTGACAGATGCTCTTAGACTCCATGCAATCTGACACATATGTTCTGGACATGCTCCAAGTTGTTAAATTACTGGCAATCAATTTTTAAATCTATCTCTGACATCCTAGGTATACCTGTTAGTCCTTCACCACAAATAGCTATTTTTGGGTTGCCTCCTGATGAACTTGTAACCACATCTCTGCAGGAAAATGTTATAGCTTTTGCGTCCTTGATTGCACGTAGAAAAATTATTCTCGTATGGAAATCTTCCCAGCCACCTTCCTTCAAATCCTGGCTACATGATTTATTAATTCTATTGAAACTGGATAAAATCAAATTCAGCCTTAGAGGCCGCCCTGAGAAGTTTTATTTGCACTGGAAATCACTTCTGGATTATGTCGATAAACTCCCTGCCACTGAAACGTCCCCCTGATCCTTTGCTCACACCTTGAATAGTCCGCCGACCCCCACCCAATTTGATATGACTCTTTGTAATCAACCTGACCCAGAAATAGTGGGCTGATCAGCTGAGCATGTAGAGACGCAGACAGCAAACAACTTATATTACACCCCCCTTCTTTATCTATTTTATTTATTTTTATTTTTATTTTTATTACCTTATTATTTTATTATTGTTATTGTTTATTATTTATTTATTTATCTATTTCTGTATGTCGTGTTATCTAAAACCAATCTGGTATATTATACTGTTGTTAAAATGTTTGAAGATCTCTGGGATGGGTGGGATGGGTATGGGGTTATACAAAATGGAAATGAAACTGTCTTTGATTGTCTTGTCTACTGCAAATGTGAAATCAATAAAAGGGTCCTGTTTAAGATGATCCTTGTGGTATTTTGACCAAAATATGTAAAAGACATTTCATTAAGACCCCAAGGAACCATATCAACTGTGGTAAAATGGGCATACGATGGGTCTTTCAATGTTTTAAATTAATCGGTTGATTCAGGCTGATGAAATGTTTGGTGTAATGGTTAAACTAATGAGATGGAAGTTCATCTTGAGATGGAAATAATAAAATGCCAAGACTGGAGTTGCCTTTGATGCTTTTTAATAGTAAGCACTGCAGAGATTACACAATAAGCACAGGTTCACAAAATGGAACTGGCCGCAAGTTCACAAAAATCGAGAACTTATACAAAGAGGCGTTTCATAAAACAATATGAAAAAAGACAAGCCAGAACTAATACAAAGAGGCGCTTCATAAAACCGCATATGAAAAAAAGACATGAAATCATCATCTGTGTCTGTCCGCTGTAGCAAACTCCATGTTTGTCAAGACACCAGGTAAGTTGGATTTTCCCTTACAATAACCTAAACTTAAACCTGGCCTAAACTAAACCTGATCTTTTGTGTCAAGACAAAACTCTTATTTTAAACTCAAAGTTATTTAAATGTTTCAATTTGTATCGAACTAAATCAATTTGTGACGTGAAACCAGGAATTTTAGGTTCATAAACAAACATATACACAGAATTAGGTTATACCCACATGGAGATATACTGAGGGACAAAGGTGGAAAATAATAAAGGCAAATTTAAATACACTTTATGTGACTCTTTATAGAGTGTATATATATTCTGCTTGGTGTTGTGTCATTTCAATAAACATATCCTTCATGTGAATAAACACAATTGGGGGAAGATTTTGGGGGAAGAAGGTTCCTGGTTTGAATCTGGTTCAGATGGGGTCTTCCTGTGCAGAGATGGCACGTTCTCCCCGTGTTTTAAACAGGTGCTCCGGCTTCATCTTATAAACACATACCGCTTAGGGTTGTGTAAATTTGAGACCACACACAAGCTGCTGCTGCTGCTTCAGCCTCTGTGGATCATCAGGACACAACTCAGTCTCCGTCCACACACACTGTCCTCTTCACATTCACCTTCACAAAGATCACCAGCTCCATCTGTTGAGAGAAGAAGACATAATCGTTTACAGAGACTCACTTCTGTGAGGTGGATTTAATAATGTTACAGGTGAAGCCATGTTTCACTGTGTTTGATGAACATCTGCTTCTGACAAACTGTGAACAGATGAGGCAGATGGACCTCAGCAGAGGTTCTGGTCTGTATAAAGAGCTTCTGGTTACCATGGTGATGATGAGAGCTAATGATGTGCAGGGTTAAGTCACACTGATCTCAGAGCTGTGAGAAAGATCCAACTGATCAGTGGGATGGAAGTTTTCTGGAAGCTGGTGAAAGGAGAACTCAGGCAGCATCTGAAGTCTCATGCAGGAGAATTTAATGTAGACTTGATGCTTCAAGGAGATCAGTAAGTGGAACAATATACAAACAGTAACAGAGTATCATGATCAACTGTCACCCATAAGTCTGAACATGCCTCCCACAGCATCCCAGTATATCTCCCTCACCTTACGTCTAAACACTGGCAAAAAAAGTGGAGTCGGTGCTTCTCTGTCTGGGCATCTGAATTAGATATGAAAGTCCATGAGCGTAGATCCTACAATGCACTGCTAGTTGACCCTTGATCTCTAACCTGACCTTGGGTACTGCTTAGAGAGAAGGGAGTACCTATGGAATGAGTCAG
Organism: Pseudopleuronectes americanus; assembly: GCA_038501795.1. Classification (NCBI taxonomy): domain Eukaryota; kingdom Metazoa; phylum Chordata; class Actinopteri; order Pleuronectiformes; family Pleuronectidae; genus Pseudopleuronectes; species Pseudopleuronectes americanus. Next base: position 3,162,467 of record CM076730.1, on the reverse strand, counting down.
GCTGCTCTCTTCATGGTTAACAGATTTACTGTATGAAGATAATCAGTTCTTCACTGTTGAAGTGAGAGAACAAATTGTCTCAGATCAGATGAAGACGACACCGTCTCTGTTCATTGTGTGAGGCTGTCAGCTGTGGTCCAGCTAGATTTCCTGTTCACATGAAAACAACAACAACCGTCGTCTTCACATCAACTCAATCAAATGATAACAAGCAGCTTCTGGCTCGTCTGATTGGCCGTGTGTTCTCTCTCTTTGTTTCTATCCAATCCAGACGTCTGTTATCATTCTCCCCTCACGGCTTCACTGAGGAAACACTGAGGCCTGAACTACGAAGCAACTTCAACATATCAAGGAGATCTTTCTGGTACAGCTGGTAAAATATCTGTGAATGTGTCAATGTGTAAGTTACAGCCCCCCTAGGTGGCCTATGGTAGAAAACATATTCCATGACCACGATATAATAACTTGTTTGAATGAGGACACACAATGTCTCACTGACACTGAGGACACACACTGTCTCACTGACTCTGAGGACAAACACTGAATCACTGACTCTGAGGATACACACTGACTCTGAGGACACACACTGTCTCTGAGGACACACACTGACTCTGAAGACACACTGTCTCACTGACTCTGAGGACACACACTGACTCTGAGGACACACACTGTCTCTGAGGACACACACTGTCTCTGAGGACACACACTGACTCTGAAGACACACTGTCTCACTGACTCTGAGGACACACACTGACTCACTGACTCTGAGGATACACACTGACTCTGAGGACACACACTGTCTCACTGACTCGGAGGACACACACTGACTCACTGACTTTGAAGACACACACTGTCTCACTGACTCTGAGGACACACACTGACTCACTGACTCTGAGGACACACACTGTCTCACTGACTCTGAGGACACACACTGACTCACTGACTCTGAGGATACACGCTGACTCACTGACTCTGAGGATACACAATGTGGTGGAAACCTCTGACATCACTACTCAATAAAAATACATGGACCTATTTTCAGGAAGCTGACTGAGTGCATTTGGTGTTTTGGTTACAGGAAGAGTCGTGGTGAGTGAGAGACCAACTTAACCAACCAGACGTTGATTAAACAGAGACCCTGGACCTGTGCTGTGATACTGACTGTGTTTAGTGAAATACTGATGAAAGCAGCGTGGACTGACTCCAACCATCTACTGACCTCACAGTCTCCAGTCGACAGCCTGAACAATGCTTTAGATCAAGCAGCTCCTTCACTGCTGAGTCCTGCAGGTTGTTGTTATTCAGACCCAGTTCTCTCAGATGAGAGGGGTTTGATCTCAGAGCTGAAGCCAGAGAAGAACAGCTGATCTCTGACAGTCTGCAGCCCTTCAACCTGAATAAAAAATAAAACTTAACTGTAAATTAAACTGAGCTCATGTGTCAAAATATCAAACAAATATTCATGTCAGCACAGACTCATAACATGCAAGATGAATATGAAATAAGTATGTTGGTCTTAAAATGACTCCTGATTCAGTAAAAATACATTATTTGGACCCAGTCTCTGTCCTGCAGATCAGTTAAGGAAATCCAGAAGTAGACTCAGCTGAATATTTAAAATGTCACAAATTGATTAATGAATGGATTCATTTTATGAGTGAGGAGGAATTGTGTTAAATTAGAATTAAGGAGATACATTGAGTATAAATACTGTATTATAGATATGACATCTAGAAAAGTCAGTAGGTGAACTGACCTCAGTTTCTCCAGTCGACAGGTTGGAATCTGTAGAAAACCACACAGCTCCTTCACTCCTGGGTCCTGCAGGTTGTTGTCACTCACATCCAGTTCTCTCAGATGAGAGGGGTTTGATCTCAGAGCTGAAGCCAGAAGAGAACAGCTGATGTCTGACAGTCTGCAGCTCTCCAACCTGAATAAAGAATAAATCTTAATTGTTAATGTGTGAAAATATCAAAAAAACATTCATGTCACAGAGACTCATAACATGGATAATAAATATGAAATCGGACATGTTGGACGAAAAACCAGTCCTGATTCAGTAAAAATATATTATTGGACCCAGTCTCTGTCTTGAAGATCAGTTTAGGAAAAATCTAGAACTAAACTTGTGTGTTTTAACAAGTAGCTGAATATTTAAAATGTCACAAATAATTAATGAATGGATACAAGTTATGTGTGAAGAGGAATTATGTAAAATAAGAATTAAAGGAGATAAATTGTGTATAAATGCTGTGTTATAGATATGAGATCTACAACTGTCAGTCAGTGAACTGACCTCAGTTTCTCCAGTTGACAGGTTGGACTCTGTAGAAAAACACACAGCTGCTTCACCCCTGGGTCCTCCAGGGAGTTGTCACTCAGACCCAGTTCTCTCAGATGAGAGGGGTTTGACCTCAGAGCTGAAGCCAGGAAAGAACAGCTGATCTCGGTCAGTCTGCAGCTCTCCAACCTGAATAAAGAATCCAACTTAACTGTAAATTAAAACGAGTTCATGCATGAAAATAACAAACAAATATTCATGTCACTCAGACTCATAACATGGAAGATAAATAAGAAATCAGACATGTTGGACTAAAAACAAGTCCTGATTCAGTAAAAAATGTATATTGTTTTCCAGATCCGGTTTCTGTCCTGCAGATCAGTTTAGGAAATAAAGAACTAAACTCATCTGAATATCTAAAATGTCACAAATTAATTAATGGATGGATTCACATTATGTATGAAGAGTAATTATGTTAAATTATAATTAAAGGAGATAAATTGTGTATAAATGCTGTGTTATAGATATAAGATCTACAAAAGTCAGTCAGTGAACTGGCCTGAGAGTCTCCAGTCGACAGTTTGGACTTTCAAGTCCAGAACACAGCAGCATCAGTCCTGAGTCCTGCAGGTTGTTGTCCCTCAGATCCAGTTTTCTCAGATGAGACGGATTTGACCTCAGAGCTGAAGCCAGAGAAGAGCAGCTGATCTCTGACAGTCTGCATTTCCACAACCTGGATAAAGAAATATGAATATTTAAACATGTCCTCCTGTTGTAGTGGATCGTCATCATGTCAACACAGTCTCTCAACATACTGCTGTATGTTTCTAACTTATAAACAGTCCAACGTGTCTCAATAACAATGTGTCTCATTTTGAAAACCTGAATAGGACGAGCACTCGGCCTCAGTCTTCATGTTATTTACTGACACTTTCTTAGTGATCAGGAGCAGGTGAGTGCAGGTGAATGGAGTTGGGCGTGGATGTGTCTGACAGGCTGGGTGAGTGAGTGACAGATGGCTGACAGACAGCGAGCAGAGCAGAACTGTGTCAATTCAAATAAATAATGACCACATAGGAAAGAGAGTCTGAAAAGTAAACAAGGATTTAAGGACCTCAGAGTTTCCAGTCGACAGTTTGGACTCTCCAGTCCAGAACACAGCAGCTCCACTCCTGAATCCTGCAGGCTGTTGAAGCTCAGATCCAGTTCTCTCAGATGTGAGGGGTCTGTCTTCAGAGCAGAAGCCACAATTTCACAGTGAGTCTTTGAGAGTCCACAACCAATGAGTCTGTAATTAAAGAAAATATCACATCTGTTAGTATTAGGGGGACTCACACTGCACTGGTTGGTGGTGGCGTACAAACGCAGGATGGAAATTCTAATTTGACAAGAAAGAAGAATAAACAATATTTCCTGCTTCTTCAGTTTAAGGAACAGTCAGTGATTCTCATCGATAACACTTATTCAGTGATTGTCTCCTCACACTGTGCTAGCTGTTTGCTCATATATATGTATATATATACATATATATGAAGTATAATCTCCCTTGCACCGCACATGATGGTATGTCTGAACCCTCAAACTCCAGCACAGGGATCAAATTGGATTTTAACTCTCCACATCCGATCTAGTTGTTCTGTAGGTACATGAGAACAATTACAATGTATATGTATACATAATAATAATAACTTTATTACACACAAACACACGCACACACCAGACACACACACTGAATTTCAGTCTCCAATCAACCTAACTCCGATCTACATGTCTTTGGGTTTGGGCAGGAAGCTGGAGAACCCAGAGAAAACCCTGCAGACACAAGGAGAACATCTTCCTCACAGAAAGGCTGCACTAACAGTGTTGACCACTGCAACACCATGCTTTCCAAAACAATGAGAATCATTTAACACTCAGTGTATTTGAAGAACAACTCATCTACACTGATTGAACATGTAATTGATCATGTCTGGACTCACAGAGCTTTCCTGCAGTTCCTCACAGCTGGGATCAGTCTCCGTCGACCCTGGTCTGATGTGTTGTACTTTTTCAGATCCAACTCATCCAGAACCTCCTCTGACATCTGCAGCATGAAGGCCAGCGCTGAGCAGTGGATCTCAGAGAGTTTCTTCATTGATTTGTTCTCTGACGTCAGGAACTGTTGCATCTGCTGATGAACTGAGTGGTCGTTCATCTCAGTCAGACAGTGGAAGATGTTGATGCTTCTGTCAGGAGAAATGTCATCACTCTCCATCTCCGTCAGGTTGTTGATGACGCTCTGGATGATCTCTGGATTGTTCTCGTTCGGACCCAGCAGGCCTCCTAAGACTCTCTGGTTGGACTCCAGACTGAGGCCGTGAAGGAAGCGAACAAACAGGTCCAGATGACCATTTGTACTGGTGAGGGATTTCCTCATAGTTGTCTTCAGGAGGTCATCCAGTGATAAAGTACTGTCTGTGTCCCCATATGATCCCAATAAGTAGTTGAGTTCTTGTGTGTTCCTCTTGGTGTAACAGTGGAACATGTAGACGGCAGCCAGGAACTCCTGAACGCTCAGATGAACAAAGCAGTAGACTGATTTCTGAAAGATCACGCACTCTCTTTTGAAGATCTGAGTACAAACTCCTGAGTACACTGAGGCCTCTGTGACATTAAGACCACACCGCTCCAGGTCTTCTTGGTAGAACATGATGTTTCCTTCCTCCAGATGTTTGAACGCCAGCCTCCCCAGCTTCAGAAGAACGTCCCTGTCAGCCTCCGTCAGCTGCTGTGGAGTCGTCTCATTTCCCTCACCATACTTGTTGTTCTTTCTCTTTGTCTGAACCAGCAGGAAGTGGGAGTACAGGTCAGTCAGGGTCTTGGGCAGCTCTCCTCTCTTGTCTGTGGTCAACATGTCCTCCAGAACTGTAGCACTGATCCAGCAGAAGACTGGGATTTGACACATGATATGGAGGGTCCTGGACGTCTTGATGTGTGAGATGATTCTGCTGCACAGCTCTTCATCACTGAATCTCCTCCTGAAGTACTCATCCTTCTGGGCGTCAGTGAAGCCGCGTACTTCTGTGACCCTGTCAACACATGTAGGAGGGATCTGATTGGCTGCCGCAGGTCGGGAGGTTATCCAGATGAGAGCCGAGGGAAGCAGATTCCCCAGGATGAGGTTTGTCAGCACCACGTTGACTGATGAACTCTGTGTGACATCAGACCAATACTTCCCGTGGCTGAAGTCCAGAGACAGTCTGCTTTCATCCAGGCCGTCAAAGATGAACAAAGGTTTACAGACAGCAAGCGTCTCTGCAGTGAGCTTCTCTAACGTTGGATGGAAAACATGGAGCAGCGTGAGAAGACTGTGCTGCTGGTCTTTCACCAGGTTCAGCTCCCTGAAAGAAAGCACAATCAGCAGACCCACATCTTGGTTTTCTAAACCCTCTGCCCAGTCCAGAGTGAACTTCTGCACCGAGAAGGTTTTTCCAACACCAGCGACGCCATTGGTCAGGACGACTCTGATGCTGCTCTGCTGGTCAGTTAAGGCTTTAAAGATGTCGTGGACCTTGATGGGAGTGTCGTGGAGGCTCTTCATCTTGGAAGCCGTCTCAAGCTGCCTCACCTCATGTTGAGTATTAACCTCTTCACTCTGTCCCTCTGTGATGTAGAGCTCAGTGTAGATCATGTTTAGGAAGGTTCTACTTCCTTTTTCATCAGTTCCTTCAGTCACATGTTCACTTCTCCTCCTCAGACTGAGCTTATGCTCATCTAAAAACTCCTGCAGACCACGATCTGCTGAAAGACAAGAAACAATGTCAGAGACAGAGAATCTGAGAATCTGCTGATGGTTTTTATCGGATACAATAAAAGCTTTCTAACTCTCTGGTTTTATAACGATGTTAAATGTTCTTCTGATTGAAGAAGTCAAGACATCAGCAGACACATGTACAGTCCAGGCTGTGGTCATCTCACGCCAAGACTATTGTAACTCCCTCCTGGCAGGTTTACCTGATAGTGCCATTCGACCTCTGCAGCTCATCCCGAATGGAGCAGCTCAACTGGTCGTTAACAGATCTAAATTCACTCACACTACTCCGCTTCTCCGCTCCCTTTACTGGTTAACAGTGGCTGCCGGCATGCGTTTCAAAACATTAGTACTTGGGTACCGTGCTGCAAACAGATTGGGTCAAATGTTACACCCCAGCCCTTTCAATCCGCTCTGCATCTGCCAATAAGCTTGTTGCAACCTCATTGCGAACTAAACACTCATCAAAATCACAACTGTTTGCTGTCCTGGCTCCTAAATGCTGGAATGAGATCCCCAATGACATCAGGACATCAGAAAGGCTATACACCTTCCGCCACAAACTAAAAACACACCTCTTCCAACTATACCTTGAATAAAAGTTTAAACTAACAATTTAGTAGCATTTAAATGGCACTCACTTATAGCACTTTGTAGTTTTGCTCTGGGTTTGTACCCTCATGGTTGTTATTGTACTTATAGTAAGTCGCTTTGGATAAAAGCATCAGCTAAATGTAATGTAATGTACAGTGCTGCCCTCACCGGCTATCTGAGATCCAGCTCCTGTTCTGGATCTTTTTCCACACTGGGGACAGGAGGACTCTCCTGAAGAACCAGACTGGTCCCAGTATGAGGTGATGCACTGTCTGCAGAACCAGTGTCCACAGCTGGTGGAGACTGGATCCTTCAGGACATCCTGACACAAAGCACAGCAGGACGACTGCTCCTCCTCAGACGCGTGGCTCCTCTTCCTCTCTCTGTGAAGATATTTCCTGGTAACTCAAATGTAACAGTCACAGGTTGTCATTACTTCTGTCTAGCAGGTCTCTTACTTTGGGTGTGAGGGTCCAGGTTCAGTACAGAAGTACTCAGGAAGTCCTTTGGAATGGTCACTCTTCAGAGACACACAGCTGAACACTGGAGACTCTGCTCTGTCCTCCTCCTCCTCATAACCACTCATCTTCAGTCTGAGAGGACAAACAGTGACACCGACTGTGAGCTCATACACACAAACAATGAAGGCAGGTACGTAAATTCAGTGTTTATTCAAATATAACAGAGTCAATGCTCCTACACAGTCTCCCTGTTGTCACAGTCCCTTGAAAAACTGAATCGTCCCGTATTTAGAAACAAAAGCACCCGTCCCGTATTGATCTGTAAAGGTACGCACATTGTCCCGTATTAATGTGAGATTTAAAAAATGGTCAGTAAAATGCCAATGGAGAATGAATAACAGGGCGCTTGAAAATGTTACATTGGTCGAGGAGGTGTGCCAGTGTAGTGATAGACCATGTTTTAATATTATTGATGGTTATCAACAATTACAACTGATAGATAATATATACAAATAAATACATAATCATAAACTTAGTTTACAGTATACACAATATGCAATCTTTCACACAACTTCTTACAAATTCAAACAGTTCATATACTTAATAGATAGATAGCTAAATAAATAAAGAATAATAAATTAATTAAACTATATAGGTAGTTAAAGTAGTATACAAAATTATAAATATATACAATTAGATTTTACAATTAGACTGGGTTTGAGGAGAGGATTTTCTCTTTTATGCAGAACAGATGGACTGATGTGCGGAACAAATGTTCCACTGAATTAATTAAAGGTGAGCTCATTGTCAGCCTCCATTATGAACTGTCTTGCTCAGAGGTTTACTCTTTAGCACTCAAAGACAAACAACTCCTCACTACAGCAAGAGCTCAGAAGAAATACAAGTGAATATCTCCACCTAATGTGGCATTGAGCTGTTGAGTTCATGAGATGTTTTTTTTCTGTTTTACTACAACTGTAGCCTACAGTCATGGCCTTTGAGGCACAAATATGTTTGACATTTTTCTACAGACGTTTTGTTTGCACTTTTGTTATTGCACTAAAAATATGCACTATTTCAGGATGGATGTTCTGCTTTCTCTCTATTGTTTTATATTAATGTATACACTTTTAAGTTAAGCAAGACAGGTTTCTGTTTAAGAAAGATTCTTATTTTATTCAGTTAATTTGGTTTATTATTAAAGTGAATTGCTGGATAATAATTTGTTTTCCATGTGTTCATGTCATTCAAAGATATGCATCTAATTCAATTCAGGGTAAAATAGTTAAATCGTTTCACTCACAAAAAAAGGGGCTAAAAAAATTCACCACGCCAGGGGGGAAGGCAATCGCCTACCCTATTTATTTTTCAGGGAGTTGGCAACCGTAGACTCAGCAGATCAGAGTGTTAAGTCAAACTGTTGATTGACGGACAGAAGTTCATCCGGAATCTTCTTCTCTCTAAAGTCCACGAATAGAGAACAGACTGTGACGGTAAAATAATATGAACGGATAATGTAAAAGTTGCTGAATACTCACCAGCCTCAGACTTCACGTTTTCTCCCTCTGGCCTTGTCTGAATCTCTAAATAAACAGTTTCACTTTCTGATCCTGCGGTTACTGGAAATCACATGACTGTCTGGGCGTGATTGTGTCCGTGTGTTTGGCCCGAGCAGCCCGGAGCGGCCAAATGCATCCAAAACCTCCCAGAACGGGGACGGCAACGGAGTACTCGAAGTTAAAGGAAGAACACATGTGGGCCTACGTCCGGTTTTCAAAATAAACTGTTGAAATTGAGCCTAAACAAAATGCATAATTGAAAAATAAATGTATTGGATTATATTCACAAGAAGTATATATCTTACATGTGTCACTTTTATGAACAGCATTTTGACTGTATCTATTAAGAGATTTTACGAAATAAAAGTTACACGTTTAGCTTCAAGTAGCTTATTTCTGGATTTTTCAAAGTACTATAAAAACACTTTGCTCAATAATTGCATAATTCTGTCATAATCTACAGTAACTCTCTAAGAAGAAGAAATAACTACACCGTGTTTTGCAGGGAAAAAGTTTATTCTCGTCATCGTGAACATGGTCCAGAGCTGATGTCGTGATCAAGGCAGAGAGATGACTGCTTGCTTCATGAGAACCATCACATCCATGTTTTGAGTCACGTGTTGGACTCTCAGCACAGAGGCTACTCAAAACAACAGATTTAAATATTATAGGCTACTGAATTTCCATCTATCGCAGACACAATGCAGCATTAGTGGCTCACGTCAATAGAGGGAAAAGTCACTCATTACAGTACAGTCGTGCTGCCTTGTTCTGCTGCAGCTGAATCAATCATTATAAACTGAAAAATGCATCACCACAGATGTTGTAAGGAAATTTAGACCAGAATTGAAGACAGTCACAAAGCTGAAAACAAGGTTTTCTTCTTCAGCGCCATTTACTGCACACTAGCCAGGACGGGAACAAACCAATAACATTTGAAGCAATAACACTGAGTGCGATTTTACTGTGATTTTGTGGCAGTGAAAAGGAAAGAAATATAATTGGGAGAATTTTCAAGAATAAGCATCCAAGCTGGTCAGACTGCATAAAACTCTGTTCAACAAGGGATGATTATCCTCGATCTGATGGTCGCTGCACATTCATCACAATCGGATTACACATGATGTCAAGTCAACATGTGACTGCAACTCATCCCAAAGCATAAATAAGTTCAATGTGTAGGTTTGCATACAACAAATACATCCGCAGCAGAACAGTGATTTTATGATTAAACCCAACATAATCCACATTTGCCACGTTGCTGAACATTAACACCAGAATTAACCAGTTAACTGTGACTTACTTAATGCATAACAACAGCCCGCCACCTGCACTAATGCATTTGTTCCACACACACACACACTTTAAAGTGCAGAGCTATGATAACCTGTGCCACATGCCACGGGTTCATCTATGAAATAAATTCACATCAGCTACAGGCGTGAAATGTCAAATCCCCAAGTTATATTATCACTTTAGACTTTCCCCCCCCCTCACGTCTGAAAAGTTTGAACACCCTTATAAAACACAACTAGGAAAAAAAGATAAAAACTAAAATACATTTTCAATCACAGTGCAATAAATTATGAGATTAACCAAGTCCAATCTACCATCAACCCAAACGGTGTTTCACATTGATCTGGCCTCAGTTATAAAACCAGGGACCCCTAGAAAAACTGCAAAGGATCGCTTAGTCACTCATATTAATGCTGTGTTTTAACTCTCCTCCAGCAGGTGGCGACAATGCACTGTGCTGCTTATGACGACATTATAAAAGTAAAATATGAGAGACTGAATGTAAAACAAAAGCGACGTGTCTCAAAACCCCAGGGTTGTGGGAGCCAAAAGAAATAATATCGCTGATGCATAAACTGTTAAGAGTTATACTTATATTAGTCTATTAAAGAAACAGGGATGAATGTCATCTGCTAGATTGATCATTGGCTGATATAATTTTTTTATTTTTGTTCCTGTTTGTTGTAGTACACAAGTCAGATTTTGATATCACACGTGTGACGCATGTAACATTAAACCAATCACGTGAGCCGGATTTATTTAACGGTCTGATTCCAACACTTCCCTTTTCTTTGTTACCAAGGCCACTATGGAACTTCATAAGAAAACTTAAATCCTCACATTTTGTATCTTACAAAACTACAGAATTATGAAACACTGTTCGACTTTATAATTCTGCCCTACCCAATGTATTAATAAATGACTTGAGTCCAGCTGTTTCTAGTAACTTTTCTGAGCTGAACCTCTGAGCCTTAGAAGGTGATTCTGTCACAGTTTATCATCAGCATCTTCAATGGCTGAAAAACTGCTTCACTTGTGACATAAAATATTTACAGGTTCATAATATTTTCTACAAGATACTCAACTTTCTTTCTTGCATCGTGGGCTTCAGCAGCTCCCCCCCTATTTTAAACTTAGACACCATCCTCATCTCAGTAGATCAATTACTCCAGATACAAACGCACCAACAGCTAAGTGATTTGATCACCTATGACTACTTTGCTATGGAAAGTTATCCAGTATTTTAAAACACTGTGTTTGTGTTTGATCCATTTTCCAATCCCCCAGATCTAATTTTAAATTCAAAGGATATATTTGGTTATTTTGTGTATTTTTCTTTTCAACAACTTCCACAGACGGACAGACACCAGCAGTTTCTGTGTCCCCACCAGGAAGAAGTGTGTGTGTCTCCAAAACCTGACATACCTACTCCTACATGTCCAAAAACACATCAATGAACCACACTGTTGAACTGGGTAACATATTCATTATTACAGTGACCTCAAAAGCTGCAGGTTGTTTTAACTCAATCCTGTTCACACAGTACTGCAGCTGGAAATACCAACTACAGCATAAAATGTAGATTGATCCGCATCTGAACCTTTACCCGATGCATGATTCCTTTTTTAACTAATGTTTACCAGAAAATTAACAGATACTTAAGGGTTGTTTAAGGTTTATTTAAATGGCAGCATATATATATATATTTGTGATCTGCTATATGGACTAAAGAATGATAAGTGTAGGTCTTCTCATGGGACGTGTCAATTACAAAGCTATTTAATATCACCAGTGTTTTGAGCTCCTAAAACCCCTATTTTTCACCTCTGTGGTTACCCTGACAACATGATATCACACACACTGTGACATTGCTAGAACCACAATTTGCCTCAAACTAAGTGATTGTCAGGTCATCCAACATTGTCTCCCACCATTTTTCCAGTAGCACAATCCAGGTGAGATCTTTTCTAATTTTCCAAAACAGACCGACTGACAAGCATGTGTGTGTGAAAGTGGGCAGGGTTTGAACTTTAAAGTACAGAACCAAGTGAGAACACCATGTCACCTCCAATGAAGAATGTATACGTGATACTTATTTGCACTTTTACCTCACCTGGTCGAAACTGTAAAGCCACACAAAAAACTGCATGATGCTGCCAGGTGGAGTTATGACGACTGTTGCCATTTTAAAAGTTATAAACTGTTTTCCCTTGGACACAGTGAGACGACCTAGTTCGTTTGAAGTACACTGAGGGTTTCAGGATTCTCAGCGCTGGAGCCAACGATAAACCATGAGACATGACTGGATGATAGTGTCTAAGTTCTTTCCACTGAACCGGTTGAATATGTTACTTTAACTACACCCTGACCTTCTGAACTGACATTTTTTTAGTAAAAAAAAACAAGGTAACAAATGGCTACAGTAGCCTCCTGTAAAGTGCAGCAGTCCCATTCAGTAACTACAGGAGAAACTGTTTGAGTAATGTGACTTCATTATACAGATCCTTCTCCTGCAAATAATCTCCTGTGGTGGTGAAGAAAGATTAAATCCTTTTGATGACAGTTTAAATGCAGGGTGAAACTACCTGATCAATTCTGTTATTCAATGCTACAGATGAGGCCCAGAGACATCACAGCCACAGTTGAGATGGACACTTCAAAGCCCGAAGCCAAGTAGAGACAGAACAAGAGAACAGTGTTGTTTGCCATGTTGTTTCCAGGAAATTATCAATTTCAAGTCATCACGAGCCAGAATTTGGGGGAGGACATGTTGAGACAGGGGAGGTGATGGAGGCTCTCAGTCAAAAAAGCCCTCGCTCAGTGACATGATGCTTTTGAACTTCTCAAACCTTAGAAACGTAAAATATCCTCCCACCAGCAGCGAGTCAATCAAGTTTTGTTCCATTCCATTCAAATGTCCCAGGTGAGAGAAGCCGGGAGGATGAAAACCTGGGGAGGTCACAGGAGAAGGAGCATCCTCTCCTAACAGGGAGCTCAACGGTACTCTGCGGATTTCCTCTCCTAGTGCACTTCATGGTGACTGAAGACAACCAGAGTTTGGGGGGTGGGCGCTGAACAAGAGTTCAAAAGTTTGTCCCTCCTCCTTCCCCCATGTTTTCCTCTCATCCTTGCATGACTTAAAAAGCGTCTCTTTTGGAGGCACGAGGGTTGGTGAAAAAGAGGCGCCTGTTGCAACATGATGAGAAGTGAGCTTGTGATTGTGGAGGGGTTGGAGGTGGTTTGGTAGTGGAGGTGGTGTTACCATATGTGGGATTCACAATGAGTCATTTTAATGACACCCACTCCTCCACCTAGCCGGCGATAGTTCATTCCGCCATACAACCTGGAGAGAGACAAGCAGGAGTGAGGTGGAGAAAACTCATAGATTTTAACAGCCATTACTCTTTCCGAATGGTGAGAGTACTGGTGTAACTATCGACAGTTTGTTGCATTATTTTTTGTTTGTAGCATCACTGATGCTAGGCTAGCAAGTGTTTTCATTTTGTCTGCAGCCAGTCTGTTAGAGTTTATCAGCTTTAAATATGTTTGGGTAGTTTAACCTGCAGGAATTTCTGAATGCTACTCTAAAATCTCTGATATAAAGCTAAACATATGAGCAGGCTCTCACTGAAAGGCACACAAAGAGAACAACAAAACTTGGTAAGAAGATCACACACACACAGCAGGATTACAGCTGTAAAAGATGATGAGCTCAAAGTGAGTGAACTATGAGGGTTAGTGAGTCATCTGTGAGAGAATATCATTATGCGAGTACGAATGGGAGAGCATCAAACTACAGGCTTTAATTTATTTTGTTGCTTTCTCTACAACAATCTCATTGACGTCTACCTGCTTCTGATGTGAAATTACATTTTTAAAATTGTGTCATGACTAAACTATATTTATATCTACATTTTGTAGAGTTGCCGCATTGATTAGTTTTATGTTATAGTGCCTTGTAAACATGTTGTGCCACATACCTCCATGTGTTGGCGTCAGGGTCGTAGACTTCTATAGTTTTGAGATACGTGGTCCCATCAAAACCTCCTACTGCCATCAGCTGACCGTTGACCACAGCCAAGCCCACCTGCAGGTACAATTACACTTCAGTTTCAAAAATACAATGAAGCTTTTTTTTGACAAATCATATCAGGACTTAAATCCACACAATGACTCATCAGATACCATGTCATTAAACCAGCTAACAGAATAACTGCACTTTAGACTAAATTAGTTATTGATATATGTGATACACCTAAAACTGCCGAGAACATGTTTCAACCACGCAAAATGTCAACACATACACACAGTGTCCCTTACCCCGCTCCGTCTAGAGGTCATGGCCACCACAGGAGACCACTGGTTGGTTCTGGGGTTGTATCGCTCTGCACTGCTCAGCTCCGTGGTGTCGTCCCTCCCTCCGACAGAGTAAATCATGTCCTGGTAGACCGCACAGCCGAGGTGCTTCCTCCTGGTTCCCATCGGGGACACGGTGTGCCAGCGGTTCTCTTGAGGGTTGTAACGCTCCACTAAGAGAAAAAAGACACACAAAATAATGGGATTCATAACAAGAGAATATGTGTTGAAGGGAAATTAATAGAGATGACTGTGACAGTAAACTAACAAACAGCTGAGTGGGAAACACCAGTGCACACCAATGTGTTTCAATCACAACAGCAGGGTAACAATTTTGCTTTGTCCTCTATCCTTCCACTCATATATGATCTTGTTCAGGATCACTGGAGAGGGAATTTGGAAACATTGTACTTTTCTATATTAGCTGCCGTCAGTGGTAAATGTTTCATTATTAAAAGCTACCAAGTGGCAATGACACACCAATATGTGCAGCCATGTACCAACAAAGAAAAGGAAGAAGAATACTTCAATTCAGTACAGTAAACCTAACCAGTATTCTATGTGGGAGGTATGACAGCTTTGAATTTGTCTTGTTTGGAGGGAAATTACCTTCACAGGTTTTGTTGAATCTCAAGGATACAAACCATGCATTTTATTAAAAAGCACAAAAATGAAAGGAAAGAATGCAGCTGATAAAGGCTGAATTAGCAGGGAAATCTCAAAGCAGAAACCACTGTCATGTGCATCAGCTCATTTACACCCGTCTTCTCATTTCTCGCCATCAGTACTGTTCGGTCGAGTGTTTGTAATAGTTTAACTTCTCATAAATAAGTGCAATACCTGTATTTAATGGTGACGTTCCATCCGACCCCCCCCACGGCATAAAGAAATCCCCCCTAGCACAGCCACAGCTACACCCAGTCGCCTGGTGCTCATGGAAGCCACACGAGTCCATTTGTTTTCCTTAGGATCATATCTGCGGGACAGATACAGATAGGTATGTATGTGACATGGGTAGATGTCAAGACTGGTAAGTTAAAGGTGTAACAAATAACAGAATGATGAAGCTTAACATGCAGAGAGGAGGCGAGAGAGGACGATGGGAAAATGTTTTCTAGTATTTCAACACTGAAAATAATGAAATAATTATATCCAAGCAAAAACACAATTTTGGGATGGTACCTTTCCACAATGTTGAGACAGGAAACACCATCCTGTCCACCTACAGCGTACAGATAACCACCAAGGACAGCTACGCCCACACTGGTACGACAAGTACTTGTAGGTGCCACGTCACTGCTCCACTGGTTTGTTTTAGGATCATATCTGGATGACAGAGGTGGAACAGAAAAATTATTTTACTTTATAAAAGTGAGTTATAAAGAAGACATAACAGATAAGTAAATAGAAATATCTTAGGTTGAAACTTGAGTGATCATTCCGCACCTTTCCACAGAGTTGAGATACGACGAGCCATCGTGACCCCCCACCGCATACAGCAAGTCATCCAGGACACTAACGCCGACTCCGCATCTCCGCTTACTCATCGATGCTACCATTCGCCACTCGTTGGTCTGAGGATCGTAGCGCTCCACACTGGAAATGGCATCTCCGCTGCACCAGCCACCAACTACAAGACACGCAGAAAGAGAGTGAACAGGTTTATCTTTTTTGAGTCCTCCACAGCCATAGAGGGAAGTCTTAATAATATTATCAACTGACTGAAAAAGATGAATATTTCTGTATTGAATTATTGTGTCTGTAGGTACTGACCTGCAAAAAGTACCTCTCCACAGCGGATGGGTTTCCTCGGCCGCGTTCTGGGTCCCTGCATTAGTGGTCTCTCCTGTGGCAGCAGCAGGTAATTTTTGGCTTCATCAACCAGGTCTCTGAAACAACAGAATCACAAGTATCAGAGTGCATGTGATGCAAGTCATAAACCATTGTGGCATATTGTAAATGTATGTCATTCAAGGGTTCTACAGACGGAACCCACCTGCACTCCTCATCACTCTTAATGAGGGGATCTGAACCCACGGTGCCCACCAGAAACTTGGGACTGAGCAGCGGCAGACGGACATGTTGCAGGACCTGTACAACACACGAAATCCATCTAAATCCCCCAAAGTGTCCTTAAACTAGGGCAGATTATGTTGTAATATTAAACTTAATATAGAGAAATGATGTGTGGGCTTGTGCACTAATGGCCACACTGGCTGCAGCAGCTGGGATGGTTGTGTTAGCACTTCGAGAAACAAACCTGGGGCAGCTGCGGTCTGCGCTCCTGGATGCTGTATTTCACCCAGGCCATCACAGCATTGAAAACCTGCTCCTCGCTCCGCACGTTGAGCTCATCGCTGGAAATGATGTCAATCAGCTGGTTTGCTGGCAGCAGCATGAATTCTTCACTTTCCATGACCTAACAAAGAGCAGAGTAAAACAGTCAGCCAGCAGCTTGACCACAAGTAGAGGCCAGTGTATTCCAATTCTCTACAAATCACTCACAGTAAATCTAATTAAATATATAAATGTGACCACAAAGTGCCATAATCATTACACTGCAAATCATTTATATCAGTAACAAATCAAACTGATGATTTACAATAGACTTCCTCCCAAGTGAAATCAGGAATAACACAGTTGTAATAATATATTATTAATAACATTAATAAGGACTGTGACCTATATAGATTTGGCAGTATACTGGTATTTTGCATGATGGCTCAATGGTAAGATTCAAGAGTCAAAACGTCTGCTGCCCATCATCAGCATTAAAAACCATTATCATAATTTAAGTACCACCAAAATTCATGTGTGCCACTGGTTTGCAGAAAGTGCAATAATTGAAAGTGTCCACCAGATGTAGCTGTTTGACCTGGAGGAATTAGCTGAGCTAATTAACAAACTGTGGTTTGAGTCAGACTTCGATAGTTGTTGTGCAAAACATATTTTGCAACTTTCCGTTGTTGGTTTCTAGATGTCTAGAACTGACAATATAAGTTCAAAAACATAAAAAGCTACATGAGGCCAAATGTATAAAAATACGAAGCAGTGCTAAAATGGAGACATTGATGTTTAGAATCATGACTGAATAGACTTCCATGTTTTCAAACCAAATTGAAATGACACTGTGAACAGAACAACAAATGTCTTAGTTACAACGTGTACACACTGTGAGGCTTGTAATGTGATTGCATGTACACATGCTATAAGAACCAGTTGTTCACAGGCACAGGATCCATGCTATAGTTTGAGTTTTGGACATACATTTTCTATGTACTTACCTCTTGAAAATTGTGCTGGGTAAACTTGTCTGCAATGCGGAGCAGCTCGCGGCAGGAGTGTGTGTCGGCGAAGGCCCTGATGCCCAAACAATTGGAAGGATCTAGCTGCCTCTTGAGGAACTCGCAGCAGGCCTCCTGGATCTCAGCCAGCTGGAGGAGGCAGGCAGCAGGGAGCAGTGTCTGCACATTCCCCTCCTCTACAGTGACCTAAAGAGCAATAAGGGCAGGACATCACAGATCTGTTATATAGTTTATCATAAGGCTACAAGTAGCAGGGCGACGGTTGACATGTCATCATCTGAGTCAAAGAACTCATCATCAACTTTTTACTGCCCCCCACAAGCCTCCTGAAGGCCACCTCACAGACATCCTGCTATATCCTTTCTTGTATCTTATTTGAGATATATTGGTATACTGTGCAACACTAATGCAATCCAGTCAATAGTGTCTTGTGGCATTTTGCAAGCATTCATATTAATGCAAGCAAAAAAGCACCAATCCCTGATGCCAAACCTTTATAAAACATGATGGTAGTGTTACCTGGGAGGTGTAGGCAAAGTCAATGAGCAGCTCCATAGCCCTCTCATCGATGTCACGGATAACCACCTCAGTCTGTCTGCTTTCTGCCAGCTCGCCAGTAAACATTGCCCTGTGAAGAGTATTAAAGTAGATCATGAAATGTAATGTTACAGCCGGCTCTCAAATGTACCCCAACTGCTCTGCAATGCTAATTCCTTGAGAAATTGATAAATTCCCCAATAAAACTCTGGGTACCTGAAGTAGGGGCTGCAGGCAGAGAGGATAACACGATGGGCATAAATCTTCTTGGCGCCCACCACCAGCACCACGTCACAGAGCTCACGGTGTTTCCTCAGCAAGTTGATCACCTCCAGGGTCTGCCGCGGGTGTTTGTCTGAGACGTAGGGCATGCGTGCAGGCTGGGGGACCCCTTCAGGCAGTTTGTTGGGGTCCCCCAGAGTACAGCGGCTGGTGATGTCCATTCCAGTGGCGTCTTGGCGTGCGCTGGTGACCCTTGACATTATCCAGATATGCAATCATTAGGTGAGTAAATATACTTCAGTTCACATCTTGTTGAACCGATCAGGTGAGTTGGTTCTGTCAAAATAAAGGTGGAGGGTTTGGATACATTTTTGTAGGATGTCATGTGGATTACAAACTGCTCTAAATGCAGCAGAGAGAACTATGTGAGGAAAGATTTATTAATTTTGTGGGATTAGATATAAGAAGAAAGGAATTCAACATATTTTTCTTTTGTGATTATAGCAAAGCAAAAAAACACTGGGTTCTCCTACATATGGAAAATGCAAACAGAAGGAAGGTTTCAGTTAGCTAAAAAAGTATATAAGAACACCAATGTAATCACAATACTAATTAACACATTTTAAATGGTAGATCTAACAATCAGGGAATTTACCACAATATACTATGAAACCAGTAATTTTATTTCATCCCTAATCATGAGACAAGAATTTACAACTAGTCCTAATGCCCTATATCTATTTTCCTGTAGTAGTCCTTCTGGTAATACATTCGATGGAGTTCTATTTTTGGGTTCTGGACCTGGATTTGGTTTCGGGTCCACACTAGTTTATTTTTTACTACACACGTTTTACTAACACTATAAATGGAACACTATTTTCTGCTCAACATCCTTCTTTTACCTAACTGGCCATCAAGCCATTAACCTGCCAGAGGACAGACACTGACCACAGGCTTAAATTAAAAGCAGAGCTGTGGTCAGACCCACCCAGTCCTCCGGGGGTAGGTGGAGGGGGGTTCTTTGTGGAAAAGACTAGTCTTCAAGGGGGAACTGTATTGGTTTGTCTTGCACACAAGATTAATTGGTACCAGCAGGACGGGTGTCAAAGATTGAACACATTGCATTAGTGGATATTTGTGATCGTTGTTGTGAGGAAGTCTTGAGTTTTGATCAAAACGACTTCCCGTTTAATGGTGGAGAGAGACTCTGAAACACAGATTTATAATTCTGCAAAAGATCACACACACACACTCCTCCAAACGTCCACACCTACCTGCGCATTGGCTTTGCGTCCATGCACTGAAGAACAATGTTTGGTCTCACACCGGGACGTTAATCTACAAAAGTCAATAAAACAAATTAGACTTTCTTGGTAGTCAGTGTAGAAATTTAATATGAAGTCAGCAGCATTTACTGGGGACCAGGCTCAAAGAAATACACTTGATCTATTTACCTCCAGTGAGTCATTATTATTTTTAGACACACCTGTACAATCTATTGTGATCAGACACAGTCACCCTGCCTTTGTAAAGTTCATGAGTGATGTTATTTTTTTACAGTCAGGCAAGTGTTCGATCAACTCTGCTGCTTCGGGGACTGAAGTTTGTTTTGGTTACTGTTTCCCATCTTGTATGTAAATGAGGGAGAGTGTATAATAAAACCTTTCAATAAAATTAATCTGAAAACAATGACCACAGATCTGGTACTTCAGTTTTTCTACACAGACACAAAAACAGAATAACCACAACAAGCAATGTAGCATTGATATATCTTGCATGTCATGGGGGGTATGATTTACTCAACGTGCATAGACTCCTAAGCAATATTAAAAGTAATATCTCCATAGACAACAATATATAAAGAACAACAGTTAAAGATCTGCATTGAATGATCTTTAAAGGATAGGATTAAGAATTTGGTTTAAAGTCTTGAATTGCTCAGGAATTTTCTCATCAGCTGAGTTCCTCTTTAAAATAAAAACACGTTTACAATAAATAGTAAGAATCGTTTTTTTCTGAAATGGAGGGGCAGATGAGCCTTATGTGACTGATTGGGTTGCGATCATACAAACTCATGCCCGGAGGACCGGCATTCTATGCAAATCAGTAAAAAATTTACTCGCCCAAAATATATTACAATATGATAAGAGATAAATTAAGCTGTAATAAATAATCCATTTTAGAGATTACGTTAGTACACCATTAAATCAGAGTGTTTCACCTAGGTGTTCAATTTGAGTTGCATGCTATCTAATACTGTGTCAAACATTTCAGACGACTGCATTTCCCTATACTTTAAATGAGCTTGTTGTATTTAAGTATTAAGAGGATGAATGTGTGGTTGAGCTGTATTGTAAGGGTGCCAGTGAGTTACTGGGAGCCTATTTTACATGATTCTTGCTGTTCTGGGTTTGTACCCTCATAGATGAATGCACTTCTGGTAAGTTGCTTTGGATAAAAGTGTCGGCTTAATTAATGTAGTGTATTTTCTCCTGTTCTGTTGTGATTCAAATAGGAATCTTCTAATAACCATTGCTTCATCATTGATGTAATTGTCTATTTGACACTGAAAACAGATTGGACTCCAAACTAGCTGCTGACAGACTTTACAATGACAGTATAAACATGATCACAGATTAGGATTCACTACTGTTGAACAAGATCAGATGATCACTTAATGCTAACATCCGCTTTGTGTCAAAATGTCTCATGATGGCTGCTTGTGTTTTATTTATTTCTATCCAGATAAAGTATTCCCATGACTATCAACTGGCTTAAGATAGACTGAGCGATTGTTGTTAGCAATCAAGCAGATAGACAGATCCCGGGTGCGCACTCTGCCTGTCAGTTAGCTTCTTATAGATTCCAATGGCTTGCTACTAATGAGGATTCACTGAGATGTCTTGATAGTTGCAACAGAAGCCAACTTGTTAAATAAGAGAGACTGAGTAAAATGACCAGACTTAGTAGTGAGCTAGCTAAACTAGCCGAGGATGTCGGGAATGCTATGTGCTGTAGCTAGCCCCGAGGCAGTGGATCCACAGGCGAGTCTATCTCAAAACACAACAACAGCCTGACATTAACTTCACACAACATAACAATAGGTTAAGGGGGTGATTTTCTTAGCAGAAATGTCCAGGTTGGTCGAGGGGGAGTCTCAGCATCAGGTCAAATATATAAACTGTAATGCTAACGTGAACTAAGTTAATGTTAAGGCTTCAGAAACGCCCGCTGGTAACACAGTTAGCAGTGAGAGCTAGCTGGCAGGGAGAAGATACGGTAAAGATTGTGTTTACCTTATATTTCCATCCTCACGACACGTTAAAGCCGCCCAGGTCGCTAATGTTTACAGTTTTAATGTCGGCTCGACACTGGGGGCTTTTCTTCCTTGGTTATATGCGCATGCCAAATGCCAAACGCCACTTCCGGACCACTCCTTTTCAAAATAAAGGTATGGCATGACGTCATTTTGCGGTATACCTGCAGACTGCGGATGCGAGTTCAATAATGACATTAAATATTGGTTATGTTGAGTGTTATTTCATGAAGCACGCTTTGTTTGTCTACACCTGATCTATATGTGAAGGTCAGGTTATGTTTTATGGGCAATTAATGCAGACAACCAGGTCATTTATGAGCATTGATAGTAAAATACAAAAATAGTTGGGACTAATAATACTGTGTCATTTTGATGGTTGTCTTAGGTAATTCAATTTGATAATACTCAAAACAAACTGTTACACAACTGCTTCACTATTTTCATGGCCGCACTGACTCTACAGGGCCCAGAGTAAAACCTGAGCTGATGGGGCCCTTTAACCCAGATTTTGCAGGCTCCTCGCATGTTCGTCGGACCATCATCTAGCTTTGCACCAAAGTTCACCAAACACTGCTGCCCCAGTTTTAAATTAGATTGTGCTAAAGCGACAAAAGGATTGACAACACAACCTACTTTGAGGAAGTGAAGATATCTATAGGCCTGGACATGAGCATCCCATAGGTGACTAACAGATCTGTTTGGATGAATTAAGCGGCTGCTTGTTGCTCATGCACATATGGCTCACGATCAGCGTGCTAAAGGTCGAAACAAACGGGAAAACGACCCCATTATGACCGTCATGTTCTATTTAACTGAATTCATCCAATTGTTCAAATGTGGGTAAAAAAATGAATAAACTGTAATGACCTGTTCACGTTCAAAATATATGGATGACGGCAGTTTACTTTGTGATGCAGCAGAGGGCGCTCCTTGACTTCACTATCAGCTACATCGATAGTGGTTGAAGTCAGAACCATTTCACTTTTTGCACACTTCACTATCACTATCAATCTATCTATCTATCTATCTATCTATCTATCTATCTATCTATCTACAGTTAGATGTCAAATGATGCTGAAAATCTTAAAATAACCAATTCTATAATTTTGCAAATTTATGACACATCTGCCATAAAGGTTTCTTGAATGTCAGTAATTTATAGAAGCACCCCCAAGCACCAATTACAGCTACCACCTCCGTACAGTTGGATTTAGGTTGTTCCCCTCATTCGTCCCATCCTATTCAGTCACATGGGATTTGTAAGGCCATGATCTGACAAGCTGTATTGCCATGTTTTTCATTCAGTTGAATCTAGTTTTTTTTAATGCTCATTTTTTTTCTTCTTTTATCTGTTTTCATAACCACCAAATTTAATTGAGGATTTTAAATGATGTTATTTGGGGTTACGTTTGGTTTATTGCGGATTAGTTTTATATTAAAATTTGGGATATTGTTTCTGTCAATATTTTTATCAGGTCCTTTGTATACAGTAAGGTTAGTTGTTTCAATGCAAATTATTTCCACTTATTAGTGACACTGCCAGCAGTTATCTGATCAGTTCTCTAATCTCAGCTGACATCGCAGCTGTTTAAGATTAAAACTTGTCTTTATGACATAACTTTCAGTTGTGTTTTGATCTCTTCAGGTCTTGTTCCACTAAGAGGTCAGCCATTAAATCTGATACATATTCACCATATTGTCTTTTAAGACAAGGTCACTGTAAACCTTCAGAAAACCAGTGATTCTCTCAAATCATCGGTTTATTCTCATAAGTAGCCAAGTTGTCTGCCTTGCTCCCTCTTTCCTTCTCCCGTCCCCATTTCTGGGTGCTGGGCGGTCAATTGTCCTGGGCCCTTGGCCTCCATGTTTGTCAGTGCAACTGCAAATGCCATGGATCCTGTGGATGTGTGAATGATGTGTTTGTTTTGGCCTCTTGTGTGGTCTGTCTTCTTTGCGGGTTTTCATGGTGGAGAGGTTTGTGTGTGGCTCATAATCTTGTTGCCATTCTGTGCACACATCTGTTGCATGTTTGTTCATCCTGGAAGTGGGATGTGTCATTGTTTCCCCATCCTCAGGTTTCTTCCATTTCATTCAAGTTTTGATAACTAAAATGTACTTGACAGAATGTAGGACAACCCATGTGTAGTGTTTATGTAAATGCCTGTGCATGTTCATCTTGTCAATTAGACAAAAGACTAAGAATAATGTTTCAGTCAATGTACCTTCTCCAGTGGTTTTAATACACAGTATAACCAAATGCTGTATTTCTAGTAGTCTTTACAAAGAGAAATTATTTGTTTCACACTTGTAAATGTCATAACTGATATTTTCTCAGTTACATTTAAACAAAAGTTTTACAGAAAATCTCATATTTTCCAACAAAGTGCCTCATTTCATATTCTCCAAATAAATTAAATTTATAACATAACATCTTAAATCAAGTTTTACATAAAGTTTCATCCCAAGAAACTCAACAATTTACTTGATATTTTCAACCTACTCTCACCTGTGAATCCCTGTGTGAATGAATGACTTTAATTCAGTGACTTAACAGTCACACAATTGTTCTCTTTTGAATGTCTACTCCCAGATTGGTCAGTGAAAATGTTATTGTTTATAGCTGTTCATTTGCTAATGTTAAAGAATAAATACTCTTTTTTTTTAAACCAAGAAATAGGAGTTGCTTCTTCTTCCCATCAGATCTTCATCAGTTTTCAGGAACTCATGCATGGCTGACTGGCAGCTGTGTCATGGAGTGGGACATAATTGGCTGAAGCAACAATGGATCTGGAGTTTGGACTGGGCAAGTAAAAAGAAACAAAAAATAAATAGATTTATTTAAAATCATAATTTTACAGTTATTTCCTATACAATACATACTGAAACAATTGCATTATGCTATCTCACAAACGTATATGTAATTTGCCTGCATTAGTTTTACATTGACACTAGACAAAGACACAGATGATTCAGAATGTAACACCAAGTTAGCTGTGTCTGGATGCATCTTTTGTGACATAACTCTTGGTATGGATAATAAAGTGTGAGTGTGTTTCTTACCGTCCATGTAAGTCAATGTAGTAAGGAGCGGTGTGTCTGGGGATATAAATGTTGTATATTGCAGATCCTCCATCAAAGGTGGTGTCAGTTGACCAGGGACCAGTGATGTCATCATCGACGAGGAAGAAGGATGTGGGCAGACATGTTTCTTTTGACGAGCTCGGCAGTTCTGAAACCACACCTGAAGGTGGGAGAATGATTTAGGTGGTTAAACCATACACTACTTCAGCCCTTTTCACACAAACACATGCCTAAACAATATATTTGTGCATGAGACATTAACATGTCTTAGTTTTCCCACTGTTAACAGATAACACAAGTGAAAATCACAAGTCTCCCTGTTCATGAAGCTTCTTAACTTTTTAATTCACAAATAAAAATAAAACCTGGTGGTATTACAATATACAAATACAGCTTTATATAATAATACTAAAATCATATTGATTATATAATAAAAGTATCTGTCAGGCACATCTCAACTGGCTCATTTCAGTGGATTGATTGACAGTGATTGTAAGGACTTATCCAGTTTAAAAAACTTTACCAAACAAAGCAATTATTCTTCGGACCCAACTTCTGAGAACTGTCAGCATGTTTGAATTAATTAAATCCCATAAGAACACCTCTTCTCGAGTAAGAACACTCGTTTCACCTGAATAACTCTGCGGCTGAGACCAGTCATCTCTGCCAGTTTCTGGAGAGTCTGGGCATTTGGGTTGTTGTCTTTAGCAAACTGAGTTTGCATTATCTACAGATACAGATGAAAGAAGGGGACAGGTTTATATGGTTCACAATATAGTCACAGTTGAGGAGTATTAAAGTTTAGAAGAGAACTGCCCAAAGTATTTTACTGTTGTGGAAGTCAATCAGATTTACTATATACACAGACACCCACATCCCTATTTGGCAATACCTGTAACTGGTCAACAGTGAAGCTGGTCCTGGCCCTCTTAGCAGGTCTTGGCATGTTACTGGAATCATCTTTGTCTGCCAACTCATCCTCTGTTTTGGGTTGCTCTTTTAGACAAGACAAATAGTATGTTACCAAAATCGGGATGTTTTGACATGTAATACTCACTTAAGGGTCCTGTTTCACATCGGTTCCTCCTGTTGGCATCTTTCAAGTCTTAAAGCCATAAACTTGTAAAGTGACATCAAAGACATAAAGATCCATTGACTTTATACGTACTGGGAAGAGTTGACTGTCCAGTATTCAGACAATGCTAGGGCAATTAAGTGTAAAATTGAATGACTTTTTTTAGCACACTTACCATTTTCTTTAGCACGTTTGATATTCTCCATCATAATATCATAGTGTGGCCGGCAAAAGACCCTGTTCTCGAGAAATCCACATTCCTCTCCAGTGGACAGCTGGCGTTTACAAGAGGTGCAGGAAAAACAGGCCAGGTGGAAGGTGCTGCCTCGTGCCCGACGCACCCAGTCAGTAGAGTGTATGTTACGGCCACAACGAGCACAACGAGTCCCATACTTCCTGAAAATTAAAAAAGAAAACAAAAAAAAACAGGAATGGGTGGAGTGTGAGAGCTAACAGTCCCAATCATACATTCAAAACTTAAAGAAGCATTAAATAAAATGTTGTTTGTATCCTGTCTTCCAGTATATCAGAAATCAGACCTGCGGAAGAACATGCAGCCCTCAGATTTTCCCCTTTCAGCAGACCTTGTCATACAAAAAATTGTTTTCCTGTCTTCTGATGTATTTTGTTGATTGTGTCCTATTGGAAATTCCAATATATAATTGTCTTCCTTTTAATCACATACCATACAAAATGCATGTTTTCAAGTGCACTCTTTGCCACCATTATTCTCCTTAATTAAATGATCAGGTATTATAATATGTATTTAATGAGTCGTCAAAAATAATTAATCCAGATTTTTTTTTGCTGGAGATAAATTATGCTATAGCTGTGACTGACCTGAAGTAGTCAAGTTTGCAGAAAACCTGTTTATCTTTGATGTAGCAGCTCACGTGTCGCCCCAGGGATGTTTTACACACACTGCATGAGAGGCAGCGCACATGCCAGCAAAAGCTGTTTACCTGAGGGGGAAAAAAATAAGATTACAACAAAATGGTTTACTGTGTAACATATAGTTTGGCAATTATATAATACCACATGTGAAATTCACCCATTTATGTATATAATTGCATACCATTTTTCACACATATATATATAAACACATGGCCTTTTACGTTCATATTCATTTTGTATACCATACCTGCCTATATACACATAGCCAATTGTATATGCCTATATAGTGTTCATTATTGTGCAATCATCACGGGCAACTTCTCTTTACTTAAGAACATTTCCCTACAAACTATATTTCCTTAGTCAAAAGGTGTTTTGTTGCATGTTTATTTGACACAAACACACATATATATTTATTTTTCCATTCAGTGCCTTTTTTGTCGTGTTGTCCTTTGTAGTTTTTTTTAACCGACTGGAGATGAATAAAGTTTTCATATTTATTTAGAATTTTGAAAACATGGCTTACAACCAGGTTTATGTTAATCTCAATTTAGATTAAGCAGACCAAATAAAAACAGGTAGCAGTATAGGGAACTTACGTGAGGAGTAATACAAAAGGTTAATATACAAGTCAAGACAACAGTGGCACTGGGTACACGGATGCTTCCTTCTTGGCCTTATAGCTTCCTCCTAGTTAGCGACAATCAAACTTATTTGACAGTGTAGACATTATGTCGATCTGACCTTGAGCAGGTACCGGTCAACTATCTCCTGGCCGCAGGAGGTGCACAGGGTTTTCCCCTGCAGGGAGGACACAGCGTGGACGGAGGAGGGGGAGGACGAGGAGAGGGAGGAAGGCGAGTAGGAGTCTTCCTCGAAGATATCGTCAGGCCCGGAGGAGCCCTGGTAGAATAGAGACCCCAAAGTGTAAAGAGAACCTTCAAAACACACTTCTCTATCGTAAAATGAGAAACAGAGTATCAGTAAGATGTCTGAAACTACTCAGCTCGGGTCGGTTCGGACGGAGTTAGTTAAACAGCGCAAAATGCTACACACAGGTTCCTGTGTAGTTACTTGGCGGCACTTTGAAGTGCGCAAACTCTAATTTGACTGAAACTCTCAACATTCGGTCTCCCCACTCCCACGGACCCACATAACAATGTCTCACGTGGAAACTGAAGCATAAGTGTTTAACATGGAAGCGGAGATGAACGTGTTTCGCGTGGAAACACCTACTGTGTCGACACAGACGTGTCCGCGCAGCAGCTCGGTGAGCACAGCCTCTGTTCTCCTTTCGTCCCCCGACATGCTGTCAGACACTGGCACGCGCGAACCGAGTGATGAGCAGGTAGGCTAACGTCATCTCCATGACAACCACTGAGGTCAGCCCACTGCCCCAAAACAGGGAACTCCTGGAAAACTTTCAATTCATCCAAACTCCTTTGACGCCTAGCTCTGCTCCTGTTTATTCCACGCGCCGCCACATTTAATGTACAAACACGACCGCGCACAGCTCTGGTTCACATGCGTCGCTTCGGGTCGGATGTCGTGGAGGGGTTCTCCTCTATTTTCTACCTGTGCTCGGCAGGTGCACGTGTGCGGGGGCGCGGACAGCGGGGGGGCGCGGCGGCCCGAACGCGCTCAAAGCTGGACTTAATAAAAGTAGATTGCGTTGACAGCAGCGCACGTGCAGATGATGAGTAGGACGGGACGGTTCCGGTGACGCTCGTGCAGGTCGTGTCTGTATGCTAACAGCGGCTAAAGGGCAGCAGCTGTTACCGACAGTAAAAAAGCAAACTAACACCCAAATAACAATAGATAGCACACGTTTAAAAAAGATTCAAAATATGAATCTTTTTTAAACGTGTGCATTATATTTAGCTAGAACGGGTCAACATGCATTTGCTAAGTAGCCAGTAAGCTACATTAAAAGTGATTACTAGCCTGCACCCCTATAAAGAAGGGACCTGCTGGCCTAACTTCACTAAGACTTTCTGCCTCTATTCACCAGCAGGAAATAATATATTAAATTGTATAAAACTGCTGCTTTAAGAAAAGGCTGATGATATGTCACCAAAATCAAAAACACTTTTAGTTATTTTATGAAACTAAACATTTAGTTTAGTGAAACTAAACGAAAGTAATGATGAAGTTAGTCGTGCAATAAAATATCAGTGACATGAGGACATTTTTGTTTTAAACTGCTGTAAAATTCAACTACCAAAGTACGTGTCTTCAAAGTTTTAATTAATGAAACAAGTTCTGAATCATAAATTATTTATGTAAAATGTAGGAGTTGTATAATTCTTGAGAGAATGGAGATGCGAATTATCACCAAGCACAGAAAAAACAAACGAAAATATTATAGTTAAAGAAAAAAGTTGAAGTTGTTTTCGTGAACGTGACATGCAGGTCACTCACCACACTATTGGCGACACTGAGGTGGAACATCTTCCCGCAGCCTCCGCTCGCTGCCGCTGCGCATCCCTCTGCAGCCAGGTGTTGATGCGGCACAGCGGCCAGATGTTTTTCTGTTAGTCCACTGTGTTGCAGCTCGTCACACACCTCCGGTTCGCTTCTTGTTCTGAGGAGAGCCGCGACCTTTCCATTTAAAGCAGCCCCCTGTGCGCCTCCCACCCAGACGGCCTGGACCCGCCCGCCCTAGGGACACGTCTGGGTTCATATTGTGAGGGGATAATGTGTAGGCCTAATAATGACTAGTCCTACTTATTATTTTAATAACAACAAAGTGTAATTATAGGCTTTTCAGCACTGGATCAAATATATATATATAGAGAGAGATATTTGTCAACAGATATAAACTATAGGCCTATGCGTGTATTGTTATATTCTCCACAGCCTTATAAAACTGCAGCTCTTTAAAAACGAAAGAAACGAATTTTCCTGTGAGTGACACAAAATCCTTCTTCTCAGTGTCTCTCATGTTATTTAGTTTTCTCGCCATCAGGGACATTATGAACACAGAACCGGTTATGTTTGGGGAATGATTAGTATTTGTTTAGTCATCCACACTGTCTGTGCAGCACAGCTAAACCTGTTAATTTCAGTCTTTGTGTAGATGCGTATTCCAACAACATAGGTTTCATGGGTAAATTGTCTGAGGCTTGGAAATATTATATTTTTTGACATGCAAAAAAATAATAAACTCCTGCACAGTGTCAACAGTGTAAATATTTAGGACCAACAGATTTTTCATCAAATGTTGAGCGTGGGGAGTTGATATTATTTTGTAAATGACACTTTTTTTCCAACCTTGAATAATGCTCAATAATCTGCATCTTCATATTCTCTGAATACAAAGGCTATTTAAAATCCATGAACTGTATTGAACAGTTTTTAGAACACCCATGATTTAAGGCTGTAAGCATTTGGTCTTGGTGAAGAGGGGGTCGCCAGCACACAGTGATCTCCCCTCTCTGTAAAAGACGGAGTGCTGTGTCAAACTGTTAAGTGAAGGTGATGGCAAGCCAAAGACCGGGGGTCAAAAAGGCATGAATGAAAACATTCTCGGAGGCCATTTTGTGGATGGCATGTTAAGAGACTGGGTCAGAAATCTCAAGGGTATTTATGTCTGTAATCCAATAGCCCAGTCCCCCAGCTTGTATTTATAATAAAATGAAAGATCTGAAAGTGTGGGACAGAGTGTGTTTAGACCTCAAAGAGAAAACATAACAGGGTTTCAAATCTGAAACTGAAATAATTAACAGAATAAATATGATGTTTTGTATCTAGTTCGAAAACAAAAGAAAGAATAAAGAGGATGATGAGCTTCACTCTGAATGTTGAGATGCAACCATTCTGTAACTTGTGTGCAGCAATTTCAGGACTTTCAGTACTAAACATGATTTTCTATTTATTCTGCAAAAACCTACACCTACAAATGTCTATATAATACATAATGAATAAACTCAACACATAATAAATAACAAAATATTAATATATAGTATATCAAAATGAATAATATTTTCTATTAATCAAACCAATGGGTTAAATTTGAGAATAAACTTTGATTTATCTCAGCTGTTAAATTTGTGTAATTATCACAGTTTGGTTTGGTTTAGGCACAAAAACTATTTAGTTAGGTCTAATAGCTACTTCCTTAAAGTTACATGACCTTCGTCATCAGGGTTACAATAATAAACTCAGATATAAGACTGGTGATGGATAAAATAAATAACATTTAAACAGGAAACAAACCCCCCTGGTTCTGTCTCATGTGAAATTTTGTTTTAAATATGTTGTATCATTAGCGCCACAAATTAACAAAATATTATTGAAAAATATTGTTTTAAAATTCTTTGTAATCCTAAAAGATTAGAAAAAAACCCATCTAAAATTACCTAAATGAGTATCAAAACTGCTGGAAAGTATTTTTTGGACATCAGTTCACTGACCATTTATTGAACCAGGGTCCTTGTTGGTTTCTCAGTTTCTATGCATGCCATGTGAAGTTGCAGCCAATGGGGGCCCAACAGTTTTTGCTCAAGGGCCCCAGCAGGTTAAGGAAGCCCTGCTTGTGGCAGACGACTCCACTCCTAATCCAGGCTCTTCCCAGTGTTTGAGGGTTTGGGACAACACTCCTCAAAGAAAGCATCTGCTGATCCATTCAGATCAACAGAGGCAGCTGCCACATCAGCTGATTAACACCATGGCAACAAGAGAGATGCTAAATGTGAATTTTGTTTTTTTGCTTAGTGCAGTTATATTTTCCTTTAGTTAATAAATAATGGTTAATTGATGGTGCGGCTGCTCAAAATCCGACTCCTATTATGGTCGTAAAGTGTAATAGTTTATGGCATAATTGCTGTAGACGGGGGAAATTTTCCTTAATTCCCAATAGTTTAAAATTACCTACAGGTTAGGAAGCTTTGAATACTCACACCTGCTCCTTTCAGAGAATAGTGGGTCATTTAACTGTCAGCCTATTAGTGAGCATGAACACTTTTTAAACAATCAGTCACAAGACATCAGACAGGATTAGATTATGTTAGCACTGATCAGATGCACCAGGTATACTGTGCGCAGCCTATTGTAAATTTCCAACATTTACTCTTAAACCTTTCTTTAAACAAACATTGGTGTGACTCTTGGTGTGAACATTATTTAATAACAGAAGTGCAGCTGAGTCTTCCATCTTCTGAATTGCACGTTTATCATGTTGACGTCAGCGTTCGTGAGCAGCGGCAGTGTTTGTCCGTGGGCTTGGTTTCCCTCTTCAGCCAAAAACAATCCCAGCATCCAACAAACACACAGCTGTTTGTGGTGTAAACCCACACCCCAAATTGCTTTAGTTTGACCACGATATTCTTTGGCTTATCTTACTGCTTGTAATACATAACAAATGCATGAAGGCATGTGTGTGTGTGTGTGTGTGTGTGTGTGTGTGTGTGTGTGTGTGTGTGTGTGTGCGTGTGTCTGTGTGCGTGTGTGTTTCTGTGTGTGTGTGTGAGTGTGTATGTGTGTGTGTGTGTGTGTGTGTGTGTGTGTGTGTGTGTGTGTGTGTGTGTGTGTGTGTGTGTGTGTGTGTGTGTGTGTGTGTGTGTGTGTGTGTGTGTGTGTGTGTGTGTGTGTAAGTTCATCTGAGATTACTAAAAAAAATGCCAGGGAGAGTTGCTGCTAAAAGATTGAATGTGTTCGTGCATGGAGTTTTTGAATCGAGAAAGAGAAGGTGAGATCTCCTTCCATTGCTTGTGTGTGTGTCTTTGTCTTGACAAATATATTGATTGCAAATATTTATCAGACATTGAAAACATATACAATGTAGTATGTTGTACAGTAGATAATGATACCAAGAATGGACCTAATAGACTAGATTATACATACAGTATAGTATGACTGTGTATTCTGAAGTCTTTAGTAATGTTTCATTCCAATCCATTTCCTCCGTAGTTCAGAAATTTTGATATGTCTCTTAAGATTTTGGGTCGTCCAGTTAATATTTATCCACCTGAATCGAGAACAACTGGACCTGATTGTCGATACTTGAAGTCGTTGAACTTCTTATTCAGTTCAGAACTGAATGAAACATGAAGTTGTTTGCTGGTATTAAATCAAGCTGCTCATTATGGCAAACAATGGATCTGAATCAAACACTTGTGGCTATTGAAAGCTACATGAGTCATGTGACCCACATTGTTTTAAGGGTTCTGCTCTCACCCTTAAAAGGCAAAGAGTTATTTTTCACAAGTTTTAAAATAAAAAAAAACGGTGCCATGCAAGGGTCAGGATCTGTGGACTAGATAATTTTATTCTAAATAATCAAATAAACAATATAGATCCAGGGAGCTACATCACTAAAATAATGTGCATGCTCTGATGTTTCAATAGCAACACTTCAATAATACTAATAATGTCATATAAGTCAAAGAGGATATAATAAAGACTTTTACTTTTGATGCTGATTTCTATTGTACACTTAACACTTAATAATTTATAATACTGTTATAAATTATATTTATATACTTTTGAAAGTATATAAATACTTTTGAATAATTACATAAATGATGAATTACAACAATCTTTCATAAATATGCATCGGCCTTGTCTCCCTTTGAAGAGAAAAAGGGTTTTCATCACATGGCAGCTGTAGCTTGACAACTTTTCTGTCCACACAGTCCACAATTTTTAGTTTTTTAGTGGAATGAATCTAGTTTAATACATCAGTTTAATACATCAGTATATTGATCATGAATAACAATAATTTGATGCAATAACAGACATTATTACGCTGAACACTAGTAAAACTCCACACCGCAGAGATTACTCACAGCTTCAAAACTGCATCTGTCATTTGATTTACTGTGAAAAGCATGTTGTTATTGGTGCTGACAGACTTTAATCCCCTCCCTTTTTCATCAAAAAAACTATATCATATTCTGAGTGTAGTTATAAATATTTAACTTGTAATGAGTGAGTTTCTTGATCTGCATCTCCACCTGTTGGAGTTTGCATGTTCTCCAAGTGCCTGCGTTTTTTACTCCCACAGTCTAAACACATGCAAACTGGATGTAACGGGACACTCTAGATTGTCTGTAGGTGTGAATGTCGATGAGGATGTTTTTATATGTAGCCATTGTCAGACTGCACTCTAGAGGATGTCTGCACAATTGGGTCCGGACTCTCTCCTGAGTTTCAACAATGCAGCATGTCATCCTGAGATTTTTTTTATTTTTGCACCTGCTGCATGTAAGAAATGTGACGAACCACTCACTTGCTATGAATCCTGTGGAGAATCTCCTGCAGTGTTCTCACATCGGCTCATTCGGCCATTCTCCTGAGTTTTTACTGGGGGCTGGAAGAAGAAACTCTACAGAAAGTCTTTCAGGCTCTCACATGGACATTTGTGTTCTCACATACAACTACTCTAGAGAATGTCTGGAGATCCTGTAGTCCAGTGCTGTCTGTAAGCAGCATCAGCCATTTGATGAACTGCCGAAGTGTCCAGTGTGTATTTTGCCCTGAGATTGGCTACAGCCACCACATGACCCTCAAAGGATAAGCAGTATAGATAATAGATGGATTGATGGATGTGCATATCAAATATTTGTTCCAATCTTTGCAACAACATCATTTAGTTTTAGGCATATTATATGGTTGCCTGATGAATGCAGCTGAAAACAAGATTGATGAGATTGGTGAGACTGAAACAACCTTTGAGGCTGAGGGCCCTGAAACCTAAACAACCAACATCTCATGTTTTACTTTGTACATTCCACAAGATCATTATTCTCCCAATTGTTTTTAAGAAAATATTTGAATAGTGCAACTTTTATCGTCTCTTGATCCCTCAACAGTATCCTGCGACCCTCTGGGATGTCCTGACTCCTTGGTTGGAGTCCTAGTTTTTATTTTCTATCAACTGAATCACATTTAGATGATTTTATGGCTTTAGAATGAAGAAATCATAACATCTGGCTTTTCAACCTATCTCAATGCGCACATTGTCTTTTACACAACTCTGGATAACACATCTATGACAAATGTGTTTTTGTATAGCATGAAAAATATGAAGTGAAAAATGGCAAAGGCCTGTCGTAGTTTGGTTGTCTGGATTTGTCTGCATGGTAAAACCATTAATGTTATATATTTATTAACTTCCAATATTTTTTGAGAATGAATGAGATAAATCTGTTAGTTTGTCTTCAGCTCTCTGATATGAGAATCAGAGGAACAGCTCAAAGTCGTGTCTGTCAATCTGCTGACAACCTTTGTTAAAAACCAGAAACTTTGAGTCACTCTTGTTATCAGAGAACTTCCCTCACTTCATCTGCCGCGGCACGCACAGCGAGCCGCCACTGTTTTATCAAGTTATATCATAATCACAACAAACCACTTTATGTCTAAAAGTAGACTTCAAAGCTGAAAGGGGGGTAATTTTGGTTTATATTCCTTCTGTTTCTGTTTCTTTATTTCTCTTTGTAATCCACCATCTGTACTTTCTTCCTTCTTGCTTCATTCTTTCAGTTTCCTTCCTCCTCTCTTATATTCTCCCTCTCATTTACCCTCTCCACTTACATTTCACTTAACGTATTTCTCTCCCCCTCTCAGCCCTCCTCCGTCTATCTCTCCATCCATCTCTGTCTCCTGCTCTGGCTGACATGTCTCTGGGTTTCCTGTCTTTTGTGAAACCCTCCTCTCTGTCACATCTTGTTTTCCTCATCCTATCCTGTTTTAATCCAGCTCCTGCCCCCCACCCCCTTGCACAGCAGAGTCACGCTATTGGAGGAAACGGATGAATAGTGGCTGCTGAGTGACAGGTTATTCTGGGCTGACTGTGGAGGTAAACATGGCGAGGTAATGGAGGTAAACATCTGGTCTTTTGATTGGGTGGTACACAAACAATGGCAAAAGGTTTTTTGAAGGGCAGTAATAAAGTCTGGGGTCTTTATCAGAAAACTCAAATTATGTAAGCTTGTCTCCACACTGCTCTCAAAGATGTGAACAATCTCTTTGTTCATGCTCCAACCTGACTCTGGGTCAGTTGTCTGTATCAATATGAATCCACATGGACAAATCTTCTGCCTGCAGGCGTAATTCAAGGGACCTGACGACATGCAGACCGTCCATACACATAAATACTTAGAAAATAGTAAAGTATAATACATCATCATGCAAATGATGGTGGGGATTATGAAATGATAACTCATCTCCTAATCATGTAAGCAGTTGTATCATTGTAAAATGCATAATTTAATCAGAATGCAACTGATTATCCATGTTGCATTCTACGCTGGTAGCAGAGGCTCATTCGAGTTGTTTTCCTCAGGAAGGGGTTCATGTGATAGGAGAATGATCACTGGATCAGTGGAGGCTACAGCGACTAAATCATTGTTTTCAATCTAAAGAGTAGTGTGGACACTCTGCGTATCCGTGTAGAGTTAATGTGTTTTCGAATAGACACATAGAAGTATGAATATTGCATAAAATCAAGAAGTTTTTGGTAGAAGGTTTGTGACATGGGGCCGAGGCAAGGGGTGTTTTTACCATGGTGTCATTACAGTCTACTGTAGCCTATACAGGCAAACATATGGGGTTCTCAAAAAGTTGTCGTTACTGTCTCTGGGGCCCCTTTCTACTTAGTTTTGAAGTAACATAAAGACACATAAGTAACATAAAGACAATATGCAATAAGCATTTCTGGCAAAACTTGTTATGTCGGTTGTTTTATATAGTCATTTCTCACAGTATCCTTCTGTTGTTGTTTTTTTTTAACATGTTGTATCATATTAGTCTGTGTAGCTATATGTATAGCACCAAATCACGTTATACATAATCTCCAAAAAACTTTATTTAAAACTCCAACAGAACCAGACACAGAGTGTGTGTATGTGTGAGGGGGAAGGGGGGTCTGCCTCGACCGGTTGGCTCGAGATGATGAAAGAAATGGGGAAGAGAGAAGAGGTGAGGGGAGAGCGAAGAAGGAACAGTTTTGAACAGTGACAGTTCTTTGAGACAAACTGAAACTAGTGAACAACTTTACCTTGTCTGTGTCTATTAGCTCCGCAACAAGGATCCGTCATAAGTCTCCCTCTGAATGAAATTTCAGCTTCTCAGATATTATCTCTCTCACCCCAAAACTGGCTTGTGTGTCTCTGTCACAATGTGAGAGCTGCCTCTAGGGCACCCACACTCTTGTGTAAGTAATTACTGTCTGCAATTTATCCACAATCCCAGAGGGAATGTTGGCATTGTTCATGTTGGTTTAATTGAGAAGCTAAAGATCTTTTCATTCATAAACAGTCACACGACATATTAGGAAATAAAAATAGAGTTCAAATTGATTATGTCGGTTTATGTCATTGAAAATGAAACTGACATCAATATCCTGCCTCTGTCAGAAGGTGTTAGGCCAAATGGGACCCACATCCACACAGAGGAAGTGTGTGAGGCCCTGTCAGTCTGGCAGAGTGGAAGACAAGCCTGAGGAGGGAATGGGACCACTCTGCAATTTATTCACACTGCAGGCCAATACAAACATAATACTTAAAGTAGTACTATCTGATCCAGACATGCAACAGGTCTGTTTTCCTACACACATATGCATGCACACACACACACACACACACTGTAATGTTCATTCAACCAGTTTGTGACTTGTGGCATCTTCCTGCCAATCATGTGCAGTCTCAGAAGAATTCCAGCTTTGTCGGACCAGGCTACATTTTTCTGTCTTCAACTGTCCACTTTTATTCATTGGACTGGTTTTGACTGAGGAGGCAAGGGGTTGTCCACTCTAGAGTCAGCGGTTTGAACCCATTATCCCCCATTCCAAGTGTTTTTGAGCAAGATAATGCACCCCAAATTACCCCTGAGTGCTGTGCTGGCAGTGTGTAATTGATGTGGTTGATGTGTGATAGAGAGAGAGCTGCAGATGCGCTGTATAAAGGTGTGTGTGAATGGTTGAATGGTAAAACTTGTTTAATTTTTAATTTAGGTCACCCACCGAGGCAAATGCTTGATCTCCTGAATGTTGGAAAGTTTTATTCAAATGACACCACATGAGCAGTATGGTTAAATAGTAAAAAATGATAGAGAAAATTCCATCAACAGTACAGCCATTGCATTGGATTTGGATCTAACCCCTGAGACTCCACAAGTGTTTTGTGGTCTCAAACACTTCACCGACCCCTCCCTCGGCATACTGGTGAGTGGGGATAATGAGTGAATTTTGATTTTTCTTTGAACTATCCCTTTAAGCTTAAGGTAAAGGAGCAACGGTGCCAGACAGAAATGATGCTGTCTCATCTGAAATTCAAACAACCCCAAATCCCTGGGTTCATAGGTTAAAGGATATGAGGGTGAATGTTGGAGAGAGCATGGGGAGAAGGTTATGGTTTCTTAGGGGAAGTAAGGGGAGACCTCTAGACCCTTTCTGTGTGTTTATATAGTGGTGGTAGGATATCCTGCTACATGATGAAATCATTACAGACCTCTGTAGTCTTGGTTTCTCTGCTTCTCTCTTGGTGTCTGTGTGTGTGTCTGTGTTCCTGTACTTATATCTTTGTGAGGACCATTTTAAGCATAGACCCTAAGGAGTGAGCCCATTTTCAATGGGCTGTTTGACGGTTAATATTTGGTTTTAGGGCTAGAATTAGGTTCAGGTTAGGGTTAAGAATTTAGTTTGGATTGCTAAGGTTAGGGAATTTATTATGTGAGTGTCCTCACTAACATATAAGTACAAACGTGTGCGTGTGTTTATGTGTGTGCACGCACCTAGGGTCAGAAGATCAAAACCCTTTGTCGAAACAAACTGAAGTCAGTGAGCCAAATTAGCTGCAGCCTGCAGATCTTAACAACACAGATTCAAATTTTGTTCAAATTTTCAGTTCAGCTCAGTGTTTTTGTGTGTCTTTTGTTTGTTTGTTTGTTGCCTTCTTTTTGCTGTTGCCAGCAACATATGAAGATCTGTGTGTGCACACAAACACACACACACACACTCACAAAATATAATTTCTCAAATAGAAGACTTAGAGAAGTGCGATGCTTCGGCAGAGATGGTTCTCATAAGAACGTTAATTTGAAAGCTTCATCATCAAGACAATTTGTTTTTGAATATGAAATATGTTATATATAACATTTATTCATTTATTTATTGTTCTGATGTACAGACTCTGACAACTTTAACATTAGCTCACATGAACAGAAAACACGTGCTCGTGCTATGATATATATATCATCGTCATATATTTTCTTCAAGTGATATTCTCGTTCTGTTTTATAGAGTTTTTACTTCAATTCACATATACTAAAACACACCACTTCTTTGTGTAAGAGGCTGAATGTGCCTTATCAAGTGTCACATACAAAAAAGGAAAATCTGAATTTCCTGTGTCTGTGTTTTTCTTGCACTGAGTCTCTTGCACTTGAGATTCTTTGTTATAGTGCTCTCTCTCTAAAGTGCATTTGTGTGTACGTGCAATGGCAAGCCCATTCATACGTTTCCCTGTCCAGCCAGAAGGAAATTTTACATTTGTCACCCTCATGTCCGTCTGCGCACATGTTTGTGTGTCGGAGGAGGTCTCCTTCATTGGCCATTTGCTCTCCGACCGCATAAAAGCAACGTGAAGAGTGCAGAGATGCTGAAAAGCAGATCTACAACTTGTCCAACAATGAGCCATGCATCACCCAGAGGCTTAGTCATACAAACATGGAGTGAAAGAGGAAACCAGAATGAATGGGATGATGAAAGAAAGCTAGACTAAGATGCTGTGAGGCCAGGAATGTGTGAGTTACTGAGTCCTGTGTTTATTTATGTAGAAACTCTCTGAAAAGTGATTTCTTTTTAATACTCTTTCAAGAGCCGGACTGATATTTTGTACCTGAGCAGTGATTCAAAATGATTATGTGAACTTACTCAAGTACTGGATTGTTTAATCTCAGTTATATTGTTATTTAACACCACAACACTTTATATAACATCTAGATTTTTTTGGACATTAATAATTGAACACCAATGTCATTGGAGAATAAAGTTTCATTTTTTCCTCTATTTGTTCACAGATTTTTCTTTATATGTTTGGCAGTCAAATAATGTGTTTGTTAATGATGAAAGTTCTGGAGGCTATAAGGTATAAAGCATTAAACTCACTTTGAAGATCCTCTTCCAGTTAGTGTGCTGAAAGCCGTGTGATCAAGTTCACCAACAATGGAGTAACAAAAAATTGTGAAACAGAAAATGTGTCTTGACCCATTGTTTGCTACTCAAGCTCAGGAAATGTCAGTTCATCACAGTGTGACTGCACAATCTCATCCGTCATCACAGAGAGTAAAGTCGTAAAGACCTGAGTTTCCTTTATAGCTTGTCCTTCTTACATTGTCTCACCACTACTCAGAAACTCAAACTTGTATTAACCTGCAATGACATTTTCAATTCAAGAAATGTCTGTCAAATTGTTTTCAAGGGAGTGTTATGGTTTTTGAGTTATCCATGTATTTACCTGGGCACACGTGTTGCTGGTACAGTTTGGCTTGTAAGTTACTTTGGAAAGTCATGAGGGAGTTAACACATGTATATTGATCTTCAATTCCATCTTGGTACTAAATGCAACAGCGATTATATCACTATTTCAGCATGTATGTACAATGTATTTACTACAAACTACAATGTAGTGTTACGTAGATATGATTGTATTATAATTAAGCAATACCTATAATATTGTAAATTAATACAACATTTTCAAAAGTCCTACATTACATCAGTATAGTGAGTTTTCAAATATTTATAAGATGTGCCGTTATATTGTTTATACATGCCATACAGAGGGACTAAGAAGATCAAATCTATGTTAAAGTTGCACAATCTTATCCGCTAGGTGGTGCTGTATGTCTATAATATGACATTGTGCTGCCCCACTGACAGATTGTGTTCTTCTGTTTTTACAGCAGCAGCAGGAATGTGATGATGGACCAGATGATTTTGTCTGAACCCAGAAGAAGAAGACATAAACTTAGCAGTTGTTTACCTAAACATTGTATCTAAAAATGTTACTCGCCCTAATGAAGCATAAATTATTAATACAAATGTGTCATTCAGATATCAAAAATCTGAATTGTGAAATTTATGGTGATTGAGAAATGGATGATTTACTGTATTTGTTATAGCTAAATTATTTAATAACATTTTATTACAGGAAAAAAACGTGTTGTGTTTACATACACTGTAGTAGACTGCCCAGAACACAACACACTCCCTCGCCAGTAGATGTCTCTGTAGGATTGTAAAGAGTAGATACAGTCTGGACTAATGGAGCATGACGGAGGCGGTAACAGGTAGTGTGGTCGAGTGAACCCTTGGATGATGTAAGAGAGCTGAACACAGCGTAGCCTCTCAGCCTTGATGCCATTTCCACCAGAGGCTACTGGTATTAGAATGAACAGGGATCATCCCAGTTAAAGCCACTGCTGACAAGACACCTCAATCTTGAATCAGGATACGTTATTAGTCTATCTATTATGACGGTTTTATATTTATTATAAGAGCCTGTTTCATTCATAGGAGTTCACTTGTCTTCTGTGCTACACTCACCAACATCCCTCACAGATGATGAAGATCAGCCTCTTCTCTTCCTTTCTTGGTTTCGTTGGTCAGTTTAAACAGAGCCAGACAATAAATTTGACAACCACATGCTGGTGATATATACACGAGGAGACATATGGTCAGATACAAGGCGATATGAATTTTTTACTACATTGCCTGGGCCTGCAGGGACAAGGGCTGTTCTACTCTTTTACAGAACAAGGTATGACATTTGTGAAGGTCATAGCTGCACTTGAAAAGCTCTGTGTTCCTGAAGTCAGCACGGTAGCATGCTGAACACATTTAGACAGCAGGCAGGCAAAGGGAGGATGAGACTGAGACCCAGTATGAGGCAGATTTGAGGGTTTTAAGTTTATACTTCTGCAGAGTATGGAATTGCCTTGAAGCTTATACCCTGTAGCCTGTTATGCATTTTTTTCTTTGAGTGAGCAAGTACCCAGAAAATTCTGCAATCAATCCACATAATCATCTTTTTTAAATTTTTTCATCGACCCTTTTGGGCTATATGTCTCTACAAGTCCACGGTGAACTGTAATTGGTAAACTTGGTAATGATAAGGATATTAGCATTAGTTGTATATAGAAGTAATACTACTACTAATAATAACAACATTATAACAACTACAATACTAATACAAATAACAATAATAGTTTGTAAAAGACAATGTCTGTGAAGATTTTCAGTCATCAAGGCCATGGTATAATATGACAGATATAAATATCAGGACATTAAATCGAGTTAAACCTTTTTAGCTCTTGGATAATAACATGCATGAATAGTATGTAAAGTAGTTTACTTAAAGCCTCTTGTAAATCAAAAGTGTATTTTTTTTGCTGAACACAAAAGAGCAGAATTATTTGATCCATAATGATCTTCTACATTTGTGTAGACACAATTATTGATATAAAGATTGTAAATAAATATTAGGATTTTCTTTTTTAATAATTCACTCAGTACTGTAAGAATATTACTGACGTACATGCCCTTATTAAACATACCACTAAAAAGCAGTGTGAAAAATGTAAATGTAAATGTAAAGTGTTGTTAAACCACTGAGAGGCACATGGAGTTCAACAAACATACAGAATAAATTGTATTACCTGTATATGAAATATCATATCTTTCCTTGTATTTATAGGGAAGAATCAGCCTCCAAAGCATCCCAAAAAGACCTGACCTTTTGTATTTTTACGGAATAAACTTTGACATGAGCATCACTGGGGATGTGTTTTGCTTTTGTTTCCTTTTTATATGCTGTATCAGTGAAGGCAGAAATGTCAGAGACCAGGGGATAAATGTCAATGGTCAGGTGCAGCACTACCTGCCTCACCCTTGATTCCTCAACCCGGCCTGACCATCCTGCCTTCCCCACACCCCCAGCCATCTTCCCATCTCTAACCCAGACACCCCCTGTGCAGCTTTGCCCCAAATCCTCCCAGAACATTAAAACTCCTCCAAATCTGCTTTCTCCCAGCCCCCCATTCCCCAATTCAGTTCTGCCAGTCATCCACTGCTAACTCTCAATTATTGAATTTCATTATCGCTGTTGGCACTGGCTCAGAGAAACAGCACAAATTCTTTCTCTCGTGATGATAATGAGTCAAATACATAGAGAGTGGGATGAGGAATAGTGTGTGTTTGCTGCCGTCCGTTTGGCAAAGAGTGAAAGGGTTAATGTTTGAGTTTTAGTGGTATAGCATGGCATATCCAGAGTATTAGTGTGTCAGTCCCTCAGCTAAGCCTCTGCTCTACAGGGGTTCTCTACTTATTTAGGTCATCAGATCTCTCCCAGCAAAAGTCAAAGAGAGGAGTGAGGGAGGAGCGACTTTGGAAGTTGAGACCACGAGGAGAATCAATGGACATGTGGACTGATTGAACAATGGTCTCTATCGTATATATTTGGGGACTCAGGGAGGAGGGCAGGTGGGATTCAGATGAACCCAGT
The DNA here is from genome assembly GCA_038501795.1 of Pseudopleuronectes americanus. Lineage (NCBI taxonomy): Eukaryota > Metazoa > Chordata > Actinopteri > Pleuronectiformes > Pleuronectidae > Pseudopleuronectes > Pseudopleuronectes americanus. The sequence continues at coordinate 3,119,195 of CM076730.1, read as the reverse complement.
AGACAGAAACAAGATCAATTTGATGAGAAAGAGATCCTTACACAAAATATATGTAATTTGCCGGAAAAATGGCAACATCAACATCAAATACCTCTCAACAAAAGTCTATACCACAATGTGTTCAGCCTAATGAACAAATAATATCATAACCATAATCAAAAGTAAAAGTGATTCAGAAAACACATTTCTAAAAACAGAGCCAAAGTAAGTGAACACTAGATATACCCTATAATTTGATGATATTGATAGTTATAGTAGTTATATGTGTTGAACACAATTAGAGTCCACAGGTGACATCCAAGCATTACCTCTCATAGCACAACAAAGCTTATCTAGATAATGCGAACACTGCCCGCTCCAAACCATTGAATCTTTGAATATATCACACAATCAAATAACTGGTTGATTTTGTGACCGTGGGCTTACTCTAAGGACTTATTTGGATGGTCAAAAGTCAAGGTCATGGTGACTTCATATGAGTTTGGGGATATAATTGATCTAGACTGAAACTGCATCCAGATCCATTTATTGTCCCACACACATGCACAGACATGCAAACGCACTCTCATGCAGGTAGGGAAATTTAACTTCTGCTTTTGACCCATCTGGTGCAGGACACACAGAGCAGTGAGCGACCATGTACAGCGCTCGGGGAGCAGATGTTGGGGGAGTAAGGTGCCTTGCTCAGGGGAACTAGACAGGGTAGGGAGACTCTTGGATTTTTGGGCAGATCAATCCAGGTTCGTCTTTTTGTTGTCTTTCCGTGGAATCGAACCAGAGACGAACCAGAGACCTTCTCTGCCCATAGTCCAAGTTTCTGCCACTAGACCACCGTATTTATGGGCATGTTAGCATATGTCAACCTTAACATGTATCTTAACGCACCACTGTGCCTTAGTAGTCTCACAGAGCTGTGCACTTGGCTGTGGACCATAAGATTTTGTGTATGTGTGTATGTCTGTTAAGTGTGTGGATTTTGTCAGTGCTTTGCAAGCAGTTTGGAATGGTTAGTTTAATGACGAGTAAAGAATGAGGTGTACATGACAGAATGTATGCATTTTGTGTCACATACTGTATTACTACAGTATAATGATATCAGTAAGAGCCTTTTACATGTAATTGTCAGCATCTGAATTAGGAAGCCTAACTAACTTTGAATTCCGTGCCATCTCCTTAGATTTTACTGAGGGCGCAGAGGGAGGATTTCTGGAGAGGGTGTAATGATAAGAAGGATGGAAAAGAACGAGGTTGAGGAATGATACACTGAAAGAGGAGAGAGGGTGTGACAGACTGAGTTTGATTTAGACAGGAAGAGAGAGAGAGAGAGAGAGAGAGAGAGAGAGAGAGAGAGAGAGAGAGAGAGAGAGAGAGAGAGAGAGAGAGAGAGAGAGAGAGAGAGAGAGTCAGAGTCATGATGGTGGCACAGTATTATGTAACAGTGAGGAGAAGACAGGGAGTGATGCAAGGATAAATGGAGGGATAGACGTGCAGTGAAGCAGTGTGTAAATGAGAAGAAAGCAGCTCCGACTCCTCCTCTGCATGAACCTGATGACGGTAACATACGCCACACCCTCTGAGTCATCAAGATGCTGCTGCTGCAGAGACTCAACTCAGCTTACAGGACAGATGAGATGAATGAAAACACATCTTACAACACGTTTTATGCTTTTTTTTCATTTAATCAGGTCAAAGACTATGTTTGCATTGGGATTGAACTTGTACTTTACCTGAAAGTCTCTTAAGATAGATTTCTTCAAGAGAGACCTGCAACAGTCCCGAAGTGAAGAGGAGTTTTCATTCTTCAACTATTTAAATGATTGTATTTAGTAGTTTTAGCAATATTAAAGCTGCATCAACCAGCATTTTCACATGAACAGTAGAAGCTGTTAATGGGTTGCTCGGTCAGGAATAGACCCACAGAGAAAGATCACTTAATCTGTCTGTTTCAGCTCATTGTGTAGGGGGACACTAGTGTCACACTTTCTTCTGATCGTGACAGTCTTGTTTTCAAAAGTAAGAGTTCTGATTAACCAACTGACCTCTGTACCAAGTTAGTGACTATATAAGTGGACAGGGGGGTATGGTGTGAAGCCATCCATTTGTTTGCACTGGAGCTGGGTTGAAGCCCACAGTTGCATCACAGGGTTGGCACCATCTTGAATGTTCTTCATGCTGTATGGAAATATGTCCTATTATCTCAGACAGACAACATAGACTTAAGATACCTAACAGAGAACAGACACAAATAATAACACAAAAACCAACACAACACCAAAATCAGACTAAACAATACCAACTCAGACAATACATATTAAAGGCTATCGCAGTCTTATCAACACGTTCGACAATAAATAAAAAAACAAAATAAATGAATAAAAAGATATATAAATTGCTCCATGTTATTCCCTTAGATTATTAGGGAGAAGTGAACCTGGTACTCAACTACAGTGAGCCACTGTGGTGCTAGCAATATCACAGAGCAGGTAATAAAGTTTACAGCGGACTGTATAAAGTAAGTGTGTGTACTTGCAGAAATACTGCCATGGACACACAACATAGCTTTCGTGCTATGTGTGCCATGCTAGCTGTTGAGGCATTACTTGTCTACATGGGAAATAAACTCCACTGAACAGCTGAACAGACACCAGGTGCATGGGAGCCAAACACTGTCATTACAATTGCTACTTCCTTCAAACAAAACTACAAAAACAGCAAAAGCTTGTTGATGACTGTGCGTTTGCATGAATAATTAAAATCACAACCTGCTGTATTCAGTGTTTAGATTGTAGCGCAGAGATTGCTCTGATTATTTCTCAAAGCGAAGGGGATTTTGAAAATGAAAGGGGAAACAGAAGGGGAGGAGAATACTGCCAATGGCAGTTTGTACCAATGGCAGTTTATACCCTCAGTTGTACGTATGGCAAATCAGACCAGCCATTGACATAGACATGGTGTGGGAGTAGAATGTCATGCATTAGATAATTTACCCAAACAATCCTATGTAAACATGCTCAACAGATCAGTCACTGTAACTTACAAAAGTAAGGGATGACGCTGCTGTTGATGCCGTGGAATCAATATGTTATATCCGGCCTCCACCTCCACAGGCAATACCCCTCACCTGAACTCTCTGAACCAGAGAATCTCCTGCTACGTTGTTCAAAAGTGGGAGGCAAAGTCCGGGGAAAGTCTGATCCAAAATCATCCAGACATTTTCAATAGATCATCCTCAGCAAAAGAGCATCCAGCATCCAGTGGTTCAGTTAGGATGTGGCAAAATGCTGTTGCAAAATACCATAACAGTAAGAAATTTATTCTTATATTGTTCTCATATAAAAAAAAACTGAAGTAAGGAGAAGATTAATATTTTAAATATATAAAAAGAGGACATCTCTTATTTTGGCATGTGTATTTGTTTACTGCATTTTTGTTCTTGTGTGCACACAGTTTGTGATATTTTGGAGATTACAAAACCCCCCACCAAATCAAAAGGGAGCCATAATCCCCTATAATCCTATAGAAACCTCTGACTCTCCACCAGTCAGTCAGTCATCTGACTAGCTAGCTAGCTCAGAGAGCATCGGAGACCATCATTCAGTGTGACAGTCAGTCAGCCAGGTATCAAAGCCCATCATTTAAATGCTTCAATTCACCATAAAGGGAAAAAAAGAGATTTGAGGAAGATGGAAGAATGAACGGTGTCCAACCACGAGTTTGTTTATCGAGAAAATATACTCACATAGGTCCAATATTAAGATTTGTTTATTAAGATTTACCATCCTCAGCTCTGGATGGTCCACAAGAGATTATTAGTAGAGATGAGCCGGATACTCGGCTGAAACGTGTATCCGGTACGGATAAAGCACTTTTGCCGAGCTAGAGTATTATACGAGTAAAACGAGTCAATATCTGTGCTCGGACTGAATGAAAATCCTCACACAGCGTCACAGCGCTCCTCCCCTTCACACACCGCTCTGCTCACTCACTCACAGAACAGCTCTCTGTCTCTCAGTCACTCAGGTTCGCGGGTCTTTTCCGTTAACGTTTAGGGTTTATTCAGCTTGAAGTTTGTTTTTATTTCAGTTTGTTTTCAGCACATCATCAAGCGGCGCACATCACCGTGCGGCGCACATCATCAAGGGGCGCACATTATCCTTCAGGTCACATCATCACATCACATTCATCGCCCACATCATCACATCAATCTGCGGCGCACATTACCGTGTGGCGCACAACACCGTGTGGCGCACATCAGCCTGCGGCGCACATCCCCGCGTGGCGCACATCACCCTGCGGCGCACATCACCCTGCGGAGCACATAAGCCTGCGGAGCACATCACCGTGCGGCGCACATCATCAAGCGGAGCACACCACCGTGCGGCGCACATCACCGTGTGGCGCACATCAGCCTGCTGCGCACATCACCGTGTGGCGCACTTCACCCTGTGGCGCACATCACCCTGCGGTGCACATCCCCGCGTGGCGCACATCAGCCTGCGCCGCACAACCTCGTGTGGCTCACATCAGCCTGCAGCGCACACCACCATGTGGCGCACTTAACCCTGTGGTGCACATCAGCCTGCGGCGCACATCACCCTGCGGCGCACATCCCCCTATGGCGCACATCACAGTGCGGCGCACATTATCCTTCAGGTCACATCATCACATCACATTCATCGCCAACATCATCACATCAATCTGCGGTGCACATCACCGTGAGGCGCATATCACCCTGTGGCGCACCTCACCCTGCGCCGCACATTCCCGTGTGGCGCACATCACCCTGTGGCGCATATCACCCTGCAGCGCACATCACCGTGCGCGCACAACCCCGTGAGGCGCACATCAGCCTGCGCCGCTCATCACCGTGTGGCGCACATCACCCTGTGGTGTACATCAGACTGCGGCGCACATCACCCTACGGCGCACATCACCGTGCGGCGCCATCATCAAGGGGCGCACATTATCCTTCAGGTCACATCATCACATCAATCTGCAGCGCACATCACCGTGTGGCACACATCACCCTGTGGCGCATATCACCCTGCGGCACATATCACCCTGTGGCACATATCACCGTGTGGCGCACATCACCCTGTGGCGCATATCACCCTGCGGCACATATCACCCTGTGGCACATATCACCGTGTGGCGCACATCACCCTGCGGCACATATCACCCTGTGGCACATATCACCGTGTGGCGCACATCACCCTGTGGCGCATATCACCCTGCGGCACATATCACCGTGTGGCGCACATCACCCTGTGGCACATATCACCGTGTGGCGCACATCATCAAGGGGCGCACATTATCCTTCAGCGCACATCATCACATCACATTCATCGCCCACACTTGGTGTGGAAATAAATTTTAAAAAATTTAAAATAAAAAAATCATAAAAAAATGTCAAAGTTAAAAAAGAAAGTTATGTTGAGTATGAAAACACTTGTTATTACATTTCACTTCATAATTGCAACAGCATGTGTTGTAGTCATTGTTGCAAAACTTGTTCTGTAAATAGTTTGTTTGCTATTGTGATCAAAATCATTGATCTGAAGCTCAATGCTGATGCTGTCCTGTAATGGTTTTCTAATCAGCAATAAATATAACAATTTCTGATCAACCCATATCAACTGCATGCTTAAAATAACATACTGGTTAAAGCCCCGGCCGTTTCAAGACAACCCGGCCTACTTCCGGGTTAAATCCAGCCCACGTCCGGGTTAAATCACACCCACTTCCGGGTTAGGCCCCGCCCACTCCGAGTACGGATGCGGATACAGATAATTCATATGGTTAACAGATACAGATACAGATAATGCTGTACTCGCTCATCCCTAATTATTAGTGTAACAAACAAACACAAGTTAATTCAATAATTTTGGTACTTTGATTGTATAATATATTTTTGTGGATTGTACTTTTGAAAAAGTATTTTCTTCTTGAGTTTTGAATAGTAGTGCATTAACTTTTTTTTAAGTAAATGATCGGCAATTGACTACAGACTTGACAGTAAAGAGTCCAAAGCATATACAACTGTTTATGACCACGTACAATTGATAGTCACATTAATCAATCAATACAATTTGATTTGTATAGTCACAAATCACAATTTGTCTCATAGGGCTTTAACATGGTGTGACATCCTCTGCCCTTAAACCTCAACAAAAGTAAGGAAAAACTACAAAAAAAAAGTTTAACAGGTTAAAAAGAACGTAGAAACCTCAGAGAGAGCCACATGTGAGGGATCCCTCTCCCAGGACAGAAGTGCAAAAGATGTCAAGTGTAAAGGAGAACATCAGCAAGATATGGGTATTTGCAGCATTGATTAGAATAAACACTTTGTAGCTTAACTGAAGGTCAATGCCTTGATGGATTATTGTCAGTATTGGTCGAGTATCTGAGGAGACATATTGTATATCAAGCAGTATTGTTGTAATCATAGTCCATGGCCACCAAGATCATGATCAACCATCAAGATCGGATGCCACTAAAGTACACTGTCTTTGTCCCCTGCCACCATCAGGATCCACCATCAGCTGCCATCTCACTAAGGGTCCACCACCATTATCAGATGCCAACATGAACAGGATACGCCATTATTATCACGATCAGCAAGCACGATACAGAATCCACCAATACGATCACGATCTCTGATATGCGATACACCATTATAATCCACAATGTGGCCACAGCTGCGGCCCTGGATCTACGGACGATAAGGCAAAGGGACACCGGGGAAGAAGTCAAGTCAGTAACATGTATTGATGAGTTATTAATTCCTCTGATGTGATAAGGATGGAGAAGAGGAAGTAGAAGCTGGGAAGAGAGGCTCTGTGTGTCATGTGTCCCCGACATTCTAGACCTATAGCAACATAACTAAGACGAAATCAAAAACAATCCTGAACCGGCTCTAACTTTAAGCTTTATCAAAAAGGAAGGTTTTGAGCCTACTCTTAAACATAAAGATGGTGTCTGCCTCCCGAACTGAGAGTGGGAGATGATTCCACAGGAGAGGAGCTAGGTGGCTAAAAGCTCTCCCTCCTACTCTACTTTTAGAGACTTTAGGGACGACAAGTAAGTCTGAATTCTGGGAGCGCAGTGCTCTATTGAGTTGATATGGTATCATCTCTTTGAGGTATAATTGTGCCATATTATTAAGGGCCTTGAAGGTGAGGAGAAGAATTTAAAATTATATTCTAGATTTAACCGGAAGCCAGTGTAGAAAAGCTAATACAGGAGGAGATATGTGGTCTCTTTTCTTGGTTCTTGACAGGACATGTGCTGCAGCATTTTGGACAAGCTGCAGAGTCTTTAACGACTTACTCCTGGAGCCTGCTAATAAGGAATTACAATAATCAAGTCTGAATGTATCAAAGGCGTGGACTAGTTTTTCTACTGTGCTGTGCTGGTCACATCCAGATGATTCTCTGGATCGGCACCAAATTGCTCACATTCATACGTCTGTGACTTATAGAAAGGTCCTTTCATACGACATTAAGGAAAGTGATTTAAAAAAAATTCCTGCATATACACCAACGCACAGGGAGGTTGTGGTTCAGAAGGTAGAGCGTGTCGTCCACCAACTAAAATATTGGTTCCATTCAGAAGTTTCCTTGATACTGAATCCCGAAATTGCCCCTAAAGGTCTTGTGTGAGTGGTCTGGATTGAAGTGCTGCATGAATGTGTGCGAATGGGTGGATGACAATATTTGTAGAGCACTCTGAGTGGTCAAGTCTAGAAAAGTGCTATAAAATTACAGATCATTTATCATTGACACAAATGTGACACAAATACTTGGTTCCTGGCCCATGCCTCATTCCTCCTGTGTGGTGCAGAGGTTTACTTCCGGCTTCCTATAGTGCATGGTGGCAGGTTATGGATGATTGTTACATGTTTGATACATGTTTGCTATTGCTGTGTTTTTATCATTGTATTGCCCAGTTTTATGTAATTTCCTTGAAATTTCCTTTAAAATCCAATAAAACAAATCAAGTCAAAACTCTCATTTTTTTTATGGTGGCCCATGAAGGCATCACCAGCTGCCTGCTGCGGATTCAGATTTTTTTTCCCCTCCTCGCTTCTGATTGGCTGAGGCGGTGGTCCAGGGGGGCGGGAGCTGTGTGAGCGTTGGCACCAGTCTGCCTGGTTCACAGAGAAAGGTGGAGGCATCTCTCACCGTCACACACTTCTGACTGTCACACACACTTTAACACACACTCAGCCACCGGATCGGGACGCAGCTGAACGGTGAGTAGCTTTAAAACCACATTTGTCGTGTGTCATGGCGTGATCGCGGCTGTATCCTCGCGTTGCGGCGTACAGCCCCGCGTTTATGAATGAACGATGAAAAATTCCTGTCATATTTACTGGGTCATCCGGACAGTGCTGCGCGGCTACGGGCCTGTGTTCCCACTGCATGGCGGATGATGGTGCGCGGTGTTTCCCATCTTAATGATGGAGGGGAGTGGGCGTGTGAGGGGCGATGGGAGGAGGAGGAGGGCGGAGGTCTCATGCGGAGCTCTGTGGATCCGTGTCTCTTTGTTATGGTGGTGCCGCAGTCAGGATGGTACACCCCCTCCTGTACTATCCCGGGTGATACAGTAGTACGAAGCTATCTCCATGGCAGCCCTGCATCCGCTCCATGTGCTCACCTCGGATCAGTGATGACTGCAGTGTGGCCTCCTGACATCTAACGACGTTTCACATCTTAATATTAATAATCCTTGATGAGTGACCTGCACTGACCCATGACAGTGACAGCGTGTGATCTACTTGCCTGTGTAGTGTTTACAGTAGCAGTGCATCGTTGTCGAAGGCAGTCAGGTGCAGCTCCACAGCTACAAGGCCTTTGTTACATAAAGGCTCTTTTTTTCCGGATTGTTGCACAGCATATGCTCTACACCAGTTTTGGGGATATTGTGTTATGTTCTATATAGGGACTAAATCTGCCATTCTACAATAATACCCCACCCCCCCATCAGTCCACTTGACACACACATTCACACAAATGCACACAGACACACGTACAGTGCATCCTCTGTCTCAGTGTGGATTAGTACACATTGTTCCCCCAATGCTCGTGTCTTTCTCTCTCTGTGGCAGTGTCTGTCGCAAAATGGATCAGTCTACAGTCCATTTCCTATGTGAAATTGCCTGTGCAGTGACTGAGGAGGATTAATGACCCATAGATTCTGAAATGTAATAACGTGACGTAGGTGTATGGACATTTGTAATCATCCCCTTAAATTCCCCTTGAAGTGAAAGCTGGTGCTGAAGTTTGAGTAAACATTGTAGTATCTGTCCTACATCCTCTTGTCCCTGCGCTTCAATGATGATGCAACGCTGAGACATTTTCAGCCAAGACACACGGCTGCGCCGTTACATAAAAGGGACACATTCTGTGCTTCAGCTACACAATCCGGCCACACAACCTGACATGTTCCGTATATGTTCCGCACCTTGTGGGAGGTTGAAGGTGTGAGAGAAGTGTGAATTATGTGATATTTCGTGTTGGCAGGCTCTGTTGCATCCTGCAGGGTTGAAGAGGTCACAGTCATCTTTTCTGACACTCCATGCATGTGTGTCTCTTTATGTTGGTCTTCTGTCTCTACATCTGCCTACCTGTTGCCTTTTTACTGACAGTCACATTGTATTTAATCAGGACATTAAACCTTATTTCTCTTTTGACATAACGGCGAGGCAGAATTAGATATATCTGATTCAGATCGTGGGAAATGAAAAACATTCTTGTTACACACGGCATAGCAGATGAAAGACCATGAAAGTGCTTAAAATATCTCAATCCATCATCATAAGAGGAAATATATGGGCTACCAAGATACAAACCACTCAATAGCATTTAGCAATAGAGGGCCAGCTTTGAATTCACAGAAGCACACAAAAGGGCTGCAAAAGCTTTGGAACAACATTTGCTAGACTGATAAGCTCCAAATGAGCCAAACCAAAGAGATAGATAGGACAAAGATTGGAGAAAGAAATGATCTGCTCATGAAGAAACAAGCTCATTTTGAAGAGGTGTAATGGCGGCTTCTGAAACAGACTCACCAATCTTTATGGATGATGGAACTCATGATGGCTGCAGCAGAGATAATTCTTATGTCTACAGAAACATTTTCTCAGTCTGCCAAGTTACAGAGAATTGCCTCCAAACTTCTTCATGCAGCAAGACAATGACCCAAAACACTCTGCCACCACAACAAAGGGCTTCATCAGAGGGAAGCAGGGGAAGGAACAGAAAGAGGCTGCAGTAGAAGGCTGGAAAAGCACCACAGATGAAACAGATGAAACATTCCCGGCAAGCTTTATTCAACCAAGGATTTATTTGGATTACTAATTGTTCCTTTATTTTCTTTTTCAAAATGGGACAATCTGACACAAAAGGTGTTTGTCCATACCAGGATATAAAAGATGAAATTCTGTGTCATATTCATCTTTTGATCAATGTCCAATAAAAACCAAGGGATTGGCATTGACCGCCCAGATGGTTTGGAAAAAGGAAGGCCTACAACAACAACTAACCACTATTGTTATTATTGATTAATCTTCCAGTTGCTTCCCAGCCAACAATCCATCATCCCTAACACGTTTAATGGATCATATGACTGTGATAAAAGCAGTGAGTCAATTTATGAAGCCTGAACTATGAAATATTAATATTAAATGAGCCCTTATTCTTAAATCATGTCATTGTCTTATTGAGTGTAAAATGCTAACTGATTATCTGAACATATTGCAGGTTGTTTTTCTGAGGATCAGCTAGTTCATGTTTAAGAATATTTAATGTGCCCTTGTAAAAAATAGCTGAACAATAGGTAGCCTATAGTTTGCCTACAGCCTACAGTTCTATTGCTTCATGTTGCTACTAATGCCTTAAACATATAAATACAGTGAGTGCTCCATGGCACAGATCCTCAAGCAGGCTGCCAGGTTCTCTGCTTGAAGCAGGTTTCAAAGGCCTTTTTAAAAACGTGATAATAAACACATTTTTCAATAATATGAAGATTATTTATATTTGTTATGCTTCACAAAGTGAAGCTCTTAGTCGTATTATGTTCATCTGACTGAAAATGGGGATAATTACTGTAATGCCCACAAGAAGGCTCTGGCAGAGGTTGAGGTTGACCCACTCATACTCCCTTGCCAGTAGACCGATGATCTATTCCTGGTTCAGTGTGTTGTGTGTGTATGTGTGTTGTGAAACATACAGAAGTTACTCTACCCACATTGAATGCCCCAGTAAAGATCCAGGGAGTGGAGCCCTTCCAGCTTCCTTGATGATCCTCAGAGTCTGATGTGTGCCAGGAATCACAAACATTGCTGTTTACTCACATGGAAACCACCCTCATTTCAGTGAATTATATAAAACAAAAATAGGTGTGCCCATTTTGCATTTCTGTGAAGTAAGTTGACATTGACTCATTGACTGATTATGTAAAGGTATTTGGGACAAACATCACGCAAATCTGTATGTGTGCCTCTGGACGTTTTCACATCCGTGTGTCTCCTCTTTCAAGGCTCAAATCAGGTTCTGCTGTAGGGTCTTGATGGCCTCTTACTGAGACAGAGGTGGTGTTTGTCCTTCACTTACTGGAAGTCTGTAGTTAACTATATAATTTGTGTTGATGGTGGTCCCTGAAGGTGGCCATGCACCTTATATCATCTGGTGAGGCCTTGCAGGCCAGGGCCAGTCTGTTTGCAGCACAAGCCACAGCTCCTGCTGCACAGATGCTGCAAAACCCTTTTCACTTGCCCTGAATTCATATAAAACAATTAAGTAATAAGCCTTGGATTCAACAAACGAAAGAATCTCACTTGGGCATAATATAATTACCCATCACAATGGCTACCTCTTCAGCTCTGCAGTAGCATTTCTGTTGAAAGACCCTTCTTCCAGATAACGTTAACAGCTGTCTTAGCAGCTGTCTCAACAGAATTTTCTCTTTCATCAGCTATAGGTACAAGGTCTAGGAAGAGATTGAACATGTCCCTCTGTATCACAGTGTATAGCGAAAGCGTAGGGAAGTAGTCAGTTAGGATTTAATTAGTTCAGATTCTCAGATTTGGTTCCTATGGTGACTTGAGCTAAAATCTTAAGCATGTCATGATACGATGATACTTATTATTATTATTCATCTGGTCAGTGTTCACATTAGAAAAGGAATGCATTATTGAATTTTTGAATGAAAATAATTAATTTAAGCATCCACATTATCATAGATATACCTAATATACATAATTTAGCCAAGCTGTTGGCACATATGTTTACTACATTACACACACTTGGTCGCCCATCAAGGCCACTTGAATGTGTGCCACGTACATATGTTAGTTTTTTTTTCAGAAAGAGATGATAGAGCAATAAAAGCAAGGAAGGCACCAAAGCAAATAGATACTGGAAATGTTGAGTTTGGAAATGGTAGTCAGATGGAGGTGGTTGTGGTTCTGTAAAACCTTCTGTAAATCCATTGTCTGACAGTTGTTTGTGTATTCCAAGGAAGATGTTGAGCAAACAACAGTTATATGCTAAATAAACAGCAATAAAAGTAGCTGTACCGCAAATTTGTTTATCATTTGAAAAGCTACAAACTGCTAAACCAAAAAATGCTCAAAAATCCACGTCTCTTTAGCCATTTTCAGACATGAACTCAGGAAAATGTACTGACCCAAATGTCCGTTAACACCATCTGGGTCAGATGTGTTCATCACGTCCAAGTGTGAGTTGGCGTCTGGGTAGAGCATGCAGTAGGCAGGACTTAACTCATTCTGTATTAGTAACCACATGTTTTTTTACAGCACATCAACACCAGCATTGGCTCACATCAGCAAAAGCTCTCGAGTCTTTCGGTCTTTCCAAGTTGACATATTTGTATTTAAGTTTTTTTTCAGAGACGTCACCAACAGGCCCAGTAGCTCACTGTGAACTCTCTGGACAGAATCCTGGTGTATTATCACATGGGCTCACTCAGAAAATATCTTATTATTAATAAAGTTTTTACTATGGGGCCGTCAGGAAACCTCTGGAGAATGTCTTGAGTAACTTACTCGGCATTTGCATTTTCACACATACTGACCCTATGTACTGTAAGCCTACACACTGTAGCCTAGCTCAATAGATCGGAAGCTCAAATAAAGAAAACAACTGCCTTTAATCAGGAGCCATGTGAAAGACATTTGATAACTGTGTTAATAAACTGGAATCTGTAGGTACACAACTATAACATGTTAAACTTAACTTTTAAGCATGCTAACTGTTAACAGTAAAAATAGATTGCAAGCTACTGTATTCTACAGTGGGGGGTGATATTGTAGAGCTGTGCTTGGTGAATTGGGTTTGAAGTGTGCCAAGGTGGCCAATACAACGGGTAGTGTGAGTTGCTACATTGGAACTTGCACATCTATGAGGACCAAAGTTAGTGTGATGAAATAGAGTAACAACAGACTGCTGATGCTAAAGTCTGCAAGCAATGAGCTTCATGGATTATCAGAGATGTTCTAATGCATGCTTGTTGTGATAATGATGATGCCATGATTTCTGATTTAGGGATGGGTGGGATTACAAGCAATCCCTCCCAGATTACCAGCCAAGCACTGTAGGCAGGAAGTTAGGCTAGCAGTCATCCAACCAGATATGGTTAACGTTTTCCGGCAGTGGGCCATTCAGAGGCGGTTATCCACCCAGTTAACCAATGAAATAGACACGACAGTCACCTTAATGGCCGACATTGACTGTTTAGGTCATTCGTTAAGCACAACAGTGATCAGCTATCTCTGCAGGAAATCGATAGACTCATTCATTAAATCAGTATAAAGATGCTGTGTGGAAGGTGGAAGGTAAAGTCTTCAATGTTCACACAGACAGTAGTGATGCTGAGTGCTTGTTGCAGAAAGGATGTCCTGAGTTCAGATAAGATGATCTGTAGACGACAGCTGCACAGCCAGGGAGCCGGATGTCAAAAACATATGGATTTGCAAGCAGTAAAGACATGGAGGGAGAAAGTGAGATTTGGATTTAAACAGCATTTAAATCAGCTTCTATAGCATTTAGGCAAAAGCATTTTATCTGACATTTACAACATGTACGGTTTTGGAGGTGGTGAACTCAAGAAGGAAGGTAGCAGTGTCGCGGTTAAGGAGAAATCAGAAGGATTGAGTTGCTTATTGTAACTAGTGGCCAGTATGAGGATGCACAAGATAAAACATCCACACCTCTCACCAACATGTAGGATGGTGGACTATGAAAGTGGTCTGACAAAGGAAACCTGGTTCCTGCAGCAGAGTTATGTACAAACTGCCCTGTGTTACCCAGTCGAACTCTATAGAGCGTAACAGTTACTGCCCACTTATAACAGGTCACGTTTCAGAAGATTTAATTCAGACCAGCTAAGAGATTAATCATGACTATTTAACATTTCATCCAGAGCGAAACAAAGGCAAAGGTACAAGACTGTACATAATCATTTTAAGGGTGATGGAACGACGCACCCCACAAACCATTGAGAATGATCCCCTTCTACCAACTTCCTGCATGCTTCAGGAATTTATTTGTAATTTTACTCGCTTTTATGTATTTATTTGTATAGTGTTTCATATACTAGTATAGTAACTTTTAAAGTGTGGTACTGTAACCATAGTGTTGTTAGTGACATGTTTCAGTGCTTTGTTCCCACTTGCAATAATGGCAAATCATGGTTGCTCTTTGGTGAAGGTATTGATATAAATGTAATGATCGTTGTTGACATAATTTTTGTGGTTATGGTAAATATTCCATAGTAACAGCGTACCACCAATCCGAGGTGTCGCTCTTACACCAATGCTTCTGGTTAGTGGAGTATTTTTCCCTGACATTGTGAATTAAACATGTTATTCATAAAACACAATTGATAACAAACGGTATTGTGGTTTATACAGGAGAAAATAATTTTTTTCCCAATCTCGTAACTTGGGGTTTCAATATTATGGCTGATGATCGAAATCTATATGCAGAAAATGAAAGGGATTTTTACTTCCGGAACCATGATGATGAGCTCTGTGTGCCTATTAACCTAGGAATACCAGGCATATATCTGTTTTTAATTAATGTTTTGTCTGGATGTGCCCCTGGAGTCCTGTGAAATCACTCGCCTATGTACACTCCACGCTCCCGCTAAGTAGAGCTCAAAGAGAGAGTGATTAATCGGGGTTCCTAAAATAAAATGACTCCTTCCTGCATTAGTCTGTCCATCTGGGTAAGCTCCCTGTTTATTTACATAGGGACCTTCTTTTAGTGAGTTGGTGCATTACGTAAATAATAGATAATAATGCAATATTGATCTTTTTAAACAACTAGTTAAAAAGGCAGATGTGATGATGGGTGAGAAGGGCTGGCCAGTTCATTGGAAAGTGAAGATGGGCACCTAGGTCCTGGTAACATACAAATGGAGAGGGGTGAAAATATTTTTGAAATTTTTCTTTTGTTATTCTTCTTTCATGAAAGTATTGGAAGCAAAAGAGAAGGACAAATATGGATCTGCAGATAGTTCAGTTTTATATCACAACACAAACCAGACTGCAACATGTAAATAACATTAACACAAACTCTGTGCAGTTTTGAACAGATCTTTTGACAGCTGCAACAAGGAAAATCCTGCTGCACACAGCAGAGAAACATTTCAGACATGCCAGCAGAAATCCATCCCATCGTCACACAACCACATCGATCAGGCCCAATCAATCCGTGGGCAGTTAATGTAGCGCCATGACCCCGTATAAACAAGTCAAATGACAATTTATCTGGCAGATGTTCAGCCGCATTATAAAATGAGTTGGTTCTGAACTAGGTTTATTCTGTCCAGTGTCTGATGGGTTGGGGGATTTGCATCTGGAGAGAGAGAAAATCTGATTGGTGCACCGCTGGTTTGATGCTGTGTGTATGTGCCTGCTCAGTAGGTGAGTGTTGTGTGTGCAGTGTCAGCAGTAATCCAACCTGCTGCTCATCAGAAACACTGTGTGTGTCCGTCTGAGGAACTGCTGAGTCACCATGACAACTGGCTGGGCAGCCATGACAGTACTTTGTTACCACGTTTGATGCAACACATCTGATGGATATAAAACATAGTTTCACTTTCAGCTTTAGATTAGATTTTTTTTCTTCTTTTTAATTCATCTTTTGTCCTCAGAGTTTAACCAATTGAGAAAATTTTCATTTTTATTAAAAACATAAAAACAAAAATGAAAAGAAGGAAAGGGAGATGAAACTTTCTCCGTTAGGCCCATAGACACGATTCAGACATTTCTCTGACGGACGACTTTCAGAATCAACATCTCTGAAAGGAAAATCGAACCGAATCCCAGACACATTTCACCCCAGATCGAGTAAATGAGGCTTCTCATTTATCCTCTGGGTCTGCCGGCCTTCAACATCAACTCATTCTGTCATTTTGGGAAGTTATCAGTTGTAGTTCTCTGTGTAACGTCACAGGTGACATTAATATTCAATATTCTTAAGATTGGGGAACAAAACTTGGTGGAATGTCAGGGAAGAATCCATAAAATCTTGGAATCTATCAAGGGCGGATATAGGATTGTTTTATCCCTTTCGCTTAGCAATTGATGGATCTTGATGAAAACAATTAGGCTTGAATTTATGGAAAATATTGGTGGAGGTATGCACTCTACTGAGTATAAGAACAAGTAACATTTCTAATAAAAGAAAATGCTCCTATTGGTTTTTGGAAGAATGGTTTTAAGCTGGTTGTACTTTTCTCTTCCTTTCAACACAACATATGACAAGTTCAGAAGCAGCCAAAGTCTTTCAGACGTCTTGATTTCCTTAATTTCTGGGGCTCAGCCTCATGCCAAATGACTGGGTTCTGCCGAAGAGATACAACTCTTTAGAAGAAAGATCAGGAATACTGTATTTAAGTTCATTTTTCAGGAAAAATGTTTTTTAGACACACAGAGTGCAATTGGGTACATCTTGGACTGTTGCCGAAGGTCTATGCTCTACTTTATGAGTGCCATTCTATTTTTTATTTGTTATGTTCATGTTTATATCACCAGACGAAAGGTTGAATGCACATTAACTTAACTTTTTCATATACTTTGCTTCAAATTTTTTCCCACTGAACTTAACTTGCAGCTTCATGGGGAGGCGAGGAATCATTGGTGAAATTCCAGTGGCACTCACTTTCAGTCTTCTTTCTAAAGAAAGTAGTTAAGCTGATCTCCATACACAGTTTTGTCCTGCTTGTGTCCTGATTCACAGTCCCATTTGAAAGACAATTAGCTTTTTTGACTAGTGTCAGTTTTATAATCACTTGCAGTTTGCTCAGATTTTGCCTAGATGGAAATGAGCTGCAGTCAGTCAGGTCAGGTCAGTCAGGTGAGAACTGGGAGGAAACTGATGTGCGCCTCTGTTCATCAGGTCACATGAATCTTTTCTGTGCCACTTTGCGTAATACAATCCTCATGAAGTCTAGCCATAAAAATAAGTCTTGTTTATTGACAGTAACATATAAAGTGTCACAGTGCATGATATGTTGTGTCGAGTAAGCATTGTATTTCGTACTCCATTTCATGATGTTTCAACAAAGCTGAGATTTACAGTTTTGAAGAGAGTTGATGAAAGCAGGAGGAGGCAGGTTCCCAGGGTCACTAACCTCTCCATTCACTGCTGAAGCATCATTAGCACAGACACTCATTGTATTTTGATGTATTTTTAGAACACCATATCTGGTTGAATAGCATTCAGTCATGCCAAGGACAGCATTCGTCATGCAACCATGATGTCCTTCAACTAAAACAACAATATAATGTAGCTTGTTGATCCCTATAAACCCTGATGCAACCCCTGAGAGCATCTCCTGAAACACTGCCCCTATGGTGGCAGGCACACTAGACCTTCATTGTCTTTTATACCATAATTAATGCGGTTAACTGGTCATTTGGATGGTTTAGTATGATAAATATTGAAGTTTAAAGTACCTTAGTTGTCATGATTACGATAAGGAACATGCAGTTAAGGTAAATTAAAAGTTAAATGTATTTATGTAGCGCTTTCCAGTCCCATCCACCACTGTACTCACACACTACTACTCATGTGTTACCATCAGGGGCAATAGGACATCAGTGTTTTGCCCAAGGGCACTTCAGAGTGTATACTGACCTACCAACCTTCTGGTTAATGGATGGCCACGACTTCACATGATATTTTTTTCTTTTAGTTACAGATCTGACATTTCTACCAGTTCTAATTCGAAAAGCTTTTCAAGGATTAAGACTTGGTTTTAAGGTTCAGGTTAGAATGAGGTTTAGGGTAGGTTTTCAGCTTGGATGGCTGAGGTTTGGGTACAATGGGCTAGGGGATGCATTATATCAATTAGTGTCCTCACAGAGATAGAAGTAAAATTGTGTGGGTGTACTTGCGTGAGAACTGTCAGTGTTTTGGAGGATGAGATGATTACTCAGAGAGGGCGGGGTGGTGGATGTTGGAGCAGGGGATTGTGGGTACAGAGATAGTCTTTAATCCCTCAGAGTGCAACAGCTGTCCGACGATTCCTCCTCATCGCCATCGTTTTATCTCTCTCTCTTTCTCTTTCTCTCTCTCTTTCTCTCTCTTTCTGTCTATCTCATACACACATATACACAATTTTTTTGCTTACCACCAGTTACGCAATGTTTGTGTGTACCATTCATTTTGAGCATCTCTGAGCAAGTTCAAGCTGAACTCAGTCATTGGTGTTGCAGTTAAGACCTTTATGGTGAGTTGTTGTACCTGATGATTATTTTCTTTTGAGGCTTATTTTCTGGATGTATCGACTGATCAACAGAAATGTCAGAAAAGATGAAAAACAGTTACATCATTGTTTATTCAAGCTCCTGTAGACTCATTTAGCTAAACTTAAATTGATTTACCTTATTGCTGTTCAAAGCTCAAAAAGTTATTTGATCATATTTGATGTTCAATTTACATTATGAATTAATGAATAGACTTATTATGCCAGCTCCAAACTAAATGCGTCATCACTGTAAGAAATTTTGTTTTCTACAAATGTATTTTACAAGTGTCATTCTGGAGGTTTATTCAGGGTTTTCAGCTAAATTTTATAAAAGTCAATCTCATCAAATTTATTAATATATAAAAGTAGTTTAATAAAGACAACAACCAGCCAGAAGGAACAAACACAAAGCACAAATGGTAAATTATTTGCTAAATTGATGAGACCATAGAAGAGTATTTCTAGTCTGAATGCAGGTGGTTTAGCTGTTACTCATGTTGTGACCACCTCAATCTGTGTGCACAGTAACGGACATGTCTTCTCTATGAGGACAAAGAGTCCACGTTACATAATCTTTACATTTTAAGGCGATCTGAGGTAAGGTCCAAGGTAAAGGCTGGATTAAGTCTCTAGGAAGTAATTCAATGAAATTTTCTCTGTAGTCCAGTTTCATGAAGGAGGTAATGATCAGCCCAGTCTGAAGACTTCTATGCATCACCAAGCTTTTCCTGCTTCTGTATTCATAAGCAGTGTGGTATGGGCTTTGCTGAGATCTATTCTCCATGTGGTTGCTAAAGGATTGGAAGAATCAATAAAAGCAAGGTTGAAACTTTCAGCAATTTAATTTTTTGTCATACACAACCTGTCATGGATATTTGAAATATGTAAATTAAATAAAAGGAACATCAAAAATGTGATGTCAGGCCTAATGGGTGAGAGAAAACAAAGGGCAGCATGTCCAACCTCCTGAATATTCTAGTTTATGAAACCTCTCCAGTGGAGCGGTAAATATTGCAGAATAATAGGCCAAGAGGGTAATGGAGGGGAGGAAGCTCCAATTTATGATTGGTTCATTTTCTTATTGAAAAGATTAAATTATTGAGTTGATTGTGTGAGTGCTGGTGTGTGTATGTGTGTGTGTGTGTGTTTGGTACAGTCACAAGACAATGACAGCTTGTTTGCTTGGAGGCTGGATGGAGGGAGAAACACAAACCACAGAGAGAAAGGAAAGTTTGTTCAGGGGTCATGCTGTCTATGAGATGGGACCAGTGTATATGTTTTATTCTTATGGTATTTGGCAGGAGTAATGGAGTGTAACTCAAATAGAAACTCACTTTGCAAGTCATGGGCAAATCATTAAGTTTATGTCAAGATGAAGCAAATCGACTTTTTCACCTTGTGCCTGTTTGCCTCTGCAATCACTTCGTCACAGCTCATGTGGATAATAGGCTGGTGTTTCTGCATCTGTTTTCTGTAAATATAGAGTCATGCACATTAGTATACAATAGTATGTGACCCTAATTAGATCAATACCATAGTGAAAGCAATAGCTCTCCTTATTTGATCTCAGAGCAGCAGTTTTGTCCCACTACAGTATAAGTGTCCTCTTGACAAAGTCTGGAGCTTTGCATCTTCTGTATATTTATGCATGTATATTAATCTACTAATTCGAGAAATCTCTGTCAGTCTGTCTGTCTGTCTGTCTGTCTGTCTGTCTGTCTGTCTGTCTGTCTGTCTGTCTGTCTGTCTGTCTGTCTGTCTGTCTGTCTGTCTGTCTGTCTGTCTGTATTTGGCCAAAGTATCTCGAGAACTCTTCATCTTATCGGCTTCACAAGTATTTTTAAGGGCCCTAGGAAGTGCAATGTGTAACTTGGTGGGGATTTAGACACATGATCAAATTTGAATGAATAGTCAACCAGCACTCTATAACACTGGCAGTTGGGACTCATCAGTGTAAGTTCTCAGTCACAACAACAGCCTGCTCATGATAACTGCAACAACAACTTATTGGGTTTCTGCATACGGAGTCGAGCTTCATTTTGAATTTTAACAGTTGAACAGCTCATTGTGGAACAGCAGTGATGCAGCTTCATTGTCCTGTAGACTGAGTCCTGCAGCAGGTCTTTACTTGCTGCAGCCTCCTTTCACCATTTTAGGAGATAGAACCGGCCGGTTAGGAAGGGGCAGAGCACTAGTTGTGGTTATTCCTGGGATCTCTGACGGGTGAACTGCTATAGCTAGCGGCAGGCAATTGTGTTTTTTTTTAAGTGCACTTGACTCAGGTAAACGTGGAAGTTACAATGGGACTTATCTCAGATTGGTTCAAGTTCTCTTCTTTCCACCTTGGTCAGAAAACATCTCTGTATATCAAGGTGTTGCATTCTCTGTATAAGATTTGCAGTAGATTCGAGAAGTTTTAAGACAGTAAATTGAGGCAGTACAGGATCCCGCGTAACGGAATCCATTAATCAGAAATATTTTGAAAAGACATTTGATGTCTTTGCAGTCAATTCAGTGGAATGATGAATAGCAGAAAGGTGCATATAAAATGAATAGAAATGTAATATAACTAAAATGAGGTATATTTCAGTCTGGTCCATAAAGGGAGGTAAACAGCTGTATCGTACACTGAGTAGTGATGTTTATCTAACAAGTGAGTGAAGGTGAAAAATCACCATCACCATGATACAAACTTGAAAACTCAAAACATAAGCAATTAATCACACTGAGATTTTGTTATACTGATATTGAGGTCCAAATCTAACTGCAGTACTCATTGATATTGTTGTACTGCCTGGGCCTGGAGTGAACAACAGGCCTCTCATATTCTTTTACACAGTCTGCTCCTCCCTCAGTGATCCTTCTTCTGTGACGTATCCGACTGTCTGGGAAGTTAAAGATACATATGCAATAGTCAGTCTTTGAGTGAAACTACATTAAATGGCAGTTCCCTCAATTTAAACACAAGTACACACATTATCAAATCTAAGGACATTGGATGGCCAGAGGGCTGAACACAGTTGTTTCATGGGTTTTACCATCTGAGGCTTTTTCAATCAGATCATCCTAAATTTATATTTTAGGTTTGACCCTCACTTTTCTCAGAGTAAACCCTGTCAACCCGGTGCTTTGTTCTGGGAACTAAAACTAATCTAATCTATGAAAAGAGTCATAATCTGAATCAAATGAAGCTTTAATCTGTCAGGCAGCTCCTGTTGCAGGCTCACCTCTAGTGCATCAAAACAGGCGATTTACCACTACACATTTTTATCAAACGTTTCAGAAGTCTGTTCGATTTTGAGATATTTAGAGATATTGGGCTCAGCCCCTTTAGGTTATTGGTTTGGCCATATCTACTGTACAGATAGTACATACATAGCCTGTTTGTGAAGAGTTTCACACTAAATTACTGTTTTCACATTCATACAAAAGAGGGAAACTCCTCCATGCTCAATATAAATCACAGTTAAAGTTTGTTTGTTTGAACATTTTTACCTGGTGTCCACATAACTACAGAGTTTTTGAGCTGAAACTAAGACTTTTGGAAATATTGCTGGCCCTTTTTTAGCTTAATAACCCAGGGTTGAGTTTTTACTTTGGATGTGCAAAAAACAGATGTTTGAGAATGTTTGCCTCCTTATTGGGTCTTATCAGTGACAATTTTAACTACCTGCGGCAAATGCCAAGTGTTGTTAATACTTTCAGTAACAGTTTCACTACTGTCATTTGTACAGCAAAAGAAATCCCTGCTCTTTCTTTTCACCATTGTTGCTCTTGATTCGTAGACAATCTGCTTCCTGTTTTACACCGACACACGCGCAGTGTACGTGAATGGTCATGTTAATGGTCCTTACTCTTGTTGAGGGTTAAGGGCAAAGGATGTGACACCTGGTTAAGGACCTATTTAACAAATTGTGATTTGTGATCTGGGCTATACAAATAAAATTTGATTTGATTTAATTTTATATGCGTTATTACGTGTGTTACTCTGGAGGGAGATATTTCTGACACGTAACCAGAATGCTCATCTGGGCGTTATTACCTATTAATTTGGATGTAGTCTATGATGTTTCAGTTTTCTTTGTTCTTGGAGGATTGTTATTATCAGACAGGCTTTCTGTCAATGTGTGTACGATAGGGACGGGAATCGGCAGGGACCTCCCGATACGATACTATCACGATACTTAGGTGGCGATACGATATGTATTGCGATTTCTTTTAAATACTGGACCATGGAAAACAGTTGAATCATACCTTCAAATACAACACAGTCAAATTCACTTAGAGCTTTACAAGTTTTATTTCAAATATTAACATTAACTTAATGACTGCCGGGCAGCCAATAGAGAATATAAATAAAAATGTGCCCTATTATTGTATAGTCCCTGTCAACTGCACACAAACTGACAGATTAAGAAATGTCTACCACTTAGGCTACTTATAAACAATAAATAAAAGGTAAATTAAATAAAATGAATAAAAGTTTACTTAAAATATAGACTTTGAAATAAACAAAAAGTAGGCTATGCTTCACTGTTGTTTGCATGTAGGCTATGCAAAGCTAGTGCTTGGGTATTTTTAGATACCCCCCCCCCATATAAAACCGATTAATTTGGTTTTATAATTTGGTTTTAATTTTTTTTTAAATTAAAATTATAATATCGATATTGGAGGCAGCATGGCGATATAAAATCGTCATACACAAGAATCGCGATTTGTAACTGAATCGATTTTTCCCCCCATCCCTAGTGTACGAGTCACCTGAATTGGGTTTGTAGAAAGTGTGAAGTGGTGAGTCTCACACCAACGATATATACGGTGAGCCTGTGAAGTGGAGTGGGAAAAGAGATAATAGAAAAAATAGCAATAAGCAAAGAACAATGAAAATAATCACACCTATTTCTCCATTTTCTCCTCAGTACCAGGACTATGGACCTGACACTGCGAGATGCTCTGGGTGGGGGTGGAGGTGGGGTCCCAGGCGGGGCCCCTGCCGATGCCTTGCTGAAGAGAGACTTCATGGCCTCACTGGAGAAAGAGAAATATGATGACAAAGTGGCAGAGACAGTCTCCAAGAGTGACTACCGACCTTTACTGGATGGAAAGGACACCAAGAGCGGTATGTCCCCCTGAGCGTCTATGGAAGATTTGAAAAGGGAGTGAGGGCTTCTTAAGACAAATATTTGTCTATGTTGCAGTTCAGGCACTAGAATATCTGTCTTATGCTGAACTACCTGATAAGCAAAAGAAAGTCATATCTGGATTTTGAATCAGGCCTCAATAATGTATCTGTATCACCCTGTGTTTCACCATCATGCGTTACCAGCTCATCATCTGATTTATATAGAGTAATATCTGCATTGCCACAACAGTAACTTTTGCAAGGAACTAGTAATTCTTGCAGAAATTGTGTTGAAAATGTGCCACTGAGGAAATGCAGTTGAACAATGGTCTGCAGAAGCTTTTAGTTCCTTGAAAAAGGTTCCAGGTACCTTGGTCAAATTGCAGCTCATGTCAATGGAAATACAATAAACTAGGCTCATCTTTAGCTTTTTGGGTGCCTCTAACTATTCTTTGATTTTAGTTTTCTTCTTTCATTCTATTGTTTTTACTATACTTATTAAATTGTTTTTACCTTTTCTTATTATGAGCACTTGTCAATGGTCAACTGTGCTAAAAAAGGTCTCTCCTCACCACCACCAGCATATATCTCAGCATATATCTCAGTCAGTTTGCAGTGTAATTGAAAAGAAAGCTGAATTCAAGTCCACCACTGTATTAAATTTAGAGCTGGGTGGTCATGAGGCCAGAATGGGACCAACATCAGTCACAATGGTTGATGTAGGAAAGGTAGCAATAGTTAAAATTTTCCACGCTGCTTGGCTCCATAGATTTTACAACATAAGTGTATTAAGTTTCCTCATCTGTGTCAGAAGACCAGTTGGAACTGTGTAGTTATATCATGTATATTTTTTGTGCTATTAATCTTAATTTAATTTGTCTTTTATATTGTGTTCAGTGTCTTTTCTTAATGTGTTTTTGTCTCACATATCAAGTTGGCTTCCAAGCAAAGAGCTTAAAGCTGGAGCAAAAACACTCTTTTCAATAAGTGCCTGGCTCTGCCGTCCCTGGCCGGCCCATTCATTCATTCTATCTCTTATTCCTTTTTCCCAAACTCATGTGTTTTCTCTTTCTTTCCGTCTCTGTGCCACTCCTTCCTGTGCTATGTCATCTTATAGTTCTGTATTAGCATCCTCACCATCACACACACACACACTTGGCCCTCAGCCAGTGGCCCAGTCTGGTCCAGTGGGCTAAATGTTGTCTTGCTATCAGTGGTCTACATACAACAGCCCAGAGCTGGAGCAACCAAGAGTTTTGCATCAGCACTGAAACATGATACTGGACAAAAGGCCATGTTGGGCAAATTCTGTTTCGTTGGAAGCCTGACCAGATGAATGCGTAATATTCCACTCCTGTGTTACATGTTAACACTCTAAGCCAGCATGTTAACAAGTCGTTGTGACAAAATAATACCAATGCTTCGCTACCATTCATTTCAGGGGACATATAAATAAAAGCCCGGTCAAATGGGTCCAGCTCCTTTTAGTAACAGCATGTTTTACCAAACCATTACAAGCACTATATCACGGCACATAACAGAGTGGAGGAGATGGATATTGTGTGGATGCAGATCTGCGCATTAATATGGAGTAAACTAGTTTATTAAGGCTTTCACTCCATCCATTCTTTGTTTGAGGGAAGTACAACAGGCATTCAAAACAAAACTGTGACTTTTCTGACACTAAGGTCAGTTTATTGAAATCACCTTGTATCTCATGCGCCATACAGCCTAATAACTTAGTCATGATTCATGTTAATCACATTGTATAAAGGTTAGTGAAGGAAAGCGGATAGCGTCATATGGATAAGATGTTGGCAGGTTTGACGTATTTGACACTAAACAGAGGTGGCACATGAGACTCCTTTGCACGCAAACCACCAGCCTGTCATAGCCTCTCACATAGCGGCTGACATGCCAATGCACAGCTGGTATGATGATGATCACCAATAGCAGGGCACATATACTGCGGCGGTGTGTGTGTGTGTGAGTCTGTGTGTCAGTTTCTCGGCCCGACTTTTTTAAAACCCTGGTGACTGTATGGGCCTGTAGGCTGTGTTCCTCTTGATACTGTGGAGCTGGCTGTGAGCTGACAGCAGATGTTTTACCACAGGGTTTTCTCCGATGTTTTAATATCACTACTCCTCAGTCCAGCACACATTACACCACTGACTCACATGTGATGATATTTTAACCAAGGGGCCAAAGGTTGAGCCCCTGAAGGATCCATTCTAAGTCCAGCACTTTGCTTCTTCAACAGAACAAGTATAGAGGTAATTTGATACTGAGGTTGTGGAGATGGGTGTTGGGCCAAGGCTGCTGTATATTGCAATGTGTCATCTCTATAATCCATCAGTGTCAAGGTCTCCTGCAATTGTCAAACATTAAAAAGTACCCGCTCAACACAGTGGTTTTAACAGCTCTTTACATTTAAGTGAGATGATTGTCTCTTGTACAGCTGGTAAAAGTAGAACTATGTTGTTTGTCGGTTTTCAGCTATACAGTGATGAATTAAACATGATTTACTTATACTGTATTAGCTTTTTTCTAGAACCTCATTTTATTAGAAAATGGAGTAAAGTAGGTAGCTTTGAGTTTTGGATTGTAGTTTGTACACAATACAAGGACCACTGAAGGACTGTTAAGGTTTTGGGAGAACAGGGAAAACAGATGATGGACAGTTGATTTGAGCTATGATGCTGTTTGTCTACAAAATGCACAAAGCTTTCACCACTGCCTCACTCATTCCATCTGGACAAAATCTTGCTCAGACAGTAGGTAGCTACTTGACGATGCGCTATTCACAGGTTTTTTGTCTCCAAACATCAATAATAAATATGTTTGAGCAAACACACATTTTGTTGTGTTAGTTCTGCTGCGCAGAATGGCTACAATAATATGATATGACTGCAGGAACCTACAATTAAGTCTCATGTCCCTTTACCCACGGATGTGACCTATAGGAGACGTGTACTTGACTTTAGTAGCCAACGGTCTGATTATGCAAGAAAACAATTTGGGTAGTTTCATGACAAGATTGGGGTTTGAGTTAGAAAAAGCATTTCCAAAAAGTTAAGGCCTCTGTTGTGATGGAATTATGACAACTTATGTTCTGATGTCATGAGAAATGCATGCTTAAGGTTGAAGGAACATGACAAATAATAGAAACAATGTTGTGGGAAATTCAAAATAACTCTTTTGCTTGTTTCATAAACACAACGACTATTAGAGGTGCTCTGACAATTCAATGCATCTTTAGGTCAGAATAAGTTGCTCACGCTGAAGTTTTGGTTTGGATTTAACAGAACAGTCCCACCGTAGTTGAAGCATATTCTATAGTTATTTAAAATGCTGAAGCATAGATTGAATATCAGGATACATCACTACCAGTCAGGAGATCTCTAGTCAGAGATGAGTGTCTCCCTATCTCTCTCTCTTTTCTTTTATTAACTGGCTCTTTAATTTTCTTTATTTTCTGCCTCTTCCTCTGCTGCTGGTTTCCTCATTTAACTTGATTTACAAATGTGTGTTTTTCCTTTCATTTATGTTTTAACAATGTGGAGGCTGTATGGCAATTTGAAGCTGCAGCAGTGAGGAAAGGTTTAAATAAACCTGCTCAAGTTAAAACCTAATCTTTCCCAAATCGCTGCAGCTGCTTTACCCCCACCTTGTGGACTGGAGGAACTAGGATGAACGTATTCAGATTTGTAGTTTGTCCACACATGTGGCTAAATGTTAATGAATGTCAGTTTGGCTGGACTCAATTGGCAGTGAGCAGCGCGAATGATAGTGTGACAGAGAGGAGCAGTAAATAATTGAGAGAGACGGTAAAAACTGTAAAAAATAACAAATTTTTACTGTCCAAAGACCCAAAATGATCACTGTAAGAAGATTTATCTCTATAATTACTTAAACAAATCCTTTGTTTAGGATCGATTCTGTCCCAAACTTTTTGATCCATATAAATGATTGATCATTACATCCCTGATCTGGTTTTCACTGTATTTCAGTTTTTTGGTATGCTTCAATTATAATCATTAACAATTTGTAATATTGATTTGATGTATATAAAAGGTAGAAATAAAATGATTTATGTAACTTCTGTAATAAATAGCATCTTTTATCATTTCAGGTATTGTTTTTAATATTTTCTCTGCTGCAGCCTGCTGCACTTCTCTTGTTTTCAAATAGTACAGTTAACATGTATGAATGTGAAGATTTTCACTGCAGCCATCGTCAAATGTGTGAATGTCACAGATTGTACTCGTTCTAAATGGTCATTTTTGTAATTAACATATACAATTTATGTAAAGTTTGACCATTTCACTATTCTAAACCTCCTTTGTTCAGGTGTACAGTGTATATGGAGCCTGATTGAAATCGAATCCACTGTGAGATCCTGTAGCAGCACAATAGAGGTGGAGTTGCACTGCAGTCTGCTGCTGCATTTGCTGAGGCATGATAACACATCTCTGCAGTGTGTGCGCATACAGTATGTGCACTTCAGACACAGGGTAGAAAAGTGGGCGTGTGTGTGTGTGCATGTGACCAACACATTGAACTCTGCAGTAGCGCTTGTATGTGGGTGTATCTGAGGCTCAGTTTGACCAACAGTAGCTTATATTTCATCACAGAGAGGCACTGAGGCAAAATAGTAAAGCACAGCTTGTGGAATTAATTGACTTCCATTCTTTCACCGTGACACACAATCACAAACCATCTAATGGAAGCAACTAGCAACCAGCTGCCTTTATCTACAGGCAATTAGATGTAAGAGAAAACCGATGGAGTAATACATTTTACAAAGCTCCACCTCCAGTGCACTCCACACCCACTGTAAGTAGGATGCATCACACTGATATAGATTTGTATAAATTATTCAGTAGCACAGCTCAAAATAGTAACACAAAGAGGGAGTGTTCCTGTCACGAGCAAACAACAACTAGCATTGATTTAGCCCTGGTTGAAGAGCTAAAAGCTTAAATGGCTTTTAATGTGTGACTTGTAGCATTGTTGCACAATGTGATGCTTAAGAAAGAGAACTACAATTCGTTCATCACAACATTAATTTGATGTTGTACTCACCAACATAAAAGCTGGGATGTGGGACTAGGGTAGAATCATTACAACAAAGGGAGGCTGGACTAGAAACACAAGCAGCCAGACACTGAGACAGTGTTTTCAGTCACATTTGATCTGAAACTGAATCTCATCTGATCCAAATCATTTAAAATCTCTTATTGAATCTTTTTAGGGTGTTGTGAGGGGACCTTTATAAACAACAATTAAAGCAATAATAACAATTAAAATACTAATAGTAATAATAAAATATTCTAAGACTATCTAGACACCCAAAGGCACCTTACAATATATGAAGAATCAACTGTATCTGTAAAATGACTGCACATTATTCCGTCTCCCTTAATCAAAAATAACAAGTTCTTATGTGATCATGATGAATTATGAACAGTGTGCGCTAGCAGAGCTACGTGTTTTACCCATTTAATGTAAGTATGTGTCTGCATATTACATTTCACAGTAGTGAAAAGTTGTCAACTTCTCTGGAACAGTGAGTCAGCCAAGTCAACTGTGTTGCTGAGTCAGCACATGCTGGAGTGCGTCACTATTTTTTATATTGTGCAGACGCCTGAAGTGTCACGACAGGCCAGAAGAAAAACCTATGAAGGCAGCAAAGTTTAATGAATCTATTTACTCATTTTTAAATCTATTCTACAAATTGAAATGGTTCCCGTCTATGTAAAGCACGGCTGAATTGAAATTTAAAAGTTAACATGAGATGCTTTAGGTTGCTCTTTGACAGTAATATGAGATTTCCAGGTCACTGGGGTCAGGTCAGACCAACATGATGCAAAGAACAGAGACCTCAGACATGTCAAACCTAAAGATTATATATATATTGATATAATGCTTATACATAGTGTATACAGATTTGTTTGTGAGTCTCTGCTCGTAACGAAGAGCTTGAAACCACAACCTGCACTCAGAAACAAAAATCTGTCTTTAGACTCCAAATAAATAATAATATGACATAAGGACGATTCCATCAACCTGGCTGGCTGCCATCATGATGTCGAGCCAACACTGAATCGGTCCAAACCGAGCACGCTGCCATCTCCTCCTTCTCTCCATACATTGTCTAAGTCTACAAATTCTGTTGTTTTTACCCAGTGAGTTTGAGCGATGGCCTCATCCTGAGAGTGAGCAGACTCAGTACGAGCTTAAGAATTTACTCATTTAAGAAAAGTATGGATCGATATGAAGTGATCAGTGTTGATAAGATGGCGTCATTTCAAACAAATCCATGCACAAACTGTAGCGGGTCAGAGACGTCAGCTGAGTCTGTGCTGGTGTGTGTGTCTCTCTGTGTGCGCCTCCGAGTATAGTAGGAAACTTTGTTTAAACCATTCCCCCTCGACGGAGCTCTCATTGCGTTGTTAAGTGGACATCGCCCAAACCTATTGGCTTAGTGTTCAACACGAGTCAGGCCACATCTAGTGAGACACTGTAATCACAATAAACACACATTTTGCTTCTCTATTGCCGATTCTTCTATCAGCTCTCTTGAGAACGTGGAACCACTTAGTTGAAGGGAGGTTTAATACGCACTAGAGGTAAGAGTATAATCCTGAGAGGAGCCTGTGTTTGTTAGCGTAGAAAAGCAGATCTCCCAGAGGTATCAGCCGTTTTCAGTCTGCCAGTCACAGGATTTGCATCATGTACTCAGTGGCCCCCTGGACTGCTCCAATATTACACAGTGTCTCTAGTTTGTTGTAGTGCTCTTGATGGTATTATTTGAGGTATTAACCATATGATATCACACATCTTTTCTCTCGCACTTTATTTCATGGATTTGTTATTTTTTATGTATTTCTTGCGCAGCGTGATCACTTTATATCCCACTATCACCTTGAAGTGATAGTTTACCCAAATTAAAAATCACTTTATTAAATTAATTAAGAGATGCAGATGCATTTTATTATCCCAAACACATGCACAGACATGCAAAGGCACACTCATGCAGGTAGGGAAATTTAATCTCTGCTTTTGACCCATCTGTGTGCGGGACACACAGAGCAGCGCTCGGGGAGCAGATGTTGGGGGAGTAAGGTGCCTTGCTCAGGGGCACTAGACAGGTTCTAGACAGACTCTTGGATTTTTGGGCAGATCAATCCAGGTTCATCTGTTGTTGTCTTTCCGTGGAATCAAACCAGAGACGAACCAGAGACCTTCTCTGCCCATAGTCCAAGTTTCTGCCTCTAGACCACCGCCTCTCTTTATCTACTTACCACTATGATGATGGAGAGTCGGGTGAAAGGTTTTAGTCCACAAAACACTTTTGGAGCTTCAGGGGTAAACAGCGTGGAAGACAAATACAATTCAAAGGTAAAATAACAATAGAAAAAAACATAAAGTGCCTCCATACTGCTCCTGTGGTGTCATCCAAGTGTCCGTGAGCTCCGACATTCAAAATCAACCTGGAGTTGCATCATTTACACCATCTTTTAAGCCAAAATCTCGACTCCGATTCTCCTGGTAGTTACTGCTGCATTAACTGTAGCTATCGCAATTTCTCGCTGATCTTGCGAGATCTCAGAAGTATTGCGAGAATTCACGATAACAGCAGCAGAAACTAGGAGAAGGATAACAGCAGACATTTAGGCTAAAAGCAGGTTATAAATGACATTTCGAGTGGAACCTTTTTTGGGTGAACTATCCCTTATTCCCTGCTCTCCTGTCAAAAATTATCAATAGAATAGCATAGTTGTATTTATTTGCCACTGATGAAAGTCAGCATGAAATGTATTTCTGGTTCGGTGTTGCTTTAAGAACCAATAAAAGAAACATTATCTTTATGCGATGCATTTTGATGTACGGACTAGTTACTTTTTCGTTTTGGTAGTAACAGTTATTTGACCAGAAGTGAAAGGTTGTGTCTTTCACAATAAAATACATCCCTCCGGCTGATTATAGGCTTTATTACTACACAATAACAAAAACCTGCTTCATCTCTTACTCACCTTTCCCCCACATTAAGCAAATTTGTACCTTTTACAAATTACTTTGATATTAATATATTTTTTACCCATTACAGCTCTTTTCTGCAGGGTAACCCAGTTACCTGCAGCTACCTGACCCAGTACAGAACCCAGGGCGTAATTGTTGTGTTGACTTTAAGAAAAATGTAGATTTCAAAAAGAACTGGGAGCCTTTTCTTCACGGCAAAAAATACTGTTAAAATCTATTTGTTTCATCGTACCGACAGTACCTCAGCTCATACACAATAACATTAAACTTTGTATGTGTCAATGATATGTATCTAAAAGGCAGTGTATCACATTCAGATGCCCATTTAATTAAGAATAATTTTATTAGGTTCTTTCTGACTACAGCTCAGAGCTTGTCTTAACTGTCCCTCATCACTCTGTCTGTTCCTCTCCTCTCTTCTCTTTGTCCCTCTGCATTCTCATCCCTCTCTTAATTGTCTTCCCTCACCACGCTGCTCTTTCCTGCATTAAGCGCTTGTCGATCTCTAGAGTAGGCGACAGCTGTGACTGTGGATGGGATGCTCCTGTTTGACACTAACCTCCAACGTCCTTGACATGAAGAGCGAGAGCAAGAAGGACTTGAGCGTTGTTGACAACATGCAGTCTGCACGCAACTATTTGCTGCATGAATTTAAGGACACAGAGCAGGAGAGCATGAAGGAGAAAGATGGGATTCCACTCTCTCTATTTTTACTATATTTTGTGTAATACTTTCAGGACTTCGAGAGTCTTGCTTAACTTGCATGATTTATTTAAACCAACCTCTTTAACTTTAACCCTTTTCGGCTATTTTGGCTATTTTTAATGCTTTCGAATTTGCCTTTGTATACCACATAAAATGTGGTAAAAAATGACAAAGAGACATTGCAACACATTCTATCTTTTTACTCGCTGTACAAGATGATATTTTTTACATCAGATTTTGGTTTTACTTTTTTTATCAACACCAAACAAAAACTAGCTGGTCGTTTCAAGTCAGCTCTTCATGTTTTATCTCTTAAAGAAACATAATTGGCCCTTGCAACTGATGAGGGTCTACCTTCACTTGGAATTAATTTCTAATGAATATTGTGGTAAGAATCATGTTAGCATAGCAAAACGTGTATTTGTAAGAAGTGGGTCTGAACTTTTACAGTTAACTTGAGCAAATAAATGTACACATTACATCATTTTTTTGTGGTATTATTGTAAAATATGTAGCATGCATTTATATTGGAATACATATCACCCCTTAAGCTGTGATATCTTTATACATTTTTGTACTGTATACAAATCTGTATGTTATATTTTAATTAAAATAGGTCAGTTGGTAAGCATTTTAACTTTGGGTTAGAACAAACTGTACATATAGAAAAACAATGGTGGTGAGGATAGAAATTTAAATCTTAAAGACAGATTATCAAATCTTAATGATTACAGCAGAACATTTAGTTTGAAGCAAATAAAACAGTTTGATACTGACCTTGTTGTACAACTGTAAGTGGCCTATGAACATGTTTACATACAGTGGCAGCAGATGGACTAACATCATCTGGAACTGCTGTGAGCTGAAGTGCAACTGGATTCAGTCCTGGACGGTTCACTCGCAGTGCACTTCAGAAAGCCCCAAACCACTCCAGAGGCCCTGCACAGCCGGCTGCCCTGCCCTCTGACCTGTGCAAAAAAAATTTACTGTCCTCCTCTAAATACACAAAACCACAGAGGTCATCTTAGCCAACAGCTGATTACGATCCATAGTTAGCATTTAATGTCAGAAGATGTCTTGTGGTTGTATAATGAAGCAAACAAAGAAGTTTGCCGATGTTTGGAAGGAGGTCGTGGTGGCTGGATGCACTTTCACACAGGAGACTGCTGTTTTCATTGTAAAACCAATAAATAGATTTGTATCTTTGATCCATGATCATTTTCATATATTTTTTTTTATTATAACATCATTGTACATATTGCACTGGACTATATATTAATTCGTGAGTTATTCCTCAAACATAAAAAAAATTTGAAAAATTCACACTCAGACCAGTGTGCTGAAGTACATAGGTGCTTTTTATTTGTTTCACTTTGCTATGTGTTAACCACACTAATAAAGATTGCCTGCTGTGGGTAGACTCCTAGAGGTTGTTACCATGAAGACAAAGGTCTTTCTCTATCCTATGGGTCATATAAAGTGGAACAAGTGGCTTATTATTTATGTTTTGGGACTTTTTGGAAAAAATCTGTAAGATACACACTATATCAGCTCATTTAAAGGTGCACTCAAAGGACAAAAATTTAAAAAAAATTAAATAATAATCTTCCATACAGTTAAACAAAAAAAGTAATTTATTAGAGCCACACAGGTTTTATTTTTCTCAGTCAAATTAGCAATACAATCAAAGTGGTATCTTAGTATAAATATAAATATTGATTTCATTAAAGGACATTGCAAGAATATTAAGTGTCTTTCTTATTTTTAACGAATCCTATCATTAGTTGGCACTTTGCCCCAAGCAGTTTTCGTTTTTACTGAAGAGGTTAATCTTCATAAAAGGGTTCCTGTACATTTTTTTGAAATCCTCAGTAATTTCCTAAAAGAGCTGGGCACCGCGATTTTAAGCAAGCTTGACACAAACATTAGTGCATTTGTTGGGGACTATAATTATCTGCAGATTAATACACATTAGATGCTCTACTGCCTTTTTCCCAGCAGCAGGAAGGTGTATGTGGGCTAGCTTGATTCTAATAGTGCAGTGCAGCCAACTGACTGCTTAGTGAGTTATGACAGAACACATTCTTTATTATCAATCAGGGTGTCAAAACCCAAATACAAAGCAGCAATTATGGAAAAAGTACACTTAGTGATGCCAAGTATACTTGGTGATATATACTTGGTATATATTATATCACAATAACGCTGAGGCTAAATGTAAATCTGACTAGCTACTGGCTTGAATGGCAGAACTATGAAAGCCATGGGACCCACTCGATAGATCCAACATCATTACCTATATGCCTTTTTAAACTAATCACCTACTTTCACAGGCAATCAAGAAAAGTCTGTCCCATTTAAGAAATTACATAAAATATAATTGTTATTAGAGTAAGATAAAAGGAATAAAACATACATATATATATTATATATTCAAAATTGCCTAATATATCCTTCGATTCTTGGCCTACTCTTCTATTACCTGTGAGTATGCATATTACTAAAATGTTTTGACATACAATCTCTGCATTCTCAGAACTTTTTACCCTGTTTTTCAAATTACCATGCAGATATCTGCAAAAAGGGTGTTTTGCTTATTCTGTACCCATGGCTTGGAATATGATGCATAGGAACTAAAGCAGATTCTATAAGATGTTGCTGTTTTTAACTAGTGTAGTTGGTTGTGTTTTTCTTCTTTAGATCTTGTTTTCAGTTGTGTATTTGTCCGTCACTATGTGTTTATGCCTGTTCTATATGTTTTTATCTACTCTACTACCTGCCTATGCCAGGTCCCCCCCTGCAAAAGAGATTATCAGTCTTAGTGGGAGCTTCCTGATTATATAAAGGTTTAATCAAATAAATAACCATAATACATTCTGTGCTGAAAACCTTTTAAAATATTCTAGATTCCATCCTAACTGATCATCTTCTGAAAAGCACATATTTATGAATCCATTTCCCCCTACTAATCAGCTAAACATGATTTAAACAAGAGGAGCTAAATAGAAAGGTCAGCTTTGCATCTTACCAAATACTGCAATAAAATAAGCAGCGTAATGATGCACAATTTCATGCAGTCGGTATCTGGCTCAGGATGAGGCCATCAAACCGTTCATGTTTGAGGAGGGGTTGGTTGGATTTGTCATGCAAATAAGAGAGGAGGGTAGAGCTAGAGATCTGGCACGAATCGTTCAAAATAAGTTGTGTCAAACTATGCAACCGAATTTTGACTTTTTTTACCTTGGGCAAAAATGCTATGAAAAATGTTTGAAAAAAGAATTTGTTTGACCTTAAGACTTGATACTGGCTGCTCACCTCAGAGGACTGTCTAGGTTATTACTGCAGGCATGCGTACGCACAGTGTGTGTGTGTGTGTGTGTGTGTGGGTGGGTGGGCGGGGATGTCTGAGAGAGATAAAATAAGAGAAGAAAAAGGTAAAAGGATAAGAACAAACTTTTTTAATGGAATTCACCTCATGGTACCACACTGGTCTAAAATGTATTTATTCATTGTCATTGAAGCTCTACAGAGAGGGTGACTATGATAATGTCAAGCCCCTGAAGCGTACTGCACCTTCATGCATGGATGCCAAGAACACAGCATTTTTGTAGCCAAGTAGCCTTGGGCTCACATTTAATCTCATTGTATCTTATAAAATGACAATAAAGCGGTCTATTCTTTTCTATTCTGTTCTATTTTAGAAAAGAGCAACTGTCTCTGTGAGAGCTAACTGTTTGCATACTGCCCTGTTCTGTAATACAGAGGCACCATGAGATTCTTGCCTATGACTCATCGGCTGGCAAAAGCCTTGAGAGCCCCACAATTGAACGAATGATAGTGTGGTCCATTTGATTTTAAATTGAGGACCGAACTTTTTTAAGATCATGTTTCTGGAAAACATGTTTAACATTATAATGACTATTTTAATTTAACTGAAAACTTGGACAAGGTGCTAGACATGGGCAACACAGTCAACAGACTGAAGGCTCACTGCCCCCACCCCCCCCACCCCACGGTTGCTACAAAGAGTTGGTCCCCTATTTATTCAATTTTATGCCAAGTGTGAATTTTATTAAATGAACACAAAATATGCGTTTCACATACAGACAGGCAGACACTCAGCATTTGGGGAATTAGTATGTAGATGTCATTTAGAGAACAGTGGAGGCATTAATTTGTGTATCGTGTGTAACACAACACATCTACACAAATTTAACTGGAACATTCTTTCTAAGCTTTTCAGATACGGAAAAATTCTGCATGCAAACGTAGAGAAAGCATCAAAACAAAGAATGCAAAGCAGTACTGTAAAGTAGTGGCAGCTGAAGCGTGATCCACGAGGGGGAAAGTAGACCCGAGAGAGAATAGGAACCCTGTGGCGTTCGGCTCAATATGACTCTGCAGTTAATGCGTCTGCTCTTTGTTTGTGTGCACTTGTGTATTTGTTTGTGTGGTTTCAGTTGAACCTTTATAGACCGCATCCATAAATAAACACTTGCTGTCACAATCACTAGATCCAACCTCACATTTAATGCATACTTGTTAAAATTTCATGATATCCACCACAACACTGATATTGTCCTTTTGCCAGAAATAGAGTTGTTTATACCAAATTGATAGAAAACAGTTTTTCAGCTAAATTCAAAACTACTATATCTCTTTAAAACAGCAACATATTTTAGATATAAAAAAGGAATTATGTTGCATGTGTCTCAATAATATGTGATATACAAATTTAAACATTTTTTATTGTTTTCCACACTGTCTCTCTCCCCCCTGGCATTTCAGCACCATGGACAGATCCATACTGGGAAAAGTAAAAATATCACATTGCACTTTATCAAAGTGTTTTTCAAAGATGTTATTTTCCAGCACTGTCTGTATCTGTGTCTGGCAGAACTTTAATCCTGATTATATTTAAATTAATATACATCTTGAGGTTTTCTATTTCTATTTCATGCTACTGAATAATTCAGTGTTGCTATGTACATTTCACAAGAAATATTGTAGTTATTTCTCCAATAAATTTATGTAAAATCTATGATTGGGGTTGAGAGAGAGACCTGTATTAGGGTCCTCCTGCTATTCTAATTTATGCCTCCTTATATCCTCCCTCTTCTGTGACCCAGAAACCAGTCTCAGTCTGCCCCCATCAGAGATGTTACAACCCTTATATGTGTCTAAGTGTGATTTGAATGTGTTTATTGGGACAGTGAGAAGAGGGGTCAGGCTGTGGTAGATTTTATTTATGTTTCATGTTCACAACAGGTAAACTCAATGTGCTATATTTATTATTGACATATATGTGTAAATGCTGGTATGTGTCATATACCAACACTCACAAATATAATTTCTCTAAGAAACGTCCACCATCAGCAAGTGTTGTCTAGGGAACTACAGATGCTGACATCCTCCTCCTGTGTAACCATGGCAATATTCCCCTCAGTGACACACGGTGTCTGGTTGCATCACCGTCAAAAGGACCTGTACACACACACACACACACACACACACACACACACACTCACACACACACACACACACACACACACACACACACACACACACACACACACTCTCACACACAATGTGGTGGAGAAGTGGGACCTGTTTGATGAAAAAGCAGTTCACCGAGGAGAGTGACATACAGATTTAGGTTCAGTTTTCTGTCTGTATCAATGTGGGGAGATAGAAGAAAGGCTGCATCATGCTGCATCATGCTGCATCATGCTGCTTCATGCTGCATCATGCTGCATCATGCTGCATCATGCTGCATCATGCTGCTTCATGCTGCATCATGCTGCATCATGCTGCATCATGCTGCATGTGTACATACTTACATACATATTGGTTGAATATCTTTTTCAGATATATTGACCTTAAAATGTGTGTCATAAATAACCTGGGCAGATAAAGAAAAGGAAAAGGAAAAAGAGTTATCGCACATCAATATAAAGCTGCCCTGTTTTTGGTGATGATTGTGCTAATGCTCTATATCTCCTTCAGGTCCGGGGATGATGTCATCAATGATGTCATCAGGCGGATACCAAGACCCACCTGGGCAGCCTCCCTTCAACACTGGTAGCATGTCTGGTAAGCGGGCTGGTGGTTATTATTCACACAATTTTCCTACTTTGTCATAATGATAATGAAGATATATGTATACAAAATAAATAACAACATGCATTATCAAAGTGCCACTAGGAAGTCAATCCTCAAAATAACGATCAAAACAAAGAAACAAAAAAAAATAAGAGATATCCCTCTTAGCATATACAGAGGTGGTCACTTTATAAAGATCCTGTTAGATGTTCCCATAGTCTGACGTGGGCGTTGCCCATTTGTTTTATTTTCTATCCCATAAATTCATCCTGCCCTTTTCACTCCTCCCTCTCATTTTCTACTATGTGAGAAACGTCTCCATCATTTCACTACATCCCTGAAGGCAGCAGACACATGTAGATAAATATGCACCCTCTGATTTGAGAAGGGCTGTACCAGAGCACAGCACCATTACACATGGCTGCCCACTGGGTTTACCTTTAGTTAATTTCATTCGAATGACAGCGGGCTGCCTCAAAGTAACCTCAAGCAACACTGCACATGTCACACTGGTCTGTCATGACTCAGTATTCTATTGTTTAAGTGTCACATGACATCGGCTCAAAAATCCTGTGTCATTGCCATGTGTGTCAGATTTGAAGCCAGTGCGTTGAGGATTTACCGCTCTGCACCATCTAGACCAAAGCATTAGAGAAGCCTCTTTCCATTTGTTGAGCTGTGGTCGTTGTGCGTCACTGTGACAAGGTGAACGGCTCAGTCAATTTATTAAATACCACAGTCTTTGTTTATAACCCAGTTCAGCCAGCCTGCACTTTGCACTGCTGCACCTACAAGTACTGAAATAGGCCCCCATGCACACTGTTCACCCACTTTGCACTGGTCACTGCTCTAACTTAATACAGGGCCCTCTCAGTAGAGTCTGAACAAGACAGAGAACATTAGCATGACGTCTTTTAGGATCCACTTTACCTTCTCACCTCCTGTCTTGTTTAATAAAAATGGTTACTGCATGAAGTCTTTCTGTCCGAAATGTTTTTTAAAAACATTTTTCTTTTTTAATTTTAGTCATTTTCTGGGTTGTCTGTCCATCCCATTCTTTAAAACCGTATCTCAGGAAAGCATTGAGGGAATTTCACATGATTAACTGATTCGAATGATGGTAAACAATAAAACTGGGACCTGATAAAACACTTTTTTGGCTAACTTAATAATTTGGCTCGTTATCACCAAAGTTGACACAAATGTCAGATATTTTATTATTAGGAAGTTTTTACATATTATCTCCAAAGCATCAAAAGTCAACTTGACTGTGAACTTAATGTTACAAATACCATAACTCAGAAACAGAAGTGGAGAATATAACCATAATTTCTGAGGCTTGCCTGGATGGCAGTTTTGTTTTGTTACCATCGTCATGTGCTCAATAAATCAGTTTATTATCCAGTCACAGGCTGAATTGTGAAATAACATTTAAATTCATGATTATCTGTGTGGTGATCATGAATGAGGGAATCAATACAACCATAAACCTCTCTATATGGTTTCATATATACACTGATACAAACATAATGATGATAAGTATGTAAGTGGTTCATTTCATTGGCCTTCTTATCTTTCTTTATCAGTCTTCAGTCTAGTAATCTCTAGTAATCTCAGTTATGTCTAATTCATGTTATAGAACAAACACCTTGTTGTTTTACCAGCACAAAAAATGTACATAAAAAAGTTCATAGTAATGCTGTGTACATTTTCTATAGAGGCAATTGGGTGATGATGATGTAACTCTTTGTTTGTCTCCATCCATCAGGCTTCTCTCAGTCTGGGATGGGAGGGATGATGGGGTCCAGCCTGCCACCGTTCCAGACCAGCATGAGCTCCACTCATGGTATGCCTGGGATCGGTTCAGCTATGGACAGCCAGAAAGGTTCAGGCCTGTTCGGAGTGGAAAGCAAAACCGCCAGTAATACCAGTGGAAGCAGTCCGTTTAAGACCAGTGATCCATTTTCTTCTGGAGGTCCAGGAATCCACACTATGGATTTTTCTGCAGGTATCAGTTGATTGCATGCGCCAGGCTGCGTTCACACAGACATATGACCTGCGCGCAACAAACGTAGCACTGCTGATTCATTTGAAGCCGGGGGGAAGTGGGCTGACGCAGAGTGAGGGTATTGTTCAGCTGAAAGTTGAACCTGTTACAATCTGCCGTCGTCTTGAACGGTACTATGAGGGCCAGTCACACACACCAGTTCCTCCAGTCCCTTGCGTTAACAGAGGCCAACCAAATGTCTCTCTGAATACGGCCGTGAATCGTGCTGAGCAGCAGAGGAGAACAGAGTCAGGAGAATAAATACCGGAGGTGATTAGTTTCCCTGACATTTGGGAACCAGAGTTAATACAGAATAGAAGTTTCCATTTATGTTTGAGGAGGGGTTGCTTGGATTTGTCATGCAAATAAGAGAGGAGGGTGGAGCTAAAAATCTGGCACGAATCGTTCATAATAAGTTGTGTGAGTCTGGTCATATCTTGTTTACTTTTTATTTAATTCAATACAACCTAAAATCTTTCTTACATTGCACATTTTGTGTGTGGCAGGGCAACAGGGGCAAGTGGTGATAGTGGTAGTGTGAACACGTAGGACCAGCTTTTACCAGCAGGTGGCAGTCTCTTCTAACTCGTCTCACTTATCAAGATTGAACAGCTCCAGCTCCTGCTTAAATGTTGCTGGTTGCCTCAATGCATTGCTCTCCGTGCACTTTGTTATTCTGTTTATCTGCTGAAGCACTGGATCCACAGACAGGGAGGAGTCAAGCAGCGACTCTTTGAAATGATACACTAGCTCCTACGATCTGAAGAGGAAAACAGCCCACGTGAAATTTCGAGGAGCCTTTTATCATGAATAGTTAATGTTTATAATATCATCAGCTGTTTAAGCTTGCAATAGCAGGAGAAACATAAATCCACTTTAACAACAAAGACAGAAGTGCACCATGCCTTAATCAGTCCTCCTGTGTAACTGTGCCTGAACGCTACACTTATCTAATAGAGGCTTTAGTAGTTATTTCAGCGAAATGTTATCCAAATTTGACTTGTGTGTAAAAAAGCAATAAAACATTTATTTACCAACAGGACGCCAGAATCCTGAGCTGAACTTTTAAGAAGACTTTTAATATTTCAGTATCTGCTCAGACTCATTAAAGATTTAGCCAGGGCTCTGCTTTATTTTTAGCTCTTCTCCCTTCTAGTTTGTCGTCGCACTGAAGATGCTTCTGCTTGCTCAAAGGCAGGTTGTTGTGTCACAGTTACTATTTAAGTTCAGCCGCTGTTGGAGCAGATACATGATACATCACTGATACAGATGACAATAAGCACAACAGATTTGTAGCCCGACAGTAGTGGCTGCTGTCTCGTTAGAAGGAAACTGTAGCTAATTGGTTTAGCTGTCAAAATATAAATGAATGCTTCCAGTAACATTTAGGTTGTACTCTGAGACAGAGACATGAGTAATTCTTTCAACTAGCTCATTTTGTTAAAGAAAACATGTTATGGCATAATAAAATATACAAATGACTGCTTGAGTCAAACGTTGAGGTAACACTGTGAGACAGGGATATACCCTATGCTGCTACTTGTTGAATGCAGACAGGAAATGGATGTGTGACACTTACAATTTGTAAAGCCACACTACTTCCCTCTGTCAGTACTTTTCCCAACCAGCCGTCTGTGTTGCCCCCTCTCCTTATGTCTCTGTCTGAATCCCTCTATATTCACCTTTTCCTTCTGCGTGTGCAGGTCCCACTTGGCCTCAGTGAACTGAAACCCATCTGCACAAAATGTCCACTTGCTGCTCTTTTTCATACGCAATGCCAGTGCTCCATCATTAATGTTTCTCTGGGCAGTTTTCCAGACCTCAGAGTACTCCCATTAAACACCTCATCACATTAAATATAAATGATAATGCTCTGGCCTTGTCTATTCATTGAGCTGTTTTTAGCTCTGCCAGCATCGACTGTTGGGAGAAAATAGCAACTCATTTTGCATTGGAGGAGAAGGTGACAGATGTAGAGGGGAATGCACCTTTTTCTAGACTCCCATTAAAATTCAGTGATGAAAGATGGACGGAAAACTGAGACGTAGAAAAAGTAATTTGGACAGGAAGAGGACATGATCAGCAGACTGAGAAGAGCGTTTTAGGTCTTCCCCTCTACCTGTCTCTTTCTATCTGTCTGTCCATCCCTCTGTCTCTTGTTCTCCTTTAGCTGACGAAATGCTCGTCTATAATAATAATTGTAATAAACATGGCTTGAGAGCAGAACGCAACATTGGGAGATTGTTGGAACAGACAAATGAAGATATCATATCAGCACACACTGAACATTTTTGTTAAAACCTGCATGTTTTTCTTTTAGTGATTCTGTATTTCATTCCATACATTCAATCAGTGTGCAATTTGGGGTCATTTGAGTGTTTCTGCATGTGACAAAATGATCTGTGTTATTGCTATGAGGTTTCAGACTTGCATGTATCTATTGTTAATCATGCTTGCCAGATATTTGAAATCAACTATTTATTTACATGGTTAAGGTGCTTGAACGTTTGTGTGTTTTGCTCTATGTGCTCTGCACCCTGGATGAGGATGATGATGATGAGCCCAAATATGTGTTGTTTGTCTGGCTTTAAGCACAAATTCAATTCCAGAGTCCATTCAGAATGTTTCAGAAAAATATCACATTACAATATAGCATATTTGGACAATATGATATGACCAGACAATGAATCCTCTGACTTTAATTCCTTGCATTTTACAAATATTATGATTCATAAGATGTACTCAGAACAAAAGCAAGGATATTCAAATAGCGTGAGGCTTCTTTAAAACATAAATACATGATAGACCTTCAGCCACACTTTGTTTCTTCAAAGTTAATATGACTATGTGTCTGAATTCGAGAAAAGTTATTAAATGTAAATTGTAAAAAGTAGACCCTGACACAAATTAACAAAACTGTGGCACAGCTAAGCAGATACTATAATCTGAAACCCAGTGCTTTTCCAGCACCTGTATCTGTCTTCACTTAAACTGATG
The DNA here is from genome assembly GCA_038501795.1 of Pseudopleuronectes americanus. NCBI lineage: Eukaryota > Metazoa > Chordata > Actinopteri > Pleuronectiformes > Pleuronectidae > Pseudopleuronectes > Pseudopleuronectes americanus. The sequence goes on along the minus strand of CM076730.1, from coordinate 3,075,393 downwards.
ATACACTTGTATTCTTACTGAGCCATAGAACCATTGTCATAAACCTTGTATCACAGGTGAGTAAAACAAGTTACTGGTTACATGTACAGTATTTATAAAAGCAGGCACCATCACACAGATCACATCTTGGAAAATGTTAAAATTGTTGTGCCAAGAGGAACCTTAAAGCAAACAGAAAATGGTTACTATGGGTGAACACACTATTTACATAAGCATTGTAGACAATGGTCATCATAAGTGTGACTGCGTATTTGCATGGCAAAATGTGTCATCTGGGTGCAGCACTAACTCCTGTTGCAGTATCATACATCAGACATACATTGTACTGTACAGAAGCACTGCTAGTATAGGGAAACATTACTAGCAACTAATTGCTGCTGACATAGCTAGTCTATACAATGTCAGTTGATACAGTGCAGAAGTTTAAAAAAGTGTCTTTTTCTGACACTACTAAAGATCCTCCATCGCGATTTTGCAATCCTTAATATCCACAACTACCTTATAAATAATGCTATATCTTCACTATTCCATTTAAGATTTGAAATGCATCACTTCTGCGTTGTTTATGTCTGTCGTTCACAATACTCTGCACGGGCCCTTTAGGGGTTAGTACATTTTCGAGTCCTTGAACAACAGAATGTGGCTCGATGTTTGTTTTTGAAAACTGAATTTGAACTTGAATCAATGACAAAGTCACTTCTCCTCTTGCAAACAATTGAGTGGGAGTTTAGCCAACTTTGCCTACATCATGGATGTCCATGAGATCAAGAAGAATTGTGTTATCCCTATTTCATTCAACAAATGTTCAAACAACATCTAAAATCGTACAAAATTGTGCACGCATGAATTACACAACCTTATCCGACTGTGAGTGAAAAGGGGGGAAAAAACACTTGTATATCCTTTCAAAAATAATCACGTGCAAACCAATCATTCACCTTTAGTTATTGGTCCCTCTACAATCTCCATTACTTCAAAATATCACCTTAACATGTATGGACGTAGTAATTCTTATAACACCAGTTCTAGCACCAACCATTTAGACCAGAAATAAACATGAACCGCCTATAGTAACCACAGTCTGGTGGCTTTTTGGCAGGTGATTCTCTTGACAGTGTGTGATCGGTTCCTCCTCTTATAAAACCCTCCCCCCCCTCGGCAGCTCCTGTCCTCTCTCCTGGCGGCTTAATAGAGGATGACATCAGTACCACGTCCTCCAACTCCGAGGAAAGCCCAGAGAGAGCAGGGCTGGGGGACGAGGATGGCAAGCAGCAGCAGAGACGGCGCAAGAAGAGGAGGAAGGGCCGGGACGAGGTCTACGACTTCCTGGATAGCCAGGAGAAGAACATCGGCCAATCAGACAAGCATGGGATTCAGGATAAGGACGGAAATGAGGCAGAGGATAATGAAGATGAGGAGGAGAACTGGGAGTGGGATATCAGAGAGAGTGGAGGTGGGGGCAGGGTAAAAGGCAAGAAGAATAAGAGTAGGGCAAGACTTCCAGAGGAGTGGGGGGCGCCCCAGCAGCACGTCTCCCCCACATCGGCTACAGCCGCTCACTCTGGTGTATCTGACTTCAAAGCTCCGAACTTGAACCCCAGCCCTGCTCTGCCCTCTGCCTGTGTACAAATACCAACGAATTTCACAAACCAATCCCATGCTAGCCTGGGAACAGATTCCTCACCACGCTCGTACGAGCCCATGTGTTTAGACGATTTCTCTATGTCTGCAAAAGACGTGCAAAAGGCAAATGAACAGAAAGTTTCCTCTGGCAAACCTGAGGCTAATATTAGCAAAGCAACTAGTGCAATACCTGCCAAGAGCAGTTTGGCTGGGGATGCTAGCCGTAGTCTAGCGTTAATGACAGGGGACAACCTGAGCCCAGTTTCGCAGACCTTCTCTTTCCTTGATTCAGTCCTCCAGACCCCTCAAGCCTCAACACCTGAATCACAAACTACCACCCCCATCACCAACACTCCCACCCCTGCCTCGGCCCCCCTGACAAAGTCCGCCCCAAAAGAAACTTCCGTCCCTGCTTCAGAAGCTTTCTCCTCTTCCAACAGCCTCAAAGTCCTTACTCCAGCAACCACTGTCCCAGCTGGAGTCGCATCGTCGCTCAACGTTGACGCCAAACCTTTTGTCCCAGGTGCCCCCTCAGCCACGCCCCTTACTTCAGATCTACCCTCCTCGGGCCCTCCTACTTCGTCACCAGACACTCTCCCCACAAGCGTAGCCACACGTCCTAGCTCGGCCACACTCCCTCACCCCTTCTCCCCCGCAGCCCCTCCCTTTCTCCCTGCACACTCAGAGCACGAGAAGTCCTCATCGCCACAGCTCCCCCCACTGGAAGGTTGGTGAACTACACGGAAGATTATTAATAACATGGGGCTAATTTGAACAAAGGGATTGTGGGCTGGGATAGCAGGAAGCAGCTATTGATATTTTTACCTGTGTGCATGGCTCTTTATCTGTGGATTGAGCACTAGGCCTGCTTGGTGCTTAATCTATTCCTATATGTAACAAACAAGGTGCAAGAGATAAATGCTGAACAGCGTCTGATTTAATCACTTTCCTATTAATTATGTTAAACAGATCTAGACACAAATCTATATCTTGTTACATTAAACAAACAATAGAATCTCTGAAAACATCCAGGAGATTCATCTCAATCTCCCACCAGAGAAACATTTGTGTCCAGGTATATCTCTCTTCCCAGCTGCTGGCATGAGTATGGGATACAAGTGCTGTGCTGATCGGGCCATTTATTAACAAAACTGCAAGGGGGAAACGGATAAGTTGATATCTGGTTTCCCTCCGCTTGCCTCTGTGTATCTGTGCCCATGATCATAGCAATGTTTCTGCTACTTCACCTGCTGCTTCTAATAGCTCTGCTGTCTCTGCTTGCTGCACTGTCTTCTGTTTCATGTGTCCGTCAGCTCCATGTCCAACTTCCCACCTCCACTCTGTCTATAGAAACATATAACATATAACTCTGGTCCTCTAATGGCAAAGCGAACTTCCTTGTTATTTTAATAGACAAAATAGTAGTTAATAATAATAGTTAATATGTACTGGAGTATTTCTCATATCAACTGCACAGAGCCAATGTTTTAGTCTTGATGGCTCTTTGGGGTATTGAGTTTATTTTTTGTTTTTATTATTGTTTTTTTTAAACTTATTCGGCTCAGATGATTTTTTCTATAAAGATAAAATAGAAATTTAGAATAATCAAATTAATGTGCAAATCTGATTCTTCTAGTATGTTAGAAAATAAACATAAGTTTTCATTATGATCATGTGAATGATACAGTATACTGTATTTGCACCCATTTGGTGAAAGAGTTCTAATTTAACCAATCTCTCGACCTTCATCAGTGAATCATAGGACACACCCATCAGTGAGTTACAACACCTGAGTTACCATAGTTCCATATTTAGTTTTCATTTCCATGGCCAAAACATGCTCTAGGAAAAAAAATCCTAGTTAGCTGAGTTTAAGTCAAGAGTTTTTAGTTTTTTTTCAAAGGTCAAGAATACATCATCAAGCTCAGTTACATTTTCATTCAGGTCACGACCCTTCAAATGCAAATATCCACTAAAGTTTACAGGTGTAAAGAAAATCATAGTATTTGTTCCTGTTTAAAGCACAGCGGAGGTTAGAAATGGAAACTTTTATCTTCTCCAGATGTGGTGGAGCTTATAGACTGTCATTATAAAAGTTCTGTCAAAATCACAAATTTGACAGCTATAGCTGACCAGCTCATGTGTAATAGCCATGTAGGAGCCAAATGTCCAATGTCTAGTGCCGCAGCCACTGCCTGACCCCTGATCTCTTGAACAGTGCGAGAACACTGTGAGAGGTTCTCAGTCTAATGCTTTTTCCTCCTGGTGATACTGTTTCCGTCCTGCGCTCTCCAGCTACACCTCACAGTTTTCTAAATATAAAAGCGTCATTTTCCGGTGTGATGGTTTGCCTCAGCCTTTCTCACTGCTACAACCTGACCAGTACTTTGGTAGTAAAATGTGTGGGAAAGAGTACAATTCCTTTAATCACTAAAAATAATCCAACCATGTAGCTTTACATTTCCTACTCTAACAAGAAGTGCCTGACAGCAGGAGTCACTAACAGCGGGCTGTCTTTCACACTGCCCTTGTAGCTGTAAAGACGACAATTGTCCATAATATCCTGTAACTTTCAGAAATTCTAAATGGAGTATTGAAGCAAGTTCATGACTGACATGGTTTAACAAAAGTTTTAACTAAGGCATTGTGAGGGTATATGTTGAGAACTGTGTTTATACAGTGATTCTAAATGAGCACTGTCTTATTTCTTCTCTCCCTCTTCCCCCCTTTCTTCTCTTTCATAATGCCGTGATGTCACCCTGAACAACAGGTAAGAAACATTTCTGTTTTTCACAGTTTGTATATGTTATTCTCATGTGGTGCTTTGCAGTGGATACGCTTGAGACCACAGCAGCTGTGATTATGTGGTGAATATTTATTTTGTTTACTGACACAACTGGCTGGTTTGAGGGCAGTAGATTTTGTTTTGAAGTGTGTTGATTATTTATTTAAGTTTCGACATCATATGATCAGGTCATCTTCTTTTGGCGCAAACTGAAACTTAGTCTATAACATGTCACACATGACATATTTCTTATCTGGTGTCTAAGCATCTATCTGTGGATCAGGAGATCAGGAGCTTTCCCTTCAAATTAAAGAAATTAGAAGCATCATCTGTTCCCCAAATGTAATATGACTATATACTATAGGACAGACTTGATGTGCTACTTACAAAGATGGTACTATAGTGTATCACCTGTGTCACCCCAACCCTTTTAGCTGCCTTAAGAGATGGGTTGGGAAGTTCAGGTTCAGAAAGTACATTTCAATATCTGCGCCTTATGAATCTGATTAAATACTTGTTTCACGTTCTCTGTTATGATGAGTACAAAGCAAAGTTAGTCAAGTATATTGTTAGCCATATACAAACATAATACAACACTGTTAGCAGACATGGTGGACCATAAATACCACATTAAGCGATCCCACATAAAATTAAATATCTGCAGTAGCAAAACAATTCCTCAGTTTAAATATGGACCTACTATCCAACATGTTGAAGTAAGAACTTGAACCAATTTAATAGCTCAAGCAGGTCTTCGGCTCCAGCCTTCTTAACATCTGATTCTATAAGCTTTTCAGATTTGATAAGCAGAGTTGGAACTAGACTTTGTCACACTTCTGCTGCATTTTCTATGAAATAAGTAAACATATAAATTCCCTCAACTGTCCCAATTATCTGAGGAAATCATCTTTTGAAAAACTGTTTCCCTAAGAGTGTTTTTCATATTTTCCAAGCATAAAAAGTGCTATACTATTGCATCTCTATGTACACATGTACACAAACATTCATATGAACACAATATGAACCACCTCACATTTGGCTATATCACAGTGCCATATAAAGTTGGATATGGGTCAATATCAGTTTCATCCATTTAGAATTGGAACATTTCTACTTTATCACTATTGCCCTCCACTCAGTGAAGACTGAAATGAATGAAACTATAAATTACCAAGAACATCATTGCCATTATGTCATTGAGCTGTTTTTAGCATGTTTAGCATAGCTACCATTGGTGTGAGGCTGTGGTCAGTGCAGAGCTACAGTTTGCGAGTACACGGTATATTTAGTAAATTTGTTCCAAATGCACCTTTAAATCACCACAAATATGATTGTGTCTCACTTATCAAACAAAGCAAAAATAGCATTGTTGTTAAAAGAGACTCTATTGTCCTTCAGTCACCTCTTTGCTCCGAGTGTGTCTCTGCTGCAGACGCCAGCACCATCCAGCGCAACCCCTCTGCACATTCACTTAGCACTAATTTGTCCCGGGGTGAGTGTGTTGCTCTATAGATGGTCCTCTCTCTCCAAACATATGGTTTTGGTGTAAACAGAGTAGGCTTCTGTGGTCAAACACTAGTACTGGTCTGGCAGAAAATATAGTTTGTGTATTACCAAGGTTTAAATATGTAGCAGAGGTGTGGCACCAACTTCTGATACATTTTAACATTTTCCTTGAGGTGCTATAACATGTGCACACTATCTAGCTAGCTAAATTACTTTCATCTGTTATCTATCTTGCACTGGTGTTATAATGGTCCTTTAAAGGAACATGTGGAGTGTAGAGTCTATTAGCTTAACCTGCACAGACTAGAGGTTGTATGGTCCATAAATTGTTAAACCATTGTGTCTTTTCTCTGATAAGTACAGACAGTGACTTCTTTATAAGGGACATTGGTACGATCTAATGCAATTAAATGCAGCATCTCAGTCATAACTTCTACCTTTAGTTTATAATGTTCAGTTATCGTTTAGATTCTCTAGAATGTGTAAAATAGGTTTTGTTTTCAGTACTTGTAAGTGAATAAATATTTTTTAATTATTGTCCTTTCTATTTCCATGCTTTAGAGAGACAGAATATGAGAAGCACTTCTCCATGTAGTACATCCTCATTAACTCTTGAGCTGCCCTGCTCCAATCCTGTGACGTACATCATGTGACATACCTCACTCTCCACAACCATTTATAGTTAACACCCGCCTTATCAGGTCTATTGTCTATTTAAACAGAGAGACTTTTCCCATCATCCCCTTTGCTGGCACTGTTGCTGCAGTATTGCTACCAGTTGCTTCAGCCCCTCCACCACCCCAGCATCCACCAGTAGGCTCCAACGGGGGGTTACAAGTATTTGCTCATCACTCCCAACATTCCTGTGTAATCATATGGGGGAGTGATTAAGTTGGAGTCTAGATGCCAAACACTAACCCTGTTCTACTGCTGCAATAAACGTTTGAACGTGAGTTGTCTGACTGAAATGGCTTTATTGTACAGCTGGTGCAGCTAAAAAAGGTTTCGCATTGAAACAGTCACTCTGCAAACCTGTGTCACAGCCACTTGGGTAGTCTTGATTTATATAAACATGGGTTCCAAAAAACTCACTGTCAAATAAAACACCCAGTAAAATAGCCACAATAGTATATACTATGCTCAGGATGATGAAGCCATTTAGAATCATTAGAAAAACACTGGATATCACCAAAGTATCCTCAATTGTATCAACAGAGCTGCACAGTGGTTTAAGATTCAGAGAATTTATACCACTTCACCTGTTTCACACAATCGCCATTCTATAACCCATCATCATTATGACCAATAATGACAAAGCAAAACCAGGCTGGTCGTCCATTCCAGTAGGTTTTTCAGGCTCTGCGTCTTGAGGCTCTGCTGGAGCAACGGTTGGTTTGCTCCCATGAAATTATTATCATTACCTCACATCTGTTTGTGGATTCGTTTAGCACTGAACCAATTTGTACCTCACTTGGTGGACGGATGTGGTGTGTTCCAAAGAGGAGCTCATTAAATAGTGGTGTGGATCTGGTAAAATGGGCGGATCCAGGGATTTATCGTCACTTTAATGAACCTATGAAAGGTTATAAATATATATATATACATATACGTATATGATATATATGATTGCTGTTTCTATTGTATTTATTTCTAGGCAAAGCAGTTTATCTTTTGATCATTGAGTGAAATCACTATCTTTCTCTCTCTCCTTGCGTCTCTCGCACTCGCTCACAGTCTCCCAGACACACACACACTGATCTGCTTTTGTCCTTGAAACCGAGCCAGTGAGCCAGTGAGATTGAATCAAAGTGAATCCTATAAATTGAGATTCGTCACTGGGGATGCACAGGTGTTGTGATTTGCTGTCCAACGTTGCTGATATATTATTATGTCCCAATTTGTGTGTGTGAGTGTATGTGTGTGTGTGTTTCTGGTTTGTGAAGCACAGAGGAGGTTGTTGAGCCTCAGCCCTGCTCGTTGACTCCATCACGTGTCTGTCTGGAGAATTGCAGCTGTGACCACAAAGAACTGCAGCTTGAGGGAAATGGCTGCTAATGGTGTAGAGAAATGACTGAGCAGTATTGAACAGAACATCTTCTGGATGAGGAGCATCTCCAGCTCAGAATCCTGTGTATATTGAGTCATATATAAACGTTTTCCAGTGTGTTCCCTCTGAGGAAAATATAGATTGTAGCTAAACATGTATCACTCTTGAATGAGGCTAAAATGATTAGTCTGTGTCTTAGTCAAAACATATAGCAGCAACTCAAGTCATTTAAGTTATCTTTCACATAGACAGTTAATGTCTTCTCAATGGGTTTTATTCTCTTATCTTTGGTAAATGGCAATTTCTTTGTAGAGTTGTATGGCATTTTCTTCTTGACTTCAGTTATCATTTATCTATAATAATTTCCCTTAGACTAACATGAAGGAGGCAGGGTTTATGGCTTTTACAGAAGCCAGCCACCAGGGGGCAATCGAATTGACTCTATCTATGATCTCGGCCAAATATGATCCAGGCCAGACCTATATTATATCATAACAGTTATATTAGTGTCTTTTTACATGTTGTTCAATAGTAGACAGGTTTGGAAACGATCTAATCTGTAACGGTCAGTATGTATCTTTGTCATAATTCAAATTCAAGAAAATTCCAGATTGTGGTTTACTGGCTGATAGTCAACTCATGACTGTTTTTCCCTTTAGAGAGACACTGGTTTCCAATTATTTCAGTTTACTTGTTATATTTTGTGGAAATTCTTGAACTGAGAACAGAATATTAACATAAGACTAGATTATCAGGTGCAGGAGTGTCTGGGTTGGAGGATTGACCGAGGTCCAGATTGTTTCACACAATGGACCATGCAGTGAGCGGGGCTGGCTGAGCGGTGCTGGATATTGACTGCAGGTAAGTGATGGACGGGGCAAGATGTGGCAAAGGCTGGTTAGGTTCAGGCACACAGGCAAGCTATAGCAACAAGAGTCAAGCAGAGCTTTCAGCCGAAGCGATTCTAGCCACAGGCGGAGGGAAGATGTGGTGGAGTCTAATTGGTTGGCTGGCCCTTCAGGAGGGCTGTGGCTTGTGGTCTTGATTAAAAGATAAAACTCAGTTGTGTTGGAGTGTATATGGGGAGATCAGGAAACTGGAGGCCATGCTCAGGCGGGAATACACAGCGTCAAGAGCAGCAATATTCTGCACTTTACTTTGAACATAGACGTAGATGTCCTTGAAGTCTGCTTCCACTAAGTATTCTATAACAGTGAATACACTCCCTGTGCATGTTTTTAGGAACACCATACTAATACAGGGTAGTCCCTCCACTTCAGGTCACTGAGGTTCACTGAACTAACTGTCATGTTCATAAAACCAGTTTGAAACTTATCTGTGACAAGGAGCATTATCCTGCAGGAAGTAGCCATTAGAAGATGATAAAGTGTGAGGAAAACATTCTCTGCACCATCACACCTCCATCATCCTGGACTGCTGACACAAGGCAGGCTGGCTCCAATGATTTTACGCTGTTGACTCCAGATTGTTGAGCATAAATCTACATTCATCAGACCTGGCTATGTTTTTCAGTCAGCAACTGTCCAGTGTTGTTGAGTCTGTGTGACTCTGTCTTCACTGACAGGAGTCGAACATGACGTGGTCTCTGCTGCTGTAGATCATCCACCCCAGGGTTGGATGTGTTGTTCACTGCCTCTGACTTTTCTTTTAACAATGAAGGATAGGGCATTTTTCAAAATTTGTTGGGAATTCTCAGAGAAAAATTCCTGGATCTTGAAGAAAAATAGCTCAGTCATGTTTTGCGGACTGATATTTAAAATTGTGCGTCATTTGGTGCAGAACCAAAAAAGTCTGGATATGGTGAATCTGGATCTGTTGAATTTGATTGTGGTTTCACAGTTGGAACGATTTGTTAATTTACCCACTTTAGTCTTCTTGTCAGCTCCAACCAGGCTGACCAATATCCTCTGACGTCTCTCATCAACTGTTGCGACTGTTGTGTGTGAAAATCTCAGGAGATCAGTTGTTTCAAAACATCTGTGAAAAAACCTGGTATAGTGACTACAGATATATTAATCAACTTTTGGGACACAATCGTTCCTATTCACATGGTGTCTTAACAGTTTGGTTATGGTGATCAAGTGATCTGCTTACAGTGTTCCCTTTGCGTCTTTTAATTTCTTCCAATTATTACCGGCTCTGTCTGTAATTTACTGCTCCTCTCTGTGGCTATCAATCGCGCTATCTAAGTTCACAAATTCAGTTGTGTGTGTGAGTGTGAGAGCTGGGCTGAATAATGAATGCGCACGCAGCTCGGAAGAAAGATTTTACTCATTTAAGAAGAGTAGCATCGATCATTGTGTGTTCAGTATTAATATTGTGGTGTCATTTCAAATGAATCAACTTTTAATCTGTAGCAGGTCAGAGATGTCAGCTGAGTCGGTGTCGGTGTGCGCACCAGCCGTTACCTTGCCCTCGAGTTCTGGGACTATTGTACAGAAGCCACACCAATTTATAATCTATAGTAATCAACCGCTTATATTGATCATTTCGGCCCGGGACAAACGTTACCAACAGCGGTTTCCACTGGATTTAAACCGGTCTCTGTTGGGCTGACAGCAACAATCATGTCAGGCTCAATGTCGCATTTTTTCTATGCTCTGATTGATAGATTTGAACATTAGTTCCTTATACATATCTGCATGATGTTATGCTGCCACGTGATTGACCTGCTGGATACTTGCATGACTCAGCAGGTGTTCAGATGTGGTCGGTGGATGTATATCTATGTTTTGTTTTGGTCAGACTACCTTATCTCTTGCAAAACATATGTGTTGTGTTTATATACAATGAGAGTTTTGGAAATCAGAAATCAGAAAGACAGCTACTTACCTGGTCTATAACATTCAGTTTATGATCAAAGCCTCAGCAGGATAATGGAAAAACCCCACGAGGGGTTCACTTCAGTGACTCATCACATTGTTCTCTCCTTCGATATTAGAATGCTCTCTCATCACGAGGGCTTGTATAATTTGCCTGCATTTGATGGATTTATAAGGTAGCTTTTCCCTGCGTGATGCAGATGCAAGGTGGGCTAATGAAATCCGGTTTTACAGCCTCTTTTAAGGTGGAATTTTTCCTCATGAGTGGGCCCGACATGAGCTCTGCACACCAGGATCTCATTCAAGACACCCTAATGACTGGGTTGAGGTTGACATCTGTGTTTGCCATCTTTTGCACCATTCCTTTCAGTTCTTTCTAACGTCTGTACCTTATATTTATGGTGACTCTGGGCCGTTTGCTCCCTCGGATCTGTTGCTGCAGTTTTTCTTCCTTCTCCACATAACATAATTTGCAATGACTCATCTGTTGAGACGGATTATTTAGGTATTTTTTCTTGATTTGAGCTCTCCTGTAATTAAACACTGTATTTGGTCTTTCAAACCAAATTCAGACCATGGACAGAGACATAGAGCAGATTCAAGCCACTTGAGCAAGAAGTGGTCTAGTGCGGAGTATCGGGAAATAATTTTTTCCCACTTGTCCTCTTTTTCTCCTTCCTTTAACCCCAATTTTTTTTTATCTCTGCTCCTGCTGGTTCCTGATTCTAATTCTAATTAATCTTCCTTTAACTTCCCTTACTTCTGCCTTGACTTTTTCCTGCTCTGCTCCTCTTTCCTCCCTACCTGCATCAATCTTCCCTTCATCTGTTGCCCTTCATTCTCTCCCATTCTCTATCTCCCTCCTTCCCTTTGTCCAACACTCCCTCTTCTCACTCCCCCCTCTGCCCTCTCTCCCTGCCCTTTCTCTTCTCTTCTCATTATCTTCCTCCTAAATCACAAAGCTTTCTGGTGCCACCATCCACATCACGTCTCGTGCCCAGACTCCTTGTGTCACTGGCACCATAATAATCGCTGCCAGGGGTGGGGGGAAGCAACATGGTGATGTGGGTGGGGGAGTGGGGGAGACGTTGTCAGGGATACATGGGAGGCGGTTGCCGTGGAAACAAAGAGACTCTGCGAATGAGGGATGGAGGGATAGAGGAGAGGTGGACTGGGTGTGACAGTCAGCGAGGTTGCAGAGTAAAAATAGAAACGCTCTGACAAGAGCCCCCTCCCTCCTTCTTCCTGCCCTTGCCACACCTCCACCCCCCCACCCATCTCTCTCTCTCTCTCTCTCTCTCTCTCTCTCTCTCTCTCTCTCTCTCTCTCTCTCTCTCTCTCTCTCTCTCTCTCTCTCTCTCTCTCTCTCTCTCTCTCTCTCTCTCTCTCTTTCTCTCTCTCTCTCTCCATGGTCCTCTCTCTCTCAGTTTCCTCCATCTCAAGCTGATGTTCAACAATCTGTGACCTTCAAAATAGGACGAACAGTGACACCATGCAGGGAATAATCTTTAATTTGAGCCTCCTCTGTTTCTCCTGCCTTTTGAAGTAACTTGTATTACTTCATTTGTATCCCACAGTTTCTCTGTGGTCTAGATTGTTAGTTTCCAAATGCCAAAGTTTTGTTTTTTAGATATGTTTCATCCAGGGGGCCATATCAACCAACCTTAAATCTATAATCATAAAATGTTCCTAACCAAATTAGTTAAATAAAACATTTAAGCTGTTCTTAGACATGAATTGAAGAAACTCCAGAGGATGTCCAGAGACTTTCACTCTAAGTCCATTGCATTTCTATAACCATTGAAGTAATAATTTGATTGTGGCACAAACAGACACATATTAAAGGCAGCTAATGAAATCATATAAGAGTGAAATTTGGAAGCTACAAAATCAAAATGCTGTAAAGAAGAGGAGGTGAATGTGCTCTTTTAATATAATACATTCATATTTATGCAATTACTTGTGTTGTGTTACTATGTGATTCTCTGCAAATTGATGCAGCAGGTAATGGTTTAGTTTGAAATAACAATGAATTGAAAAAGTGTGGTTCAGAGCGACTGAATGGAGCTAACAAGGCCAACATACTCACTTTGCACTTGATTGAGTTCACCTAGCCAACTTTGATACAACAATCCTGCATTAGATCCTCCTACATGAAGGTTCTAATGTTCAGTTTGTGTTGTCATTTTGGAGGCTGCAGTTTGCGACGTTGTTAAATTATAAGGGGATCAGATGTATCTATTACTTTGTTCAGCCTTATTTATATCAATGAGGATATATTAAATAACAGCCACATATTTCTTTATGTGGTCAAAAGCACCAGATACTATTTAATTAGCATCAGTTCAATCAAGACTTCGCTAAAACACTTTAATATAAACTGATGGTAACCTTACTGAGGACACCCTGAGGGAGGATTTATCGCAGGACTACTTGATTACACTGTTTTTATTTTAATTCTAGATGCACTTAATAAAATACCTTATTGTTGTATATTAATACATTTTGAGGATGAGGATTGTGATGGTCTTTATCTTTTTTATCGAAAAACTAATAAAAACACTTTAATCTACATTAGTCTGTCATCAAACCAACTTCCCTGCTCTGTCACTGTAATCCTCAGCCAGTGGCCCATTCTGTACTACTGTAGTAAGTCTATATGCTAGCAGCTTCATTTCACTACACCCTGTTCTCAATTGAACGGTATTAACGGTACGCCTGGGGATTTAACCGATGAATCAAGCAGCGTAGGTTGGTAACCAGCTAAATTTATAGTCATGGGAAAGTTATAAATGAAAGATTCTATCATCACTGGACATAAAAGGAGTAACCCCCTGAGTGAAGGATGTATCATTAAACTGTTTTGCATGAAGAGAAAAATCATGGATTTTGATGTAAAATAATATATTAACAATTAACACTGCGGGAAAAAAACTAATTTCATGGGGCCTCTAACATGATTGTAGCCCTTTACAATCATTGAATTCAGCAATTCTGTGATTGCATGTGGAAAATGATGTGGAACATGTGGTAGCTGAGCAAACATTTCCACAGGGGTGTGAATCGGACAGAAAATTGACATCTCCCCATGCAGCCGCAGTGAAACTGACATCAGCGGGACAATCAGATAAAGCCCACTGCCACAGGCTTTCAGACATAGTATTTTAATATTGAATGAACATACTATTTTGCTTCCCCAGCATATGGATTTAAAAAAATCGAATTTGATCCATAATCACACGGAAATTATATCAATTTGTAAAAAAGATAAATAAGGTCAGAATTAAATTTGAGCTTCTGGAAAATTGCAGAACCAAAGCTGCCATGCACACAAATTTCTCTGTTTTAACCTGAGAACCGATTTGAATGTTAAGACAAGCCACCTCTGAGCCTGACCCCTCCTTTAACAGAGGGCATACCCGAGTTCTCTTGCATAACACCCATCCTTTCCCAGCCTATTTAATCTAAACAAGCGTCTAATGTCTTCCCTCCTCGTTCCCTTGGCTCCCTCTACTTTGTGCAAATGGAGGATTATGCAATAATCCTCATTCATCTTCAGTCATGCTTGACAGGAGGTTTTTGACCGTTTGGCACAGGCTGTGAACGCGTTGGGCTTGCAGAGGGGGTTGGTGGGAGACGGTCATCTGACATGTGCAGTGGGGAAAAACAATTAGTTGCCGATACTTTTCATCAAGCATTTGTTTAAAATAGAGTTTTCGATGCAGGGGGTGTGACCTAAATCAGTCACATTTGATTCCCAGTGGTTCCTATGCAGGTTAGACATATTAACCACTGTCTGCACATTTACCGGCTGTCTCTGCTTTCTCTCCCTTTCATGATTATCCCTCTCTGGCTGGCAAATCTTTTTGGTGGCACAGACATAAAAAGTAAAGAATAAATTAATTAAAATGATTGGGTGATGGATATGACAATAAATGGTCACCACTCTAAGCGCTTTACAGTACAGTTTTTGCCATTCACACACATTCATACAGTGCAAATATGTGCCGCACTTTCTGGGTGGTCTATGAGAAATACCTCCTCATGCTTTTAATCCACCAGTAGAATCTTCTGTAGAGATGCTGTCGAGCCAGAGCTGTGAATGCCAGATGGTTGACCTCCTCGAAGTAAACTCCTGCGATCTGCAGCATGCATGCTGTTCACAATATGATGCACATAATGTCATGAGGTCACTCTGAAAAACATCATCAGCCAGAATGCTGAGAGTGTGGCTGCAAGTTTCATCTCAAGTTGCTTAAGTCTGCAGTTTTATGGAGATACAATGTGCAGATAGTTTGGAGCATGAGTACACAGTTTCTCAATTTAGCCCAAAAAGTGAGAATTGGGCAAAACATGGAGATAGGAGGATGCTGGAGAACCTTAGCCAATTTAGTTTTGATCCTCTCTGCAAATATGTTGTATAAACACTGAACAAAGTGTGGTGAGGTGTTGTGCAACTTTAAAGGAAAGTGTAGGTATAGGAAAGTGGACCATTGTCAGTTTGACTCAGACCATATTTCTTTATCTCACAAACAAGTATCCAGTTAACTAGGTAATGTGTTCCTCTGCCCCAGCTTTTGACACAAATGCTTTACAAATGGCGGCCATGCCATAATAACCAGTGTCATAAAGCTTATAATTGACAGTTAGACTGAGCGACAGGAGCTTTGTTTCATTTCTATGCTGTACGTCTGTGAACTAAACTGGACAGGCCTTCTGCCTTCTTTACAGCAGATATTTTGATGTGCCACAGAAGCACCGGTGAATAACTGATAAGATTAGTGATGACCCAGTTCCACTTCGGTGTCCTAGTAACCATGTCTATGAGCCATCCAGAGTCACCAGGGCCCTTTAAAATATCTCATTAACTGTAATGCAGCCATGATTCATGTGTTATTGGCTAACCCAATAACCAACCGTTTAGGCTTTAGTGCTAACTTGTGATGATAAGTTGTTCTTAGTTTGTGTGTTTGATATTTGACCCTACCATTAAAACTTAACAGTCTTGAATCTGTCAAGTAGTTATGGCTAGTTTGTTAGCAAACAAGCACAATTCATACCATACTGTTTGCAAAGATGGACAACACGACTAACCCAAAATTAAGCAAAAGCATCTTGATCAACGCCTGGTGGCTTGCAGCAGTATAGGTCATAAACCCTACTCCTCCATGTTAGCCAATGGTTCATGGGCCAAACTAAAAGGTCAAAGTTCACATCAAATATATTTTTCTCACAGATGTTTTCTGACATTTTGGGTACTTCCTATTACACTGAGGTATGTGTAAGTGTTTTAAAGGTTGGTTTAAGTTAGTTATTTGATGCTATAAAACAGGGTGAAACAGTCTGAGGGCAATTTAAAAGTGTATGTTTGTAAATGATTTTGCTCAATGAAAATTTTGATATGTTCTTGACCGATGCAGCTTCATAGAGATAACAGGTACAGTATGTGGCCTCTTTGACCCTCTGCCAGCTGCACCATGTTGCCTTCAAAACCCACGTATCAACCGGCTAATTATATGGCTTCTTCTGTAACTGCTGCTACTTGGCAATCAGGCCAACATTATTCACCTTTGTGAGCTGTAATGGTTCTATTGTGCCATTTCTTTACTGTAATGCTGAATTTGTTTCCATGCGGTATATACCATCACAGAAATTATAGTGATCTGCTATTCCTACAATATAAATTTGAGAGCAATGAATCCATTATTTCTCATTATTATTGTCAATTATTTCAGATTGATACTGTGCACTGCTGGCCTTTCAGCAGCTTGAACCTCAGCCCATTCCTCCTTTATTCACCAATTTTTTTGTATAAATGAAGTCAGCAGTTTGTTCGTAATCTCTGCTAAAAATCCTAAAGCACTTGGTGCTTTCATTTATACAATACACGTCGTAAAAAAGGTCCGTAGCTCCTCTATTCCAAACCTTATACCAAACTTAAAGCAATTTAAAAACATTGGCAATGTTACACCTCTACCCTGGCCTGCTCCTTCAATGAATTGCACCTTTATGTAAATGAATCCATCAATGTAATCAGATAAATCAGTTATAATTGTTTAAGACAGTGAGTGAAATGAGGATGCTGCAGAGGGAAAATGTAAAACGGAGTAAAACAAAGATACATAATTAGTAATAATAAGGTCAAAAGGTTCAGGGAGCACAGTAGCTTAGTTCACACAGTTTTATTCCATTAGTCAATCGGATAAGTTATAGCTTAACGATATATATACAGATCTTTATTCTTTGGCTTGGTATTGGTGATTACAGTCTTCGGTGATGTCTCACTAATCTCTGCTTGTGTCTCTCACTCTGTATCAACCAGTGAGCATTGGCTGTCATATGGCGGCTGAGTAACTGTGACAGCCATTGATCTGTGTGTGTGTGTGTGTGTGTGTGTGTGTGTGTGTGTGTGTATGTGTGTGTGTGTGTATGTGTGTGTGCTTGAGCATGTTTGTTGCTAGGGTTAGATGCTAAAGCCTTGCCTCTGCGAATGAGGGAATATTCCGGGCTGTCATGTGACTGTGTGATGTCAGAGAGAGAGAAAGAAAAACAGAGAGAGAAAGAGGAAGAGAGAAAGAGGGAGGGAGGGTGGGAGAGCAAGGTGCAATTTAGCCTCACAGCTGATCCATGCAGTGCTCAGAGAGAAGCCGAGACGAACAGACACACACACTTACTCTCACACGCACTCGTTTTTCTTTGCCTGTAAACACACACACTTTATGCACATCTGCACAGTTACCCACTCTCAACTCTGAGTCATTACATCAAGAAAGGATACATTGCTTCCTCTACTTTGCAACACTTTGGATACTGAAGATATTTTTGCCTCTTGGACAAGAATAAAAGGACAGTAACTGGAGACAGAAAAGGAGACATGACAAACAACTGAAGACAGGGAAGGACGATCTACAACTACAAGAAAGACAAAGAAATAAACAAGGGGAAGAGAAGAGACCAAACCAGAGAGAAATAAAAGAGGACCTGACAACCAGCAGGAGAATGTCCTTCCTGTCTGGCTCTCCGTGGCAGAAGCCTAATGTTATAAGGGGTAGCAGCGGGTATGGACAACCTTCCAGTGGGCATCAACGGCAGCTGCAGCAGCAACACAAATCTCCTAATGTCCTCTGCGGTGCCAACGTCCCTGCAGTCCTGGACTCACCTCCGCTGTCACCTTCCAGCCCAGCCTCTGCCCAGGCTAGTGACTGGCACTGCCAAGGCCAGATGGCACTGGGGGGGCAGATTGCTGTGGTCACCACCCAGATGGGGTCCAAAGTAACTTCAACTGAAGATGGGGTGACATTAGGTAGATGCAGGACTGAGGGGAAAACAGCAGAGGCAACATCAACTCAGAGTGTCAACATGCCAGCACTGAAGATAGAGAATGAGGATCCCAGATTGGGGAGGCTGACGGAGGATGGACACACATCAGGAGGCGCAGGGGTAGGAGGCTTATTGGGGAGTGCAGGACAAAGCCCCAGCAGCCCCCTGTCTTCCTACTCATCCTCTCCATCTTCATTACCCTCCCCTTCAATCTCACCTGGGAGGTCATTTTCAGGTTCTGCCCTTGACCCTAAACCTATTGTAACCCCTAGCAATGGAAAAAGCAATCTGCAACAAAATTATAAAGGTAGCAAGGATGGATTTGACATCCAAGGACTTCAAGATATATCTAAAGACCAGAGTTTGCCTCCTCCTCCAAAACAAGCCTCTGGGCTTGGGGAGAGAAACATATTGAACCCTTCTATCGCTGCAGGCACCACTTCAAATCTAGATGATGAAAAGGAATCTGGTAGTCTCACATGTGGAGGCCTTCTCGGAAGTGTTACTAAGGAAAATTTAGTATCAGGTCTGAGTGGAGATCAAACCCTGAAGGCATCTTTAGGGAAGAAAAGTGTTGATACTGCTGGTAGTGCTCTGCCTACTGCTGACCCAACAGGGGGTAAAGCTGGTGCCCCTCCAGGGCCCACAGCAGGCTTACCACCGGCCTCGGCTAACAGAGCTAATGTTGGTGTTGGGGTGGGTGTTGTAGGTGAGAGTGCTTCGGAGAGACAAAACATTGCAATCTCACAGAAGCTAAACAGTGTTGAGGATGGTAGAGTGGTACCATGTGCTACATTAAATGAAGAAACAAAAACTAGAGAGGGCAGCCAATTGCCACAGCGGACTACAGTTAGACGTGCGATGTCTGACTGCACACATCTGTCTGTTCCCATGGTAATGGCTGGAATGTACCCCACCAGTATTAGAGGCTCACCAGCGATGACGTCTAATGAACCAAATTTTGCCCTGATCGGCTCAACATGCCCGCAGAGAGGGCCATACCCACACGTTGCTGTGCGACGCTCCTTCACTGTCATGGACGGTGCCGAGGCTGCTGCTGCAATGGCCACAATGATGTCGTCCCAGCTAATGGCGTCACCCGTATTGCCGTCATCCCCTCCCCCTAAGAGGCACCATGGGAGCTGCGAGAACAACTTTTTACTTGCAGTTCCTCCCCCGGCGGTTAAAAGCAACCAAGAAAGCAAACTTGAAACACTGGGTAAGAGTTTTCTCTTGTGCGCTAGACCTTTAGCCTAGACCTTGAAACTGCCAACCGGATGAGATCCAAGTAGATACACAAATAATCCACTGACCAAAATGGTCTTTCTTTGTAATATGTGATATATATATATCACTACCTCACTGATTGGTTGGCAAAACAATACAGCAGTCCCAACCTGCACCACAAGACTTCCCTTGTCCTGGTACTGAAAAGGACTAACATGCAGTAGTGAACATCTTTAATAATGATGCTTAGGTTCTTTAATCTACTGTGTTACAGATCAAACAGCTTTACTGGGTGTTCGCTACAGGAATTGGGATACAGTACAGTTTTTTATTACAGATACATGTATTCAAAATTGAGTTATTTCAATAATCTTCACCAACAATTTATTGTGTAACTTTTGCAAATCAAGCTTCAAATTCCAGCATTTGTTCCTGCAGGTAATTTTGAAATATTTTTGAAAATCTAGGAGGTTGCCAAGCAGTTATGTTAATGAAATAGCTAAGAAGCTATTTTGATGAGAGTGTGAGCAAGAAAGGGTGAGACGGCTGAGAATGGAAGAAACTGAAGCCTCTCGTTACTGATTAGAACGACCGATGCAAGCAGCACCCAGACCCTTTCCTGACCTTGAAATTTGCCTCGCCTGTCCATGTATCATAGTGCCAAGCTGTGCACGCACTGTGCACAAGTGAGAGGTGAGGGAGCGAAGAAACAGGTGGCTGTTTTATTCAAATAAAAGACTGCAAAGTCAGTTGTTGGTGGGATTCAAGCAGAGGTTCAACTTCACGTCACACCTCTGGTTAAATCAGGCAAACTGATAAGGCAGTTTACGCTGATTTTTAAATGAGGTGATTGATTCTTACAGTATCTGTTATCCACAGCTGCTTTAAAGCTCAAATCTTTATACTGCATGAAATGCTTCTCCCTCATTCACTAAGTCCCTGCAGCCATTTCCAGGCAGCAGGAGACTCTTGATAAATGTGCAGCCACGTAGCACAGTGTCATTAGACACCACCATCCACCTTTATTAATTCTCCTGAAGATGACACTGGGCTTCGACAGAATAACCACACACACACACACACACCTCTATACATTTCAGACTGTAAAAGTCAGTAAAAACTCGCCTCAAGAGCTTATTAATCTCATACGTAATGACCCTTCTGTCTGGCTTTGTTTGCTGTTGTCTTCATTGGGTCATGTTTTATTTTGAAATACCATTTGTTGCAAAGTTTGCAATGATACAATCATATAAAGCACTTTGTGTTGTGTGATCACATTGTGCTGCCCTTTTCTCGGAAGAGGCAGAGTCTTCATTTGTGTACCTGTCACTCTTCGCTGCGATCGGCTCAGCTGTTTGTTGTGAGAGCATTGTTGGGGTTGGCTGACAGCCTACAGCTGAAAACAAGCTTTGATGTAACATTTGTCGGTTTGAATGTTATCTGCAACATCCAATTTCTTGTATACAGGTAGTACACACTTTCTAAATGTTTTCTGGGTGTCTTCCGTTAGTTTTTCAGTGTTTAGATCTTTGTAAATGAATAGTGTTGCACGTATGTTGGAAACTTTAGTTTGAAAAGGCTAATCCTTCATATTAAAAATATGTGCATGCACACCTGCACCCATATTGTAGTTTTTAAACTTTCAAATAGAATTTTAACCTTTTTCTTGTTCTGGAATATGGCATAACATTTATCCAATCGTTTTAAACTCTAAATGTCAGTAAACGTATGCTGTTCTCAAATGATCTTATTCTTAATCTTAATCTAGTAGAACTAAGACCTTGATCTGCATCTTGTGTTCAAAAAATGAGGCTTCAGTTGCCCCCGTCTCAAAACAATACCCTCTGTGGTTTCTATTGATTATTGCACTGAGGTTTGCTGTGGAAGGAGTCAAGTGAGTGTTGCAAAGTCGACACGGTGAAATCACAAGTACGTAATGAGAAGAAGAAAGTCCTCCCTTCCATTAGCTGAGAAGTTAAAGCCCTCTCCGCCTTAAACAGGTTTAATAAGATGAATTGATATAGAAAAAATATGTTTTGCCATCTGGTTCAGATCATCACTGTATTTAATTTCTTTTTTTTTAAATATCACCAAGATATTATCACATCTTCTTATTTTATTGTCGTCTTTGAAATCACAGTTTGATTCATTTTTTCACAAACTGAGGCTAAGAGTAAAGTAAAAGAGAAGTAAGAGAGTAAGAAAGAAAAATGGAGAAGTGAGTGAAGCAAAATGGCAGAGGATTATGGGAGGAGCAGCTGACGGGTTTAGAGCTTGATTGAATGAATGCTGATTTGCATGATAGACTGATTATATGTATCCTAATAACAAGGTTAGTGAATACTGAACCATCTATAGATTCATTTATTCAATTCCCCCTCATTGTAATGTCTTCTATTCATCTCTATACAGCATATACCTATACTCTATGTTTATCTGTCTACGTAGTGATTCACACAGCCATCTATAAGTGTGGCCTGTTTTTCAGGCTGCAGTCGACAGAGAAAAGCTGGGGCATTGATTAGACATTGACGCTGTACTCATTCAAATATAGAGCAGCTATTTCTAGCAGCGCATGTGTGAGCGCACATGGTTATGTGTGTGTAGGTGAAGAGCTCCGAGGGAATTTTACAGATTTTAAAAGCCCACGCCCCCACAGTCACAACGACAGCAGACAGCGTGACTGCAACTTTAGGTGTTTCTCTTTCTCTTTATTGAGCACAAAAATAGATCCCAGCTGCACAATAACACACAGTCGTGCACAAAGGAGTACACACAGCTAGAACAGGAGCCTCAAACAGTGACAATACACAAACAATTCATCAGGCTCAGCTACTGGCTGGCTTCATTTAATACAGAATCAGATCCCTGTCCCTTTTCTAATCTTGTTTTTATAGATTTGCAATTCAGCTATGAAGGGGGTGGCATTTCCTTGAGAGACAAATTACAAAAACACAATTACAATTAAAAACAATCAACTGATTACATTCCCTTTTAGCTTGTAGCTCTTTGTGTGTTGGCATCTCTGTGTGTTTGCAGAGGAGTGAACAGATGCACTAGACAGTCAGGAGGTCCACACAGCTGTGACAGGGACTTTCAACAGTTTGTTTTCGAGGAAACACGTTTAATGCACACAAAATTAAATGTTTGAAACAATCAGGCTTTAATGAGATCTCTCTGTGGGAAGGGAATACAGTAAATACAAATGTTTTCAGTGGTGTATAACCTTAGAGTGAGCCCTTTATTTTGGAGGTGGGTCCTCTTCCAGATGCTGCACCAACGTGTTTCTACGTTAGAACAGACAAACTAAACCACTGGCTTTAGGGAGGGATGGTTACATGTTTTCTGAATGCCAACATGGGTTTTCCGACATGCTTGGAGGAAGGAGGGTGGAGGGGAGTTGTACCTGTAAGAACAGTTCCTGTCTGAATTATATGGCACCAAGGGTTACATGAACACATAGAGATACTTAATATCAATCCATGAATTATTATTCAATGTAGAGAGTTTCTTATTCTCTGAAGAATTAAACATGCAATGGGATGGATCTAATCTCTTTACTTCATGCAGCATCAAGAGAAGACTGTTGTTCTTTCTGAGTTTCACATTGTAATGTCTTATCCTCAGAAGAAGAGTTGCCAACTCCTGACTCGGTTGATTAGATCACTCATTTTTCCATCTGGCCTTACTGAGTATAATGGCCCTTTCATGTTACGGTACCTTTCATTTGATTGTGATCTGACTCTCATCTCACAGTGTGAACACAGACTATCGCTCAGACATCATCTGACTACCAAAAAATGGATCACATCCTCTTATCACCAGAATCAATACATTTCCTACTAAAAAACTGAAACTACAACATTTATTCCCCGCAGGTTTCACATTCATTTCAATATTTTAGAGCTGCTTTCTTAAGTTGAAACCCTCAAGATTCTGTCCCAATATATTTGTAGACAGCCAATTACACACTAAACTACAGGGTTCATGTATTCAGTCAGACAAGTTTTAGATTTGTTAAATTGAGATGAACCTACTGAACTGAAAAGTATTTCAAAGTCATACATGCAATACATCTCTGTGACCAATACAAAATCTGGACCAAATGTGAATAAATCCTTTGTTTAAAACATGTTTTTGAACCGAAATAAACTAAACTAAATACTTCATAGTCTAGCTCCACCATATTGAAACGGCCCCTCATTACAGGTGAGAACATTCTCCAACACTTTCTCCTTAACAAATGTAGTAAGACCCATCATTTTATGCATTTTAGAAGCAATTTTGGCTTCAAGTCTCATCTACTAGCTTTGCTCACTTTGATTTGGATAGTCCATCCCACTCTTTGGCTGAGCCACTCAAGGACAGCCATGGGCTTATCCCAAAGCCCCCCCAGTGTTCTCATGGCTGTTTGCTGTGGGTCAATGATATGCTGAACAGTTGAAATGTGCCCTTGTGTCAGGTTGCGTGAACTCTGCTGCAAACTTATGTACCTCGCTGTATTTAGCTGCATTCATCCTCCACTTAGTTCTGACCAGTCTCCCTGCTCCTGCTACAGAGAGGCACCCACCCAGCATAGTGCTGCCACCACCATGCTCCACCATAGGGGTATTAGCCAGGTGATGAGCAGTGTGTCAGTTTGATTCAATTCAACAATTCAGAGCTGCCACTGTGCCATAATGGTCTAGTTGATGGAGTGCTGCTGATTGTCCGTCGATCTCTCCAACGTCTTGGCTGGATGGACTAACGCTATAGGAGGTAGATTTATATGAACCTAGTTTTTTTTATGACACAGATGCAATTTTCATTTTACTTTCTAAATAAGCGTGAATGATGTCAGAGGTGCTGTTGTTGCTGCCCTTCCTGTGTCTACATATAGGCTTTTATAATTATGTAGTGATTAATACTACAGTAAAACTGCAGCAAATATCCTTGCACCAGGTTCATGTCTGTGTTAGTCATGCTCTGATTTAGGTGGCAGTCAACTCCTTCTCTCTGTTTCTCTCTCTCTGTTTCTCTCTCTGTCTTTCTCTCTTTCACACACACACACACGCACGCACACACACACACACACACTCACACACACACACACACACACACACACACACTTATACCAGCAGCACACACAGCTGTGCCCTCAGCCAGCAGTTTTATTTTGGATGAGTCATATTGGTGGTCTTGCAGGGCGGAGTGATACAGTGATGCAAACTACCTTGTGGAATAAACTTATCGATTTGGTTTAAAATGGTACAATTGTATAATATTCTAGTGTCTTGATTACAGCATATTTCAGATAAATCTGATGGTAACAGTTTGACCGCCTGCAGAACCATAAAATGCCATATCCAGGTGAAAATGTGTGCAGCCTCTGTGTTGCACTTAGCCTATTCAATCCTGGCTTAAACATGCTCCTTTTACATTATCCACAGCACAGTTAGGTGTGTAAGTACAGTTCATTGAATCTGATGACACACAAAAGGGCATCTCCACCGATTTGACAAATAAAAGTCTGTTTGCTGGTTTTGGAGAGTACAACTGTGTATGAAGAAAAGAATGTATAAATCCCCATCTCTAAATGTGTTTTGACCATTGTCTAAAAACACTTTCAATCACAAAATGCAATAGTTGATATGTTTTTAATGTGCTTTTGAACTAATTTTACAACTTTTGACTATGTGACATGGGCAGGTCATGGTTATAGTTTGAGTGATGTGCTGTAGTTTGGTTTCTAGGAGGCAGACAGTCAGGTGAGCAAAGTCCCAGTGTGTCCAGTTTCAGAGCAGGTTGAGGTTAGGTTATCCAGATCCAGGGCTTGGCAGAAAGGCAATGGTGGACCTAAGACTCAGCAAAAATATTTATAAATGAGTAAAGTCAACAAATAGTTTGTTTGAAAAGTAGAGCGGACAATGATTTAGTTGTTTTTTACCAATTAAGGTCAATGAACAAACTGGTTGAACGTGTCTGATTTAATGAGTCCGGTATAAATATAGCAGGATATATGGACTTAGATAATTGGTTGATTCAATGATGTCTAGGTGAGGTTATAGGAAGTCGGTTGAGTGATGGCAACCCCAGTTATAACACACACAAGACACTTTAGGTAAGCACAGAAGAAAACTAGAAGGGCACTTAGTAGAGTGCATATCTTCGCCAAGGATTTTTGTTTGGATCCGCACCAAAATTGCAAACACTTAGTCCCTGAAATATGCTAGATTTTTTTTCCATTAAGATCCATGAATTATTCTCTTATAATTCAAGGAAAATGGTGAAAAACACCTTTTCTTGCATTGTTTAGGAAAGTGAAAAGACACTTAACAGTGCTTTGAGTTTTTGCCGTCACCCATTTCCACACATAGATACAGTGTATCTATGCACAGCACTTTATCTATGAGAAAGGGCGCTTTTCTGGTGTTCACTATCTTGGCTAAGGACACTTTTGCATGTGGAATGGGGAAGACTAAGATCGAACCATCCAAACTCAAGTTTGATTTCTGTTTTTACATTTTTCCAAATATAAATGAACAAGAGAGGCATTTTCTTTGTAATTTAAGGAAGTAACAAGCAAGATTTAGCATTTTTTTTTATTTGATTGTTTGTCTTGAGTATAACGTTTTTGCAGTTCTCTTCCTGATGCGAGTTAAATATATTATACTGATGCATATTTAATATGTCAGACAGAAAAATCAGACAGGACCAAAAAAACTGCAAGGAATCTTGGAATCAAAGACATTAGAATTCATGAAACAAGTAGGTGTCACTGTGAAGCCCCGTGCAGCAGCTGCAGCAAATCAAGTCTGTTTTAATGGGTTTATAGGTACTGTTTAGACAAGGAAGATATAATCCCTCAGCATAGGGTAGAGCTGATATGAGGGATGGAATATTATTCTGTTTGTGGTCCGATCTCAGAGGGGGAGGTCTAGATTTAAAAGCAGCATCAGTGAAATGAAGAGACCGACTAAAGCAGCCCTGTTAATGCTGTGTCATAATCACTGAAATAAAGAAAAGCTCATTCTATATGAAAATAGTTTAAAACTACAACAGGAAGAGGTCCAGGCTACTGTCTCTGTCACAAATATGAATGAAAAAACATCTGCAACACTACACAAGGTTCACTAATAGGTTTTCTGTTAGTGCTGGATTCGATTCTACCTTCATCCATTGCAATATTATAAAATCTGACATGTTGTCTCTGACGTGTAGATCTGCTCGCCACCACCTGTGTCAAGGCTCAACCACCCGGCCTTTACATCACCAATTACGTGCTCTACTACAGCACAAATATGACACTTGTGCTCCTCTCTTGTCTGCTGCTTGACAAGGTGTCATGTGCCTGGGAGTTTGAGCAAAACATCATCACCTAGATACAGTATTGAATGTTAGCGAAATAATAAGAAATTTGCTTGCATTGCATCTCCATGCGCCACCCTATGCAAGATGCTTGCCAATTATTTTTGCGCTCACCATCTTACGACAACAACTGTTGCAGAGTTGAACAGAAAAATGTCAATGTAATTATTACGTGTAATTTATGTATTTATTTACACCTCAGTAATGAAATAGACAACCCATTAGTGAAAAACACATTTCATGGGACTCTTACAACAGGTCTGGGCCCAAATATGAGAACATTGTCAGGTTGTTTTAAATTACTCATACACACAACCTAAGAACAGACCTTTTAGTACTAATGGTTCTTGCATGAGGCCCATTGAACTGATATTTATAAAATCAAGTACAGTGTAGAATGTCATTTTCTGTTACACCCTGCCATGTGTGTTAATGTCAGACAACTGTATAAATACGCACATACAACTCTCACTTAGGAGATACTCGTATAGCTGCTGTGGGATAGCTACTTGTATTTAATAAGCTTATAGGAAATTACTCAATCACCGACTCTTCAGTGCATTAAAAGTTATAGTTTATTGACATGCCCATTTAAAATTATGTAAATTAGAAGAGCAATGTAAATGAACACTGCTAATGTAGATGTGCAGTGCGATTGCGTTCAATGACAGGAGACGGTCATCTGCCCAGTAGCAACCAGTTCATATCAGTGGTATGCAGTCATCATCAGTAAGCTGCCTGACATGCATCATAGCAGCTCCATGCTCCTTGTCCTGCCCTTTATTCAGAAAGAGCGGAAACAAACAAGGTTGAATGGTGCCAGGTGCCACCCTGGAGGGAAACAGGAGCTTGGCTCAGGTGTTACAGACTGGTCTTCCTACTCCTACAGCGTCTGCTCCACTTTGGTGTACAGTGACCTGTGATCTTGTTAAGCTTGTCAATGAGTGGTAAGAGCCAAAGAGGAGACAGTTTCCTGCGTATGAACAGAGAACACTTAAGTATCTTTTGTAAAGTTCTGTTTTGGCATCATTAACTAAAGTCAGAAGAACTGACTATGGACAAACTTTGATGCTTATGTTTTGAGGGGAATTCCTGATGGTCAGATCTGTTCTTGTCCATTTCAGAATTTTGTTTGTGGCTATAGGCGGCTTGGCTACAGGGTTTATGATTAGTCATCGCCCTCAGTCCTACAAAATTGAGAGTGAAAAAATCGGCGAATATGAAAATAATATAAAACTGAAGAATGTAGTGGGACATTAGCAGTGGTGGAGCGGTGCACGGAGAAGTTTTACAATTATTTTGTGCCACATGTGTCTAATGTTATTGAGGTAAATCAACGGGGCAGAGAAGCCGCAGGTGATATTTTGCCCCAAATCTATAAATAACACAACTGCAGTTTGCAATTTCAGCTAACTGGAAAAGAACATTCAGTATCTGCAGAAGTGTCAGTGACACTGAGTCAGTTGCATGACTGGCTGATATATAACCGTGTGCAGCTTTGTCGAGTTGGTTCTTCGAAGTGGAAATAAGCAGCCCATTTTTAGCTTGAACGATCTGTCCTCCCAAATTGGAACTATGTATTCTGACCCCTGAATTGGTGAGAGTGGTGATTCAACACCGGCATAGCCTTGTAACTTTAGGGGGTGATCCAGCGTACACGATCTAAAAGTACAATATAATGTCTTCCAAAAAAACGAGCACGATCTATAGAGAGAGTGATGAAGTGACTGTAGATTCAGCCAGTGATAACTGGTTTTACGATGTGATTGTATGTCACATAATGAAAAAAAACTAAATGACTATATCTCCCTTAAACATATTTACAAAACTAACAAAACCTTAGCAGTTGCAAATTAATAAATACATTTATGAATTTCCCTATATCTTTTCCATTGTGGCTTATATGCTTGAAATAAGTTACTTTGCATTTATTAAACCATCAAAAGACTTCCATTGATAGTAACGGTGAACATTTGCTCTATATATCGCTCATCAACTGTGAAGCTCTGTGTCTGTTTTATAACAATCATAAAGGTGGATGTACATTGACAACTTTAAAAATAAATATAAATTTTTCTTCCAATATTTAGTAAAAAATATCCATTAACTTTGACAATGACATTCTCTCCCTCACAGTGAAATCTGACAACAAGCCGAAGATGGACATCATGTCCACAAAGACAGAGAAGACTGAAGCTTTCGACAAGAAAGAGAAAGAGGAGCAGCAGAAGAAAGACAATGTGCCGGACAAGAACCAGAAGTCTGAGAAGATTCTCAAAGAAGAGGAAAAGACAGAGAAGATGAATGTGGAGAAGAACAAGGCCAACGAGAAGGCAGAGAAGGTGGACAAGCCAGAGAAGACCAACAAAGACGAGAAGAAGGAAGAGGAGAAGAAGCTAGCTGAGAAGAAGGAGGAGAAGGGAGGGAAGGGCACAGCCAAGTCCCCAAATAGCAACGGCAGCAAGACCCTGCCAAGCTCAGACAGCAAGAGCAAGGTGAGGCACACACACACGCACACACACTCCAGCAGAATACTAAAATAAACTGCTGTCCAGATAAAACAGTTGCATACAGATACACACACTCAGGTGGAGCAGCGGTGTCCGGTGGTCCCAGTGTTGAATTCTGCCACAGCCACAGTGTAACTTATAAACTGTGTTGTACCATCCACTCTTATTCTCTGTCTGAGTACAAGAGAAGAGCAGAATATTATTTACACAAGTTTTAGCAGCCATATTGCCCTGCCATGTTTTATTGAAAAATAACCTGAGGAGTAAATACTGCAGGACACTACAGAACTAGCCCATTTAGAGTTACTTACATCACCGAGCTTCTGTTGGGTGTTTTTGCTGATTTGTGCTGTTTGTGTATGACAACACAAGAGCAGACTTCCACATCGCATTCTACATTTAGACTGCTGCTCATGTTTTCACATTTCAAACATAAATGCTTTCTTTTACTGCTAGTCATAAATTGCATACTTCAATGGCTTGTTGTCAGATGGTTGCTTGCTGAGCTGCCATATCATGCTGTCATTGCAATCAGTGATTTCACTTCTGCTTTTTCTCTCTCTACGTGCTGGACACCTCCTCTCTATCTTTCCAACTTTTCTTTCGCTCCCTCCCTCCTCTTTTTTTTTGTTGCTGGTGTTGTGGCTTCCTTTTGATTGCATAATCACCAGCCTGACATGGGTGCAACCAAACCAAACTCCACCAAACCCCGTCCATCCACCCTCTCCACCAATGGCGAGGCCACCTCGACCAAACACCCCTCCCACACCCCAGCCTCAGCTAATAAAAAAAGCCCTGTAACCAAGGCGACCACACCTAACGCTGCCAAGCGGCCGCCTACTTCTGCCAAGGTGAGTATACTGCATGTAGTATTATAATAAACAGATTGTACATTATGATATAGAAACATTAGTCTCAAGCCTCTGTTGGAGTGAGGGGGTCTTCCTCAAGTTTGGCCCTCTACCAGAGGCCCGAGTGTTTGAGGACTCTGCACAGTATTTCATAATTCGACTGCAGTCCTCTGGACAGACTTCAGATGTTGTACCTGGAGGCTGCTGGAGCTCCTCTCCCAGTTTGAGGGCCATAGCTCCCAATACCCTAATACCACATGGGACCAAGTTGCACTTCCACACCTTTTCTAGTTGTTCTTTCGGCCCCTTCTTCTCATGCTCTGCATGCCGATGTTGCTGTCAGCTGTATTTGTCTCATCCATCACAACTGCCCTCTTCTGCTGCTTGTCAGCCACAACTATGACTTGCCGGTGGGTTGGCCGCTCACCTGTCTGGAACTTGGAAGTCCCCACAACTTTTGTTGGTGTGCAAAAGATACACCTGGTCGGGTGTCTACACTACTCAGTACATACATACATTGCTGATTGCAATCTTTTCGGTCAAGAGCCACCTCGTCAAACACAGCGTTTTCATACTATAACCTAATAGGATGGATGCAGCCTAAGACTTTCCTAGCAAAGTGGTTATGCCTCTTGGTGTTCAATGATCCAGCTTGCATGTTACACCCTGCTGCTGTTTGCTGGAGTGTCTCCAGGTCATCTTTGCGCAGCCGGCACCTTGGGTCCTGTCTCTTTGCTTGAACCCAGCCCCTATAGATCTGCTGCTTAGAGCCTTTTCTCTCATAATACCAGCCACTTCCTTTATCTGGAAATTATACATCCCTTAGAGTGGCTTAGTCTTCCATAATATTTTCGTTTCCTCCTCACCACCGTCTGTCCTCTGCTGCCTGAGGCGCTCTCCCTCACCAGTTCATCCCAGGGGTCCAGCTTCATGGATGTGCCTTGTTTTATCCTGCATCTGCCACTTACTAATCCTCGCCCTCCTTCTGTTCGTAGAGGGTGAAACAAACCCTCCATGCATTATGAGCTTTGCTGTGCTTAATAATTCCAGCTGGTTATCTGATGACTGGTAGAGTGAACATATTGACTCTTATTATCAGAGTGTAAATTGTTTATTTCTTACTCCTACCATTGAATTGGCTTCTCAGCAGGTGTCCCTGAAGGTATTAGGCTGTAGCTAACCTCCTTGAATCTAGGATACCCCAGATATTGTCTTGAATGGCTGCTATCCTACCTTCTAGTGACTCCACCATTCAGCGTTGATCACCTTCCCTCTTTTTGCCTCAACCTTGTGTCCACACACCAAGTCAATATGATTGAACTGGAACAGTATCTGTTGACCTCAAGTCGCATTATTATTTATCATTATTATCATAAATTGAATGTTTTTTTATATAAATATCTTTTGCATTTTATTTTCTCTTATACTTACAAGATCCAATATTGTTATAAATCCAACAATATTAAGATCTTAGCCATTCCTTCCTCCCTTGCTATTTGTGACATATTTGTCTTCACCATTTTTCATTCTGAACTAAAGTCATGGTTGCATGATAGGTCACACAAACATAAACACATAAAGACATGGCCATAGACTCTCAAAAATGCAAACCCACAGCTAATTTCTGCTCTTTTCTGATTCTTAGACTCCGGACAATGGAACAGCTGAGAAACGCCCACCTGTTCCAAAGGCCACGACCACACCACGTGCAGCTGCCAATAAAAATGGCTCCTCTGCGACCCCTGCAAGCAAAGCTGCTGGTAGGTGCTCACTCACATGCACTGACACAGCGTGTCTCATCTCCTTTATTACACCTGTGACTGCCCGCCCTCTGTGCCTGACTGTGTGACATGAACATTGTTGTCACAGACAGTATCTCCGGTCCACTTTGGTTGGATCATAGTGTGGCCATTGCACTGTGACCTGAACTCTCTACAGTAGCTGGAAAAATGCAGCCTGCTACCACTCCAGGCAACAAGCAAATTGAATTGCTGCCATATGTTACTCTTTATCAGATTCAAGAGTTGGCTTTTGACACACCAGGCTGGTATTTTTATCACATCACAAACAGTATCTCACCTCCCTGTGTGAGTGAGCTATGACTCAGTCTGAGCTGTTAGTCAAACAGGCATTTTGCTTTTGTGCACTGCAGCTCAACATCCTCAGAGTATATGATTCATTTATCCAATTCACAGCGATGTGAGTTTTGTACTGCAAGGTGCATAGTTCATTTTAGCTTCAGGAGCGAACTATATATATATAATATATAACATTATTATTGCAACTGTTGCCCAAGTGGCTGTTTGGACATGCTCTCACACCTCCATAAACTGTGAAATTATTCACTTTTGCTCTGACAGCAAGTAACATATTCTTCTTGACGGAAGCCATTGAATCTCCTGTACAGTTGAGCATCGAGAGTATGTAGAATGCTACAGAAAACAGAATATACAGAATATCCACAGGAATTTGTCAGACAGGAGATCTTCAGCCTCTATGGATTATCAACCATTACTGGCCCCCGGTTTCTGCAATTTCCACATGAAGAATTATATAATTAATTGTTGAGCCACTGGGGGGCACAATAACTATTATAAAGAAGCCATGACTAATACAGCAAAAAGTCTGTGTATCAGACAAGGATAGAAGCATTGGACTCATTTTTAACTCCTGGGAAAATATTTACCAAACAGCAAATGTGCTGCGAAACCACAACTATGAGCTAAAAGAGGAATTGTTAATGTTACAGTATTCATCCGTGCAGGTTTTAAGCTCAAAATAAATTGAGGTATTCTAAAGTATTCAGTACTACTGTTCACTAGTTCAGAAATTTTACCTGGAAAGACACAAAATTGCTCAAACTCAAAAATATCAGACCCCAAACATGAGTTACTTTTTTCATCCAACTCCATAAATTAAACATTCAGAAATCAAAATTCAAAGATTGTTAGAATCACAGATACCAGCATTTAATGACTTCAAAGCACATCCACCAAGTGTGATCTATCCAGTGTTCAGTGCCTTTTTTTCGTTAGTACACAAACAGAGGAAAACCTAACTGCCTTTGTAAAAGTTAGTGGACCATCACTACCGGTATATCTCATTCTGCAACACAAATTTCACAGCCTCAAGTTCAAACATGGTGCTTGTCCACAAACCAGATGTAGAATTATATGAGATCTGCCTGCATCCGGATTTTAGTTTTGACAACAGTGATGAAGCATCATAGTTTCAAATGAGTGTTATTAAGGTTGTGTGCTTTCCTTACTACACAGTCAACAAGAATGAAAAGGCTGAGAGCAAGACGGGAGAGGCCAAGAAACCCAGGACTACAGGTAACTAACACAGAGAATGGACACAGACTATAACACCTTTCCTTCCCCTTTACTAGCCATATTTACTTTTACACCTTACTTTTAATGATGCAATTACATTGTCACTTTTAAACCCTTTTAACTCTAAATTGTTGCTAATATTGATTTTCCAACAGGAATATAGGTTATTGTGACTGACATTTAAGGTTTAGCTTTTTAGATTTTTACAAAGAATTATTAAAGCTTAATTTTGTAACTTTTCTGTATCCTTTTTCTTGTAGCCCGTCCTCGCCCTGCCTCCAACACCACTCCTGCTACTCCGGCTGCCTCCATCAACGGTGACAGCGCCACTCACCGCCGCCGGGTCCTCACCAAACCCCCTGTGCCCAAGCAGGTCCCAATGGAGAAAAAGCCGCCAGTGCCCCGTGCTAATCGAACCCCTCGGCCTCTCAATGCACCGGACCTGAAGAACGTACGCTCCAAGATTGGATCCATCGACAACATCAAGTACCAGCCCGGCGGAGGAAGGGTAGGAAAAAACTGACCGGGATGAATGATTATTTCAGGATGATCAGAATCCACAAGTCTCCACACAAGTGCACTGCACGATACCATGAGGCAATTGACATCCAATCATGTTCTGATGGTAAAATAAGATTGCAAGACAAAAAGATTGAAGTGATTTTGAAAGCGGATTCATTGTTCAGCATGGATTTTCATGAGCTTTAGTCACATGCTGCTAAACCTTCTCGAGTTTAACAGGAACAATAAGAAAGGTCACATCTGCATTTAGGTCTATGGGAAATCCTTTAGTAAACAGGGTTCAAGATTTTGGGAGACAGAGCACATGTGACCATGATGCAAATCCATTAGTGTTATAATATATCAAGGAATATATAATACATAAGCTATATGTAAGGAAAAACAGCTCTTCCTCAGGTGACTGAGAATATCATTGCAGGACTGAAAAAGTTGTTCCTTGGAGAGGGATATTATTGCTGGATTTTGTGTATAACCCCGGGATCGACCCAAAACATGGTGGAAAAATTGTATATCTTTGAATCATCTATCCATATTTAAAGGACAGTAATTTCAAGTTTTGACTTCGATTACCAAACACATTTTTTATTTTTATTGAAATAAATGGTCATGTGAAAGTAAAATCAAATCTCAACTTGAAATAAAATTTAAAAAATGTTTATTGCATGACATTTTTGTCCAGTAGAGAGCAGCATATACCTACCCATGCTAAACGCACAGCAGTGTAGTTTTCATGAGGTTGTTAAGAGGCTTTTTCTTCATTTGAAGACACATTTTTTGAAAAATAGTCAACTTGTTGACATCATTTCAGAAAGTTACTATAAGATGGAGCCACACCTATCAGTCATTTTATTATATTAAGCAAGAATAAACAACAAAAGACAAATGAATAATTATAGACAAAAAGATTAAAGAGGCCACATAATAAAAATGTGTCTAGATTAGATTTTAAAGCCGGCATAGACACATAAGAGAGAATTGTCAGATCTAAGAGACCTGGGAGCTGAGTCCCGGTTGAATAAGGTCAGTGATATAAGATGGGGCTGAACCATTTACAGCATTGAAAGCAATCAGCAGAGTGTTAAATTGAATTCTGGCTCCCGGACAATTTGTTCATTGAAATGAACAAGGAGACAGTGAAGACAGGCCAGGAAGGGGTCAATGTGCTCACACATCTTTTGCAGCAGCGCTTTGGACCATCTGCGAGTAAGTTAATGAAGAGTTCAGGGAAGGACTAAATATAGGGAATTGCAACAGTTCAGTCGGGATGTGATTTTGGTGTGAATTGTTTTTCCAGTAACATGGAAAGACAGAGTTTGCTACTGATTCTTAATTGTTGTTGTTTGTTAGAACAGGACTGGTTTGTTTGTTAAGACAGAGGTTAGATGAAGATGAGTTGTTATCTGACTTCACATAGGGGTGAGGTGACTTAGCTCACTTCTTCAGGCTGAAGCTGGAAATCATTGCAAGCAGCAGAAAATGGGATGGAGGGATGGAGGGTTACCTAGTCACATCAAGTTTCTCACAAAACATATTTACCTGGAGTTAGAGTTGCACATTCATCCCTTAGGGCCATTCAGGTCTTGTGAACATCTGGTATTTGCATTTGGTTATCATCCGCTTAAACGAGTAACTGTAAGCTAACACTAACTTATTAGCCTAGCTGCTTGGTATCTATGCTGCCCTCTGCAGGACATCATTTATGAATTAATGCATTTTCAATCTCATTTATATGTAACATTCAGACTCTTGACAAGAAAAATGTGTTTTCTAAAAAAAAAGTGATGGCCTTAATTTATTGTTTCAGCTACTCTTTTTTTTTCTTCTTTAATGGACCTTCCTTAGGGTTTTCATTCTGATGCATCTGTCCATGTATTTGCATCATTTTCAAATTAATTTGTGTTCTTTCGCATGAGTCATAATTCTGGAACTGCTTCATTTTGGCTTCAATATGTCGACTTAAAGGTTCATTAGAGGTGCAGGTTTAAAATATAACCTTCCATCTTCTAAAAAAATGGATTGCTCATCTCCTGTCTGTCACATGGCACCATCTTCCCCTTGAACCTCTTCTGCCTGGTCTGACTGTTGGAGCAGGCTAACATATAGCTGTCACTGGCTGGATACAAAAAAAGCAGGGTTTACAAACCATTTAAGGTTTGTCATGCTCAGCGTAGACATTATCTCCCCACTAGTTACAGCACCCATGCTCCTTTTTAGCAACAGCCTGTTTCATATTCACAGTGACGCCTTGCTTCCTCCTCGGGCATCATTCAGACATCATCACATGGCCAATTACCTTTAGATCAGCATCGAAGCTGCTGCTGTGTCTCCAAATGGTTAGGACCTGTTTTCTTCTGCGCAACCAAGCCAGTTAGTGGGGAAATGTTACACAGCATCAAACTCTGATTTTTGGGCACAATTCAGTATATCAGGGACATTTAGTGTGTTTCAATGTGGCTCGTCTGTTCCTGCTTGTTCTCTTTTTATCAGTGTCAGAGTGACACACAGACACATCACCACCCTGCATCATGACTGGCAATGGCTCTTTCAATCCCCAGTGATACAGTAGTGGCTTGTCTATTATACATTTTATCGATAATATTTCAAAAGCATCTTATTGATTTAACAAACTTTCCATCCCCAGTATTTAGGTTTAAATTGGTGGCGTTGGTGTGAAAAATACTACACACTTCAGTAACGTGACATTTGATCTAGTGTTTCTTGGTTGTGCATTTGTGCTCATTCGTTGTGTGCTGATATTTGATTGGCTCTCAGACGCAGTGGATTTAAACAGAATGACTGTAGTTCTGCTCCAGCTTTGTGCCAAACGAATGGTCATCCATCTCATACAGTATATTAAATGTGTGTAAACGTATTTGTTAATCCTGCCATTTGATTGGCCCATTATTAAATATTGCATGTAATTGGTGTGGCTATCAATTATTTAATGTTATTCATACACCCACACATTTGGCTAATGGATTAGTTTTGATACATGTAGGTTTCTTCCATGCTGTCAAACGATGAGCTTCACCCTTTTGATTGGCTTTAACAGCCCACACACTCATCCCCCACCCCGTCCGTTTCAACAGCCCCATATCCCCACAACTCCACCTGCTGTTCCACCCCGTTGTGTTGTGGCATGTGGTTTGCTGTAGGGTGTATTGACCAGGGGGTGGTTGTCTCCCCAGGTCTCCTCCACCCAGAACAACAAGACATCAGACCCTTCCACCCCTGCTGCCAAGGCCAGAGTAAGTGCCCACCATCGACACCCTCACACCTCACACTTACAGTCTGACCTCTTCTCTGCATTCATCACATACATAGACCATTCTACATCCACAACTTTATTCTTCCGTGTAAGCAGAACATTTAAATATATGTAAATAGTACTGTCAGTCAACACTGCAGTGTGGATTATTTAAATAATGAATATCATAAATGAATGGTTTTGTTAAAGACAGACTTAAGGCATTATTTCCATAGTCGCTATCTTCTCATAAACAACTTAATTAATTGAAAATAATGATTTTACAAAAATAAACTATACCTTTTCAAAGGTAGAAAATGATCCCTTTGCTCAACAGTGGTGCATTTGTAGTGATGCAGATTAATGTGCATTGTCTGAAAAAAATACATTTGGGTACTATCAATTATAACCTTTGCTGAACAGTTTCCACTGTGGCCACAAGCAGTGTTTACAGGATCCTTGGGCTTAGATTAATTGTCATTAGTTGACTTAAAGGTTCAGTGTGTAGAATTTAGTGATATCTAGTGGTGAAGTTGCTGCAGCTGAACCCCCCTCATCTCACCCTCCCCTTCCAAACATGACAAAGAACCTGTGGTAACCTTCAGTTTTCATAAAAACTCAACAGGTGTTTAGTTTGTCCAGTAGTGGCTACTGTAAAAAAACATGGCGGGCTCCATGTAGAGGACCCGCACCAGATGTAAATAGGAAGTATTTAAATAGAAAGGGTCCATTTTAGGGTAAAGAAAACAACAGTTCATAAAATTTAGATGAATCACACTAATGAAAACAATGACTATGATTATTTGATATTCCATTTGCGCCAAAGATCCCTTTCACCTAAATCTGAAAACTGAACCTTTAACTGAGAGCGAGACCAAAATCATGGATACATTCAGGCATTGGCAAATTATCATTTTTTCCCAGTTGTCACCTGTGGCACAACATTAATAAGATTATTTTTGTCAATGAATGATAATAAATAATACATTTTTATTTCTTGATACTGTTAGAAAATATCAAAAACAGTAAAAAAAAACACTTAGGAACTGTAAATAGGGTGAGTTATTTCTGTGTTAATGTCAGTAACACATTAATCCATAGCTAAAGTTAGCTACCAAAAGCTACCAACATTAGCTACAGGTTTGAAATCAGAAAAAAAGACCTGATATATTTTAGAAATAGAAGCACTACCCTTGTTGTAAGCTTGTTTTTAAAATACTGCGATCTGTTTCCCTAAATGATACAGTTTTCAATGTACCTATTTTAAGTTGTTGTGCATCAGTCTGTGTTTATCTGGGACACAGACACATGTTACAGCAGACATACTGCAACTCCGGACCCTACAGATACTAAAACTAATACAAAAACAATGTGAGAACCACCAAGGAAAAACACTGTCTGGATAATTACACAAAGTTAAAAAACAAATTAAAACTCTCTGCTCATTAGCGCTAGTATTGTACAAAGCAGTCATCAAAACTCTAATCTAATTTTCGTTTTATTTTTCATACCATCCTAACATTTCCATATATTGTAAACCACATTCAACCACACTACATCTATTTTCACTAATATCATCTTCTACACTTCTGAAACCATCTTTCCACCTCATTCGGCACTGATGACCCATTTTACTCCTCGCAAAAAATTGAATTGACTGACGAGCCAGCCATTGAGGTCATTGTATAACAGAATCAGAATCAGAATCAGAATTCTTTTATTTGCCATGTATATTTGCACATACAGGAAATTGCCGTGGTGTGATTGGTGCACTGTTAATAAAACAACAATATAAAAACAACAATATAGAACAACAATGTATACAGTAAGAGAGTTATTGTAAACCCCATTTGCACCAGTCCATGTGCTCTTGCAAGTCACCAGTGACACCACTGACCTCATAGCTCCTTCCGAAGTGCAACAATAACAAATAAAGCTGATATTGTTTGGAGACAGGACGACGCAGCAAGCAAGTACAAGATACCAAAACTACACACATTTAAATGCCT
Source organism: Pseudopleuronectes americanus (assembly GCA_038501795.1). Taxonomy (NCBI): domain Eukaryota; kingdom Metazoa; phylum Chordata; class Actinopteri; order Pleuronectiformes; family Pleuronectidae; genus Pseudopleuronectes; species Pseudopleuronectes americanus. The sequence continues at coordinate 3,036,221 of CM076730.1, read as the reverse complement.
CTGGTGAAAGTGTGGATAAATACAACAGGAGCTTTTTGTTTGATTCCTGTATGTTAGCGCTTGATGTGTCCTCTGCAACTCAGAACAGTACAATGACATTACCGCAGTATGTGCACATCCATTATTGTGAATAGTGTGAACACTACAGCAAAAGAGAAATTTCGCTTCGACAGACACAGACGGCATCCAGAGAACCAACTAACTAGAGAAACTGTATGTTTCTGTGTTGTCTGCATTTGGAAACTTCCAGTCATTGAAATGCAGTAACAAACCCCTGTCCTCCAGTTTCACCTAAGCTTCCCTTTCTTGTCTTGCTTTAATATGGGGAAAGCTATAACTATTATTACTATTATGATGGGGTAACATTTTCCATTGTTAGTATTAGGATGAGTCCTAATGGAAAATATAAAGGCCAGATTAACCACAACCTTACACCAATCGCTGTTTTTTTATATGAATTTGGATGTTTACAGTGTGCCATTAGAAAGGGAACAATAAAAGATGAAGACTTCAGACCTTTATACTGGTTCCTGCATTTTGTTTGTGTGTCGGTGTTTGTGTGTGTGTCTTTGTGTGTGTGTGTGTTGCGCACACTCAAACATTAAGCATATTAGTGCTAACGGCTTTGTGAGTCATCCTTTGCTGGTGCTCTCTGCGTCATCATCCCACTTGTATCCAGGAGAGGGAGACTAAAATAAAAGACAGAGAGGACGGTGTCTCAGGTCTATTGAAGGGGGTTTGCCAGCAGGACTGGGGGCTGTGGGAATAAGGGGCGTAGAGTTCCAAGTGTTCTGATCCTTGCCAAACTCTGTGTGTTAGGTTTGACTATAGTTTTAATATAAAGATGGACAACGCGTCATTTGCAGAGTCTGCAAAGTAGCAATCGGAGGATGGAGCCACAGTAGCAAGGTCGCACCGATACATGTGCATTAAATGATTAATTAAAACTATACCTAACAGAAAAATAAATACTTGGACGTACATCGGTGGTAAGACCTAACTTAAATGGTAGAAATGATCTTGAGGGGAAAAAAATTGATGTTTACTTTGACTTTTTAGTTTGTCTCTTGTCCCATCCAATAACATGGAAGAGACCTAGTCTGCAGTCAGTTTCCAGCTGGCGATTGAGATGCTATTGCTTTTCTTTTGGGGAACTGTCATTTCTTCCATCTTTATGCAGTGTAAGGGTTTGAATCCAGATCAGCAGCTAAAAGTGAGACACATCACAATGGAAACCTTCAAAAGATCTAGACTTTTTCTATATATAGTTCAGACCGAATAATTTTTTCACTAAAGTCTCTCCACAATCATGCAACATACTCTCAGGTGTTGTTCTTTGGCCATTATTTGTGGAAAATTTGCAGTGGTCCTCTTGAACTGTTCCTCAAAGTAACTGCCACTCGCCTGGATTAGTCGCTTGCAAAAGCTTCTGTTTACAACAGCATGTGTTAACGCAAAATCACTTTTTGTCAAGTGTTAAATTATGTTGCATGTGCTTTGATGTGTCTTGTTTTACAGTGTTTGTCCTGTGCTTGTTCAGTTTAAGTTAAACCTGTAAATGGAAGCGCTCTGTTGTTATTCAGTCAGCATCCTCTTCATTTGGTAAACCACACTGATTCCTTTATTGTTATGTCCCATCAGCTGTGCCTTCATTTTAAACCACCATGTTTTGTTTTATTATTTATGAACTGATGAAATTACAGACACTGCTTTCACTGAACTCATGAGCAGGAATTGCAATTTGATTTGAATCACAGAATTTCTTCCATATTTACAGTACAAGGCTGCTCTGTTTTCTGTTAACTTCAGCAGCCAGCTGATCTGCTCTTTCCTGCTGCTCATGACTTCCTTTCTTTCTTTCTTTCTTTCTTTCTTTCTTTCTTTCTTTCTTTCTTTCTTTCTTTCTTTCTTTCTTTCTTTCTTTCTTTCTTTCTTTCTTTCTTTCTTGCCTTCTTTCTTTCTCTCTTGCTTTCTTTCTTCCTTTCCTTCTTTCTTTCTTGTCTGTGTGTCTGCCTGCTTGTCTTTAGGTTCAGATAGTGCACAAAAAGTTGGACTTCAGCCATGTCACGTCTCGCTGTGGCTCCAAGGACAATATCAAACATGTCCCTGGAGGTGGCAATGTAAGTACTGCTGCAGCTGGAGGCAGACCCTGGTTAGGATGGACACATGTCATACTTTATTCAAATTTATCCTTGTTTTGAACGCTCTTGCTCAAAATTACTTCCACCCAATTGGGCTGTATTTACACAGAACTTACTTCATCACATATTCACATATTCTACTTGACAAGTATTAATAAGGCTATTAAGACCATCAATATAGACACTCTATCCTTATTTAAACAACATGAGAAGATCTGATCATTACTGATAAGATCAAATACATAAATAATAGCCAGCACACAAATCCTGAAAATCGAATTTTAGTATTATCTGCGGGGGAGACTATTGAAGTTCAACTTGAACGATGCACAAAGTCTTATCTTCCCATATCAGACATTGACGTGAAAAGGTTGGGATTTAAAAATAACTAACAATCAGTGCATAGGCTACTAATGAGGACACGATTGTCTCCAACTGTTTGCATATGGGATTGACTTTACTCAATGTCCCTCTGTCTACCCTTCCAGATGTTGTTCTTGTTTGCTCTATAAACACCTGCTGCACTATCACTGTGTCTTTGGCCTGCCCTCACATTCACCACTTTGCTGTCACAGATTTATTCAACAAAATGCAAAACCTTAATCCTCTTCGGAGTGACCCGATTGGCCGGGTTAGTGTGTAAATAGTTACCAGGTAATTAGGTTTGCTCATGCTACAATATAAATATTCATATTCCCCACTGTTGGTCCCAAAGAAGCTGTCATATCCACAGCTGAAAGTGGATTTATATGCTCACAAATAATTAACATACTGTATACCTGCTACATACTGTGTGGGGGGCAACTGTAATTGGTGAGGGAATACAGGGAAATACAAGGTATTAATTCTAGAGAAAAAGGGACCCAACAAAAATGCGATAGGAAGATAGTAAGATGTTCTAAAGTGGCACCAATGCAATGCCTTTCATTGTGTTTCCTTCCACAGAGTATTAGGGCCACTTAAATTAAATAGATTTTGTGAAGTAGTAAATGTTTGGTTGCGATTGACCTCAGGGATATTGGTGGTTAAATCTCTGTGATGTTCAAAATGGTTGCTAATCAAGATGTTGAATCGAGAAGAAGTGGGAGTTCCACATTTTTCTGTCTTTATTCTTGTGATAAGACTTGTTTCTTATTAAATTACAACTTTATTTTGTAATATTATGATTTACCTTCAATAATCTCATTCTTCAATATGGCCCTAATACTCTGTCATAGCTACCTCAGTAGCTGTGACATGTTCATGATGTGTCCTCATGAACATTTGATTTCCTGTCAATAATAAAAATAGTTACCTTTCTATAATAAATTTGGCTCTTTTATGTTTTAACTTGTCATCTAACCTCTAATGTTGCTAATATCAATCATGTAATCAGACCTAATGATGGTTTGTTTGCATATAAAGTTTGCATCTCTGAGGGTCATGGTTGTTTTTAAGTCTTCCTGACTGTCATCAAAGAAATAAATCTGATTGACCTTACCGTGCCCTGTCAGGAAGGTCGGGCGGATGTTCTTTCAGACTCCATTAGTGCCCTCAGCTGTCAGAGCACTTAGGAGTTCTTCCCGTGATCCTGAGCTCACGCTCATGTGATGTGACGACGGCCTAACAGCTACCTGCTACCGTCCTCCAATTTCAGCCTGTCCTGTGTCCTCAGCATAAATGGTGCATCATTAACCAGCTGAACAAAACAAAGAGGCACCTTCACTAAGAATAGAACAGGTCAGACTAGGGAATCAAGCACCGAAGGTCATCGTCTCTTTAAATGCCCCAGCTGCATGATCATGGATGACAGGGAATTTCTTAACTATATAAACTGTACATTGAAATATATATATATTTATATGTATTATACAGCAGTAGTATGTAGACATTGAAGTATATACAGAATACACTAGGAGTGTATACAGTGTACATTAAAGTATATACAGTATATATTGAAATATATACAGTGTACAGTAGTACTATGTATATGTTGAAGTGTATACTGTATACAATATGATTATATGTGGTGTACATTTAATTATATACAGTAAACATCAAAATATATACAGCAGTAGATGTATACATTTAAATATTTACAGTGTTCAATAATAGTATATACAGTATACATTAAAGTATATACTGTATGAAAAAGTAGTATATACAGTAAACAGTAGTAGTGTGTATACTACTATGCAAGGTCATATACATTAAGAAAGTATAGTATGAAGTAGTAGTATATACAGTTGGATACATTGAAGTATAAACAGTATGAATTAAAGTACATACAGTATACATTGAAGTATATACAGAATGATTACTTGTATATACAGTAGTAGTATTGACAATATATACTGTACACGTACAAATTAAAGTAGATTCATTGTACAATTCCGTTGAATGTGGACATTTTAATCTCTTCTTCTCTCCAGGTGCAGATCCTGAGTAAGAAGGTTGATGTGAGCAAGGTGACCTCCAAATTAGGCTCTAAGGACAACATCAAATACAAGCCAGGTTCGATGTCTGTTCTCCTCTCCTCTGTTATCCTCACTTTAAATACAATTCCATTCCATTCTATTCTGTTCTTTTTTATTCTAGGTGGTGGTGATGTGAAGATTGAGACCAATAAGCCAAACATTAAGGCTAAGTCTAAGATTGGATCTCTGGATAACGTGGGCCCCGGCAACGGACAGACTAACGGACACAAGGTCAAACTTAAACCAAATACAGACAACAGGCTGGGAACGTCTGTGGTCCTGCCGAATCACTGAGCTTTTACCGACCTACACCACTAGATGGTGTGTGTGCATGAGAGCAGTAAGCCATAAAGAAGTGTTCTTTGTGTGTGTCTGTGTCTTAATTTTGCTACAGGAGGAGAAAGCAGAGGAGAAGACACCTTCCCCCCCAAGTGGCGTTCCAGCAACAGGACCAGTGGGCGTTGCCAAGGCAACAGCACCTGGAGGTGTTGCCAAGGAGAATGGGGCGAAGGAGCCCACACCTTCTCCTTTCGGGGGAGATGGACTGAGGGAGCCCCTTACCATGGATAAGCGTATCACTGAGACAAGTGAGTGGAAACAAACGTGCACACACACAGCTGCATATCTGTGATGCCATGAAGTCACTACTGTAATACAAATACTTTATATATACATAAACTTAAAGAAAAAGAAAACTAAAAACTGAATCCCAATTATTAATATTATAAGCAGATATAGTTTTTTTCAGTTGCAATCATCACACTTATTTCACTTTACATTTACCTTGAATTTTATATCTTTTTTATGGAGGCTGTTTTACAAACTGTGGATCCGAGGCATCATAGAGGATCCAGACACTAGAATAACTATTTTGAGGGGAAACAAATAAAACTTAAAAGGACAAGTGAAAAGTCACCTGTATCAGGGATTGATCATGAGGGACACACATTGAACACGCTGCTGCCTCCCAGTCGCCACTTGTCAAAGTTCGTCAAAAGAGCCACATTACTACATGAGAGCAAATTCACTGAGAGATATTAGCAACTCTCTTCAAGAGACTGTTTGAGATGAACGTACATATACATTTAAATAACAAGAAGAGGGAAAGGGCATGTTTGTGTGTGCCTGATATCTGCTACATGTCTGAGGGAGTGAGGTGGCCAAAGTAGCAGATGCTTTGCCACCAAATTAAATAATGAAGGGCCCTTCAGAGTGGAGATCAGGGGTTGTTAGGGGATACATTTATCTCAGCCACTACAGCTGGCCTCCAGACCCTCTGAGTTCAGAGAGACAGCAGAATCCTGCCACCTGAAGCAGTTGCCAAATTCAGCCCTAATTGATAGATGCGCTGTAGTGCTAATACAATCACAAACATGTTTCATAATGGCAATGACAGCCTGTTAAAGACCATCTGGCTGGTTAAATCTCCCACCTGTCTCTGCATTAATTTCTCTCCTTTTATCACCTTCTTCTTTCTTCTTAATCCAATTGGTTTCCTTCCACAGATTGAGTCCCAGTGACCTGTAGAGTTTGGTGGGACACGCATGGCCCTCGCCGACCTGCCAATCGACAGACCAACCAACCTACCACAGCGCAGTCACTTCCCTGTCGCCCCGCCCTTCATCTCGCCCACCACAGCACCAAACTGAACGATCGCCTCTCAGTGTCTCTGGGGTCTGCTTGCCAGCCTCCCGCTACCAACCCTGACCTCTGACCTCTCAACATCCTCGGGGTGACCTTTGGCCTCACCTATAACAGAGAACAGCACTTGCTGTTTGTCTGTGTTTTCTCCGTGTGGGATTCCACCAGCTTCTCCAATCATTAAACTCCCTGTAAGCACTTAGATGACCTCAAACCCCTAAAACCCCCCCAACGCAATAAAAGCACTATCATAGCCAATGCTGTATTAACTTTATTGAGCATAGCCAGGTTTTTCTTAGGATATTTCCATTTATGAGTCTAATTCTTGATTAAACACTTGTACTTGTGGCCCAAACACCCTCACAACAGAGTACTGAGGCTTCACTCTGCTCCAACTTTCACAATACAAAACCACTTTTATCTTTCAATGTCCCCAGCCCTCATCCATTTAGCTCTAGATCACACTAACCAGCTGAGGGCTTGCTAGCAGCCAGCAGCAGGACAAAGACTGTCAAGTCTGCTTTAAATCAACACATTCCAGCCTCCCAGGCAGCCAGCAATTATTTCCAAATCTATATTATCTACAGCTCTGCACGATGTCTGATTATTGATATTGATTCAGATTTAATCTTACATTACTTCTCTTGGTATCATTGCACCAGTTTACCTTTTAAGAGTTTAGTATAAGAGTAGATTAAAGTAGATACGGAAATTGATATGAAGAAGGTCGGTGCAGAAGGTTTTAGGACATCAGATAATTCCTGTTGTGTTTTTAAAAAAGCGTTCATTGGCAGTGCTTGCAAGGCACTTTAAAAGCTACAGTAAAGTGAATGAGGTTGGGATAGTCATCAAGGAAGGTGGGCGTAAAGTTATATGGGGATCTCCTGTGCTTCTGGGTAGCCCTGGCTTGAAGGGGATTTGGCACTGAACACAGTTATTTGATACTGGAGCCAAATATTTTTCTAAGTTAAGATGAGTTTGACCTTGAAGGAGTGAACCCTGATTCAAGCTGAGGGAGTAATACTGAACAAGAGCAGCTAACCGTTGATTATTAGTGTTAGAACTTAGAAGCTGCTGCACCCTTAATTGAAATAATGTGATAGCATTGATGCACAGTGTCATGTATGTAGCACTTTTCTTGTTGTAGACATTTTGAACCACTTCGCTGCAAGCTGCAGTTTGAAGTGCAGAAGACACCACAACTTAAAGTGGTGAGATGTTTTGGCAAAATCACTTAACTTCAGCGGATAATCAGTGGTTTGTGAGTTTTACTTTGACCTGTGAATTCAAAATATCTTTTTTTCAAAATATCTTTTTATTTAAGAATCCCCTCGCAGAGTATAATCTGACATAGGAGAGGTATGCTTTGCAGTATTAAAAAAAGACAAAAAGCACCTTAAATTGTATTAAAAAAAAATGGACTTTGTCACTTACAACCCACTTTCAACAGTCTGATTTCTACCACAGTACATGTAACCCTCTCTTCTCCCACACCATATTATTTTGATTCCAGCACTGTCTGATCTCTCTGACAGCGAGACAGAGACCAAACCTCCCTCGTATACTTCAGTCCCACTCATACACCTGAACAGAACTCCCTTATGAGGGGGGGGACCCCAGCAGTCACCCTGAGCTGTGTCTAGTATTTATAGCCCACATGTGGCTAGGTACAGACAGACAGACGGACTGCACCGTCCTCTTGCGCATGTGGCACTTCCTGGTCATTCGGTCTATCCCAGTGGGATTAGGTCCTCCCACCAGCCAGTGCATCTTAGAAACCCACTCTGAAACCTGCTAACTTTCTTCACAAAAACACACACACAAATAAGCACAGATCCATCCATGAAAGCACACACATGCTTGTTAGTGTGTATACACACACACACACACACACACACACACATACACAAAGATAAAGCAGTACATATACACATATACAGTATGATACACAAACACAAGAAAGCACCCTAAAATACAAGCAGTATACTGCTCATAAAGACATTTCTCTGTTGTAGAATGAAACCAACTCTTTATTGTGTTTTGGTGGTCTCTGCTGATATTGTTGAAACAATGATGAGCTGTGTCGGTGTGTTGTTCCTGCTATAGTCACAGTCTGACATAGGCTCACCTCGTGCTGTCTCATTTATGTATTTTTCCTCCTCCAGTGTTCCACCCCAACATTGTTGAAAGCAATACAGTGATGTTAGCTGGGAACGCTTCCTGTTGCCCGTTCATACATATGAGGGACAGACAGACAGACAATGACCACAGAGGTTGACAGGTTAGAAGAGCAGCGACTTTACTTGCAGGAGGAGCCGTCAGTTCAAGGGAATAATGTTACATTCATGGCAAGTCTGAAATTATCTTTGCAACTTTTACCCTATTTACTTATTTGTTTATTAGATACTCTCTAGTATCTAGTTTATTATCTAGTTGAACTTACTGAAACCTACTACCAAGCCAATTTAGGTTACTACTGCACAGCAGTTTCTAGGCACCTGTTTCTCTGTATACGGTAGTGTATATAGATGGACGCAAATAGCTTTTTAAAATGCTGTTTTTTTTATACACTAGTAAAGCCTTGTTTGTACTGATATGATAACACTGGAGTTACAATGGAAATGTTCAAAAAGAGCTATTGCAATTCTTAAATTATTCAACTTCACTGGACACAGCTCCAAAATGCCATGAATGCAGCAGTATTTCAGCGAGGCAAAGAAGGGCCTGCAAATACGGCAGCTGTCTTTCCTTGGCAAATAGAGATCCACGGTTTTAAATAAAAAAATAATTTAACGTAGTCATAGCACACAAAATCAAATCAATGATTAACAAGAAATAAGCTCTAAGTTGTAGGGAATGTTATTTTTGCAGTTTCCACAATTGTTAAATGTCTTCAATGATCTACCATGGAGAAAAGGGGGGACTCGCATTTTTTTGTGTCTGTTATATTATTCTAATAAATCACCTAGTTTGGGCATTTTAGATTCTATTAAACCAACACTGTGATGTGACTTTAATTTACAGAGCACAAGCGTTGTGATGTCTCGCACCATTAATATAAATCGAAGAAGCGTCTTTAAGGAGAGGGCCCCTGTCTATTCACTCTAAATCTATGCATTATGCACTATAGGCCGGGATGGTCTCCACTGAAACTATGAAGGATTGGTGACATGTTTGTGGTGTTTTGCCGTACCTGTCAGATGTGTGAAGTGTTGCTACTGCATCCATCCTGCAGAGAGTGTTGCTTAGCTTCTGGAACACTGATAATCTGGCTCTGAGACCAAACAAAGGTTGGCTAGGAAACCTCACATCACCATTAAAGGAACTACTGTAGAGTAACACGCTGTTCTCATTTAAACTAGCTTTGATGGCCACACTATATTATTATTGTGTCTGGAATCGTACAGCTATCAAAACCATATGAGTAAATGTACAGTTTCCCCTTACAGCTCTAAAGTCCTGTGCACTTTGAACACACTCTTGATACACTGACGCGATATTAAAGTTGCTCATATTTAATATTGTACTGTTGCTTCAAATCATCGTCATGAGATGCTTAAAAGTAAAGCATGACGTGTATCATATGTCAAAAAAAATGAATGGATCTTTCATCAGGAAAAGAAGAACATAGGTATGAACGCTCTTTGATAGGCGATAGCGATGATTTGTGTGTATAGAAGTAGGAAGAAGTTCTAGTCTTAGCGTGTGTTGGAAGCTCAGCGAAAAGCATCATATGATGGAATGAGTTCAAGTTGGGTGACACAATTGGGACCCTGTACTGTATCTTGGTCAGCTTCATGGGTTTTAGTGGTACTTTGGCTATTTGTGTTGTGCTGTTGTTATTGATGGTTCAACACTGAAATCTCCAGTCTGCCATCACGGTGTCCCTCTTAACATTGATATTGTTTCCCTGAGGTTCGGGGAGCTATAGGCTACAAGAGGACTGGCATCAAGGCTACCTCTGCTACAGCATCATGAGTGTTATGGTTGAATTTCAGTCCTCTAGCATATGGTTGGTTAAGTAATGTTAAAAGGCGATGATAGCAACTTGCAGCAACTTAGATTTAATGAGTTGCCTTTGAACCTATGAGGTCTCCTTCCTTGTTACATTAAGTACACAGGAAGTGAGGGAAGCCAGATAGAAAGCAGGTTTGGGGTGTTGGTGATGATAAAGAGTGTGATTCTGTTTTCAAATGTATGAATCTACTGGCCAAATTCAAAAAAATAATCAACATTTATCCTGCCTCCAAAATCTTATATCAGTTGGGCAATATTTCATAGTCAATGCTAAGGCAGCAGCACATGGATCATCACTTTAGATAAGGGAGTTTAAAACTGATTGCACTAATTAAGTTAGATATAAAGGTAAAGTTGCATCTTTATAGCTTGGATAAAAAGGAAAAAAAACAGATTCACTCAGATATACATTCACAAAAATGTAGTTCTCCAGTTAAAATGCTGGAAAACCAGCTCACACTCGTATGTCAAAATGTCCCTTTTGTGTACAGAACATTCAGATTCAGGCCCCTTCACCTTTTTTAAATATTATGTTGTTTTGCATCGTCATGCTAAAATCCTACATCCGCTAAAATATTGAATACCCACAACATTATGGCATATTGAATATAGATTGATAAAATGAAAAATGTATTTACATAAATTTAGCATAATGGCTTATCATATCAAAATGTGAAAATAAATAACTGAAGGGTTCTGAATACTTTCTGAATGTACTGTAGTTACAAACATGTTTTTAATCATAACAGAAGTAACTCAAATAAATGAAAATCAAACAAAAAAAGAAACTTACTTACAGGGTGGATGTTGACAGATGAGCTTTAAACTCTGTAAAACTGCCTATGTTAAGATTCATAATGGTATTATTATCAACTTTTTAAGATTGAAAGCATAATAAAGGAAAAATATACTTTTAGTCAGTTTGCCTTTTTCCCCGCCAAGAAAAGGGCTTCTGATGTTTCAAGAATGTTTAAAAGAAAATGTATTAAAGACGAAAAATGATGAAGTCATGTATGAGGTATGTCTCTGTTCTGTTTTGAAACTTCTGTAGGTCACAAATAGAAACGCTATTTTCTGGATTAAAACTGGCAGGAAGGGAGCCTGTGTGTGTCAAGTATGACCAAACCATCACAAGAATCACAGGTTTTCAGAATTGGTTGGAGAATTTCACTAAAACAGAGGTCAACTTTACTTTGAAAGGCTCTACATGTCACACCTGACACACACTGGTCAGCTCTTTTTTCTGCCCAGCCCCACCCCCACTTAGACTAACAGTAAAGAGACTTAGTCTTTTGGCATGTGGTAGAAAGTAATGGTCTGTGTTAGATAGCTCCTATGTAGACACCTTGACATACCTACCAACTGAGTGAATTAAGGGACGATTGGAACCAAATTATCATTAAAAAATATTTTGACTATTTTCTTTCTTAAAAGGGGCAGACATAATTTTAAATTTGCCCTGTCTTGAAAAGAGTGAAAAGACAGCGCTTATCATTAGAAATGTAACTGTGACTTAATACAAAACTGTGTTGGTAGATATGTTATCCAACTGTGTCTCCCACCTACAGGGGCTTCACGGCACTGAAAAGTAGCTTTCTCTGTTTGCAACTTCCTGATAGACCAGTCATACCAACATTCCAGCTTAGGAGAGGGACATTCAATCTTTGTGTTTAACTGCTTTGTAATGTCTAACTGTTGTATTTTGTTTACTTTTAGTTTTGTTTTTCTGTACTTATTCAGCCACATGTTCAAATCTGCTATCAAAAAACTGAGAGGAATCGGCAAAAACAATCTACTTTTCAGTCCTGTGGAGGGGATCCACTGTAGTGTGCTGTATTATACTGTAGGGCACAACACCATAACCAGAGCATGCATACATCAACAACCTGCTGGTTGTCAGAGGGATTTGTCCTATTAGATAGAGCTCATCTCCCCCTGCAATTCTGAATATTTCGTATGAAAGAGGTGTTCCTTGTGATTAATTGTTAACCTGTGATGTGAATATTAATCATGAAATAAAAAGATAAGCAAAAGATCAGGTAGTGTCTGGTAGTGTCAATTATTCTATTTTTCCCCACACGTAGATTGACTGTAACATTGACACTCTACTTATTAACCTTGGCAGATTTCAGTCCTTGCTGATTTAGATGCACATATGGTTATTGTTGGGCATTGGTTTGCAATCGTTTTTAATGAAGACGTCAGCCAATAATTGGCCCCCATTGCATCATTCTGTGAGCAAGATGTTATCTGATTTCATGTTGCAGATGACAAGTCTATGCAGGACACTTGGCTGATCCTAACTGTCCCATTACTCCCTGCACTATCTCAGATCTAAACTCACAACTGTGCATCTTCTATCATTCAACTTGTGTTACACCAGTTAAATGCTTGAAGTATGAAATTCTAGGTTGTGGGTCAGTAGCAAATTCAATATTTTTCCAAAATATGGCAGACACCCGGTCCTTCAAAATAAAAATACATTATAATATTGTAATACTTTAGACCAGAGGTCTTCAACAGGGGGTCCGCGACCCCTAGGGGGTCCGCGGAGGTACTGCAGGGGGGTCGCAAAATGCTTGGTTGATTTGACAATTTTTTATATTTTTTATAATTTTTTATTTTTTTTGTACCCAATTTTTTCCCACAAATTTAAATGTCTTCAAATACACATTAACATGTATCCAGCATATTGAGAGGCTGATTTAAACCTTTGTTTGACAACCTCCATCCGTCAAAGGTTAGATAAGTTGTGTGCTACCCATCAGGGTCCGACATCTCACTAATGTGGGAGTATGTGTGGCATCCATAGATGGCTTGAGGATTCCCTGTCTCTTCTACATGTATGTTTAAAATAAAAACATGAAGCTGTGAATTACTTTAAAAGCTCAGTGTTGTATGAAAGATGTATGTTTATAAATGGGTAATATTTGAATAGCTTAGTATTGAATGCACAATAACAGGGTAGCTATGTTTATACATGGCACTAGGCCCAGTTTAATATAAAACACAATTTTAAACAATATATATAGTAGGGGGTCCCTGCACCATCTCTCCACCAGTTTGGGGGCCTTGGCCTGAAAAACGTTGAAGACCCCTGCTTTAGACATTTAGTGCCACATGGATCAATGTATTCATAGAAATAAATTTTCCGAATTCACCTTTTATCCTAATTATTGTTCAGCAGATTAATACGTTTTACGTCTGTGTAGATGAGAACAGTCTTAAATCATGACAGCAGTCACACAAAGAGTTTTCTCTTCATTTTATTTTTAAGGAATTACATTACATTCTATGAGTATTATATTAGTCCAAATGCTAATCCAGCAGTCAATTTGTTTTCATTTATTTTAGCTGCTAACATCACCTGTATCCTTCAATTGATGTGCTCTATTTAAAGCATTCAGTTCTTTCAGCACATTTCTGCTGTAATGTTTAGTTTTTTTCAATACTCATACTGTTTGAAGCATTCACACAAAAATACATCAATATGTCCCCTTTAACTTGATACATAAATTACATAAATACATTATAGCACCCTTTGTTAGATTGTTTTGAAGGAATGTGCCCTGGAACTAACCCGTATGACATGAGAACATACAACCTCACAGAAAGAAGAAACTTCTGAACTATAGGAGAAGACTACAGGTTTCAGCAATGTCACATTGAAAGCAGTGCTGTGCATGAATTGAATAAATCACTTTAGAAACGATGAACGAGAGAAAATGTGTGCGCGTTTCCTTGCAGACAGTGCATACACACAAACACACACAGGCCCTGGGGCTCCGTTCTGATCAGTGAGATCAGAGCAATATCACATGAAGCAGCCGGTAATTGACTTTGTTAAAGAACAGTGGAAACAGTGAAAACACAGAGTTTCACTGGTCACCGCTGCATCTTGATCAGAGCAGAAGCTGCAGTTGGTTTGTAATGAGTTGGTTAGGGTTAGGGTTAGAGTTTCTGTTTCCTGCTTCACTCAGACCTGCTCTTACTTTAACTAATAAACACTCATCACTAGTGATCAGGACCTGATCAGTACATGAAGTTACTTAGTCTTTGTTTGATTGGCACCAGAGTTTATGAAACAGCATTTAAACATTGTGGGAAATTGCTCGTCGACATTTTGTGCTTAGTACAACACGAGATGTGACGCTCACAGTCAGGACTCAGTGGTAAAGAGAGCAGAGCAACATGCAGACATGATCCGACACCATTGAATAATAACAATCATCCCAATAAAAAATGGAACAAATGAACGTGAACTAGTTCATTTTCATCTGCATGAATTGAACTTTGAACAAGTTTATTTTAAGTGTAAACCCCTAAACCCCAAACTAACCTTAACACTGAGGAGCAGCATAGGGGGATAAAGGGAGAAGGACAGAGCAACAGGAGAGAAGATGGAGGAGAGTTAGGGGTTCAGAGTTCAGCAAGACTTTGTTTTCCTGGTTCTATTAAAGAACTGGAGGAGTCATCTTAGCAAAGATCGCTTCTTTGCTCTCTACCACCTTTATCATCTCTTCAAGGATCCTAATTTTCCCCATCATTTCCCCGACATACTCTACATTATCCTCCTCCATGGCCTCCAGAGCTTGATTAATGGTGTTGAGAGACTCCTCAAGTGTGGACATTTTCAACTGCCACTTGAATCTCTCCTTCTTTCCTCCTTCCCGTACCTGCAGCAGAGCGGCCTTTAGCCTGAAAGTTTCCTGACTATGTTTAGCCAGGATTTGGGACTTTTCCTCCTCCCACAGGCATCTTGAATTTTCCAGCTGGTCCTTGGCTTGGACCAGTGAGGTTTTCATTTTGGATGTTTCCTCAATCTCTCTGTCCAGGCATGTCTCTGCCTCCATTGCTTTCTCTCTTTCAGTATGGACAGCTCTCTCAAGGTCTCTGAGCTTTTGGTAAGCATTCGACTCAAGCATCCTCTGTTCTGAAAGTCGCATCCCTATGTTCCAATTAATTGCACCGATATGAGTTATTTTTTGCTTTACATTCTGTGCCATTCCAATTAAGTCATAGTTTTCTTGTACCAGAAAGTGGATCCTCATGTCCTTCTCATACAGGAGCTGATTCATCACTTGCTCAGGTATAAAGAGGTCCTGCGTTGTCAAATCAATCCCCCTTCCACATACAGACTGAGGCAAAGACGCAGACACAAATGCAGTTGCCTCTGTCTGTGCAGAAAGGTCTTCAGCTGTCCCAGCAGACTGTGTTCCTGTGGACTGAGAAGTCGATGCCTCTACCTGTTGAGATGGAGACTTAGACACTTTTGCTTCTTCCTCCATCCCCAGGACAGTCTGGTCTTCAATTGTCTCTGCTGGCTCCGTCCGCAGGACAGACATGTCCTTTGCCTTTGTTTCCTGACATGCTGCAAATGGAAGGCAATGCACAACTTCCTTTTGTTTATTAAGTGGAGACTGCTCTTTCCCTTTCACTTCAGGTCTAAGGAGTGGAAATCCAATTACAACATTGGCCACAATGTTCAAAGACCTCTTTTGAGATTTAGTTTTCTTCTGAATCCTCTTTTTCTCACTTCTGTCCTGGTTGGAGATCCCTTTATGTAGTCTTGGGAAATTCATTTTATCCAGCTTCAGCAAGGATTTAACTTCTTCGTGGAAACGTATTTTCTTCTGTGGGTTGACTGTTGGTGGCTCTGCGAAACAAGCTTTGATCTTTGTCCACTCTTTCCCTTTTTTGGAAGGCTTGATTTGACAAGGGAAGAAGTCCTTTGCTTGGGGTCACTTTATTCGTATTCCTACTGAGATTTCTACTCATCCATCTTCACAACCATGTGACTAGTTTGATGTATGATACATTCTATGGGGGAAATGAATATAGAAGATTATAAACTTAAATTTCATTGCACATCAAAGGCACAAAGAATAATGCCATCAAACACATCCTCAGGGAGTGGGGTCCTTTAGATCAAAGTTAAAGGATGGGATTTTTATAGAAACATTTTTTATTGATTGTTGCCACCTGTAAATCTACGAGATAAAGAATAAATTCAGTTAAAAATGTGTTTTATTTAGTTAATTATACAACTACTTGAAAGAATACTACAACCGATTGTTAAGATGACTGGCGTATCGTTTAGCCAATGAAATTTCCATCAAAAAAATGTGATGGTCCACGGGAAAAAAATACAGAGGCCCCATGCAAATGACTGCGCAACAGTGTCCAGCTGTTCCCAGTGCACCGTGCGTCCGTGTTTCGTCCCCGTCGTGACTGCTACATGTTGCTAAAATATATGACAGATGTTTACTTGTATACATTTTAAACCATATTACCGGTTTTGTCTCCTATATATAAAAGTGTGATTTGGAGTGTAAAATTTGCCTTTTTAGCCTGGTTGGTTACCATGGTTACAAATGGTCTGTTGGAGTCTCCAAATGGCCTTTGTGGAAAACGCCTAGACATGGCCCAATTGTGTGCTTGGAAATACAAAAACATTTTTTTGGGAGAACAGGGAAAAGTTCACATCCTATTACTAATCTTTGGTTTCTGACCCCCGATCTCGGTAGGCTAACCCGGATAAGTTCATAAAAAGAAAGTCTACAGCTATATGTTTTATTTATTTCAAAATTGGCCTACACATGCTAGTGTGTTTTGTTCTCCTCCTCATAAGAGTTTGGTGTTTTCCTTTGTTGTAACAGGTAAAAATAGCAATAAAATGTCACTCTATAATTTCACGAATGCATCAAACTATAGTTTTTATATATATATATTAGTGCTGTCAGTTTAACGCGTTATTAACGGCGTTAACGCAAACCCATTTTAACGCCGTTAATTTTTTTATCGCGAGATTAACGCAGAGCTGCCAACTCTCACGCTTTCGCCGTGTGACACACGCTTTTGCATGTTGGTTGTTGACTAAGTCACAATAATTTTTTAAAACATCATCGTATCAGGCCGTCATGAAGTACAAGGAGCGGGCGAGTGTGTGTATGTCTGTGCATGTGTGTGTGTGGTTCCAGATAGCGCAGCGTAGCCCCGCCCCCTGCCCCCGCGCACTCGCTCAGAGAGACACAGTGAGATCAGAACTCAGTGACTGACTGCTTCTTAACTATGGAAACAGTGAAAACACAGAGTTTCTCTGGTCTCAGCTGATCAGAGATCAGCGCCTCAGCTTCTTGATCAGAGCAGAAGCTGCAGTTGGTTTCTACCGAGCTTCAGTATCTGTGTTCGCCTCCAGTCTGACCTGCTCTCGCTTTTTGTTTTAATATTTCGCCAACTAAAATATATATTTTTAAGCTATTAGGCTGCAGCTATATGTTTTTATTTATTTCAAAATAGGATACTTCTTATTTCATACATTTTCCACAAATATGGGGAGGACTCAAATAGCCCTACAAAGTTCTGTGTTTAATTTATTTCAAAGTAGTGCGACACTTGCCTGTGTATTTTGTTATTTTGTTGCTTGTCTGTTTGAGAGGCCTGACTGCTATGTTCACAGCAAACTTGAAAAAAAGAAAATATTAAGCCATGGTTTAACTGCACTATAGGCTGAGTCCTTGTTTACCTGAAATGTGCACTATATCATTTTATACCACCCTGTTTGGCAATGTTGTTTTTCGATAAAATAAAACATTTGCATAAAGCAAGCCAATCCACTTGTCCATGTTGATAGAGCATTATGATGGGGAAAAAATAAATGAAGGGACATTTAGAATAGATACAAATTTGCGATTAATCTAGATTAATTTTGAGTTAACTATGACATAAATGCGATTAATCGCGATTAAATATTTTAATCTTTTGACAGCACTATAATATATATATATATATATTATAACTATCTGTGTTAAAGCTGTGTTATCAAATATGTTTTGTGGCTCCAGATAAACTGGGGGAAGAGGGGGCAAAATGGCTCTTTCGATAGTAAAGATTGTCTACCCCTGGTCTAGAATGTCGGGGGACACATGACAAATGGAGCTTCGCGTTCCAGCTTCTCCTTCCTCTTCTGAATCTTTATCACATTAAAGAAATTCATATCTCATCAATACATGTTACTGACTTGACTTCTTCCCCCGGGTCCCTTTGCCTTATCGTCCGGCTCTCTCTGAGGTTTTTACGTTCTTTTTACCCTGTTAAAAGGGTTTTTTAAGTAGTTTTTCCTTACTCTGGTTGAGGGTTAAGGGCAGAGGATGTCACACCTTGTCAAAGCCCAATTAGACAAATTGTGATTTGTGAATATGGGCGATACAAATTAAATTTGATTGATTGATTGATTGACCTACACACCTTTTGTTGATTTGAAGAGATAGATTTAAATTAAAATGTATTGGCTATGGACAGAATGTGTAGATCTGCCCTCAGATACAAAACAAAATGTACCTACTTGGCCTGGGCAGCAACAATACATTTTTTTATTGTCCTGCATAAAGTGGACCTATGTACCGTTGACTATGGGTTTGCCTTTATACCAAGTTTGTGAGCTTCTTCACTTAGCTGTAGTCTATTCCAGGCATGAGTGGAGCAGTCAGCTCACCGTCAGAGGTCCCATTCCCAGCTGTCCACAGACCTTGTACCTCCAACTTGTGCAATCACATGTGCACACAAGAGAAGATGTGAGCCGCCTTGTCCCTCTTAAGTCTGAAATCTGAGTCAACACTGCTTTTAGATGAGGATGCTATTGTTAGAATACTTACTATTTACTGATGGTCACTTGAGGAGGTGCTAAGTGTTGGACCCTGCCTCCATATGGTCTTCGCTTGTCTTGCTATTTCTCCTGGCCTCCACTCAGACAATGAAGTGGTTAGTGGTTGGTGCATTTGCTCTCAGATCTCACAGCTTCCTACAGATTGAAATGTTTTTCAGCTGATTAAGATTCAACATTAAGACAACAAGGTAGGGTTTGACTTATATTTTTTTCATTATGTGGAATCATTTTGAAAGATATAATCTGCAATTTATGCACATAAAATATTTACTATCTATAGTTTTTGTGAAATCTACTCACACTATGTCCAACTGGAGTGATATTATTTATAATGTTGCATGAGCTGTATGCTTCAAAAGTGAGGATAATGAGATAAGATTTATAGGAGAAAGGTGAGCAAGCCAACAACTGTCAAACATGTTCATTTGTGTACCGGTAGATCAAAACTTTTCTTTCCAATATAACCTTTGTTCTCTTCTGAACAATTAATATAAAGTTTTGCCCAAGCCGGATATCATTATTACACTATTGAAAATTTAAAATTCCCTCAATATTTTATATTTGTCTTTTTCTTTTCTTAAAATTATGGGTTTTTATTGTGAATCAATCCAATCCTTCCATGAAAGTACCTTGATACAGTGATCCTCAGAGAATTGTTGGTTCAAATTGTGAATAGTATTATAGTACCATATACTATATGTATTTTGCACTGTAACAAGTTAATAGGTCAATATTCAGACACTTAATCTATGTATAAAGATGTCATGATTATATCATAACATGTGAATGTGGCTATAGTCCATAAGTACTATCTGTTAATGTACAGGCAGACCACATGGATCTTTATATTTAGCAGCCTTCTCATTTGGCCAGCTCTGTGATCTGTGTGAAACATGTCATCTATGTCCTTGGGTAACCTATAGCAGTGGTAAACAGATCAGTTTGATTACTTGATTATTTTATTTCCCTAATCGGACTGAGACACCGACACAGATGGACTGACCCATGATGTGTGCAGATCTCCATAATGGCCACAGCAGTCACAGAATCCCTCCTCGATTGCCAATTTCTCTTCAAAGTAAAACCACAGTGTTCGTTTTGATGCTAAAATCCTTCATACTGAGCAGAATCATACAGCTTTTATTTTTAAAAGTTGTGAACTTTTGTCTAACGATTGTGTCAATTGCTTAACAGACCTCTTAAATACCTGAAAAGCAATTTATGAAATAATTATTATTAATATAAGTAAATAATTCAAACTTATATAAAAAGCCACACACACTACAGTAATTAAGCCAATTCAGATCCATGTAATGAAAAATATTGATTAGATAACCTTTATTGCAGTTATGATATCTTAATGTTGTGTAACTTCACTTTACACCTTATATTGTTTATAAAATGCTCTGCACACAAAGTCCAGCACTATTGTAGGTTTGTTTGAGGAGGACTTGCTAATGGCATGGAATAATCATGAGGTAACTCTAAAGCATTACCACAGGGTGACCAAAGGCAAGTTTAGAATGGGCACTGCACTAGTGAAACTTATGTTGTCGAAGAGACTATAGCCCAAGCTTTAAGAGAGGGAATCTTAATACTTGCTTAAGTGTCTGCTCTACAAAATCAAACCCACATTTAGATTATTAACTATGTGCACAGACAAACACACCGTTTGTGTTAAGGTGTGATGTTTATCTTGCTAGTTAAATAAGAAGGTCTGTTTTACATTCTTCATTTATTTCATGTACGTAATAGTAATTGCTAGCTAGATGCTAAATTTAACTAAATACTTTTGAACTGTCAACACTAACTTGACGTTTTATTTAATGTTCTGTCCGTATTCATATAGTGCTTTCTAGTCTTGATGACCACTAAATGTTTTTTACAGTAGTGTTGTCATTCACCTATTCAAACCCATTCATACAGTGCCTCTATGTTCCTCTATAACACATTGTTCATATAGTGCCGTTAAATTGGGGCAAATTCAGGGTTCAATATCTTGCCCAAGGACATCTTAGACGGCGTTACGGAGATAGAACATCCGACTTTCTGGCTAGAGGACAACCTGCTCTACCTCCTGAACCAAGTCGCCCCAAACTGTACTGTAAGTGATTCATGATAAAGCTACAAAACAAATACAATACACTGTTTGAGATGCAGATACATTTATTCTACTGAACAATCAACATGCTTAGGGAGACACCAGATGCCTCAGATACAAGGATGCAGTCCATGAGCTTTACTCCCCATCAACGCCTTTCTAAATCAAGAGACAGAAAAAAAAATTAGACATCAAACAAATCATACAAGATGAAAAAAATCTTAGAGAAGCAAACATGCATGTTGATGCTCTACATATGTATATACTGCACCATTTTGCTGGTGTTTTCTAAGACATACATCCGTGTGAATTGTATCCAAAAGGGGATTGGACAAATGCATTTTACAGAAATAAAAAACAGCAATGTTAGTATGTATGAATACATGTGAGTGTGCGTGTGTGTGTGTGTGTGTGTGTGTGTGTGTGTGTGTGTAGATATATTGTTACATATATTTTGGATATTAAATGATGAGATTCAAGATATCATCCAGATGGCAACAACGTTATTAGGGTTAAGGTTACCAACACAAAAAAAGCAAAACAAATCCAACAGACCTTTGACCCAACAATGCGGCTCTTAGCACGCAGCTTGTTGACCTGAGACTCAGCGATGTCCGCTCTCTCTTCAGCTTCATCCAGCTCATGTTGAATCTTGCGGGACTTGGTTAGATTGTTATTGGCCTGTTCCTCCTATAAGAAAGACAGACAGCATCCTTGTCAGTGACTAACTATATTTTTGTAATACTAATGTAGCTTCTGTGATGACACCACCTGAGACCACTGAATATATAATATACTTTTACATCAATATATATTTAGATGACGAGAAAAATCCTTTTATAGAGTAATTCCATGGAGGCTTGATGTTGATTTGGCCATATATCCAAGGTCTACAAATTTGTTTTTACTTCTGGGTGGCTGTGGCTGAGGGGTAGAGCGGTTGTCTTTCAACCAGAAAGTAGGCAGTTTGATCCCAGTCTTCCCTATCTGCATGCCAAAGTGACTTTAGGCAAAATACTGAACCTTGAATTGCCCCTTAAGTAAAAAAGGTTTGTGTGAATGGGTAAATGGCTAAACTGTAGTGTAAACGTTGGTCATCAAGACTAGAAAAGCGCCTTATTAATACAAACCATTTACTGTAATGAAGCGCAAAAGAGCCATGGTATTGATGATGGACACACATGCAGTGGACTTGGATAGTTGAATTTACTTTAAATGACATCATCAAAAACACTAAGATTACTTACAGCCTCCTCTGAAGCTCTCTTGTAGGATTTCACCTTCAGCTGAAGTTTGTCTACCAGATCTTGCAGACGGGCAAGATTCTTACGATCCTCTTCTGTCTGAAAACAATGAAGAGCAAAGATATTTATTTTTGGACAGAATTTGTATCTAAGTGTTCTATAATTAAGTAAATGGACTGAAACTTACCTGATAGGTCAACTCTTTGGTTTTTCTTTCATATTTCCGTATCCCCTTGACAGAATCGCTTGACTTTCTTTGTTCAGCCTCCAGTTCATTCTCTAGTTCTCTGATCTGATGAAGGAATGGACATGAAGATTTAGTTAGTGCATTAGGGTTTGGGTTAGATACAGTTTTGCATAAACTTCTTCATTGTGAGGGAATATTATACTATATATTATATTATACTAGGAAATCAAATGATTGAATTAATCATACATTTTCTCAAGTTCAAATCAGATTTCTTAGAAATGATTGACACTCACCCTGGCCTCGAGCTTCTGCACCTGCTTCTTGCCTCCCTTCATGGCGATCTGTTCAGCTTCATCCAGACGGTGCTGCAGGTCTTTGATGGTTTGATCCATGTTTTTCTTCATACGCTCCAGGTGAGAGCTGGTGTCCTGCTCTTTCTTCAGCTCCTCTGCCATCATGGCTGCATCAGTAATGGCCTTCTTGGCCTTTTCCTCTGCATTTCTGGACTCCTGCACTGCTTCATCCACTTCAGTTTGAAGCTGGGAAGTATCGGCCTCCAGCTTCTTCTTATGGTTGAGCAGACTAGTGTTCTGGTTGTATACAATTACATAATGGAATTCTTTAGTACGCTAACAGTAATAACAAAGAACCGTGCCAGGTGAAACGAGTGTATCTTACCTGCGAGTGCAGTAGCTGCACCCTCTCACTGACATCCATCAGCTCTTGCTCAGCAAGTTTGCGACCTCTTTCAGTTTGCTCCAGAGCAGCTCTCAGCTCTTCCACTTCAGCCTGAAGCAGGTTATTGCGTCTCTCAACCATGGCCATGTTTTCCTTCATATCTTCATTGAATCTCAGAGAGTCATCAAGCTGGAGCTGAGCATCCTGAAATGCATAACATTTAAGTGTTAAGCAATTTAATTCAAGTTAAAAAATACCATCCAATGTATCAACAGTATACTTTTTGTCTGAATAACGTATTTACTTTCAGATGTGAATGAAGTGCTTTGAGTTGTTTCTGGGCCTCAGCTGCCTGCCTGTTGGCCTGGCTGAGCTGGATCTCCATCTCATTGAGGTCTCCCTCCATCTTCTTCTTCAGACGCATGGCCTCATTTCTGCTGCGTGTCTCGGCCTCAAGAGAGCTCTGAAGAGTGTCCACAGTTCTCTGTTGGTTTCTCTTTGCTTGCTCCATCTCTTCATCTTTCTCCGCGAGCTTGCGCTCGATATCAGCTTTCACCTGATTGAACTCAAGCTGGGCCCTGAGTATCTTACCCTCCTCATGCTCCAATGTGGCCTTAAAAAAAAACAAGAAGATGTTACATTTCATTTCGTGGATTTTACTTGTTGTGGACACATAAAGATCTTTGGGGGTCTTAACCAAATAGGTTCAACATGCCTCTGCTTCCTCCAGAGCTGTTTGGATCTCTGACTTCTCTTGTTCCAGCTGTTTTCGAATCTTCTCAAGCTCGTGAATACTCTTTCCACTCTCACCAATTTGTTGAGTGAGGTCAGATATTTCCTCTGAGAAACAAAAACACAAGATTATCAGTTGTTTAGTCAATAGAACAGAGAGAATTGTAAAATGGTGTTCAATCTTACCCTGCAGATTCTTGTTCTCTCTCTTCAGGGTCTCCAGATGATCAAGAGACTCCTCATAGGAGTTCTTCAGTTTGAAGAGCTCAGTGCTCAGAGACCTTGCTTCCTTCTGAGAGCTCTCCAGCTCACACTGAGACTCCTCATACTTCTGCTTCCATTCTGCCAAGACCTAAAATATGTGTGTTTATGTGTCATCATTTTCAAATTCATCATCAGGAATTAAAATGAATGAGTGAAATTTAAATTCTACCTTGTCAAAGTTTCTTTGCTTCTTGTCCAGAGCAGCAGCAGCAGCATTAGACCTCTCCACATCCACCATGAGATCTTCAATCTCATTCTGCAGTCTGTGCTTTGTCTTCTCCAGAGAGGAACATTTAGCATTCACTGCCTCAACAGCCTCCTCAGCATCCTGCAGACGCTGAGCCAGCTTTTTTCTGGAGAACAACAGAATTCATTCAGGGTTAGTTGGTTTTAAACTTTGCTGAATTGTTGGAAGTAGAAATATGTTAGACTCACTTGGCCTCCTCCAGCTCCTCGGTCCTCTGGATGGCATCAGTTTCGTACTTAGTTCTCCACTGAGCCACCTCAGAGTTGGCCTTGGACAAGCTGCGCTGCAGTTCAGCCTTGGCCTCCTGCTCCTCCTCATACTGCTCCCTGAGCAGGTCACAGTCATGACGGGAGGATTGCACTGCATGGGCTAATGCATTCTTGGCCTGAAATAAAACATGTTAATTCTTCTCTTATACCAACTGCACTTAGTGAAGTCTCACATATATATTTTCCTACCTTCATTTCTTCTTCCAATTGTCTTTTAAGGTCTTCAACTTGTTGAGTGTAGGACTGTTTTCCTCTGGTGAGCTGAGACACCAGAGAATCTTTATCCTCAAGCTGCCTTGTAAATTCACCTAATTTTGACAAAAGGATAAAATCAGTACTTCATACCATCCCACCAAAGCAGTGATTCAAATCAAATGCATACCATTCTCAGTTTGAAGCTTTGCTTTCTGCATGGTGAAGTCATTGATGGTACGCTGTCCTTCTTCTGACTTTGTTTTGTATTCATTCATCTGGTCTTCCAGGGACCTGCACATTTTCTCCAAATTATTCTAAAAACAAAAGAGACAAGGAATGAAAACTGTATTTTATGGACACCATCCATTCATGCATTGTCTTATCATCCTGTTAGGTTTTCAAGGGGCACTTTTCAAGGGGCTCGAAGTACTCTACCTTTGACTTCACAATATGTTCCATATTGGACACCACGTCATCCAGCTCCAGTCTGAGCTCACTCTTCTCCTTCTCAAGTTTCTGCTTGACTCTCTGCAGGTTGTCTATCTGCTCTCCCAGGTCAGCAACACTGTCAGCTTGTTTCTTCCTGAGTGATGCAGCAGTGGCTTCATGATGCAGAGTGGCCTCTTCAAGGTCTCTGCGCAGTTTCAGGAACTCAGCCTCCCTCTTCTTGTTCATCTCAATCTGGACAGAGGTTGCTCCACCGGCCTCCTCCAGCCTCTCACTGATCTCCTCCAGCTCTCTGGCCAAGTCTGCTCTCTGCTTCTCCACCTTGGCTCGAGCAGCTCGCTCTGCCTCAAGCTCTTCCTCTAGCTCTTCAATACGGGCCTAGTCCAAAATAAAATTAAATCCATATGAACTTCTATTCGATATATATATATATATATATGTTTTGGTCTCAAAATGTCCCATTTGTGCAGTAGTTTACTCAGCTTTCTTTATCCTGTCCAAAATATTACCTGCAACTCCTTTAGTTTTTTCTGGAGCTGGGCACTCATCACCTGTTCATCCTCTATTTTGCCATTGAGCTGGCTGATTTCAAAGTCTTTCCTGTAGATGAAAAAAAACATTGATATGTATTAGCTGACAAATAGTTTGAAAAGTGTTTTAAAAATTGCACATCTTATATTACTTTTTCAGCCTCTCTTCAAGTTGCTGTTTGTCATTTTCCAGGTCCATGACACTTTCTAGAGCCAACTTCAGGTCTCCTTCTAGTTTACGCTTTGCTCTCTCAAGATCCATCCGGACTTTCTTCTCTTGCTCTAGGGATCCTTCGAGCTGAAGGTTGTAATAAATATCTTTTTATTAATGTTTTTTTCATTAATATAAAATCCACCTGATCATTTAATTCTTACATCATCCACTTGCTGCTCAAGCTTGGCCTTGGCCTTGGTCAGAATGTTGACTTTGTCCTCTTCACTCTGCAGGTCATCCAGTGTTTGCTGATGAGCCTCCTGTAAGGCTTTCTTTTCCTTGGTCAGCTTGGCAATGATTTCATCCTGAGCTGCCATCTCCTCGACCAGGTTCTTCACCTATAACCAGGAGACATTTTCATCAAGGACTTCATCACAGATCATATTTGGGACACAGAGTAATTTAATTGTTAGTGTTTGTGGTACCTTGTTCTCAGTGGCATGCTTCTCTTTCTCCACTTTTGCCAGAGTTAACTCTAAGTCATCAATGTCTTTCTTTAACTCAGAGCATTCGTCCTCTAATTTCCGCTTCTTTGCTGTTAGTTCAGCGTTCATCTCCTCCTCGTCATCCAGCCTCTCTGTCAGCTCTTTAGCTTTTGCCTCCAGCTGAATCTTGCTTTTGATCAGCCCTTCACATCTTTCCTCTGCATCAGACAGAGTGTCTTGCTCCTGTTAACATAGCAAAGCTTTACATCATACATCAGATTTACACGAAACTTGGTCTTATTTTTAAGTATTTTTGATAATCAAACATTCTAAACATACAGATTGGACTTGGAGCTGGAGGTCATTCTTCTCTTGGAGAAGAGAGACCATTTTTTCCTCAAGTTCCTTCTTGCGGGCTTCAGATTTTGCATAGGCCTCTTTCAGTTTGGTGAACTCTTCCTTCATGTTGGCCATCTCCTTCTCAGTCTCTGCTGACTTCAACAGAGGCTTGATTTTGAAATACATCTTCATCCAGGGCCAATTCTTGACCCCCATGAAGGCGCGGATGTTCCATTGGATCACAAACAGCGCATCCCTGCGGATGACAGATTGTCATTGTTCTTAATGCCCTCCAAACAAGGAAAACCCATTGCTTACCTGATTGCACAAGGTATAGTCTATACATAAATAAATGTGTACCTCTCACAGTGCAGTCCTTTGTTTGATGTCTATTGCAATGGCAGCTTGCTTTGTTAGATGGACGCAATTTGTATATCAGGGTGATGTGTTTTGTCAGGGGATTTGTTTTCCCTTTTTAAGAGGTTGCTTAGTGTTCTTGGTGGAGCTTTACCACATCCAAATTGTTGGTCTAAGGAGCGAGTGTGATATGCTGTGTAGATTGTATAAGCACCAAGATAATGATTTGTGATTTTGGGCTTTATGAATATATTTCATTTGACTTAACTTGACTGGCAAAGTAGGGACAATCTGTGAGTAGTTACCTGCGTTCAACAATCTTCTGGAATTCAATTCTTGCTAGAAGTCCTCTTGAGCGGGCTTGAATACCAGTGATGATAAGTGCTAGTCGGTCATCACGCATCTCCTCCAGCGTACCCAGCAGTCCAGCTTTGAAGAACACCTTTTTCAAAGAGGAAGATTCATCATTTGTCAACTCATCACAAATATACAATAATTTTCCTACCAGAGACACTGCATAGTATGCAAATGTGTTGATAAATAAGTCACAGATGCAGGGCTTGAAGATCCAGAAGGGTCAGTTTTGGTAAACGTTTTTTCCCTTGGTGACATTGCAGCCAAAGTGCATCACTGAAACCAACATACAGATCCAGTCCAGGAGCACATATGTGTTTTGGTTGACGTGTGGATACCCTATTGTTTCTATATGGAATGTGTATTGCCTGTGGAAATGAAATTATTTCTACCTACAGTATTTATTATATGTAGATAGATATATAGCGAATAACATATCTGTTATGCGAAATGCATTTTCTTTTAATCAGGAATGAACATACTGACCTTAGTGTGCCCCAGTTTGTACTGGTTGTGGTCAATATCCAGAGAACCCAGCAGTTTCTCGGCAGCCTTCTTGTTGTCAATGAACTGTCCCTCAGGAATGGCAGTAGGGTTCAAAATACGGTATCTTTGACACAAATAGAATTGATATAATGTTTTGGATGTCAGTAACGAAATTGTGATGCCAAAACAGTCTCACAAGACTGTTTTCATTGTTATTGGTGTTTGTTGGTAACATCCAAACCTCTGTTTGAAATCTCCATAGAGGATCCTGTTGGGGAAACCCTTTCTGCAGATCCTGATGCCTTCCAGAACACCGTTACAGCGCAGCTGGTGCATCACCAGGGGGTTCTCCATGGCCCCAGGAGTCTTGGTCTCATTGGGGATGATGCAGCGTACGAAGTGGGGGTGAGTCGACCTCAAGTTGGTCATCAGCTTGTTCAGGTTCTCCTGTAAGATTTTGTCGGAACATTTAATTTAATAGAGGTCATGGCCCTTCAAAAGTATGTTTTACACAGTGCTTGGTTATGGATTGTCTAAGACTGTGTCACTGTAGACATCTCTTTTTTCTAAGCTGTTTAACAATAGTCTCGCACCTTCATACAGTACAATGTGTGCATAACCACGCTGTGTCGAGATCAGAGCAGTAAGAATTGTTTGAAGATTTGAATGAAAGAGAAATAATTTACCCTGTGCAAAGCCGATACAGTCTGGAAGGATGAACCTTTCTTCTTGCTACCTTTGGCTTTTTCCTGAGCTATAGTAAATAAAATCCATATGTTAAATCGATTCATCAGAAACGTTGATAGTTATTGAATCAATATTATTATGTTTTTATAGCCTTTATTTTTGATAGCACAGAGTGTAAGCTGTGAAAGTGGGACAGAGAGAAAGTTGGAGAGGACATGCATAAATGGCCTCGGGTTCGGAATTGAACCCAAGCCTCTGGGTGTTTCAACATACCTGAATCAGCTCCTGCATACCCAACAAAAAGGATGGATAAAAGTTTAAGGTTAGACTTCTGGAAAAGAGTGACAACAGTCTCATTCAGGGGATCCTTGTTCTTCACCAGCCAGTTATTGATGTTGTAATCAACAGTTCCAGCGTAGTGCATCAGGGAGAAATGAGCCTCTGGTTTTCCTTTGATAACTCTGGGCTTCTGGAAGTTGGCAGATTTTCCCAGATGGTTGTCATAGAGCTTAGCTTTGAAGGTGGCATCAGAAGCTTTAGGGAACATGCACTCCTCTTCAAGGATGGACATGATTCCCATGGGCTGTGGAGAATATGATAAAGAAAGTAAAGACAATTTTGACAAGCAATATCAGCAAAGTTTAGTTTAAAAGACAAATACATTTTCATGGGTTATGTGATTTCATCATTTAAAAACATTTTAATTCCCAAATAAAATAAAAATCGCACCTTCTCAATGAGGTCGATACAGGCCTGCAAATCCATACCAAAATCAATGAAAGTCCATTCAATGCCCTCTTTCTTGTACTCTTCCTGCTCCAGCACAAACATGTGGTGGTTGAAAAACTGTTGCAGTTTTTCATTGGTGAAGTTGATGCACAACTGCTCAAACGTGTTGTACTGTAATGACATTCATAGTTAGCGTTACCTCAGGTGAGAGAACATTAAACAAAACTGTTGGTCGAGTTGATTGGCGTTGGCTTCAATTTCAAACTTACATCAAAGATTTCAAATCCAGCAATGTCCAACACACCAATAAAATACTGGCGGGGCTGTTTCGTGTCCAGGGATTGGTTGATCCTCACCACCATCCACAGAAACATCTTTTCATACACTGACTTGGCCAGCGCACTAATAGAATAGCTCACCTTGGGGAAATAAGATAGGGATTTCTTTAATACATGAATGAAACTATCATCAAAAGGTCCCTTTCTACTCTTTACCTGGGCGACGTTTTGTCCCTTTGTGACCCACTCGTTTCCTACTTTAACCCTTGGGTGGCAGAGACCTTTGATTAGGTCAGCAGAGTTAAGGCCCATAAGATATGCGACTTTGTCAGCAACTGAGGAAGTGAAGATAGGTAATCAAGTCATACAGCTCTACCTGTTAAACCAGACATTGTACATGTGTTCTGTGCAATCCTGTCTCATAGACATTACAACCAACAGAAAATATACTTTTTAGCAAATGTAATTGTTGCAAAATAATTTGTTGTTTATCAATGTATTCTGCATACATGTATCCTGAACATGCAAGTTCGATAAATTAGCTTAAATTAACTATTTCATGCAGCAGAAATAAACACCACTGGTTAATTCAACCTGCTTTCAATGCAATACTTTTACAAATTAAGCTTGATTAGTGCTTTAACCCAGCTTTTATTTGTCATAATTTAGGAAATGGCAAATGTCAAAGCCATCAATGCCAAGTTATGATAATAATAATAATAATAATCGTTGTTGATTTCAAACATATATATGTATAACACCTTGAACGAGTCCTACCCTCAGTGCCATCAGCCTCAGCCTGCTCCTCTCGCTGCTTTTGCTTAAACTTCATGTTGCCATGATGCATAATGGCACCAGTCAGCTTGTAAATACTGTTCTTCTCTTCTTGAGTGAAGCCCAGCACATCAAAGGCTTCCTAATTAAAAAAATGTAAATGTCATTCTGGTATCCCCTTCCTGCTATGTTTACAATTGTTGACAAATCATTATTTGTTAAATCAAAGCTCACATCAGTGGCCATCAGCTCGTCAGAATCATTGATAGATGCTACTGTTGTCTCTCCTTGGGAGATGAAGGCGTAGTCGTAGGGGTTGTTGGTGATGAGCAGCATGTCTGAAAAGATGTTTGACAAGCTAATACATATTTATTTGCCCTACAATGTGTGATACAGTAACAACCATATATCACATTTGTGTGGAACACTTACCCAGAAGTTCGGGTTTTTTCTGTGACAAGATCTGGTAGAAAATATGGTAGTCCCTCTCAGCTTTGAGCTGGTAGGTCACACGAGACTTCTCCAAAAGGTCTGTAATTATAGAATATGTTATGTTATGTTAGATTTATAGGGTTGTACACAAATTCACTGGAGCATGCCCATATTCAGCTTAGAGAGGCAACAAGTAGACTGGAGGTTGTTCATTTTTAGACCATCAAGTAGTTTACATGGGCATAACATTGGATGTGTTGTTACCATGTTATAGGCTGTAATCTCCTTTGAATTAGAGTGTAAATTGTTTCTTACAATGTGTAATACATATGTTAGCTCTGTGATAGATTGGAATACTGTCAAAAGTGTATCCTGCCTCTCTCATGCTGGGATTGGCTTCAGCGCTGCATTACCGTTATAAGGACAAGAGGTTTAAAGAATGGATGTATGGACAGATTCAATTTTACTCACAAGTCTCAATGTCGGCAGAGGCAAGCTTTCCTCGGTTGTCGAAATGAATTCTGATGAATTTACCCTAAGAGGAAAAGTAGTGCACGTTTATATTTAGAATAAAAAAAAATAAGATGTTCAATTACTGCAGTCACACAGAAACTCACAAATCTAGAGGAGTTGTCGTTCCTGATTGTCTTGGCATTACCAAAGGCCTCCAGAGCTGGATTAGCCTGGATGATTTGATCTTCCAGGGTACCCTGAATTTGTTCAATAAGGGCAAGACTTAAGGCTTACTGCCAACTGATCCATATTTTTGTAGTTTACTATTAAGATATGGTGATGTAGCACAAACCTTCTTCTCAGCAGCTGCATCTTTCTTCCCACCTGGCGCAGCTGCGATGCTCGCAAAGTACTGAATGACACGTTTGGTGTTTACAGTCTTTCCAGCACCAGATTCTCCACTAATGAGAGGAGAAGTAGAAAGTTTTGAACCTAGAATGATCAACCTTATTTATTGAGGAGTTGTCTGTTGGCTGAGACTTACGTGATAAGGATTGACTGGTTTTCTCTGTCTATCAGCGGAAGAAATAATCAAAATATCAGGTAAAGTGTCACAATGTCAGAACTGAATATTCAAAGACGCTGATGGTTAATGTACCTGCCAGCATGTACTGGTAGGCATTGTCAGAGATGGAGAAGATATGAGGAGGAGCTTCAGCCCTCTTCTTTCCTCTGTAGGCAGAAACCACTTCTTTGTTGTAGACCGGCAGCGCCTTGTAGGGGTTGACAGTCACACAGAACAGCCCAGAGTAGGTCTATGAGAATAAAAGAGAGAGAGAGAGAGAGAGAGAGAGAGTGAGAGTGTCAGTAATGATACAAGTCTGTAGTTGTATACACTAGGTAAGGAATCCACTCTATACCCATTCAATGTTGTTTTTAAAGCTTCCAACTCACATAGATCATCCATGCTGCGTAACGCTCTTTGAGGTTGAACAGCACAGCGGGCTCATGGAGGAAGGTGAACATCGCCATGTCTTCAATTTTATCGAACTTCGGCGGATTCTGAGGGTGAACATCGCACTCCTTCACAGTGACAGTCTGCAGAAAGAGATAACTCACTTTAAAACAAAAATCCAGACTTGTATTAGTATGTAATTGAACTGAACTGATACGATGAAACTAGCAAACTACCTTTCCAAATTCAGTCTTAGCAGTGACTTTGTCACCTTCACGACTGGTGACGGAAGCCTTGACGTACTCAACCTCAGCGTCAGGAACGAAGCACTCCTTCTTCATGTCAAATATTCGTGTCTGGGCCTCTAGCCGCTCCTTATCCGACTTTCTCAGAAAAGAGGCAGCAGGCCCAAATTCTGCCATGAGAGCATCTCCCATTTTTCAACCTAGTGAAAATATCACTCAATCAATCATTTAAATGTTAATTGTATAGCCCATATTCACAAATTGTAATTTGTCTCATAGGGCTTTAACAAGATTTGACATCCTCTGCCCTTAATCCTCAAGGAGGACGACCACTCTACCCCTCAGCCACAGCCGCCCTGTGGCTGAGGGGTAGAGTGGTCGTCCTCCAACCTGTAGGTCGGCAGGTTCGATCCCCAGTCTGAACCATCCTGTCCTTGGGCAAGATGCTGAACCCCGAATGGCCCCCCCCTTAGAATAACAAAGTGCTGGGATAGATGCACTCTATGAATGTGTGTGTGAATGGGTGAATGTGAAACTGTAATGTAAAGCGCTTTGAGTGGTCATCAAGACAAGAAAAGCGCTATATAAATACAAATCCATTTACCATTTACCATTTAACAAGAGTAAGTAAAAAATACTATAAAAAAAATTTTTAACTGGGGAAAAACACAGAAAACTCAGAGAGTGCAAAATGTGAGGGATCCCTCCCCCTGGACGGAGACAAATCCAATAGATGCCAAGTGAGACTGAGATCATCAGTCATATTTACAACATTGATTATGACAAGTCATTTCTTATAAAAAATAGTCAATAATGGTAGAGTGTGTGAGTAGGCATATTATATATCAAGCAGTCTTGTTGAAAATAATCCAAGCTCAACTGCCACCAAGATGATGATCCAGCACCACAATCCAAGATACATGTCAACAATATAAATCACAACAAAAAATTAAAAGTATTGATTAAGGCCTGAGATTTTCTTTGAAAGTCTATGTATGACCCAATGATAATTCATAAAAGACATTCAAGACACAGATTTAGAAGATACAGACATAATGGAATCATATAACCATACAAACACACTGTCTTTATCACAATAACAAATAATACCTAAATTCATATTCCTGTGAGCATGTTAATGTAAACAAGTTACCTTTTATATTTTTCTTCTTTTAATACAAAAATACAATGAAGTTATCTGAAATACATGAGGGTCTATTCTTTACAGGAGTTAAAACAGAATATCCCAGGTCTTTTGTTATGTTATGCTGACACGTTCATGTTTGCGACAGATAAGCATGATGATTCAAAAATAATTTGATTAGTTATTGTTGTATTACATCATTAAAAAAATACCCCACTGTGACATGAATGTAGCTGTGACTCTTACCCGAGGTGTTTCTCTCCAGGAATATAGGAACCGTGCTATTTGTATAACAGAGACACAACACAAAAAAGAAAAATGTCTTATTATGTTATTATTTAATAAAGATGAATACAAGTATATACATTATTGTATTAATACCCCCCTCCCCCAACTCAATTGGCAGCACATACTATCTAAATATAGTTCAGAATAACTAACTTAACCAGGACCAGCACCTAAACAAACCCTAAACAAAATGGTCACTCACATCAAACAGCACTTCCTCACTTCAGTGGGTTTTTCCCTTACCTTTAACCGTCAACCTGTATCAAGTGGAATGATGGATCCAGTGACTGCCACCGGGTGTCCTCTCCATTAATAAAGGTTCTAAGTGAACCAAATATGGGGATGAATATCAGAGAAATGGCATCCAGGTTGCCTTTCACAAAAGGCATTCTCCAAATTGGGGAGAGCCCAGTGCTGCTATTTGTTGCTTTGACCTTGTGAACAAGGCCAGACTGGACAATGACAAAAAAAAGGGGGAGGCAGGAAGCGAGGGAGCAGAGAGGCTATGGACAATCAAGTAATCATCTTCTTCCTAAGTAACATAGAAGTAATACAAATTAAATTAATGAATTTAACTACAATGAAATTAACAAAATTCTGGAATTTTAAGCAAGTTAACAAGTTTGTAGGTATGACATAAAACAAACAATAACACCTTGAGTGTCATACATTAAATGGAGTAGAAATCCCCTTGTCCATTATAGTGATTCTTAATCAGTGCAGGTTTATCATAGACTGTATCTTTATTTTCTAACTAAATAAAGTCGGCTACCAGACAAGGAGGATTAATGGGGCATCAAAAAGGTCAACCTCTAAATTTCTACAATCATCTGACAATTGATAGGGTGTGAAATACATTTCAAGAGGGAGAATAAAGAGCTGCAGCTGTTACTAGAAAGGCAAGACAGGGCCAAGGTCACAGCTGTGAGATTTCTTTTGTTATAACTCATCACTGGCAACAGTACGGTCTACACCCTCTGTCTAACAATGGTCACATGGCATAGTCCTTTTAGATACAGGTTGTTCACAATCAATGCAGTCTTGCTAAATATCATACAGATAATTGACATAAAGAACTCCACACTTGTCGGTGACCTGCTTGAACCGGGAAAAAACGTTTCCACCTAAATAATAATTTTGTTCATACAGTTCAAATAGATAAACTGTTATAAGAAGCTTATGTGGCTGCAATCTCCGAAACACACTCAGTCCACAGACTCGGGTGGTTGGATTTGGAAGAGGAGCAATCCTTTGGAGAGAGAAGCCAACATTTTGTCTAAGGGACTTGATAATGTATTAATGGCAAATAGTGCATATAATGCCATAGTGGGTGTAGAGTGTAGAAGATATTTGGTGAAACTAAAACATAGCACAGAAAGGCGGACATTAATGGGTACCACCTATTAGTAATAACAGAGCCCTGTGACCATTTATTTTCCGATGAACAGCTGAATAATTTTTAAGCTTTGATATATAAAGTATTAATTACAACATATACATGTATATTTTAGGCTTCAATTAATTAGACTTATATTATGAGTACCATTATGTTATATTTATACTCGAACGTTTGCTGTGGATTGGAGAAAGTCTACAAAGTTATATGTAAATATGATAATATAATCTTGCAACATTATCATCATTGAAAGAGACAATAAGCTGAAAATAACAAAAACAGATATTTCTGAAAAATTGGTGTGATTACTGCAGTTTATATACGTTTCTTCCTGCCTCTGCCTGCTGCACCCGGCTGCTCCACCTCTCGCCTGATTAATGAACGCATGTGTGCAGAGATCCTCCTGCTGTGTGTGTGTGAAAGGCAAAGTGCAGGTAAAGTTCATAGTCAACTCTCTGAATTTTTTGAAAAATGGAAAGCTGTCTTTGCAACAGCAGCACCCATACTTATACCACTCAAAAGCATTAGGCAGGTAATGATCCTTTAATAAATGTGTAAAAAGAGTGGTTTTGCTGTCAAAGTTTGATAGGGATGTCAAATGTACCAGGCTAACAGGAAAGGCATAGGGTTTCTTTCAGTCCTTTTTTTGTTTCCTGTCAGTGTTCCCAATTATATTCCTACTTACTGGCTGCAATTTGGATTGAACTCTCTGTCCTGCAATATGTGCCTTGTCCGTTGTTTGCAATCCTCAGTCCTGAGTACTACAAAAACTAACACAACCAATAATAATATATATATATAATTTTTGAAAAGAAAAAACACACTCAGAAACAAACTCATATCGCTGTGACCTGTGCTATAGACATCTACATAAAAGATAGCTGATGCAAGTACCCTTGGCCGGCACCTGTTGACATGGCATTATTTTCTTCTCTCTATCCTTGAGGACAAAGATAACTTGTGAAATTCCTGCTGGGTTCCTTTGGGGCTTCCTGGTACAATGGAGCCCTAGGGAACAGCTTGTGACGTGGATGGTCAGGACAGGTTTTTATTTTTATAGTGACCAGCAGCAACAGGTGCTAAGCCCATAAGAAACCACTGCTGTATTGTATATACCGCAAAATGTTGGATACTATATACCAGAAAAAGCCAATAACTCAATATGCCAATAACTGCACTTAACTCCTCTATCATACTGTGAATGACAATGAATTAGCTACCAAGGATAATGGCATCCAGTAGCTTTCTGAAAGATGTAATATGATTGTCTTGGTCTGACAGAGAATTTGAGCAAACTTGGTACATTCTGCCACAAATTGCATCCCATAAACTGTGTTGTGCCATCTATATGACCTTGACCCCAACTGACTTCTACTTTCGATCACATCTCATCCTACACGGCCTTGTTCCTGCTTGCATCCATACTAGAAATCTCATCTACTTTTCTTATACCTCAGTCTATTCCAGGGTCTAGCGGAGCACTTAGCCGTCCATTAAGGGTCTCATTCTCAGCTGTCTACAGTCCTTGTGTCTTGGACTTTTACATACACATGAATGCACAAGGGAACGTGAGAGGCACCTTGCCTCACTTAAGTTTGAAACTGGAGCCAACAAAGCTATTGTTAGTATTTGTTCCCTTGTTCTTGTGAAAGGACACTTCTAAGGGGATGTTGAATTTTGGCAGAGGCTTAGAGGACTTGAGTGGTCTCTTGCCTCGTCTTCTCTCCACTCATTCAGACTATGGACCTCTTTGTGGACTCACATCTCTTGACTTCTGATGAGGTAATGATCAGGACATGGCAAAATAATAGAAAGGTACTGTTGACCATTTAAAGTTACCGTCTATTTTTTTAACAGCGATCTAACCTTTTGGAAAAGTTCAACTTCGAAAGGTTTGGATATTTATTTTTGCCATTATATATGATAATATCAATATCCTGTTTTGACTGATGCAATTATGTTGACTGATGCATTAGGTCTCTCCCAGAGTCTAGATTATCTGCTGCAGACATCTGTCTTAATTCTGTGTTCCAAATGGCCCTCCCTCATCTGGCTTTGCATGTTACTGCTTGTTATAGAAATGTGACCTCCAACACTGATATGAAGGTTTATGGCTTTAACATTAGTTGTATTGATTTTTTGAAATTGGACATTTATGTAAAAAGGAAGCGAATGCCCTGTGAATGGGTAGAATGCTATGTTTCATTATACATGATTTGTTAGGAGGCTTCTAAATTCTATTTCAATGTATTATCATTTTCAATCACCCCCAAACCGTACTTATCTTATCAAGTTAATTTTGAGAAATTCTGCATTTGTGTTTATTTTGGATTATGTTTAACAAAAAAATCTTCACTTTATTTCCCCAAAAAAGCGTTAAAAACTTAATTTGAGCATGATAGGTGTTTTCAGTGTGTGACCAAATGGAAATAGGATGCGTCAGTGCCCTCTGTTGATCCAACGTGAGGTTGAATTACAAATTTAATCACGTATGTTCATGTCGTTTGTAGTAACAATATCACTGTGTAGAAAGCGTACTACACTGTCTTCAGTTGGTTAGACATTTTATTTTGTATACATTTCTTTAAACTTTTGATTTTAAAATTGTATTAACAGTTGAGAAAATCAGACAATACACACATTAATTCGCATTCTTTTTATTAATTGACTTGATTGGCAGTAAGGATTCAGTCATGAATGATTGGGTCTTATTTCATTAAAAATACACTTGGAATGAAAAAAAAAGAATCTTTTTATTTTGAGTTTAATTTAATTATTATTTGTTCATTATTATTATTATTATTATTATTATTATATTTATTGTATTTTATCATTTTAATTCAAATGGGAATATATGTATTTCTTAAGTTTAAGTAGTAAGTCAAGTTTTGCACTGTATGAATATGAACTACAAACAAAAACATGCTTAGGGAGACAAAAGAAAGAGAATATTGGAAGCTTGTTGGAATACAATTCTTTCCAGAACACCTCTTGATCTTGCTTGGATCATGGTGATGATTAGAGCTAAACGGTCATCTCCTTCAGCAGACCAAGTAGCCCAGCTCGGAAGAAGACCTGATATTTACAAACAAATAAGATCAGTAGTAGGACTCACAGAATGCATGATGGTTGAATCACATTGACAGTTGGACTTTGAATGAAAGTATTCGTACTAGGTATGGCCTACATGTGTCTGCCTTAAGATAATTGCAGCAGAGAACCACAAACACAGTCCTTTAGCATTCAGAGGCAAGAAAACAAACATGAGCATCTATATTTCAAAGAATATTTCTCCAAATCCTGAACTTGGTGTGCTCCAGTTTGAACAGTTTGTGGTCTATATCCAAGGAGCCAAAAAGCCTATCTAAGCTTTATTGTTATCAATGAACTGTCCCTCAGGAATAGCACTTGGGATCAAAATACGGTACCTTTGTAGTATAGACAATTTCAGTATTACTTTATGTGATGTGAAGTATCAAAAATATCTCTGTCACTATATAGAGGGACGCCTGCAAGCTAGTTCAGGCAGCCAACTGGAGCTGCGCTGCTCCAATCATGTGACATACACCAGGTGATCTCACTCTTCACAACATTCTATAATACACACCCACCTTATTGGGCGATATATTTAAGCAGAGAGAAATTTCCCATCATCCCCTTTGCTCGCTCCGCTGCTGCGTCAGTATTACTGCCAGTTGCTTCAGCCCCTCCACCACCCCAGCATCAACCTGAA
This sequence comes from Pseudopleuronectes americanus, assembly GCA_038501795.1. Lineage (NCBI taxonomy): Eukaryota > Metazoa > Chordata > Actinopteri > Pleuronectiformes > Pleuronectidae > Pseudopleuronectes > Pseudopleuronectes americanus. Next base: position 2,997,115 of record CM076730.1, on the reverse strand, counting down.
GGCTCCGACGGGGAGTTATAAGTATTGCTCATCAATGCCATCACCTATGTAATCATAGATAGGGGGAGTGATTAGGTCGCAGCCTAGACGATAAACACTAAACCTGTTCTACTGTTGCAAAAATCATTTGAACGTAACTTGTCTGACTGAAATGTATAACTGGCTGCCATAAAATTTCTGTTCATTTTGATTGGTGTTTGTATATCTAAAAGCCTGGTGTGCCTCACTTACTCAATGAGGTCAATACAGACCTGCAGATCCATACCAAAATCAATGAAAGTCCATTCAATGCCCATTTTCTTGTACTGTAATGAAATGGATCCACAGTATGAGGCCTGATCAATCAAACTCTATTTCATATAGATTATTTGTTGTTTTAAAGCTCATTTAAAAACAATATCCAGCACACCAATGAGGTACTGAAAGGGCAGCTTGACGTCCAGGGAGTGTTTAATTTGTATTGCCATCCACAGAAACATCTTCTCATACACTGCCTAAGACGATGCCCCAACAGCATAATACACCTAACAAGAAAATGCATAAAAACAGTGCTTTGAACCCTTCTGGACATTTAGAATTGAACAAAAATGTTGTCTTCTCTCACCTGGGCGACATTTTTTGTGACCCACTCATTTCCGACTTTGACTCTAACGTGGCAGGGACCTATGATGAGGTCGGCAGAGTTCAGACCCATCAGATAAGCAACTTTGTCAGCATCTATCGAAAGATTGTGGTATTGATTCAACAACGTCTTCAACTTTCCTGTCATGGTCCACCCTCATCATTCTCTTATCCCTGAGTCTTTTTGCACACTTTTTCTCACGTCTCTTACCCTCAGTGCTATTAACGTCGGCCTGCTCCTCTCACTGCTTCTGCTTAAACTTCATGTTACCATGATGCATTAAGGCTCCAGTCAGCTTGTACATGTTGATCTTTTCTTCTTGAGTGAATCCCAGTAAATCAAATGCTTCCTGAAGATTCAAATTGCATTTCTGGCTTTGTAAATGTTGATTTATAAATATTGTTTTCATGGATGTTAAGACTCGGTGGCCATCAGCTCTTCGGAATCAATAATGGAGGTTACGGTTTTCTCACCTTGGGAAATGAAGGCGTAGTCACAGGTATGGTTGGTGATGAGCAACATGTCTAAAATCAGAAAATATCTGGATGAATCTAGACACATTCATAGTTTTAGTGTCAGTACCAATTTAGATTTAAAGACTTTATCTGAGACATTTACCCAGAAGATCAGTTTGTTTCTGGGAGAGGAGCTGATAAAAAAGTTGGTAGTCCCTCTTAGCTTTGAACTGGTATACAATCAAGTTTTTTTTGGTTCTTAATCTTGAGAGCAATGAAATTATGGAAATAGCATGAGCCAATATGCCCACTCTCTATATTATGATTTAGGTAAGATGATCAGAGGTGTGCTTAGTTACCTGGCAGGTTAAAACCTTGATAGTAAAAATGTTGAAATCATAAAAGCTGAGAGCAGGTCGTGAAGATGTTCCATTTAAAGGTTCAGTGTGTCAGATTTAGGGGAAAAGGATCAATTGGCAGAAGTTGAATACAAAATAATCCTAGTGATGTTGCACCAGTGTGTTTCATCTAGTTTGAATTGTTTTTTTTCTCTAATATTTACATCTGGATCAGGTCCTCTTTAAGGAGGCAGCCATGTTTTTTTACAGTAGCCAAGACTGGAGAAACTAAGCACCTTTTGAGTTTATATTAAAATTGAAGGCTACCACAGGTTGTCTCTCATGTTTGGAAGAGGAGGTTATAGGAGAGGCTGCAACATGCAACTTCACTACTAGATGTCACTAAATTCTACACACTGTTCTTTTAATTGTGATCTTAAAGAGTAACAGACCCAGTTGATTCTACGTGTGAAATCCAAAACAAAAAGCAGACGAGTAACTCCATGACTCTATTTCACTTTCAAACAATATTTTGAGAACTGCTGGAGAAAAAGATAAAGTTCACTGAAGGCTACTCATGTTAAGTGGTGGTCAGGGGGTCACACAGTTTCACAGCTGTTGTCAAGTGAGAGCTAAGTTCAAGGACTTCGAATTGTCACTCATCACTGTTCTCTCTAGGTCTGGCACCTTTGTCTCATGCTGCCCTTGTGGCATTAGTCACTTTCCATTGGCCTTGAGGACAAGGATAACCCCGTGAAATTCTTGTCTGGATTTTTCCTCTCAGATGTAGAAGGGCAGGCAGTATTTGAGGGCGCTGTTCTGGCTGAACAATGTGATATTGTGATGAAGGAAGGGTAACAGGTGCAGTTAACATAGAAACATGCCCTTATTTTTAAGTTTCAGCATTATTAAAGTTGTATTCCCTCTTCCAAAAATATGTTCCTTATGTTGCCTCCTACTGGTTTGAGTCCATGATGCATAGACACATTGAGTTAACCATTATTTTAATAATTATAACACTCTTTGTTTTGTATGTTTACTTTTGTAAAATGGAAAAAGAACTGGTGCTGAGCAATGTTCCAGTTGACCTCACTCAGAATTTGCTTTGACGTTGTTGAACTCATTCTCATTCTCAGCTGTCTAAACCCCTGTGGAAATCTTCGTCTGTGCTGTGTGGCCTTCCTGGCTGTCATCTCCTCCTCACACACTGACTCACAGCCCCCTCCATAAGGTGAGGCCGGTATTTGACAGCTGACCTCTTGAGTGGAAAGGACACCTTGATATGATATGTTATATTGTTGGTGGTGTTGGCTATTTCCTCTTAAAGCATTTCCAAAACACCAGGGGGCTGAATCTTAAGCCATTAACACAGAGCAGCCTAACGCAAAGATAACAATATTGAAGTGATGATCTCAAAGAAAAACAATTTGATGGCTTTGATAATTTTGTTAGTATTAGAAAGTGGATGCTGAAGAAATACAGTAAGCTATTTATTTATAATCTTATTATGTCCCTACAGATACCTTAAACCTTTGAAGGACAGCGGTGTGTGAGATCAAGCTCAGTGTTTGGGTGTTAGACAGAGTCAAGCTCACTTTGCTCCTTCTGACGGGGCAAGACGTTGTGAATCCGTTCGTCTTTGTGCTGCTGCTGCAAAGCTGTGAGGTAAGCCCATCACAGATTTCATTTAAAAACTTAAATTTCAGATTTTAGATCTTGTGAATTCAGTTTATTGTTTCTGCTTTTTATTTGTTGATATTGAATTTTGTCTCAGCTGATTTAATTTAGTGCATTTCACTGTATTATACAGTTAATGATACTTGCACGTTAACCCGAGCAAACTGTTTAACTGAATGTCAATAACGCAAGACAATATGGTTTTAATCACAATAGCAATATTAATATTATTATTTCAGTTTTAACGATATTGATAAATGAAAAATACCGTCAAATGACATATGTTGTGCATTAAAGAAAATTAACTTTGTTTTTAATAATGTAACTAGTAATGTTTGATTTAATTATTAGACATCACATTCTTGGTTTCCACAGCTCTTTATAGATTTACATTTCACACAAGATTTAACTGTTCCTCTTTCACGGCTTCAGAGTAGATAAAGTTGAGGCTTCCAGATCTTTTTTATCCTGTTAAAAGTTTTTTTTTAGTTTTTCCTTACTCTTGTTGAGGGTTAAGGACCAAGGATGTCACACCTTGTTAAAGACCTATGAGACAAATTGTGATTTGTGAATATGGGCTATACAAATAAATTTGAGTGAAATTTTATTGATAAGCAGAGCAGATTAGTTGTTTTTGGAAGATCTTCATTTTGACAATAGAAATTAGAAGATGCAGATTATGTAGCTACGGTATGTAGTGTTTTGGTGAACATATATCTATTTAAACAATGAAGCTTGTTATATATTTTGAAGGCTTGAGAGAAAAAATGGGTGATTTGATGATTGCAGCTGCGTTTTGATGGTGTGAAATAATTTTTTTATTGTTAATTACTGGGCTTGCAGACTTCATTTCACTCTCACTATTATGGCATCTAAGAACATTTGGCAGAAGCCACTTATTAATAGCACATATTGCAACATAAAAGTTCAATTTTTATATCCTTTTATAGGCAGTGTAGACCATGTGCTGACAACACTCAATACTTTCAGCAGTTCAGATTGTCAGCACAGGGGGGTAGGAGTCTCCCACTAAACCCCAGCAGCCCTTCCTTCAATATGTTAGTGGGACTCTCATTCAAAGTAAACAGGTTAGTTAGATATAAGGCCTGTGTGTGTGTCTGTATATATATGTGTATTTTTTTTTCTGAACATTCATTATTTCTGTTTGAAATAAATGAGGACTCTGCAGAAATTGAAATGCACTTTGCTTTATTCTACAGTTACATTGGAGACAAAAGGGACTACAGCACAGCAGATCTCAAAACTCGTAGGTGGCCATCAGTGGGTTTCACTCCTCATCCAGCCCTTTCTGTGATGAAGAATGAATGAGAATAGACAAAGACACGGATTATAAACAGAAGACAAACAAGGTCTCATTAAGTGTAACCTAAGGGACTAAACAACAACTACATTTTGGAACTTGAATTTGTAGAATTGTAAACAATTTAAACAGTGTAGGACTAAATGCATTTGGAGAAAAGCTAAGATTATTTCATGCATAAACAATTTATATAAAAGCTGAATAGCCAAGCTAATTTTCAGTGCTTCAAGTCAAAGACATTTGTTTGTGTTTGTTTGTCTAATTTGTTAATGAAAGAGAGGATTATAAGTCTGCATTTTTGTTTTAAAAAGAGATTCATCTTTTAAATAGAATCTTGACAAAAATGCAGCTGTGTGTCCATGAGAGCTAATGAGAGCCAATAATAATTGTAGACTCTTGTGGACCGCTCCTAAGGGGGACATACTGTACATTAACAAAATCAATATCATCAATCATTCAAAGCTTTGTATGGTATCTTTATTTGGACCTATTATTCTATTAACATTGATTTGATTGGATTCAGTTAAAATCAGTTAGCATGATGCTTCCCCTGTGACAAAAGATTATAGTCCCACTAGCCTACTAGAGTAGACTAAAACAATTCATCCACACACCCATAATAAAATCGATTTGTACAAAGCGTGGTTTGATTTATTTACTCACAATAATAAAGATGAATAGTTCTATCATTCATACATAAAAAAAACTGTATATTGTATTATAAAGGAGAATGGTTCTCTATATGTACAGTGTTGGATAGAGGAGCTTCTTACCTTTGATCCCACGTCGCGGCTCTTGACGCGCAGCTTGTTGACCTGTGACTCAGCGATGTCAGCTCGCTCTTCGGCCTCATCCAGCTCATGCTGCAGTTTGCGGAACTTGGTCAGATGAGTGTTGGCCTGCTCCTCCTACAAGATTCAACGAAAAAGAAGAACATGATACAACTACAAGAGAAGATGGACTTCTGTCATCAACTCAAAGGGTAAACAGCTACATATAGGAATAACAATATATATTTTAACATCATTGGTTTAACAAGCCATAGTGAAAGCTGAAATGTTTCCTGTCAGAAATTCCCTGTGTATTCATAATCATTTCAGCATCTATGAATAGATTTATCAACATATATATAAACAGGCTATGAACTGTAACGGTGATCCTGAGCAAACAGCGTTTATGAGAGAGAACTTTTCCAGCGCACACTTACAGCCTCCTCAGAACATCTCTTGTAAGCTTTGACTTTCAGCTGCAGTTTGTCGACCAGATCCTGCAGCCGCGCAACATTCTTGCGGTCTTCCTCAGTCTGGATGAATCAAGGGAATCGGAGAAAGGAGCATCACTACCATCTTCATTGCAGTGCCTTGCTATGTTGGTTTACATGTACTTCTTTGTGACATGGGTAAACAAAAACTGACCTGATATGTGAGCTCCTTGATACGTCTTTCATATTTACGCATTCCCTTTACAGCTTCGCTGCTCTTTTTCTGCTCTGACTCCACCTCATTCTCCAGATCCCTCACCTGAAAAAATTAAAAAATTGATTGGAAATTCATTGATTCACAAGTAGCTCAACTCAAAGCTGCAATACAGCTACTGTATATTCACCCAGAATTGGGTATATATCCCTTGTACCCAGATACAATACTGTGATAGCATTATAATGTTGTTCAAAGTTAGCTGGATGTGAGTTGCATTTCTGTTGTTATAGCAATTATGTGAGTGCAGCAAATATACCTACTCTGTGCACTTGCTTTCTCATGCAATTATCCAGTCAGCCAGTCAAGTGACATCAGCCCAGTAAATCAGGAGCTTCAGTAAATGTTCACATTATGCATCTTAACAAATACAAATGTTGTATCTATGTGATTTTTGACTGTGCCATGACTGTTAGTTTCAAACTGGATGGTTTGTGTCTGAAGAGGCTAAATCCCCTGAGAATCTCAGACTCAACTTCTCTGATGTGGTGTTTAATTGATTGACATTAACATGGGAAAGAGGAATGGGAAAGACCCACCCAAAGTCCTCAGGAAGTGTGTTAACCCTAACCAAACAGGTGTAATTATGGAAATGTGTGGAAAGTATGTCCTTAAAAAGTCCTCTTACCCTGGCCTCGAGCTTCTGCACCTGCTTCTTGCCTCCCTTCATGGCGATCTGTTCAGCTTCATCCAGACGGTGCTGCAGGTCTTTGATGGTTTGCTCCATGTTCTTCTTCATGCGCTCCAGGTGAGAGCTGGTGTCCTGCTCTTTCTTCAGCTCCTCTGCCATCATGGCTGCATCAGTAATGGCCTTCTTGGCCTTTTCCTCTGCATTTCTACACTCCTGCACTGCTTCCTCCACTTCAGTTTGAAGCTGGGAAGTATCGGCCTCCAGCTTCTTCTTCTGGTTTATCAGGCCAGTGTTCTATATATATTTGAGATATGAGAAAAAGTCCATAACAACTCATTAGAAAACAATTATACTTTAGCGTGTTTAATACATTTTAAGAAATCAGGGAATCAATTGAAATAAGTTCAGTAATGAAGTCTCACCTGTGAGTGCAGTAGCTGTACCCTCTCACTAACATCCAGCAGCTCTTGCTCAGCGAGTTTACGGCTTCTCTCAGTTTGCTCCAGTGCAGCCCTGAGTTCCTCCAGTTCAGCCTGAATCAGGTTGTTGCGTCTCTCAACAATGGCAATGTTCTCTTTAAGATCATCATTGGCCCGAAGAGACTCGTTCAGCTGGATTTGGCAATCCTAAATTTGACGACATCAATCACATTAAGGTTATATCAAGTTTGAATTTGAAATATCTTGAGAAATTTAACCCTTTCTTCCCTAGTTTACCTTCAAATGTGCATGGACAGATTTGAGTTGCTTCTGGGCCTCAGCTGCCTGCCTGTTGGCCTGGCTGAGCTGGATCTCCATCTCATTGAGGTCTCCCTCCATCTTCTTCTTCAGACGCATGGCCTCATTCCTGCTGCGACACTCAGCTTCAAGAGAGCTCTGCAGGGTGTCAATGGTCCTCTGCAGGTTCCTCTTGCTCTGTTCCATCTCCTCGTCTTTCTCAGCTAGTTTGCGTTCGATCTCAGCTTTAATTTGATTGAACTCCAACTGGGCTCTGAGAATCTTACCCTCCTCATGCTCCAGGGAGGCCTGGTGAACAGAAGAGTGTATAGAGGTTTACAAACCAGCAGACAGTTGAACTGTAAAATGTATTGCTCAGTGAAGAAGTCCTGTACCTCAGCTTCTTCGAGAGCAGACTGGATCTCATTCTTCTCCTGTTCCAGTTGTTTGCGCAATTTCTCCAATTCGTGGATGGTCTTACCACCCTCACCAAGTTGCTCAGTGAGGTCAGATATCTCCTCTGTGGGATGTCAGACAAGCTTGGTTAAGATGGCTTTACAATAAATCTGCCTACTAATTCTAAAAATGCCTTTCTGTTGGCCTGTTTGTCTGTCTTTATGTGGGACACACATCCTGTGAACTGTTCATCTAATCAACTTCACGCTTAGCCTTGCTGGAGGAAGTGCAGTGCTAACTTTGGTGCAATTTGGACGCGTGCTAGCTACAATATTAATACAATTTGAATAAACAGGCGTCCAGTGCTGAGTAAAAGTTTTGTCTACAGATTGTGTTGGTTTCTCAATAGACCTCTGAAATATTCAACTTGTTATGTAATGTAAAAGTAATGTATGACAAAATAGTAAAAAACTAAATTATTCCAATTGACATATATGAACCATACATGAACAGTAATGCAGCTGATTTGCAACGGGAAACTGCACTACTTCTATAAACTGAACAACAATCCTAAAAGAAAATTTTACCCTGCAGGTTTTTGTTCTCTCTCTTCAGGGTCTCCAGATGATCAATCGACTCCTCATAGGAGTTCTTCAGTTTGAATAGCTCAGTGCTCAGACCCCTGGCTTCTTTCTGAGAGCTCTCCAGTTCACATTGAGACTCCTCATACTTCTGCTTCCATTCAGACAGGACCTTGAGTAAATAGAAAGACCATCAGTAAATTCACATGTCCCATAATAATGGAATACATGATGGGAAATGCTCTCATGACAGACCTGGGCTTTGTACAGTACAGTTGTTTTGGTTGGCTCACAATGTTAAAGACAAACCATAAAATACTGCTTTACTTATGAAGCAAAAAACAAACTCTACTGAGCTACCTAAATAGGTTTTTATTTTTAAAAGCCAATTTTCAAAGGAGAAGAAGTCACAGATGAATGACGCATGTGATGTTTCAACATATGTGTGTGTGAATGTAAACAGAGCACAACTAGAAATTGGCAGGTAAAAAGGTCAAAATCATTCAATTCGCCAGTCCAAGGGTTTGGAAGCTACGGCACCAATTATTAATTTTGGGACTTTCAAATAGCACTTTACCTTGTCAAAGTTTCTTTGCTTCTTGTCCAGAGCAGCAGCAGCAGCATTAGACCTCTCCACATCCACCATGAGATCTTCAATCTCATTCTGCAGTCTGTGCTTGGTCTTCTCCAGAGAGGAACATTTAGCATTCACTGCCTCAACAGCCTCCTCAGCATCCTGCAGACGCTGAGCCAGCTTTTTCCTTAAGAAATCCATCATGCAAATAATTTAATGTACCTGTAGCGGTGACTGTTTGACAGCTAAATTGTTATTAATTCTACCACTTTTACTGGCTGCTCAGTCATCTAACAGACAAACTTTTTGTTCGTCTTATATTTTAGTAGGAAAATAACACAAACAAAAAGCTGACCTGCTAGACGAAGTAAAATGTCTTATAACAGGTTAATTTATGAGTTTGTATCTTAAACTGTCTTACTTGGCCTCTTCCAGCTCCTCGGTCCTCTGGATGGCATCAGTTTCGTACTTAGTTCTCCACTGAGCCACCTCAGAGTTGGCCTTGGACATGCCCCGCTGCAGTTCAGCCTTGGCCTCCTGCTCCTCCTCATACTGCTCCCTGAGCAGGTCACAGTCATGACGGGAGGACTGCACTGCATGGGCCAGAGCGCTCTTTGCCTGTTGAAACAAAATAATATGAAGGAGTTATGCTTTGATATACATGAAATAGAAATGCCTGTTCACTGCTGTCAGGGCTGTGTGAAATGACATTTATTTTATTTCACCTTGGTCTCCTCTTCCAGTTGTCTCTTTAAATCTTCAACCTGTTGAGTGTAAGACATTTTTCCTCTTGTCAGCTGAGACACCAGGGAATCCTTCTCCTCCAGTTGCCTTAAGAATTCACCTAGTATTTTGGACAATGCATAATGTTATTGTCCCAGAAACCCTTCTTATAAGTTTTGATCAAGACTGTATCAGTTATTAAAATATTACAAATTGAAATTGTAGTCAATCATGCATAAGTACCATTTTCGGTTTGGAGCTTAGCTTTTTGCAGATTGAAATCATTGATCCAGCGTTGAGCTTCTTCAAACTTGGACTTGTATTCATTCATCTGATCCTCCATTGTCCTGCTGGTCTTCTCTAGGTTTGTCTAAGATTAAATAAATCACATCGAGAAGCGATGATAAAAAAGACACCGTACACAATATCTCCAAATTACTTTATCTAACATATCTAACCTTTGTCTTCACAATATGTTCCATATTGGACACCACGTCATCCAGCTCTAGTCTGAGCTCACACTTCTCCTTCTCCAGTTTCTGCTTGACTCTCTGCAGGTTGTCTATCTGCTCTCCCAGGTCAGCAACACTGTCAGCTTGTTTCTTCCTGAGTGATGCAGCAGTGGCTTCATGATGCAGAGTGGCCTCTTCAAGGTCTCTGCGCAGTTTCAGGAACTCAGCCTCCCTCTTCTTGTTCATCTCAATCTGGACAGAGGTTGCTCCACCGGCCTCCTCCAGCCTCTCACTGATCTCCTCCAGCTCTCTGGCCAAGTCGGCTCTCTGCTTCTCCACCTTGGCTCGAGCAGCTCGCTCTGCCTCAAGCTCTTCCTCTAGCTCTTCAATACGGGCCTGTTGAGCCAGAATAATATCACTCTTTAAGTCACTGTTATGGTTGAGTCTATCATGGAGAATAACATATAAGTAATAGATTACCTGAAGCTCTTTCAATTTCTTTTGAAGCTGAATAGCAATGGCCTGCTCATCCTCTATTCTATTACTCAGCTGGCTGAGTTCAAAATCTTTCCTGTGGTTGAATTTTAAATAGTAAAAGTTAGAACAATTGTATATCGATATCAATATGACTGTATTATTATTGCACATACAACCATTGGAAATACAGATATTAACAGAATAATTACTTTTTCATATGTTCTTCAAGTTGCTGCTTGTCATTCTCCAGGTCCATTAGGCTCTCCTGGGTCATCTTCAAGTCTCCCTCCAGCTTACGCTTCGCTCTCTCAAGATCCATTCGTACTTTCTTCTCTTGTTCCAGAGAACCTTCAAGCTGGATTGTCACATTAGATAAGTTCACATTTCTCCTCGACATGCATTGGACACAGAATGATCTTTCTTAACACTCTAAAAGGAAAAGGACAAAATGTGTTTAAATTATTACATCATCCACTTGCTGCTCCAGCTTGGCCTTGGCCTTGGTCAGAGTGTTGACTTTGTCCTCCTCACTCTGCAGGTCATCCAGTGTTTGCTGATGAGCCTCCTGTAAGGCTTTCTTTTCCTTGGTCAGCTTGGCAATGATCTCATCCAGAGCTGCCATCTCCTCGACCAGGTTCTTCACCTATAACCAGGAGACATTTTCATCAAGGACTTCATCACAGATCAAATTTGGGAGACAGAGTCATTTATTTGTTATTAGTGTTTGTGGTACCTTGTTCTCAGTGGCATGCTTCTCTTTCTCTACTTTTGCCAGAGTTAACTCTAAGTCATCAATGTCTTTCTTTAACTCAGAGCACTCATCCTCCAGCTTCCTCTTTTTGGCCGTCAGTTCAGCGTTCATCTCTTCCTCGTCCTCCAGCCTCTCTGTCAGCTCTTTAGCTTTTGCTTCCATCTGGATTTTGTGTTTGATCAGCCCCTCGCATCTTTCTTCAGCATCTGCAAGATTATCTTGCTCCTGAAATGAAAGTGTTAAGTTGACAAGTTATAAACAAATGATGATTTGCTAGACAGATGATCGATGCTACTGTGGAGTTAAATTGTGACATTAAATCATCAGAAATCCTGTGATTAGACTTACAGACTGGACATTTAGCTGCAGGTCATTCTTCTCTTGGAGAAGGGAAACCATTTTCTCCTCTAGTTCCTTCCTACGAGTTTCAGACTTTGCATAAGCCTCTTTCAGCTTCAGGAATTCTTCCTTCATATTAGCCATCTCCTTTTCTGCCTCAGCAGATCTCAACAGTGGTTTAATTTTGAAGAACAGCTTCATCCAGGGCCAATTCTTGACCCCCATGAAGGATCGGACATTCCACTGGATCACCAACAGAGCATCCCTGTCCAAGATCGAGCAAAGTCATTACTACCAATTAATAAAAAACATGAGTATTCATCATGAATAAGTATTTCAATTAGCTTGGTTTTTAGTTATTTCAAATGCAAGATTCCTCTGACCTCCTTTCATAAATCTTTTGGAATTCCTGTCTTGCCAGCAGACCTCTTGATCTAGATTGGATACCAGTGATAATGAGTGACAAACGGTCATCCCTCATTTCCTCCAGTGTCCCCAGAAGACCAGCCTTGAAGAACACCTAAAAGAAAAGTATGTATAATCATGTAAATATTCAACAGATGATGCTACCGGCTTTGTCTGGTCTGACCGGTAACTTGTGGTGGTCAATATTAACGCTAACATCTAAGAATGATGAATATTCCTGTGTAATTGTTGGTCTAGTTGGTTTAGTGACTTGATGAGTGTTTGCTGATGATTGTTATAGTTGCCTCCCTGTAATGTTGGGCATAGGTAAGACTATGTAACATAGAGTATATGCTTTGGTTTTTTCCTTTTTTGATTACCTTGGTGTGTCCAAACTTGTATTGATTATGATCTAGATCCAAGGACCCAAGGAGTTTCTCGGCTCCCTTCCTGCTGTCAATGAACTGCCCCTCAGGGATGGCAGCAGGGTTCAGGATACGGTATCTTGACAATCAGAAAATACTTTAATTTGTATCTTGTTTTTAATTACACAAGGTGGAAAAGGACAAATGAGGTAATACCTCTGTTTGAAATCTCCATAGAGGATCCTGTTGGGGAAACCCTTTCTGCAGATCCTGATTCCTTCCAGAACACCGTTACAGCGCAGCTGGTGCATCACCAGGGGGTTCTCCATGGCCCCAGGAGTCTTGGTCTCATTGGGGATGATGCAGCGTACAAAGTGGGGGTGAGTCGACCTCAAGTTGGTCATCAGCTTGTTCAGGTTCTCCTGTGGAAGTGATAAAAAGTTCAGAGGCCTGATGTACAATAATGAATGTAAAACTGAGCCTCTGTCACTGATTTGCACACAAAGGACCTATGTATTTATCTATACTAACCCTGTGCAAGCAAGACACAGTTTGGAAGGATGAACCCTTCTTCTTGCTTCCTCCTCCTTTGCCCCCTTTTCCACCTTCTGCTATTAAACCATTAGAATAATCAATCTCATTAGATTATATGAACTGACACAGGAACAAATACATCTTAATCAAGCTTGTTTTTCTCACAAAGAAAAAATATTTAAAATTCTGACTTTTCCAGTGCAGGTTAATACAGTACATTTAATTTCTTCCTACCTGAATCAACTCCTGTATAATTTGCAAAAAGGACCGGAAGCAGCTTGAGATTGGACTTCTGGTACAATCCAACAACAGTCTCGTTCAGAGGATCTTTGTTCTTCACCAGCCAGTTGGTGATATTATAATCAACAGTTCCAGCATAGTGCATCAGGGCAAAATGAGCTTCTGGTTTCCCTTTGACAACTCTGGGCTTCTGGAAGTTTGCTGATTTCCCCAGATGGTTGTCATAGAGCTTAGCTTTGAAGGTGGCATCAGAAGCTTTAGGGAACATGCACTCCTCTTCAAGGATGGACATGATTCCCATGGGCTGAGGAGATAATTATGAGTTGTTTGAATGAACACCTCATTTTATGCAAAAAATAAATTATCCATGTCTGTACATCTAATAGCCCCGTTGTCTCACCTTTTCAATGAGGTCAATACAGGCCTGCAAATCCATACCAAAATCAATGAAAGTCCATTCAATGCCCTCTTTCTTGTACTCTTCCTGCTCCAGCACAAACATGTGGTGGTTGAAAAACTGTTGCAGTTTTTCATTGGTGAAGTTGATGCACATCTGCTCAAACGTGTTGTACTGTAAGGACGACAATATATAATTTAGTCACACTCAATTTAATTTTCATTCCCATTGCTACTTATATCTTATGAAAAAATATATTATATTGTGCCTTTAGAAAATAGGTTGTATACACATATTATAAAATAGGCTTACATCGAAGATTTCAAATCCAGCTATGTCCAATACACCAATGAAGTACTGACGAGGCTGCCTGGTGTCCAAGGAATGGTTGATCCTCACCACCATCCAAAGGAACATCTTTTCATACACTGACTTAGACAATGCACCGATAGCATAGTTCACCTACAAGAGAGATTGTACAAAATACAATTTAGATTAGTATTGTACAATAAATGTTGTCTCCTTCATCTATCACAATTCTGCGGACATCTTACACTAGTTCCAGCGATTCAATCCTACCTGCTGAACATTTTGTCCCTTGGTGACCCACTCATTTCCAACTTTGACTCTCGGGTGACATAGGCCTTTGATGAGGTCAGCAGAGTTCAGGCCCATCAGATATGCAACTTTGTCAGCATCTGAGAAAACAAGTTAACTATTAAATCCTGAAATGTTGCATATCCCATATATTATCTTTCAGGGATGCAGAGAGCTTCACTGACCCTCAGTGCCATCAGCCTCTGCCTGCTCTTCACGCTGCTTGTTCTTGAACTTCATGTTACCATGGTGCATGATAGCGCCAGTCAGCTTATAAATGCCATTCTTCTCTTCTTGAGTGAAGCCCAGCACATCGAAGGCATCCTTAATCAAAAGCAGAGGGTATTATATTAATATCTCTTGAATGAGCAATGAATATCTTTCATTGTATCAGGGTATGCAGTGGACTGACAAGAGATATGTGGGGATAAGATAGTATGTGATCGCTGAGCCACCTTGATCGCACCCACATTCAACCATATTGTCATCAGACATCTAATCCTGTCTATTAAAGTCTTCTCTTGCTCTTATGTAGCACTATCAAGGACATAAGGCTTCATAGTGTCATACCAAACAGATGCCCATGTAGAACACTAGCCAACATCAATAGATTTTTTTTTACAACTGTCAATCATAAACAATAGGATACTTGGGAGTGGGTGCTCTGGACAAAGACTGGAGCATACTCACATCAGTGGCCACCAACTCATCTGCATCGTTTATCGAGGCTACAGTCGTTTCTCCTTGGGAGATGAAGCCGTAGTCATAGGGATTGTTTGTGATGAGCAACATCTCTGAAAGGCAAAACATAATGCTGAGTCCAACCTTCCAGAAACCTTGAGTGTTAGCTGGTACAGGTCCAAAGATCAGTTGTTTTCATTTACCAAGCAGCTCAGGTTTCTTCTGAGACAGAATCTGATAGAAGATGTGATAGTCTCTCTCAGCCTTAAGCTGAAAGGTGACACGGGACTTTTCCAGCAGATCTGTGAAACATAATTAAATTTTGTAACTGAGTGTCCAGGTGATCACTATCATTATGAGAGCAGAGGAAAATAAAAAAATATGTAATACTCACATGTCTCAATATCAGCTGAGGCCAGCTTTCCACTGGCAGCAAAGTGAATTCGGATAAATTTGCCCTGGAATTTATGACGGAAATAAAAGTTAGAATAGAAGAGGCACAATGTTTTGCTCTTTCATTGCAATTGAGACAGAAACTTACAAATCTGGAAGAGTTGTCATTTCTGATAGTCTTGGCATTACCAAAGGCCTCTAAAGCTGGATTAGCCTGGATGATTTGATCTTCCAGAGTACCCTAATAGGGTACAGGAGAGTAATATTTGTTTAAATACATGCAACACTTAAGAAAATGATGTTGTATACTATTAAAGGTGCTATATGTACATTCTTTCTTATGCCAAAAATGGTTTCTCACAAGTGGGGGTGATAGTTGCTAAGAGTGGCTGTGATGGTTGCCAAGAACTTTGACCCATCTCAGCATTTACAATTCAAGAGGTTATTGTACAACTTTTGAGCAACAATACTTCTGCTCGACGGTTAGCTTGCTAAATTCGAAATTCTACGGGCTCTACGCAACCTGCCAACCCCCTCTGAATAAACTCTTCCCTCAGTGAAAAGATTCAGGGCCTTCAAAACTAAGACTTCCCATTACTTCAACAGCACTTACTGCAGAACCATAAAAACACTAAATGGCTCCTCATTAGTGCATCAGCACTGGACAAACGCAAAGCAATTACTACCCCGAATTTGATTGTATTGCATATTTAATTGTATTTACTGTACTGGTTTTTACATTATTTTATTTTTATTCTGTATTTATTCTGTATTTTACATCCACACATATATGTTGTGTTTTCATGGGGTGGGGGTTATGTGTTTCGTTTCTTCTCTTGTTATGTTTTATTCTGTGAGAGTTAAGTGGCAGTAAAGAATTGAATCTTGAATCCTGATTCTTGTTAACGCGGACATTGGCGGTAGCAAGAACATACATACAACACCTTTAAATGTTCAATTTTCTGTAAATTCAAAATAAAAACCTTTTTCTCAGAGCCTGCGTCTTTCTTCCCGCCTGCAGCTGCAATGCTGGCAAAGTACTGAATGACTCTCTTGGTGTTTACAGTCTTCCCAGCACCAGATTCTCCACTGGAGAAACAAATTTAGTTGTTTCATATAAATTACAAATTGGCAGCAAAATTCAAATTGGAACCATCAAGTTGAAGTTTCGTTAATCAACAAAAATGCAGATAAGTTACATGTTACTAAAAACTAAACAAATATTTCAGGAAAGCTTCAGGATGCTATTCATCACAGTAGGATAAAACTCTCAACTGCACTTTCACAAAGTCATAAAAACAAAACTCACGTGATGAGAATTGACTGATTTTCTCTGTCTGAAAGGGAGAAGATAAAACTATTTAGATTCTAGAATTTCTTACCATTTACTTCCACTTCAAATTTCTTTGTCTGAACGCATGATTGCTGAAAGTACTTTACCAGTGAGCATGTACTGGTAGGCATTGTCAGAGATGGAGAAGATATGAGGGGGAGCTTCAGCCCTCTTCTTTCCTCTGTAGGCAGCAACCACGTCTTGGTTGTAGACTGGCAGCGCCTTGTAGGGGTTCACAGTCACACAGAACAGCCCAGAGTAGGTCTATGAGAATAAAAGAAAGAGAGAGAGAGAGAGTCAGTTAATGATACATACCTGAAGTTGTACACACTAGGTAAGGGATACACTCAATTTAACCCTTAAATATGCGCATTCAATCTTGTTTTTAAAGCGTCCAACTCACATAGATCATCCATGCTGCGTAACGCTCTTTGAGGTTGAACAGCACAGCGGGCTCATGGAGGAAGGTGAACATCGCCATGTCTTCAATTTTATCGAACTTCGGCGGATTCTGAGGGTGAACATCGCACTCCTTCACAGTGACAGTCTGCAGAAAGAGAGACAATCAGTATTGAGACACATAGGAAATGTAGCTACTTTCAAAGTGCTCGTCATGAAGAGCCTCTCTTGTCTCTCTGCCACATTACATTGTGTCTTAAAAAGAGAACCTGTTACATCCAGGGCAGCTGATGAGTTTACTGACCTTCCCTTTCTCAGTCTGAGCAGTGACTTTGTCACCCTCACGACTGGTGACGGAAGCCTTCACATACTCCTCATCAGTATCAGGAACAAAGCACTCTTTCTTCATGTCGAAGGGACGAGTCTGGGCCTCTAGACGCTCCCTGTCTGACTTCCTCAGGTATGGAGCTGCTGCCCCAAACTCTCTCATCACAGCATCCCCCATTTTTTCACTTTGTCTACAGGAATATAATGACAATTACAGCTGTAGCATGAAAAAGGGATTAATTGTATGATTTAAATGTTGCCATAGAGCCACATATAGTATTGGTCATTTATGATATAACATAGTTGTGTTTTATCTATTTTTCAACTTCATAAAATTAACTCGTATTGAATAAAAAAACATTTTCATTTTACAGATTCTCTTACCTTACAAATGCCGACTGAGAGTGCTGATGTGTAATGGTCCTGAGGGCAAAAAAAAGGAATCCGATGAGACCAGAAGTTTACCATGAGAGTACGACAGTTGAACTGTGAGCCATTGTTCTCTCCACTTACCTTTAGATAGAATGGTGACCTATGGGGTTTCACCATGAGTTGTCTTTATAGACAAAGACCCACTGCCAAATATGGAGGGGCATTTCAGGGTCCAGGAATGTTATTGTGTCTGAGTTGGGTTAGGGGTTCAAGAAGGGAGGGGGTTAATGAGTGGCAGAGAGTAATATAGAAATCAGCGGGTTAATGTCTTATCAGTGACAAGGCTGGTCTCCTGACGAGGCCATATTAGGAGTTCCATGCAGTGCTGTGATTTATCATAGGTATCCTCAAGCAGCCAGAGGACCACAATGGAACCTTTAAATAGACCAAGGGAGGAACTCCTTTCTCCACATCCCTCAAGTGAGCTCCTGATAAAGAAACCACATGTTGTTCAATAAAAGCAAGAGAAGCATCCTAAAATAAAGAACAGGCAGCAGTGATACTGACCAAAAACTGTCTCAATGTATTCTAATAATGGTGATAGGATGACTTAAATAGACGTTGTAAATATGATGTTCAACATATAAATACCTTTACTTTTACTTTACATTTACCTCTTACCTTTCTCTTCAAGGGTTTTTGTGTCATTCATATTTTATTCTTATGTGGCAGGTCACTCAAACATGATTCACAATTACTAATGTAGTAGAGAATTAATTAAATGTGTGTGTGTGTGTGGGGGGGGGAATTAAACAACAATATTAACACTGTAAACAAAGAAAACATATTTAAATTTGTCTTGTATAGTTAAATAAGTTTGACTAACATATTACTGTGCAGCAGAAAACTACAACAAACTCATTGTTAAAAAACTATACAAAGTATAGCTTTAAGTGCCAAAGATATGGCCCTTAAAGCTATATTGAAAATAGTTCAACTTGGTGTTTATAAATCAGTTTCATTTTACATCATTGCTAAAATATATATATATATTCATGTGTTAACAGATGGTTTAATGTTAAGTTATGATGATCTAAGGGATAATTCACATTCTGAGGATGGTTTACCATCTTACTAAGCATCCCATGACTGTAAACTGCTTGTATTGTTATCTAAACACAAAGGAAGGCAAGGAAATGTCTGGGGAGATATTTTAGAAAGGTATGTGATTCATGTATAGGTCAGAATTACCCAGAGGGCTCAGACACAGTGTGGTCTTAGCGACAAGCTGCTTTTGGTTATCATAGAGTGGACTTTGCAGTAACCTAAACAGCCATCAGATACCAAGTGGGGTGGTCTAAATAAAGAACACTAGTCTGTGAGATTAACCAGGCGACAAGTGCGAGGCAGCACAGACCGAGGTCTGCCACAGGTGACATGCTTGAGATTCACTGAAAGGGTGTAATGATGACACACAATAGACGGCTGTGCCACCATGGTATAATCCAATGTGATGCCAAGGTCACTGTGGAATCCTTCTCCCATTATCAGGCAGCAGCTAGCAAAAGCTGGCCCCTCAGTTACAGTGCTGTTGACATGGCATTGTGTCTTTGATGACAAAGATAACTGTGTGAAATTCCTGCTGAGAAGCCTGCACTGATTGAGGAGAAGAGCCACAAGGGCCTCTTTTTTCTTCTGCACCCGGGTCAGCTGTTGCAGATGATGCCCGGCCTCATACTGCATTCTGTGTGATATACAGTTACTCAGAACGAGGGGTCTATTCTGCTGACAATAATGTTTGAATGTTCCATGTTAAAAGTGCCCTGCTATGTGAAGTCTGTGGCTGCTCCGCCAACGTATGAGGTTAAAAATCTCTCGCTCGAAAAGTAAATATGATCTGATCAACGTGCTGTCCATCAAGCTCACTTTATACTTGCTCCAACTACAATAACTGATCTCTAATGTACAAAACTTAAACAACATACTTTGAAATAGTATAGCAACTACAATGCACGGCCAATCGTCAGCAACAGTTAACACAGCTACTTCAAAGGTTAAGAGATAGAAGGAGGGTCAACAGCTGCTGAAAAGTGCTGAGATTATTTCCACCCTGATAACAGTTACTGAAAGCCGGTGTCAGGGAGCCAAATGGAAGTGAGAAATTCCATGCCCCCATTAAAGAGTGAAGATACGCTGACCGCATAGGTCAAACGCCTTCTCAATAAAGGAAACAGGATTTGAATGCTTTGTTTATGTCACAACAAGCACTCATTGTTACCTCGTAAATTTGTGTTAATACATAGACGCCTACTCTATATATGGGATTCTTAGAGACTACGTATGGTAACTTAAAACGGTTCCACTTGTATGCGTTAAGGTCATTGTTACTGTTGTAGTCACTAACTCGTTGCTGACACAGTATATGCAGTTCATGTTATGTACATCATCACAGTGCAGCAGTGCAAGGCTTAAAATAACTAATGTAAACATAATTTTGCAGAGAGAGGGTCAAGGGGCTTGTTCAAAGATGTTGTTAGCACTGAATAATGATCCTCATAATGGCCCACGTCTGTTAACAGGAGGATCTCAACAAATTCCCATTATGCAATTTCAATTTGTAAAGTGGAAAACTCGCTTTCTTAACATTTGGTGCAGATGGGTCATTGCTGTGTTGCTTATGTACCAAATATTAGTTGGATATATGGAATATGGATATGGATAATATGGATTTTCTGCCATTTTTAACTCCATCAAGAGGGTCATGTTTTCACTCCTGTCCATGCGTTTTTTGGTTGGTTGGTTTATAAACTAGATTACGCAAAAACTGCTGGATGGATTTAGATTTAGAGTAGATTTGTTTCACAGTCATTATAGCACAACACAAAAGGATGCATTTCAGCAGAGGCAACCCACCGAACAGAGGCAACCTGCCAAACATCACATGCAACATTAAACATTCACAAGTTCTATTCACAGGGGCAGTTTAGTGTTGCAATGGCAGAGGGTACGAAGCTCCCTACTAAATCGGGCCCTTCTCCATTTCAGTGTTTTGTACCTCCGTCAGAATACTAAAAGTATAATGTGAAGTTTTCACAAAAACTAGGATGCGGAAGGATGCAACATAAGTCAAGGAGGAACCTGCTCGTCAAAAAAAAATCATTGTCCTCAACTTCCCCCTGCGGACATTTTCTTAGATTGCCCTGGGAATAATTAATGGTTTGTATGGGCAATTTGGTGCAGCTCGATTTAATTTAAGGGCCTTGGTGGCAGCATGAGCTCCACTGAGTTCGGGTTCTGTCCGTGTTCAACTTTGAGGATAATTGCTGCTCTTGGTAACTAATTAGTTTAACTTTTAAGATACAAGTTACTGTCATCTGTGGTGCTGCGGAATTTCCCCTAGAGAGACTTCAGTTAGGACAATGTGGATCAAACCATAAACCAACAAGCTATTAACTAAATCTCTGCAAGTCAGTGATAGCAGCAAAAAGATAACAGCTTTTTACACTTAACTCCTGAAATAAGACCATAAGCATCATACACAGTGTTTAAGGTGATCTAATTATAGAGGCAGTGGGTTGCTCCATCTCTGGTCAGTCATTGTATTAATTCAAGCATGAGCTCAGATGTCCTGTTGATCCTGCTGTTAATCCTCAGAACATTCTGCACTCTACATGCTGCACCTCTTTATGGGCAGGTGTGAATGTATTTTCATTAGCTCACAGATACCTACTTGTCTGCTCTGGGAGTTAAAGACATGACATGTAATAAGAGGAGAAATCGGACTCCCTGAATATAACACAGAGGTCTAGGGCCTCCCTCTCCTCCTGTTCCTGGCTTAAATCATTATCCTATAGTCTCCAGCAGCAGCAGCAATGACATCAGCACCAAGGCAAGAAGAGTTAGCTGAGACTATAACAATCCATTTGTCTGTGTACTACTGCAAACTACTTATGATACCACAATGTTACTTATTAGTGTATTGCCTATATTATAAAACCAGCACTTAACCCACAATGCCATGCAAATTGCAGTAACCCACTGAAAATATGTTTTGTGGTATTTAACTGTAATAATACAGGTTAACAGTGCATCTAAAATAATTCAATTCAATTGAACATGCTTAATTACAGTATATACCTACACTGATCAGCCATTACATTAAACAATGTTAAAACGAGTGTGTTTGTGTGTGTGTGTGTGTTTGTTTGTGTGTGCTCGTGAACATATATTTTTGTTTGTTTGTTGTTATTTATTGCAGTATATTGGAATTCTGATCCTCAGAAAACCTCCAGAGCCCTTTGGCGGAGTAGGTAGCCTTGAATAGGATTCACTGTCCAGTTGAGAGATTATTTGTGGGATTATGTTAGTCCTGAGTATAAGCACTGGTTTGTCTTTGACCTTGAGGCCCAGGTTCCTAGAACGTCTGAAACACTATTTTAAGAACAAGAGATTTGTTTTTATGTCTCACGGGTTTAGCCACAACCTCACCTCAGATTTTTAGATTTTAGGCCCACTGATGCCCCAAGTAATGTGTCCTTGGGTCTTCCAATCTGGGATAACTCTGCATTATAATTTAGCTCAAACCTTTTTCTCAGTCTTATTACACTTGGAAATTGAAGTTAGCACTTAACTGTATATATTTACTTCTTTGTTGATACTGACTGGTCAACATCATATATGGTTATCCTTTGAGGGTCAAGGGGAAGCTAGAGCCCATCCCAACTGTATAATATATTACAATATGTCCTTTATTGTGTCGGATGAAAGTATTCATTCTCAAAAAAAGAAGAAGGAAGCTCAGAATGATGTGCAACAGCTTGAAGATATTTTATTAGGCACTACAGGTTGTGAATAGGGATAGTTGAGGGGATCTACGATACACGGCAGGACAAAGCCTCTCTGAAGGCTCCAAAGGTTCACTCCTCATCAAAGCCTTTCTGTTGCAGCCATTAGAGTTGGAAAGGGAGAAGAAGAGAAACAGCTGTTAGGTCATTGGATTAGTGCTGCTTTAGTACCACAAAGCTATATATCCATTGTGCTGATAACTGAATGGCGAGGACGCTTACAAGCATGTAGCCAACAGAGGGCAGCATGTGTCAGGGTCAGATGCTGTGCACCTACTACAGAATGTATGCTTCAAACCTTTGAGCCCACGTCCCGGCTCTTGGCGCGCAGCTTGTTGACCTGGGACTCAGCGATGTCAGCTCGCTCTTCCACCTCATCCAGGTCATGCTGCAGCTTGCGGAACTTGCCAAGGTGAACATTAGCCTGTTCCTCCTGTATAAGTCAAATTAAACAAATTACATTAGTTGAACTAATTGTAGAGTGGCATGAGGGAGAAGGCACCACGTATTTCCACACTTACAGCCTCCTCAGCAGATCTCTTGTAAGCTTTGACTTTCAGCTGAAGCTTGTCCACTAGATCCTGGAGTCGGGCAATATTCTTGCGGTCCTCCTCAGTCTATCGAAACAGGTTACAAACTTAATTTCCTTAAATAGATATTTCAACCACACACGCATTTATAAGGATGATGATGGTTTAAAAAGTCCAGGATCACTTTTCCACTCAAGTAAATAAGTTGAAACTTTTAAACCCCACTGTACATGGTACCAACCTGATAGGTAAGCTCCTTGACGCGGCGCTCATATTTACGCATACCCTTCACAGTTTCACTGCTTTTTTTCTGCTCCATCTCCACCTCGTTTTCCAGCTCCCTTATCTATCCAGGGACGAGAATGTTCAAGTGATATTCAAAGTAACTTCTTCATCATAATTGCCTACCAAACCTTACAAATGTAACAGAAGGCTCACCCTGGCCTCGAGCTTCTGCATTTGCTTCTTGCCTCCCTTCATGGCGATCTGTTCAGCTTCATCCAGACGGTGCTGCAGGTCTTTGATGGTTTGCTCCATGTTCTTCTTCATACGCTCCAGGTGAGAGCTGGTGTCCTGCTCTTTCTTCAGCTCCTCTGCCATCATGGCTGCATCAGTAATGGCCTTCTTGGCCTTTTCCTCTGCATTTCTGGACTCCTGCACTGCTTCCTCCACTTCAGTTTGAAGCTGGGACGTATCAGCCTCCAGCTTCTTCTTCTGGTTGATCAGGCTGGTATTCTTTTTTTATAAAGTAAGGTAAAATATGTTATACAGTGCAATACAAGGCATCATTTAAAAAGTACAAGTGTAGTATCTGTCTTACCTGTGAGTGCAGTAGCTGCACCCTCTCACTAACATCTATCAGCTCTTGCTCAGCAAGTTTGCGACCTCTTTCAGTTTGCTCTAGAGCAGCTCTCAGCTCTTCCACTTCCGCCTGAAGCAGGTTATTGCGTCTCTCAACCATGGCCATGTTTTCCTTCATATCTTCATTGAATCTCAGAGAGTCATCAAGCTGGAGCTGAGCATCCTGGAAAGTTTTCAAAGCTACCAGTTACAAAATTACCAGATGAGGACGGCAACAAAAATTAAATAGTAAGCCTCCTTTCTTACCTTCAAATGTGCATGAACAGATTTGAGTTGCTTCTGGGCCTCAGCGGCCTGCCTGTTGGCCTGGCTGAGCTGGATCTCCATCTCATTGAGGTCTCCCTCCATCTTCTTCTTCAGACGCATGGCCTCATTCCTGCTGCGACTCTCAGCTTCAAGAGAGCTCTGCAGGGTGTCAATGGTCCTCTGCAGGTTCCTCTTGCTCTGTTCCATCTCCTCGTCTTTCTCAACTAGTTTACGCTCCATGTCCGCCTTGATCTGGTTGAACTCAAGCTGGGCTCTCAGGATCTTGCCCTCCTCATGCTCAAGGGAACTCTAAGATAGACATCAGGAGTTTGGCAAACAAAAGCATACATATTTCTAAATGATTTTGCAACTGTGCATGTGCTATACACTTGCAGAGCACTTTTTCAGGAACACCAGATTTTTCCTGCAATTATTTGATTAGCCAATCACGTGGCAGCACAAAAACATGCAGATACAGGTCTGACGGATCTGGATTCCTGTCCAGGCTGCGGATTGGGGGTCAGAATTCTGCATCAACATTATGAATCCTTGGACCCAACCTGCCTTGTGTCAGCAGTCCAGTCTGCTGGTCGTGAAGTATGTTGGGAGGAGTGCTATCTTGAAACCCTTGGGCCTTAATACTAATCAATCATGTTTTGAATGTCACAGCGTATCCGGGTATTGTTGTTGACCTTCTAAAGGCTACCTTCTTGCTGCCAGATAATGCCAAAAGTCACCAAGTAACAGTCTTAAACTGGTTTCATGAACTTGAGGTAAAAACGGAACTGTTTGGAAAAAAAGGAGAAGGTATCCAGCATTCTAATGGTGTTCCTAATAAAGTGCTCAGTGAGAGATCATATGTCGATAAAACATTTTCTGTGGATTTGAGGTTCTAGACCTACCTCTGCTTCCTCGAGGGCAGAGTGAATCTCACTCTTTTCCTGCTCCAGCTGCTTACGAATCTTCTCCAACTCATGAATCGTTTTTCCTCCCTCACCAAGTTGCTCAGTGAGGTCAGAAACTTCCTCTGTGTATGGAAATAGTCATATTTTGTTGGTATATTTTTTACATCTGCAAATTGTAGAAAGAATCTTACCCTGCAGATTCTTGTTCTCTCTCTTCAGGGTCTCCAGATGATCAAGAGACTCCTCATAGGAGTTTTTCAGTTTAAAGAGCTCAGTGCTCAGAGACCTGGCTTCTTTCTGAGAGCTCTCCAGCTCACACTGAGACTCCTCATACTTCTGCTTCCACTCAGACAGGACCTAGACATTCAGATACAAGTTGAAAGTGTAAAAGTTTCTACATTAAAGAGCTGTATTTATAGGCTATGTATCCATTAGATTCTAATGAGATGTACAGCATAAGATATTAAAAATGTTTGCGGGATGATACAAAATATTGATACCTTGTCAAAGTTTCTTTGCTTCTTGTCCAGAGCAGCAGCAGCAGCATTAGACCTCTCCACATCCACCATGAGATCTTCAATCTCATTCTGCAATCTGTGCTTGGTCTTCTCCAGAGAGGAACATTTAGCATTCACTGCCTCAACAGCCTCCTCAGCATCCTGCAGACGCTGAGTCAGCTTTTTTCTGGAGTTCATTCACACAAAAGAGTTAATCCAGGGTTAGTTGGTTTTAAACTTTGCTGAATTGTTGGGAGTAGAAATATGATTGACTCACTTGGCCTCCTCCAACTCCTCGGTCCTCTGGATGGCATCAGTTTCGTACTTAGTTCTCCACTGTGCCACCTCAGAGTTGGCCTTGGACATGCCGCGCTGCAGTTCAGCCTTGGCCTCCTGCTCCTCCTCATACTGCTCCCTGAGCAGGTCACAGTCATGACGGGAGGACTGCACTGCATGGGCTAATGCATTCTTGGCCTGGATTTAATGATTTAATGTGGGTATTCCCTCTGAACTATGAAACTATTTTTGAGTCTTAAAAACAAATTGACACATAATGTTGAATAGTAAATCCCCATACCTTTACTTCCTCCTCTAGTTGTCTTTTCAAATCTTCAAGTTGTTGAGTATAGGAATTCTTTCCTCGAGTCAGCTGAGAAATAAGAGATTCCTTCTCCTCCATCTGTCTGGATAGCTCATCTAGAAAGGCAACCAATCCAGTGTAGCATTTAAAAATAAAGTGAAACATGAAAAGAGCACAATACTAACCATTCTCTGCTTGAAGCTTCGCTCTGTTGGTGGTGAAGTCGTTGAGGGATCTCTGGTTTTCATCAAACTTGTTTCTGTATTCATTCATTTGATCCTCCATGGTTCTGCTGGTCTTCTCCAAGATAGTCTTCAAAATAAATATATACCATAATTCACAGGCAATGTTTACAACTATTCAGCTTTAGTAAAACACAACAAGACAAATAGGTCTGCTTTTCAGGATATTTACTATTATTATTTTGCCCTAACAAATTTTGCACAGAGATGCCAAAGGTGATTATGCATATATATCAAAGTGGAGCAGTAACTGAACACAGGCAATGTCATCAACGTAGCTTCCCTATGGAGAGTAATATTTTTAAATCCAAATTGAATGAAGACAGTTCATTTATATTGTCTCACCTTGATTTTAAATTTTAATTAAAAAGAAGACCAGTTTGTCAAGTGGCTGCACCATTGTGGAAATTTGACTTGTGCACCTTCAAGAACATGTACCTTAGACTTAACTACGTGTTCCATACTGGACACCACGTCATCCAGCTCCAGTCTGAGCTCACTCTTCTCCTTCTCCAGTTTCTGCTTGACTCTCTGCAGGTTGTCTATCTGCTCTCCCAGGTCAGCAACACTGTCAGCTTGTTTCTTCCTGAGTGATGCAGCAGTGGCTTCATGATGCAGAGTGGCCTCTTCAAGGTCTCTGCGCAGTTTCAGGAACTCAGCCTCCCTCTTCTTGTTCATCTCAATCTGGACAGATGTTGCTCCACCGGCCTCCTCCAGCCTCTCACTGATCTCCTCCAGCTCTCTGGCCAAGTCTGCTCTCTGCTTCTCCACCTTGGCTCGAGCAGCTCGCTCTGCCTCAAGTTCTTCCTCCAACTCCTCAACACGAGCCTTATTTCACAACAACATGATTTAAGTGTAGCATCATTGTGAAAAATTGTTCACAATTAATTGACATCCTTACGCTTTTTACCTGCAGCTCTTTGATCTTCTTCTGCAGTTGAATGATCATGGCCTGGTCATCTTCATATTTGCCATTCAGCTGACTGATTTCAAAGTCTTTCCTGCAAATAAATGTTGTTGAGTTAGTGTGCGTTTCATAAAATAAGTGAGAATGAATAAACAGAGTAAACAATATTGTTTTACTTTTTCAGTCGCTCCTCCAACTGCTGCTTATCATTTTCTAGATCCATAACAGTCTCCTGAGTGAGCTTCAAGTCTCCCTCCAGCTTTCTCTTGGCTCTCTCAAGGTCCATGCGAACTTTCTTCTCTTGTTCAAGAGACCCTTCAAGCTTAATTTGACATCATTACAACATTATTGAGTTTAATTCTCAATTCTTACTTCTTATCATCTACACGTCATACGATATTGTTTCTTACATCATCCACTTGCTGCTCCAGCTTGGCCTTGGCCTTGGTCAGAGTGTTGACTTTGTCCTCTTCACTCTGCAGGTCATCCAGTGTTTGCTGATGAGCCTCCTGCAAGGCTTTCTTTTCCTTGGTCAGCTTGGCAATGATCTCATCGAGAGCTGCCATCTCCTCGACCAGGTTCTTCACCTATAACCAGGAGACATTTTCAGCAAGGACTTCATCACAGATCAAATTTGGGAGAGAAAGTCATTTTATTGTTATTAGTGTTTGTGGTACCTTGTTCTCAGTGGCATGCTTCTCTTTCTCCACTTTTGCCAGAGTTAACTCTAAGTCATCAATGTCTTTCTTTAACTCAGAGCACTCATCCTCCAGCTTCCTCTTTTTGGCCGTCAATTCAGCGTTCATCTCCTCCTCGTCCTCCAGCCTCTCTGTCAGCTCTTTAGCTTTTGCTTCCATCTGGATTTTGTGTTTGATCAGCCCCTCGCATCTTTCTTCAGCATCGCACAGATTATCTTGCTCCTGAAATGAAAATGTTAAGCTGTTATAAGTCATAAACAAATGATGAGTTGCAAGACAGATGATCGATGCTACTGTGGAGTTAAATTGAGACATTAAATCATCAGAAATCCTGTGATTAGACTTACAGACTGGACTTGAAGGTGCAGGTCATTCTTCTCTTGGAGAAGGGAAACCATTTTTTCCTCCAGTTCCTTCCTACGAGTTTCAGACTTTGCATAAGCCTCTTTCAGCTTCAGGAATTCTTCCTTCATGTTGGCCATCTCCTTTTCTGACTCAGCAGATCTCAACAGAGGTTTAATTTTGAAGAACAGCTTCATCCAGGGCCAATTCTTGACCCCCATGAAGGATCGGACATTCCACTGGATAACCAGTAGAGCATCCCTGGAAGTTCCCAATAAAATAGAAGCTTTAATTAAATAAATATATCACAAACCAATAATTGTTGAATGAACCAATAAAATCTTGATACCTGCGTTCCACAATTTTCTGAAACTCAATACGAGACAAAAGCCCTCGGGATCTGGCTTGAATACCGGTGATGATTTTGGAGAGCCGCTCATCTCTCATTTCTTCAAGCACACCCAGTAATCCAGCCTTAAAGAAGACCTAAACATAGCGATAGTTAATGGACTTTTAATCTACTAGACTCTTTGAAACTTTGAATCCTTTTTCAAAATCTTCAGATGATACCTTGGTGTGTCCAAACTTGTATTGATTATGATCTATTTCCAAAGACCCAAGGAGTTTCTCGGCTCCCTTCCTGCTGTCAATGAACTGCCCCTCAGGGATGGCAGCAGGGTTCAGGATACGGTATCTGGAAGAATTTTGAATTTATTTTATCTTTATGGTTTTATATTTTCTTAATCATGCCTTATGTGACTTAATTGAGGTAATACCTCTGTTTGAAGTCTCCGTAGAGGATCCTGTTGGGGAAACCCTTTCTGCAGATCCTGATGCCTTCCAGAACACCGTTACAGCGCAGCTGGTGCATCACCAGGGGGTTCTCCATGGCCCCAGGAGTCTTGCTCTCATTGGGGATGATGCAGCGTACAAAGTGGGGGTGAGTAGACCTCAAGTTGGTCATCAACTTGTTCAGGTTCTCCTGTAATATAGTGACCCAAACATTTACATATACTTGTTCACTCATATACAAAATACCATATCAATAGCATGTCGTACAGTACCCTATGAAGAGCGGAAACAGTCTGAAATGATGATCCCTTCTTTTTCTTCTCTTTTTTAACTTCAGTACCTTCACCGAGAGCTGTACAGAAAAAGTGTGAGTTTAAATCTATTGTAAAAAAAACTGTAGCATCAATAGATGAAACTTACACCACGGTACCTGAATCAACTCCTGTATAATTTGCAAAAAGGACCGGAAGCAGCTTCATATTGGACTTCTGGTACAATCCAACAACAGTCTCGTTCAGAGGATCTTTGTTCTTCACCAGCCAGTTGTATATATTATAATCAACAGTGCCAGCGTAGTGCATCAGGGCAAAATGAGCCTCTGGTTTCCCTTTGACAATTCTGGGCTTCTGGAAGTTGGCAGATTTTCCCAGATGGTTGTCATAGAGCTTAGCTTTGAAGGTGGTATCAGAAGCTTTAGGGAACATGCACTCCTCTTCAAGGATGGACATGATTCCCATGGGCTGAAGAGACAAAATATAAGTTGAATGAAAAAAACAGACAATTTGTTTCTTCATTTTTTATTTTGTCTCTGTCTCACCTTCTCAATGAGGTCGATACAGGCCTGCAAATCCATACCAAAATCAATGAAAGTCCATTCAATGCCCTCTTTCTTGTACTCTTCCTGCTCCAGCACAAACATGTGGTGGTTGAAAAACTGTTGCAGTTTTTCATTGGTGAAGTTGATGCACAACTGCTCAAACGTGTTGTACTGGAAAGGGAACAAATATTTTCTTATCATTCCATTCATAGATAAAGAGGCCTAGGTTTATTGTAGATTACTCACATCAAATATCTCAAATCCAGCAATGTCCAGGACTCCAATGAAGTACTGGCGTGGCTGCCTGGTCTCCAGTGACTGGTTGATTCGAATAACCATCCACAGGAACATCTTTTCATAAATAGCCTTAGATAGAGCTCCAACAGCATAGGTGACCTGTAGAACAGGGAATATATTTAACCACTCAATGCAATACAAAATAAAAAACAGATTTTCTGCCTTTATTGTACATTGATAACAAGGTTAGAAGCCAGCATTCTTGATTTCTTACCTGGGCGACACTTTGTCCCTTGGTGACCCACTCATTTCCTACTTTGACTCTGGGGTGGCAGAGACCTTTGATGAGGTCGGCACAGTTCAGACCCATCAGATAGGCTGATTTGTCAGCATCTGAGGAAGAACAGGTAATATTGTGAAAATCTGGGGGCTGGTTCGGAGCCAACATGACAGACAGAGCTCTTCTTACCCTCGGTGCCATCAGCCTCAGCCTGCTCCTCTCGCTGCCTCTGCTTGAACTTCATGTTGCCATAATGCATGATGGCACCAGTCAGTTTGTAAACAGAGTTCTTTTCCTCTTGAGTAAAGCCCAACACATCAAACGCACTCTGTGGAGGAGCACACAATAATTTCTTAAATCATTGCAGCTAATGTCATTTCTGTCGTGACATTGCTTTTTATAGACAAACACAGTTGGTCATTGTGATTATAACAGGGTTGATTAAAATAAGTGAGCCTGACATCTGTTCCCAACAGTTCCTCCGCATCATCAATGGAGGCCACTTGGGTTTCTCCCTGAGAGATGGAGGCATAGTCGTAGGGATTATTTGTGATCAGCAGCATCTCTGGATGACATTAAAGAGAGGGTGAGCAAAGGTCAGACAAATGGAAACACATCTTGAATATAAAGTCAACGGCATCCATGGGTATTATTTTACTTTGTTCCCCATATGAGCATCGCCCCGTACTAACCCAAGAGTTCAGGCTTCTTGTTGGAGAGAATCTGGTAGAAAATGTGATAATCTCTCTCAGCCTTGAGCTGGAAGGTCACACGAGACTTCTCCAGAAGGTCTGACAATTAACAAATATAAGATAGAAGATGCTTTGAGTTAAATCAACTGTATCACAAATCACCAATTATCTTTGTAGAAATAATGGTACTTTGATAAGGATTTTCTTTTTTTCTTACAGGTTTCGATATCAGCCGAGGCTAACTTTCCCCTGGCATCAAAATGAATTCTGATGAATTTACCCTGAAAGGATAAAGTGTGTATCAATAAAGATATCTTTATATCTACTCATGCTGATAATTGTGTTTTTATGGGAACTGAAATAATATTGACGATACAATCACAAAAAGATTAGAAACTCACAAATCTAGAGGAGTTGTCATTCCTGATGGTCTTGGCATTACCAAAGGCCTCCAGAGCTGGATTAGCCTGGATGATTTGATCCTCCAGGGTACCCTGACACAGAGAAACAGTGTGTATGTTCAATCTGTAATGTCTTACACATAGAGACTATAGCTGCCTCTAATGACATCAAGTGATATTTGTCTGGTTTGTGTAAGTTTAAAGAGCCTCCGAAAGTACAAATGATATTAAACACAATTTTAGTGGTAAAAGCAGTAGACGATGTTCATTGCCACAGCATCGAGAAATTATCTTAGCAGTTGCCATTAAATGTTGGGAATTTTTATTGTGTACTTGTTGTGTGTTCTTTAAGTCAATTTAGGGCTCAAATAAACCAAAAAACATCATAGGTAATTATTCACCTTGTCTTTGGAGACGTCCTTCTTTATGCCTCCAGCTGCAATGCTTGCAAAATATTGGATGACTCTCTTTGTGTTGACAGTCTTTCCTGCACCAGATTCTCCACTGCAAATACAAAGTGAATGACCAATGCAGGGACACAATTTAGAATTATTATTATTATATTTATAGTTATTCCAGAGGATATAGTGGGACAGATGCTTTTTAAGTGTATGATATTACTTACGTAATCAGAATTGACTGGTTTTCACGATCTACAAACACAAGAGTACAACTTTGTCAGTGTCAAGTTTGATTATGTTTATATGTAATGAATGTTACTGAAAACAGCAGATAACACAGTCTGTGCAGTCTGTACCTGCCAGCATGTACTGGTAGGCATTGTCAGAGATGGAGAAGATATGAGGGGGAGCTTCAGCCCTCTTCTTTCCTCTGTAGGCAGCAACCACTTGCTGGTTGTAGACTGGCAGCGCCTTGTAGGGGTTGACAGTCACACAGAACAGCCCAGAGTAGGTCTGAAAAAAAAACAATCATTTTGACATCAACACCATTTTGGCATCAGTTCTTGCCCTTTTTGGGCAAAATCTTTGTAATGCTTTGATTCTCCTCCACTCTCCAACCCCTAAAAGAAGTTATACTTTATTACCTGTCCATTATTTGTATATTAAGTGAATTCATCTAAAATCTTGTAAAATAAATTTTTATAACATTTAGAGTTTAGTTGTTTCAGCACCATGCTTGGAGTAGCACACAAAATAGTTTAATGTTTACTCACATAGATCATCCATGCTGCATAACGCTCTTTGAGGTTAAACAGCACAGCTGGTTCATGGAGGAAGGTCAGCATGGCCATGTCCTCGAGCTTGTCAAACTTTGGAGGATTCTGTTGCATAATCTGAGTGTCCTTGACAATTACAGTCTGAGGAGATGACACAGTTTTCTGATTAATATGTGACTGTCAAACATTTTTCAAATAGATATGTTGTTTTAATGAGTGAGAAAGCAAACATTCAGGCAACATTATTATTGTTCGCATTGCGAGTGTATCATTACAAATCATTTCATACATTGCTTTTACCAGATTGCAGCGGTACCTCACTTCATCACTCAGCTGCTCAGTGTCGAGACAAGAGACACCAAGATTCACACTTGTCCCAGACAAGGACTCAAACATGGATTCATCCTCAAACTCAGATCTTGTGTTTCTTGTGCTGCTTTGAACCTGGTCCCTGCATTGACCCTCTTAATCCAAAGTTTAATGGGTTGAATCGTTTCATTTGAGTGTGCCAGGTCGAATTTACTTATTTAACTTCGCCTGTCTTGTACTTCTGCATATTCCATGATTATTTGATTTACACTGCACTTACACTGTTGACATGTTATGGTTAAACTTTTAGTTTCAACTATAATAAATAAAATGATGTGTTGTCAATATTAAAAAACTAAATGCTAACACTGACCTTCCCCCTTTGTGTATCCACCGTGACCTTGTCTCCATCTCGGCTCGTGATGGTTGCCTTCACAAACTCTTCCACTGGATCTGGGACAAAGCATTCCTTCTTTATGTCGAAGACACGCATGGAGGCCTCCATACGCTCTCGATCCGACTTCCTCAGGTACGGGGCTGCAGCCCCAAACACAGACATCTCTGCATCCCCCATGGCTGCACTAAAGTACATACAGTCAGCAGAGAAGATTAGGAATTCCCCCTGTCTCTATCGGACACCATCACATCTGTAAAACGATAATTTACCAACTACTGGTTCAAAGGATCTCTTTATGTTGTCTTGTCTCCAAAGTTAATGAATCTTTAAAGATCCAAAATATCTTAAGGGCACTAATTGAACTACCCAACAGTCTTTATCTCTCAAATGTGAAATACTGAGGAGACTTAAAAAAATGATTTACCTATGCGTTCAACTCAGAGGAGAGGTGAGCTCAGGCTTCAGAGACTCTACCAGTGTTCCGCCTGCATTGTGGCACAGAGATATATAAGTACGACATTCTGAGGTTATGAAAAATGTCTGAATTAGCTGATGCACATCAACATGAGTAGAGATAACAGATTTCATTTTAAAATAATTTGTCCAACTTAGTTATGAAAAATGTTAAAGTATAACTAACAAAGGTATATTTTGTTAAGCATCTATCTCAATTCTGCATTACCCATCACCTCTATTCCTTTAAATTGGTTCAGTTTTAAAATACTTTACCTTGGGTTCAGGCAATAGAAAGACAAATTGTGAAAACAGCATCTGTGAATAAAAATACAACTATTTATTCAGACTTACAGAGGCCAGGTGAAGAAGACGGAGCAGCTACTGACCTGCAGGGCAGCAGAGATCAAATATATAACCCCAGATCAACCTGCCTTACAAGGCCAAGGGTGCCTCCCTGACCTGATAACTAACACACACACACCACACACACCACACACACCACACACCACACCACACACACCACACACCACACCACACACACACACACACACACATCAACAGGTACATTAGTACCGCACATACCATTATTACCTCATACACACACAACACACACACACACACACACACGCATGTGCACGTTCACGCTTGCATACACAAGCACACAAACACACACACACACACATACAAACACACACACACACACACACACACACACACACACACACACATCACCATCACTTTCATCTCTTGTGACAGGGCTCTCTATGGCCCTCATGATGTTTGGCTGCCCTCTCTGCTTGTTTGTCTCCAAATAATGTGACTTTTTGGGAGCAGAGCCAGGAAAAATTCTCCAGCATAACTCGCCTGTGACTCACCCAGGCATAGACGCTCTATCTCTAATTCTACTAAACTTTTTGTTTTTTATCATCTCATGTGCCAAATTCTTTTACCAAGTGATGACTGGTCGTGGACAGAAACCAGATTCTGTCAGTGAGGAGGAGTAAACACGGGCATGTCATAACAAGACATGTATTTTGTTTTTAATTGTTTCTGAGGTCAAAAATGAAATTAGTCTTTAAGTTATGATTCATTTTAAATTTAGAGATTTATTTGGTGACTGCCTTCTTATCACAAAAGTATGTGTGCAATTGTTGTCAGGGTAAGGAAAGTATTTTTGCAATGCAAAAATGATCTCATAAAAAGGGGGCTAAATTCATAATGTTTTTTTAAGTTTTTTCCAGTAAAGCCTATTTGTTAATTGATGTTTTTGTTAATGTAAGTGGCCGCTTGTTTTTATGATTGTCTGACCTCATGTTGTCGCTTATTTATTGGTGAACTGAAGATAATTTTCAGCTAAAGTGAACAATTAAGTTCTGTTCTATTCTTTGTGTACTCAGCTCAGCTGTGTTGAGCAGAGCAGGTTAATGGTCTATATTGATATAGTTCGTTTCTAATCTTGATGGCCACTCAAAGCCATTGCCATTCAATCAATCGGTCAATTAATGCAATTCACCCATTCAAACACATATTCATCTGTGTGCAGCACAGAGGCAATTTGGGTTTCATTATCTTCTCCAAGCACCTTTCCTCACATGGAATGGGGAGACTGGGAATGAACCGCAGACCTGCTGGTAAGACGATGACCTCCTCTGCCTCCAGATCACCAACCACTTATATTGGAAATAATTGTCATTTGATGATATTGACATTAGTAATTCCTTCTAAAAACATTTATTCAGGTAGGATGCTCTTTCAATGCTTGTTGGCAAACAGCTGCATCCATCCCATGTCACTGGTCTGACTTGCTGCTCTATTTAAATGCCCTCAGCTGCTTTAGTCATGCTCTTTCTGTAGGTACCAGGAAAGGTCTGGATTTCTCAGTAATCTCCCACAGCGGGGGTTATATTTGAAATGTCCCTTAGTTATAAAACTATATTCCGAGATACTACTATACATAACTGCAGTGCTACAGCGAAACCATATCTTCATGACAACATTTGGATTCATTTGCACTACCCTGTAGCTGTGGCAGATCTTCTCTTCACCAGGTGCTAATCGGTGTCCAGAGCACTCCTTCCTTAATAAGAGCAGGGCTAAGTGGTTGGGTGATAACCTGTAAATGAACACTTGTCTCCACCATGCTTAAGGTGTGTTGGGGGCTGGTCAAGTTACATGTGTCGGATATCCTGTCAACAACCACTGCTAATAATTCAGTGACAGCTCTGTCATGACCTCGAGCATGAAGCCCTACTGACACAAACGTCCGGACATACACAGCGACATTCTTGATAGATACAGAAACACTGAAGTGACCACAACTTCTCCCATTCACACAAACATTCACATGTATCTATGTGCAGCACTTTCACACTGTCAGCACAGCCATCAGGGGCATTTTGCGGTTCAGTGTCTTGCTCATTGACACTTCACTACAATGAATGAGGGAGACTGTCTCTACCAGCTAGAAAAGAAGCAAATGTGTGTTTATATTTGCCAAGTTAGGTTCTATTGTGTGTATCAGTCGATATGAACACCTAGGAGGACAATTCTTGCTTCTGGGTCGAAGCCATGCCAATAGCCTACACAGAGCCCTGATGTGCACCTCATTAGAGAACACTAGAAAGACACTAGAAAATTTGACTCACAGTGATGAAAAAGGTCAATCTTGTGCATTGAGGCAGCTTGAAACATGCAGCTAAACTGGCTGAGATGCAAGGACCCAAACAGTTTGGTGCCCAACAAGCAGTTATCACCAGACCACATTATGGCAGAGACCATTACAGTGAGCAAGCTAATCGCTAAGAGGCTGAACCTTCATTTCAAAGGAGAATTTTTGAAATAGCCTTGATGCCGCTGCAGAGCTGCTACATCCAGACAAAATAAAATTATACAAAGTTTCTCCAGTTTGTCTCAGACAACCAACAATTCGTATTGCCAATATGGTACACTACAAGAAAAAATAAAGAAATAAAGGGAAAAACCAGGACATACTTTTCCATTTTTTCTCTCTGGACTGATATGAAATAACCGGCATAACAACTACCCAATAATCATTTTAGTGTATTAGATCACTGCTGAGTTGGATATGAAGGAGGATTACTGTATCACTTCATCACTACCAAAGGTGTGGATTAGTTTAGTTGTATCATTGACATCACAACCACCTGACATCAGAACAATGTTATATGATTGTACTGAATAATATTTGAGCTGTGTGGTTTGGGCTGAGATGGCAAAGAGTCAAAGAAAATTCTAAAGTAAAAAGCCTTCAAGCCCTGTGACATGCACTGAAAAAGGAAGCAATAATTTGTGTCTTCACCCAGATTTTGTGTTTCCATCACTGCCGATCGAAGCTGGAGCCAATAAACACCCTTGACCGCTGAAGAGTTATTTGACCTGGGAACTATTGCCAGTAGTTCTTTCACAATGAAGACATGGGCCAAATGTTAGTGGGTGTTCCAGTCCGCTCCTCGACTGCCCTTTCGATTGAAAGCAGCCATCACCATTGTTCTCTCATCGTTTTGGCATTAAACATGTATGCAGTTTATTAATACTTTGAGTGTGGTGGATAATAATAAACCTTTTGTTTAATACCTTCCCTGAACCCACTGCAAACCGCTCCATAAAGTCAGACCCTACAAACAGGCTGGTCACACTGCCAGGGGCACTTTGAGCCTCAGAGCAGCCCGGGAGATAAAGGCTCACTTTAACTATAATTTGAACTGAGTCATGCAGCGACATTATCAAGGGAAGAAAGCAGACACAAAAGGTTTTATAATACACTCATGACACAGACTGTTTGTGAAGTTCAGCATGTGACTAATATTTAATAGTTTTAAAGTGGGGAATGACTTTTTATATACCTGGGGCTAATGTCAATTGTATGGGATACAGCAGCCATTCAACCATAAAATCTGTAATGTGTGCTGCAAATTCACATGATACTACCCATCTATAATTTACAAGCAGCCCACAGAGCCAAACGTGTCCATCCATGTGCTTCCTTTTCGGATCTGTTCATTGGAACATTTCCAGCAGCAGGATGGGGCAGAGCAGGTTGGACAGGCAGCTGCTTGTGTCATCTGTCAGTGTTTTAGGGAGGATTAGAGGTGAAATGCTACAGCTGACAGTTCCCCTGGCTGCCTGGACGCCACACAGATACCAGGCGCTTTAGTGGATCTAAATCCCATGCCAGCAAATGGAGACGTGAGTATGAAGGACTATCTTCTTTATTCAATAATAATATCAGTTATTAAAATGGAGTTAATTAAAAGTAGGGATGGGAAAATAGTACAGGACGTTCCAGAATTGGTGCTCAAGCTGCAAAGTGAGACGAAAAACATTTATTTGAGCATCTACAGGAGTTGTTCACAATATATCTGTGAGTGAAGTGTTTATTTAACTTAAAAACCACCATGCAACTCATTTTTACTTTAAAATAGCAGCTTTAAAATGTGTGGAGGACAAGGGATCGATCCAAAGAATCAGGCAGAACAAGTTCTAGCTTTAGACCAAAAAATTTTGTTATCTCTCTTTTTTGTGAAAAACTCAATAAAACATGTGTTTATGTCTAATATTCAACAAGGAAACTTTTGAAACACGAACAATTCTGAGCAGAAAAACTATTGTGACCTGAACTTCATTACAAAACAGAATATTGAATGCACATCAATTAGTCAATTGACACTTGGAGCACATCACATTAATGTTATGTTGAGCAGAACATGTGAACGGAGCAGGCTGCGTGAACAGCATCAGGTGAGCAAAGCTGTTCATCTCTAAGAATGATTAAATACACTATGTGTTTGTTTGTGTGAGGTTAGATATTTAAATTACGTTTTTCTCAGACACTCACACTAGGTAGAGTTCAGCATCTCTCTTGTTAAGATTTTCTGTTGTACTCTGAAAGGTTGTGTTATGTGTGTATTACTAAAGCTCATTCCGAGTAAATTGTTTAAAATGGTGTGTCTAACTAAGCTGTACTCTGCTTTCAGGGAATCATATGGAACTTCCCTCTGATGCCTGCAGATGTCAGCAACAGTACAGAAAACGAACCGTACTGTAACAGTTTGTAGTGGATGAGATGCAGATGCAGTTGCACTATAACTGATCAAACCAAGCTGTCTTATTGGATGCTCAAATATATACTCAGGGTTGTTACACAAAAAATAAATTAATTTCAAAAACATTTCCACTATTGTTTTCCATGTTATTTTATCCTTTTTCCATAACATAGTCAGGGCTATATTGCAATCATAGGGCGCAGTAATGAGCCT
Source organism: Pseudopleuronectes americanus (assembly GCA_038501795.1). Taxonomy (NCBI): domain Eukaryota; kingdom Metazoa; phylum Chordata; class Actinopteri; order Pleuronectiformes; family Pleuronectidae; genus Pseudopleuronectes; species Pseudopleuronectes americanus. Next base: position 2,958,058 of record CM076730.1, on the reverse strand, counting down.
CTATGTGATAATGTAACATTTTAACATGTTTGCATGTTTAGCTGACCTGCTGTACACCGACTATATTATGAAGCTCACAGGAGCAATTCCCTGAAAATAAGTAATTCAAGAAACAAATTTCTAGAAATGTGCAAATAACTAAGTTACCTGCAAGTCACCTCCCTGCTGACATCACACAGTCTGACTCGACTTCTGCCTTTAATTAAAATTTCAATGGTATTTTCACTGTTTATTCTTAGATTTCTTTAGAACATGTTTCTGTCCTCACAGTGGTTGGAGTTCAGAGACAAATTTGTTATTTTACTACATAAATATAATTGCCTTAGCTTGGCTTCTATTGACTTTTAACTCATGTTCAGTCACAGCTTTGTGAACTAGTGATTCATCAAATGTGATTCATCAAATTATCCCTTTAATTGTCATCTGTCCACACATTGATGATGGCCTAAACATGCTTGAAAGCTATAAGGCGAAGACTTTAAAATAGCTTCTTAGATCCATACGCTAAATCAACAATTTTGAATCTATTGGTAAAAATCTTTCTTGCAATTTTGTCACAAACGTGTCCTAAAATATGAATCTGTCTAATCTCAACATTTGGATGATTTAAAATTGTTTTAAAATTTGTTTAGTTTTTTGGAATAAACAGATTTACGAAATTTTCATAATATCAGCTAAATAATGTCTCTCTAGGCTTCATGACTGAAATCACACAGGAAGTCAACAATTTACAATTTTGTCTAAAATACCTGTAAAATATATGGTCATGTACTTATAACTTCCAGCAGAGGGCCGTATGCGTATGATTTTGTGTGTGTTTGTGTGGGTTGGGGGTGGGGGTGGGGGTGGGTTGGGGCGGTGGGGGATTATAACATGGATCTTATTACTTGTTGTACAATTCTTTAGGTCTGAGGCCTGTTTAATACCAGGTTTTGGTGTCCTTCCCTAAAAAAAGTAATATTCTTCAACAGGATCAGTCAGCACTACAAGAAGACTTGGTCTTTTTCAGTCATTTCATTTGTCACTCTTTTTGTAGGATCTTGTTCTCCACTTACAAGGCTCCTCTTACAAGTACATGATCCATTCACACACGATTTAAGCGCTGTTTGCTTTAACTATGTAATTAATTAATTTAACTTATAATGACTTCATTCATATTTGATCTGGTCATGTTTAGGATATTAGAATAAGTGTGCAATAATACTAATACCTACATATGAATATTTAAACAATTTATCATATAGAAACATTGTTATTAAAAGGATTTAGTCTGAGTATCATCGTTCATTCAAACAAGAAATTAAAAATGAAAACACAAACATGGTTTTTGTCATCATCAAAACAGGAAAATAGCTTTCTATTCTAAAAGTGAGTAATCTAACAGACCCCCTACCCCCAATATTATTTTTATTGTTAATCGCTGTGCAAATGAACAGAAAATCGCAGGAATGCACAGAGCAATTAAGCCAGACATTTGATCGGAAAATGATATGAAACACTAAAACAGAGGACACCTGAGGAACTTTTTGCTCCACAGTAAAAATACACAAAATATTCACACGCATTTTCCCCCAAAATATCAAAAAAAATTTAAGGGCATTCATTTTCTATAAACTCGGGAGAAAGGGACAGAACATGGACCACACCTCAGCTGGCGGTTTGTCGGTAAATACCACTTCCATAGAAACTCTACACCATCTGAAAAAAAGAAAAGAAATGTGTTCAGTGCTGATTGAAGCAGACTTAAGTCACATAAGCCCAACACAGCTCATGAGACCACCAAGTGTTGAACATAAAGTTAGGAAAATACATTAAACATAAAATGACGTGTGTGAAGGTAAGTTGGATTTAAAAGGTCATTGACTATAAATGTATTCGTTTTCAGGCAGAACTTTGTGAGTTCAAGGTGAATGTGAGTCGATATCAGTGGGATCAGAGAGAGAACGTGAGAAGAGACAGTGACTGTGTATGTGTGTGAGTGTGTGTGTTCCCATTCACTGATTGACAGGGACAGACTGTGGCAGCAGCTGAGTCTCAGCTTGGATACAGCCCAAAGGTCACTGCTATGAATACACAACAACACGGATACTGACACACACACAGATACACACACATCTGATAACTAATCATACATGAATGTTGACACTTTAAATGTATGACTTTCCTATAATGGCAACAGTGTCACTGATGCTCAGCTCACTCGGCCTCCATCTCTGCTAAATGAAGCAGAGGCCTCTGATACACTTATTAATACCAAGGAATCAGTGTTACTGGAGTAATGTGACCGTTTAGAGGTCCTGGAGACATATGACAGGGCGAGAACAGAAATAGTATTTTCATCTGTGTGTGTGTGTGTGTGTGTGTGTGTGAAAGAGAGAAGGAGGGTGTCAGTAATGTGGGGCAAAGAAGCTACTGTTATGGTGTTGAACGGGGGAAGTTTTTTCTGAAACACAAGTGGTAGACATCTTTCAAACTATATTCCACATAATTATGGAAATGTCATGTCTGCAGAAACTACACAAGCTGATAACAATAGCTGCACAAGAGGAAAGCAGGAAGGGAGACACTTAGGTGCCTGGTGCACAAGGTCAGAAAGGACTCTCTGCTGCTGAAAGGAATCTGAAGGCGGAGGAATGGAGAACAGCAGCATGGTTGAAGACATCCTGAGCGTGAAAACCACCAGTAGATGAAAAAGTGTAGTAAACACTGAGTCAGCAGAAAGTGCCTTGAAGATTGAGGAGTTTCATGGTTGGCCTCCACAGTGTGCACGTACACATGTATTTCAGTCTGTGGAATGCTGTTGGACACCTGTCATTACATTCATGTTGCAGAGAACAGCTCCACTCATGGCAGCTCGCTGAGTCACACCACAGGATCGCTGCTGATTTCACTACGCAAGCAGCTGAGAAATGCTACAGGGTCTGGATTGATATTCCAAATCAGAAGCAATGCACCAATGGATCTTATCAGCAATTTTTGAAAAATAGTTTGTTTGGTCAATTCCAACCAGTCTTCAGGGATTATTCCAATCTGCAGCAGTGATCAACATTTACAAGTGTGCTACATGCATTCTAGTCAGGATTACAGCCGTATCACATGACACTGTGCATGCGGTTGCGTCTGAGGTGGAGAATCCACACAAACACACTGCTGCGTCCAGAGGCCGGCGGCAGCTGATTTTCTTGATTTAAGGTCAGTTTTGTTGAGGGCAGAGATGTTCCTGAACACGGTTCTGGTGGTCCTGACGGACCTGACGGCCCGGCTACTTGGTAACACCGTGTTCCGGCAGCACTTCCACCTGCTGCTGTCTGCTGTGGTGATGTTCGGCCCTGCACTGAGCCTCTGGGTCTCCCAGCACAGTGTCTTTGCCAAGAGGAGCCATTTTCTCTACAGGTGAGAACGCTTCCTGTGTACTCTCTGCTCACGTGTCCAGTCCGGACCAATGGCATCATTGTGTCACTGGGTGTTATCAGCCTGCATGTTTGTGTCACTGTTCTAAGAAAACCTACCAAAATAAAATGACCTTTGGCATTTCACCGTTGAATCTGTGTGACATTGAGGCCTGATGTTTAGCCCCTGTTTAGCATTAGACAATAACAGTACATTTTCAGTAATTTGAGTGCTTTTCTTTAGAATAATCTAAACCACATAATGTATATCAAAAGATCCAATCTCTGCTGTGGGTTTGCTCCTACTCCTGAATCTCATCAACTGGGTCTCAATTCCATACTACATGTCTTAGATCGGCAACTCTGTATTGTAGCCATTTCATTATATTGTCTGATGACTTTTGAATTTGGGACAAATGTCATTAGAAGTTTTAAAAATAGAAAAAAATTGTTCATTTTATTTCAACACCACCCACTAAAATTAGTAAAATCAGAGAAACTGATCATCCTACTGCTCTTATTTTTTTCAGAGCTTTATAGCTTTTTACTCTTACTATTTTAGCCGCTAGTATCCTACTGTATACCAGAAATTAATATGCTTATATGACATGATACAAACACAGATGGATGTCTTCAGTAAGGCTGTAACAATATTTCCCACTTGGTGTTTTTAAGAGAAGTTTTTCTTTGGCCACTTGGAGGCAGCAGAACAAAGTGTACAGCTGCACAGTTCAAAGTGAATAGTCAAACAGCAACATATATTTTATTATGATTATATACAACATAGTATTGCGATTAATGTTGTAATGACCTCCTAATCCATCAAGTGTACATTCACCAGCTGGTCTGGTCATGACAAATAAAAATGTATTCTGAATGATTAAGGGGTATACATTTGAAATGACCCAGGGTCTCGCATGTATGCATGGCTCTCATAGGAGGACTTACACCAGGGGTCTGCAGGAAGTGAGGAAGTGAGCTGTTATGACTCTAGAGGATTGTGGATCGTGATGATGGATTATGATTATTCTAGAATGCTTGATATACAATATGCCTTGTCACATATATTACCACTATTGGCAATACTTCTATTATTACAATTGTCATTACTGCTTCCTTCATCACTGTCAGACATTTTCTTTTGTATAAATATGTTAAACATTGATACACCTCTCCTTTCATGTTAGACATGGTCTTTTCACAATCATTTTGTAAATATTGTAATTTTGTTGATGTGCTCTGCTACAGACAGTATATGTTGCACTTCTGGAAGAGGGATCCCTAACATGTTACTCTCTCTCACGTTTCTAGGATCTTTCCTTAATCTTTCTTAGGGTTAAGGGCAGAGGCTGTAACACCTTGTTAAGCCCTATGAGTTTGAATGGTTGCTTCAATTGGCAAACTTCATATTGTGTGCTCTATTTAAGCTGCATTAGCTGCCCGTAATCTTCCTGCTTCCACTTCACAACCCACCTCCACCCAGCACATCATTCTCATACTGAGTCAGACCTAATCACTGTCCTGTCTTGTCATTTATGGCTGTTCTATTCTATGCTGGGGATTGTCACTCATTGGCCTTACGTTTCATGAAGGCTCATGGAAGGAGCGGGACATGTGCTCTCCCTGCCACGTGCATATCTGGAAGTTCAGGGAGGTCTCAGAACTCAGTTGTACCTCCAAATATAACTTGGAATTTACAATAGTTTATAAAATCAATTTGACTAAAGTGGTCATGCATGACCCTGCCCTCTTTGTCAATTCATTTGGCTGTGATGTACTGTGACAAAATATAATTGATAATTCTCTTTATCTTTAATCCATAAACTCTACTTCTAAAAAAACCTCTTCTCTTCCTGTCCTCTTCCTTCTCTACAGGGTGTTCCTGCGCTCGGGCTGGGGCTGGACCTGCATCTTTGTGGGTTCTTTCGTCTTCCTCCTCTCCTTCTCCATCCGTCGCTCCCTTGGCCTCTCCATCCGTCACCTCTCAAGGCTCGGGGTTGCTGGTGGCCTGTGGATCATTTTCTGCAAACTCCTGAACCATCTGGAGAATGCCACAGGAAGCTGCTATGAATCTTTACTCAGTGGCCCAGAGGTGACCAGCGGCCAGCCTCTGTTGGTGTTAAGAGAGGGGGAGAGCAGATTTGAGTGCCTCAGAGCTGGGCTGCTGTGGAGGGGATATGAGGTTTCAGAGGACGTCTTCCTCCTCTGTCTGTGCTGCCTGCTGCTGGCAGAGGAGACGTCCGTGTTCGGTCCTTATCTGAGACTGGGAGGGATCTCAGATGCTCCTCTGAGGATCCTCTTCCTCTTCTGTGTCCTCTTGCTGGGGCTCTGGATCTTTCTGCTTCTCTGTCTCTTAGCTTACTTTCCCCAGTTCCCAACCCAGCTGCTGGGGGGCGCTCTAGGCTGTCTGACCTGGAGGGGACTGTATCAGGGTTGGTATCGGCAGGGGCCCAGCTGGTACTGTCCCGGGAGGCCTGGACAGGGGCTGCTCAACACCAAGACTGAGGGTACTGAAGCTGAGGATGCACAACTGAGCCACAATCACATTGAATAACAGAGAAAATCAAAGACCTTGAAACGGACTCAAAAATCTGCACAAAAATGAATTAAACACGTAGATAAGGCTGATTCTTTGGAGACTGAAACCTGTACCTTTGTGTCTGTTGTCCTCAAATAAGAATCATCAAATGGACTGAGTGGACTTTCAAAATTGTATGCGCTTCTTTTTTTTCTTTCTATTTTATGTCTCTTCAGCTAATATATGTTTTGTGAAGTGAGTCAATAAGTCACAGTCGATGAGAGAGTGAAGGGTGTGAGGAATGGATGTCTCATGTTACATACCCCCCAGGGCCTCAAGAAGGTGTAGGCTTGTTTCTTATTTGTCCATTGCATTCACAATGACACACTGCTGAGTGTCTTTGAAAGTAAACGTGGGTCACAAGCAGACGGAGATGGGAATTACCGGTCGGCTGTGTGGGATTTTAAGCTGCCATCTTTGGCAAGGAAAATGAAAATGGTCCTCTCTGCTAACTCTGGCATCTTTACAGTTTTGCTCTTAAATGCACTTTCATCGAATCATAAACTTAATAAATGCATTTAGTGACATTTATGTGGTGCGTACCACTTGGCTCTCCCTCATGTCAAAGCATCTAGGAGAAGCTACATTAGCCTTTTAAATGTCAATACTTGGAACACACTTGAGGGCCGGTGTTTGTTTGTTTCTTTGAGACATGCAGTGCACCAGACAACCTGCTGCCTATGAAGATACAAAGGTGCTCGATCTTAGCCAATAAGGCTTTAATAATTCTTATATGCAGATAATACACAAATAAAAACATAATTTCTGCTACAGATCCATCTTATTCCTCCACACCATATTTTATGAAGATATGCTGAGGACAACTTGTAGGTGTGGATCACCGTCTTTGCGTTTGGGACACAGTGTTAATGTGGAGGTCTACCGACAGTTCCTTGGATTCTGAGAGCTCCAGTGTGAATTGTGGAACCTTCTGATCACCAGATCTCAATCTGCCACCGCAAAGTGTCTGAATACTTTTGTAAATGGAGAGATTGTCAGTTTGAAGTTTAGCTTCCCAAATTAACTTCTCTCTCTGGGTAGACTGGTTGTCAAAAACTGACACTTTTGCCCATTTAGAGTCAAACCTATGAGATTAGAATAGCACCCAGGAGAAGAATCACTTCAATGCAATCAAGCTGCAAACTCATATATCAGTCTCCTATATAAGCCTGTTTTTTCATCTACAATCAATGCATTTTTCCCTGAAAAATGATCCTTTCCTGACCCATGTTTGGTAGTTTGTGTATGCTGCTAAATAACAGACAAACTCCTTGGCAAAGGTAATACAATGTAATAGGTCTGCATAATGTGAATATACTCAATAAATACAGTTCACCTGAAGAGAAACACATTAGTCTTTACTTCTCTGAAAAAGAAGACACAAAACCATTGCCTCCTTTCCCCCCCATAGAATGTCTTCACAAAGGAAACATACAAAACATTTGCTACAGCAAATCCACTGTCTACCTCACAAAATTATGACACAGTTTCACAGCGCTTAGAAAATTAGGGAGGTTGTACCATTCATCTGTTACACAGAAAAGAAAGTTCCTCGTCTGGAAAAACAGTAAATTATACTTCGGTTTGATACCTGTTCGGTAAACTCAACATTAACATGTGTCAATGTTTTCCACAACTTGACCCAGATAATGTTTGTTAAATTTTAAAATTCACAAGCCAAGGACAGTTCCTTCATTAAAAATAAACAAACCAAGACAGACTGACACATTTAAAAATCTTTTTAAATGTGTAATTTAAAAACAAGACACATTAAAATAAAGGCATAGTTTTCATTTACTACCTAAAGAGCTTGGGCCATATTCACTGAGCAAAGTTAACATCTGCTGGTGAGACCATTTCAACATGGATCCACAAACAATAAGTGACAAGTTGCATTTATTCCTCTGTGACATTAAATGGTGACATAATGTCCCAGCCAGAGGCTCCGGACAATCTCTGGAGTTGTTCCTGCAAGGCCCCCTAGTAAAACCTTTAAGTGGCTGGGTGCCGTGATGAAACGCTTTATAACACAAAGGACACAACGCATGGCTAAAAACAGAAATAGAATTATCTCAGGATGAAAAAGGGATTTCATACATGTAGAAGAGGCCAATTGTATGATACAGGCCAAGGTTTATGACCTGTAAACAAAACATGTTTCTGTTGAGTGAAAGCAGCTAGATTTACACAGCGTTCAGTTTACCTTACTGCAGCTACTTTGGCAGTCCACAGCAGAAAGGGCAACGCCAGCACTTCATCCTTACACTTATAAATTCATACTGAATGGCATTGACCACACAGTAACCTCTCTGATTATTGAGCCACCTTCTGTATATTACCAACATGGTAAACATTCAAATCTAGTGAAGGTTTATGCACTTTAAGGATCTGAAGAGGTACATGTAAATCTAAAGTGGCCTTTATAAGGCGTCAGTGTAGCTTTAAATCACGACTATAAGGGCGTAGAAAAGTATTCAAGGGTTAGGTAGAATCCGAGGAGAAAATAAAGAAGTTATCAAGGAAGGAAGGTGATGGTGGAGTCGACAGAGTCCAGAGTTTCCCATTGACAGTCCATCATGGAGTCGTACAGCTCCTCGCTGCGCTGCATGAAGTCTTTGTTCCACTGGTCCACGTCACATGCAGAGGTGGGGTCTGTAAAATATCCACATGATTGGAATACATCCTCAATGTTTGTTGTCAAAATCACAGAAAAATACTGTATATCGGTGGCTATGTTATCAGGAGCTAATGAGCAGAATCTCTTCGGCTTTTTATCATTATAATTCATTAAATACATAAAAGTAACAACTTATGACATTGTCCTAAACCATATAAAGTGAAATAATGAAATCATGCTTATGTTTTAATATGCACATTTTTGTGGCATTAGACCAGATCGGTGGAAGGAAACAGGGTCTCACCTTCTGCATTCTCCTCCTCTAAATCCTCAGTCTCCTCATGGCTCTGCAGGGGACACATGAAACCCTGACAGTTATAATACACACCAACATGCTGAAGGAAAAGAAACTTGGCACAAATAAGACATGAGCATTTAGAACAACATTTAGAGATGTTGTAGTAGAGCCATTTAAATTAATAAAAATATATTTTATAAGTAACAATACAACTGTCGGCTTTCTGCAATAATCTGAAAAGTAGCTTGTTTTATTTCAAAATACGTTAAGTGTTGAATATATGCTGTATAACTGGATTTCTGGATTTGCTGTGTGTATGTGTGCATTTATCATTTTTCAAAACTAGTAACACCAAGAGACAGACTGGATGGATACATAATCAGAACTGATATTCAGTATAAGATATAAGACAATATATGCCTGTGTGCCTTCTTACTGAACACAAAAATTAAATTGTTTCCGTTTAGGGAAGCTGCCAAAGCTGCCGCTTAAGTAAACATTCTAGGCAAACCGACAAATCAGGCAAAATAATGACATCGTAGAGCTTCCCTCACCTCTACAGCTCCTGAAGTGTCTGTGGACGCGGGTGGCATCCCCGTGGGAGGAGGTGGCATCATTTGGCCAGGTGGAGGGTATCCATAGGGCCCATAGTTGTAGTTGTAGCCACTGTTGTATCCACTGTTATAGCCACTGTTGTTATAGCCACTGTACTGATCGTAGCCCCCCCACTGAGGGTAGTAACCCCCCTGACCCCCGCCGCTTTGGCTGCCGTAGTAATTGGACTGAGACTGGTTGTAATTGCTGTGGTAATTCTGGCCCTGGCCCCCGTGGTAGCTGCTCATCTTCTGGCTGTAAAAAAATAAAGTCAATTCAAGTGTCACATATTTCAAGGCAATGGGAGAAATGGAATGGCAAAAGGAAGTATTCACCTCCCTTCACCTTATGCACTCTTAAACGTGCTGTAGATTTCAAATAATATCAACACTCGATGATATACAAGGAAAAATTTGACGTGATTGATGATGAATAGACTGGACATTGTTTCAAAAGCCACGCCCTTGCATATGCAAGTATGTATCAATTCACACTGGCAGGTCAGGACATAAACTTAGCCACGAAGTCCAAGTAACTCCTCAGACAAAAAATGTATCTTTGAGTTTTCACATGAACATGGTAGTCACTGCAGAGATGGAAGAACCTGCTGGAAAGACAACCATCTCAGCAGCACTCCAACGGGTCTTTATGACAGATAGCATTTAAATTACTTTCTGGTTTGATAAACTGAACAGAACAGAGCTTCAAACACAATGTCTGGTGAACACCAGGCACTGCCTTAAGGCAGATGAAGCGTGCTGGTAGTAGCATGTTGTAAAGGGAACAGAATGAAAGAAGCAAAATACAGAAATCCTCCAATATACCCTGCTGCATAAGGCACACGACCTGAGACTGAAGCAACAAAAGCACCTAGCCTAAACAATGCTAGAGTGTCTATAGGACAAGCCTCCGACTGTCCTAGATTGTAAAGAAATTTTATAGCAGTTGATGGACACTGGTGGATCTGCTATGAAAAGCTTCAATAGAGTTGCCCAAGAAGTTTGGGAGGCGTCACTGCTACCAAAGTAACTGCCTTTATAAGGCATCAAATGAAAGGTCTGAATACTTTTATCAATATTTCAGGGTTTTTTGCAAACATTTCTAAAGGCATGTTTTAAATTTGTCAATGTGCATTATTAGGTGAAAGAGGGAATTTTTCCCATTTGCAGCTAAATCTAGATTCATTGTGTAAAAAGTGTCAATACTTTCGGGAGCCACTGCATGTATGACATTAGCATTTGTAAAGGAATGTCTGGCTGTGATGGTATTAATGATCTCACAAAAATGACTTCCTATGTTTCCTTGTCATCAGCTTACCTCTTTGCCACAGCAATACTGAGTCTGAGCGGCTTTCCACCGAGCATTGTTCCCTGGCACTCTTCAATCGCATTCTTCTGCTCGGTCTCCTCCCCGAACTTGACGAAACCGTAACCTCTGCAAGTCAAACAACAATCACTCTTCCGTTCCACACCAACACACACTACATGATTGGCATCAAACAGCCACTTATAATGAGAAACAGAATATAATGGGTATTATTATGGTAGAACTGAAACTTGTTGTTTTACTTTTAACATGAGGTAGCATCACTTGAATTGTGAGTTGCTCTTGCTTAGCCTATATGGGGAAAACAATAGTTTTAGCATAAGACCGCAACAAAACATATCTCCAGCCTTTTTTGAGATTGATGCAGATGTTCTAGTGGTCAACGTCCACAGCACTGCCATCCAAATAATCACGACACTAATAAAACCAGGAAACACTTCAGATTATTGCATATTTCTTACAAAAAATGTTCACAACACAATATTATATACAACAACAACTATTAAACAAAAAATATCAACGCTTTTAACATTGCTAACCAGTACATTCAAGTGGGCTAACATACCTGGAGTATCCGTACTGGTCGGTGACGACTTTGGCTCCTTTGCAGGAAGTATACTTCTTGAAAACCTGGTGTAGCTGGAAGTCGTCCACTTCAGAGGCCAAGTCGCCTACAAACACTGAAAACTCTGGCCTAATGGTAGGAAAAAGTGGTAAAATGTTATTTTTATAAAACATATAAAGATATCAAATTTAGATTCATATCAATATCTGTTATCAAAAATGTGTATTGTAGGAATATCTATCAGATCTTACCCTGCCTCTGGCCGTTTCCCGTAGGTGGCATAGTTTAGCTTAAACTTCCGGGGCTGCACATGGGGAGAGAAGACAAATGCACTGAGCAGAGCTCAAACTCCAAAGATGTGTACTATAGCACTGATATTGCTGGAAATAGAGAATGGCGTTATTATGGTTGTTGTTATTTGGGTTTACATACCTCCACCACCCAGACCAGCCTTTAGCCCATTCCTCAGTTAGTTCCTACCAGAGACTCTATTCACAGCTTCAAACAAAGTACATTCATGTACAAGCAGCCTTTTAGCCACCTTCAGCAGCAGGTACAGGCCGGTGGACAGGGGAGTCCAGTAGCTTGGCCCAGCTCAGAGGGCCAACATCATTTCAAATTCAGTAGCAAGCAACTAAAGCTCACAATGCTACACGTCACTTTAGATTTAGAAGCGGTTATTTTGTTTTATATTACCAGGCGCTGATGGAGATTTATAGTCAACGCAGCAAATCAATAGTAAAAACTCTATAGTGTCTGTAACTGGTACAGCACAATATGAAAATAAATGAAAATAAAAGAAACACAGATGGCAAATCGAATAGATCTGGTTCACTTATAGTTGATATATCAAACATTCAATCCTGTCGAGATTCTATGGTAAAAAATAGGACCAAGACTAGTTGAGCTCCACTATCCACAGTCACATCAACAATTAAAATTTGTTTTAAGTCTAATACTGGAAAAAAAAAGAAAGGTAATATTGAATCGTCAATAATATTTATATATTTGTGTAGAAACAATATTTATGTAATGCAGTAAAGATCCATCAGATATGATTTATAATTTTTGCAATTACACCATAGAACTTACCGGATTTGATCCTGGAACCAGTTTTCCATTCAGTCTTTGAACGGAGCGGTCAACACTTGACTCATCTGCCAGCTCCACAAAGCAGTATCCTGCAGAGCCACTGCACAGGAAGATAGAAATGTCAAAGGCCCCCCTGTACACACCTGGTATTAACATGTGGTTATTGTGATCCAGTCAAAAGAGGACAGCTTTCAATACAGGTGTCAACACACTCAGATCAGAGTGTGATCCAAATGCTCCACACCACATTCGGAGGTTATCTGGGCCCGTATGAAGGACCTCCTCCTCAGCTGATTCATGTAAATGCTGGCCACGTGTGATCTCTCAGCATGGAGGTATTGAAACCTGTAATCTAACCTTGTCCCATGGACAGAACTATGTACCAGAAATACAGCTTTGTCATTTAATTCTAAACAATTCTCTGAGAGCAACACATCTAATAATGCAATCATTGTGTGTGTTCAGTGTTTTACACGGACACTGATGTAAGGTATGAGGTGCTCTGTATAACTTACCCTGTTATCCTGTGAGTAATGATCTTGACTCCAAATGGCGTCTCTCCCATGGCACTAAAGGCCTGCTTGATGAACTCCTCATCCATGTATGGGTCCAACTGAACAAACATGCAAACACATTTTATACATTAAATCTTAGCCAATGTTGACAAGAGTACATGAGCATGTACATAACTGTATAATAAAAAATAAAATATCAAACGATGACAACACTGGCTCAGATTGTTAATGGTCTTTTCTAGGACTTGTGACTACATACTTAAGTTACAGGTTAAAAAACTTATAGCATATTATTTTTACAATGTACAAAAATATAACGTAAAAGAATGTATTCAGAGAAGTAAAATGACACACACATTGAGGTTAAGTTGAGAGCTATCAATAGCTTTGCATGGGTTTGCACTTTTCCATGTTAGCTGTGAATAATGTTAACACAGAACAGAACTGTTGCATCTGTATTTAAGAGTTCTTATTACACTTGTGTTTATTATTTGTCATGAAAAGTGTTACAGTAACAGTTAGGGTTGCAAAATTCCGGGAATATTCAAAGCTGGAAACTTTCCATGGGAATTATCGGGAATATACGGGAATTAACGGGAATAAACTGGAAATTGTGGGGGTAATTTATACTAACTGTATTTATCTTGTCATATACAGACATAAATATAAACATTGTGTTTTGTCATAGGCCGATTTGAGCCCTGAGGAAACTTTGGGCACTTGACTATATGCTTCTGGATCTTTGTGTCATTCTTAACATAGGTCTTTGCACATTATTTGCAAATGTACAAAGCCTTTCCTTCTACATTGGCTGGGGTGAAATGTCTCCACACATGAGATAGTGCACGAAGCATTGCTCTTTAGAATAAGATGAGAAAAAATCTTGTAAAAAAATACTAAAGCAATGCCAGAGATATAAATAGTTGGCCAATTGGAATCATCCTTAAAAATATTTTACAATTGATGGATAAATGAATAGAAATAGGCTAGATCGACAGATGAACAATCCTCAATCAGCATGCTAACATATTTTCCCCAGTAATATCATCGAAACTTACCTGACTAGTCCTGCACACTACAGCAGGCCTCAATAGCCCTGCTGTAATGTGCAGGATGCTTGCAATTATCTGTGCATGTGATGGAGAAATGCACAGTGCAGGGTTGAAATTCAACGTGCAGCTTGTGCTGCATTCCATACGTCTTTAAAATAGAGTTTTGAATGATTTTTTTAGTGCTCAGCGTTTAATTTGTGTATATTTTTTTTTCAAAATTCCCCAAAATTCCCGAGCTGAATATTCCCATGGAAATTTTCCGCCCCTTTGCAACCCTAGTAACAGTGTCCAATATTGCAGCATCAAAGGCCAATAAATTTGGCCAAGGTTCAAATGATGAGGTGATGTCAAATCCTCGATGTCTACATAATATGGCCGACAACTCTAAACACATTTTGTTCTCACAAAAAACATTATTTATGTATTATGAGCACCCACTGTACTACACCATACAAATAACAGGGAGCACAGGTTTCCGTGACAACAGAATAATATTTTATTTGCACCATTAGCATTAATATTTCATCACAGCAGATGATTTCTGGTTCAACTACTGAGTGCATGTCATATATAGAAGATGTTATAAATGTTTGAGATTGAAAGACATAATCCACAATTGTGCTCGACAACAATAAAATTGACTGGACAGAGACGTCTTGCTTTTGTCCGTGTCAGGTCCACTCTCGTATTATGTTGTTTCACTTTTAGTTCTTTGTTACTTAGTTTAATATTTTTTCTTGTAGCGCATCAACACCTGGAAGAGGATGAGGTAGTGCTCGAAATTAATGGCTTCCGGGGTTTTGGCCAATCAAGTTTAAAGGGGCTTAAGCCATCATTGCCTGTTTGAGTCCGAGGCTCAACTGAGGCTCTGCGTGACAGCTGCAGTGGTTTGAGGAAAATGTGTCTCTAGAGGAAGCTTAGAATTAAAAACATGAAACTGGAAATAACCATGAGCTATTTTCAGATTAGCTCAACTCAAGGTGTTTAGCGAAAGCTTCCTGCAAGGTGAAGCTTTTCAAGGGGAACAAAGAGTGTTTGGTGACAAATGTGACCACAAAATGTCAATAGTGTGTCTTGGTAACATATTCACATAGCGAAGTCTAACCTATCTCGACTGGTGTCAAGTCTCCAGGCTACCTTTATGTGATCGCGCTAGCAGCCAGCGCGCGTGGCTAAGCTAACGTCCCCGCACTGACTGAAACAAGCTTCAAACTTACGTCCCCCATCCACAGGCTCGTCTGTCTGTTGAACATCTTCCCGTCTGGAGCCGCGGTGATAATATAGAGGAGTCAGTTGTTGTTTGAAGGAGGAAAACAGAGGCGATTGTTTACAACCTTAAAAGTTGTATTCACGTTGAGCCAAACACAAGAGTTCAGGGTTCCTTTTCCGGCTCAAACTAATACTTCCGGTCTGGATTTCCCCAACTTTCAAATTAAAAGACTGCAAAGTCTGTTTAGAGAAATTGTACAACAAATACTATTGTTGGATTTTTTGTTTCTAATTTGTTGGATAACTATTAAGACATTCAATTTCTATCTAACCTGTAAAATCACAAGATTTGACCCGTGGTCGCTGCATTCAGAGCAAATCCACGAGTTAACCCACAAAAACTGTACCTGCAAACTTTACAATCTTCCAACATGACACGCGGCTTTAAATACATCATTCTGTTGGCACCCCTAAAACATACAGGCATTTCTATTGTTACATTACATCATGTCAGCTTTAGTCACACCCATTTTCCAGTCAATGCCAATAAGGCAACACAAATAAAAAGGCTTTCTGCTCATCTGTTATCTGTCTGCTTAGCCATATGGAGACATAATAATGGAGAGCTGTTACCTGGTCTACTTACTCTTTATTAAACATTTTCTTGTCAATAAAACCACAATATTTATAGTCCAGAGAGCTAACCACCAATGTATAAACAGCTGATTCCACTTTTTTTATTATAATAATTAATTACTGGTGCTTCCACCATTAATAACATTTAATATCATGCCCATTAATATCTCACTTTCTATTTACAAGCCCCCCCTCTTCTTGCCGTTTTCCACCCAACTCTGGATTGCCGTCCACACTGAGTCTGATTCTGCCAGAGGTTTCTTCCAGTTAATGAGGGAGTTGGTTCTCTCCACAGTCATCAAGTGCTTCCTTGTTGTAAGAGCTGTTGGGTTTCACTATACTATTAAGGTCTTGACCTTACTATGTGAAGTGCTTTGAGATTATGTGTGTTGTATACAAATCACTTTTCATTGAATTGTAGGATTTGGCTTCCATTGTAGAACTTTGTAGTAATAAGAAACAAGAGCAACAACATAATTGATTCCCAGATAAAATAGACTGTATCTATGTGGTGCTTGTCCAGTCTTCCAGTCTTTTCCACATCTCTTCCACTCATCAGTTTATCACCTTTATTTCCACCTGTAGAATATTCATCAACATACTTTCTTATTTGCTTATTTTCTTACTGATTAATACAGAATTATATCTTAAGTTGCACCAGCACATATATAGGTGATGTTTATATCCTACATTATTCTGCTGTCTAATAGGGGACTGGAGCTATATTTAGGTGTCTGAAGACCACAACAGGATTTTATTACGGAAAACATTCAGCATACTCCATAGCCAATATAATGTTGATCATATACCCATTTAACTATTTCTATTGACTTTGCATGCATTCAAGCTGCATCTAGATTTATTGCATCTGAGTAGTCAAGTAGGTGTTTTTGTTTGAGTTATTAAACCTTGATGTTCCAATACAATGTCAGGATGTATTTATCTTATTTGTATAAACTAATTGCTGAATCACATTGGCTTGTCTATGTGCATTTATTAACTGCATTCATAAAACCCTGGGATATGTGCCAATTTTCATTCAAGTTGAATGTTGAAGTGAGGTCCACGTTCAAAGTTCGTTTGCAGAGCACATGAATGAGGACCTTTGCTCAGAAGGCAGGGCGGTAAAACTGCTCTAGAGGGTGGAAGTGATGTTGCAGGCAGAGCTGTTTTGGAGGGTGGCAACAAAGGCAGGACACCTCTGTAGAGCAAATAGGGTAATGGGGATCAGAACAGGCTGCAGGACCTGAAGAATATAGAGCTTGGATACAAATGAGCAGTTTTTGGCGCCCCCCTCTGAGTGGCGCCCTAGGCAACCGCCTATGTCGCCTGTAGGAAAGACCAGCCCTGCAAATGAGGCCATGTAGGGATCAGGTGTTTCGCTGGCTGACCACTCAGGTGCAGACTGGAAGCTTGCAGGCCCGATGTTACCAATCAGGAAGGTTCCCGTTCAGATGCCAGTCAGCAGACAAATTGATAGGAGGTTGCAGGATCTTCTCTGTCGGTTTGAAAACAAATGTGCATGTGTGCAGCTGTGTGCTCAAACACCAACTCCTACACTACATATTAACATTTGTTTCCAGTGTTCTGTCAGGCTTCTGAGGAAATAAATTAAGTAGATGCAGATGCATTTTATTTATCCCACACACATGCACAGACATGCAAACGCACACTCATGCAGGTAGGGAAATTTAATCTCTGCTTTTGACCCATCTGTGTGCGGGACACACAGAGCAGTGAGCGGCTATGTACAGCGCTCGGGGAGCAGATGTTGGGGGAGTAAGGTGCCTTGCTCAGGGGCACTAGACAGGGTCTAGAGAGACTCTTGGATTTTTGGGCAGATCAATCCAGGTTCGTCTTTTGTTGTCTCTCCGTGGAATCGAACCAGAGACGAACCAGAGACCTTCTCTGCCCATAGTCCAAGTTTCTGCCACTAGAGGCGGTGGTCTAGTGGCAGAAACAAATAATAATAAGTCAGAAAAAAATGACCTCTCATGATTTGATTGACTGTATTTTGTTCATTATTCATACTGCTTGGTTCACAATTCAACTAAAAATAATTGTTAATGTGCGACTTTCTTATATATATATTTTCTAAACCAAATTATACTGTGAATTTTCAGACTTTGATTTGATTTGCTTTAGGTTGACAGTATCTGCGAGGCAGAAGGGTGAGGCGAGGGTGAGGATTACAGACGCAGACTGACATACCTATCTGAGTAAGGACCAAGGAGGACGACAGAATGGAGTTTGGAGGATTAGAAGAGAAAAAAGATGACTAATATGAAGACGTGTTAAAGGGTGAGGCATGGGTTTGAGGGGGTGACGAGGTGAGATGGAGCACGGTGGAACCACATTTGATGGAATCAGATTCCTGAAGTTCCTGCAGGACTTGATCTTGGTTTTCATATGGCCCGGATGGTGACTCGTCGGTGGAGAACACACGGATTGGGGCCCCAGATGGGGAGGGGACAGGGGGGGACAGGATGGGGGAAGACGGTGCATTCGGAGATGACGTCAGGGTGCTGTAGGAAGGTGGGATTGGTGGTGTCTGCCTCTGAAGCAGCTGCATAATGGTCCTGATGTCTGCTGACATACAAGACTCCAACCTGTAAAACACACATCCAAACACACAGAAGAAGAGGAGTTGATAAAGATACTATTTGTTAACTATTGATATCACTGTATTTAGCTTGAAATATGAAATGCATGTAAAATCACCACTGCTACTGATAAAGAGCATAGTTAAGCCTGAAGACCCACCTGGTTATCTGTCGCTGCAGACCATCTAACCTTTTCTCCAGCTGCACTCTCTGCCTCCCAGTGATGATGGCGGTAGGAGGAGGAGGAGAAGGAGGATGAGGAGAAGGGCTGGAGGGACAGTGGGAGGGGGAGGAGGGCAGGTAAAAAAGCTGGTGAGGGGGAGGCTGAGGAGGCGGTGAGGGTAGGCTGTGCGAGCAGGGCACTTCCTGGTACATGTGTTCCTCTCGACTCTCCGAGCTCATGAACGTGAAGATGCTGGACACTCCTGGAAACGCATCAGTCTCTCTGCACCTGGTGGTGATGCACGTCTGAGGACTGGTCACATCTAACTCCTCCACTTCATCCTCACTGGAGAACACAGAGCCATATCTACAGAAGCAGTCAGAAGTTGTTTTGTAAGGTGGATTAGTGCAAAACAAGAGCTGATAATAAATCTATATATCTATATCTCACAGTGTATGTTTATGATCATGGCCGTCACTCTGCTCCAAGTTACTGAGTTGTTTTCCACATCCGAAGGCAGATTTCTGTCTCTTTGCTGAGATGGTGACACCTGACAGATACAAACACTCACTGTGAGTTCACAACCTGAACAAATCTGCGACATTTAGAGAAACGTAACTTTATCAAGGACAAAATCCTCAGACAGGGGGTGCTGGATGAGAGGTGGCACCTGCGTGACCATCCTTTGCAGAAATTACAGAGTGCTTTCCTCAGACAGAAAAATAACTGATTGCTTCCACCCTGACTGCAGCGCATCTCCACAGGTGCGAATCTGTCCTCATGAGCCGTTTAGTGGTAGTGACGTGTTACCTGAGTGTTTCCTCTGGGGCCGACTGAAGCCCTCACAGTCTGAGTCGTCTCCACTCAGAAGACCCACAGCTTCATTAAACACCTGTACACAGAGACGAAAGGCAAACAGGAGGATTCATTTACAAGTGATTTATTCAATCCATTCATTACATTACATTCAGCTTTTTGTTTAAATAAAACCATTTACGAAAGTGGGCAATAAAAGCTGGACAGTGAGAGAGTATTTTTGATTACTCCAGTGAGTTGTACCTATTAAAATGTATTGTTGGATGTTGTGATGGCTCCACAAACCCCTCCCTTACACATTTGGATCAGCTTTAAACACTTTAGCCCTCTGACGTTGAAAGAAAGCAGGTCGTCTCTTTGAGCATAACCCAGCTCCAAGTAGAGATACGGTGGGTTTACATCGGTTATGTTTCACATCACAGACATCCAAAGGTAATTCACGAAAATAAAATAAAAGTGCCTTCAGTATTTTATATAGTTTAGTTTTTCACAAGTAACATATTCTTTTTGTATATACTGACATCAAAATTCAAGTTAATTTTGAATTGGTATTATTTCAGACATCTCAATTTGAATAATTTCCACATTTTCCACCTGGTCATAGTAAACAGGGGAGCTGTAAAATATGTAACATACGTCTCTGAGATTGAAGGTGATCTCCAAGTTGGACCAGAAATATTCACAAAACTCAGGATACATATCCATGACCTGAAACGAACAGAACAGGAAATGTACACGTCATTAAAAATTGACACCAAATGTCACAAAGACTTTACTGTTTGAGAGCAAAGGGAGGATTTAGCCAGCGTTAATATGGTGTTCTAATAAAGACATATATATGTTACCTCCAACATATCCTCTCTGTTTATCTTGTGCAGGTCACAGTAGGTCAGAGCTCTGACATCAGCACTGGATTTTCCTGGCAAAGCATCCAAATTGATGTGCTCCCCAAAGATATCATTCTTACCTGGAGGAGGAGAAATCATGTTTATGAGATGATCATGTTCTTTAACTGATAAATAGGAGGCACAATGACTCTACTCCTCTCCTAATTGGGCCATTAAATGGAGCTACTGGCACATACCCGGCTCATACTAGCACTTACCCAGTATAGCCACCACCACGTCTCCTTTGACGATCTCTATCGACCCTCTGGAAACGAAGTACAGATCTGAGATCAGGTCGCCAGCATGGACAAGGGTGTCACCAGGAGGAGCGTGGGTGGTCTTAAACCTCATGGCCAGGGCCCTCAGACAGCCCTTCGTGGATCCTAGGCGCCAATGCAGACACAATAGGTTGGCAATTTACTGATTTTAACTACACTATACTGAATCTTCAGTATATGGTGTGTGGCAAAACTGCAACCTCAAAATGCTGTTTGCAACTACTCATAATTCAATCAATTATTCAGATCGGTATGTTTACATGTTCAGGACACGTTTGTTATCAGGTCTAGTCTTTTTTGGAGCACCTGGAAGTTGCTCACACCCTTTCATATATGTATACATATGTATACAGAAGCATTTTGAGGTTGTAGCTGGTGAGACGGCCATTACTTGCAATTTTTTTGATCAATAATGTGGATAAGTGTTTGTATGTTAAATCCAATTCTGAAGAGTAAGTAGGATTTTTTGGGAATAAAAAAACACAATATAAGTGAATACAAAACGACATAATACTTGATCAAAGTTGTAATCAATGTACAGTCCATGACTTTTCATGTGTGATTAACACTATGAGTGTTACCTTTGAAAGCGTTGCAGTTCTGCAGCAGTGACCTGTTGAGGTGGAGACAAATATCTGCCTGGAGACACTCTGGGAACCCTTTCAATACCTGGAGCAGTTTTTAGAGATGGAGGACACAAAGAGAAGACAGAGCGGGATTAAGCACATGGAAGAGGATGAAGCACACAGGCCTCACACTCCATAAATAATCGTACAGGTGTGTTTTCATTCATCTTGGATGAAACAGATTGTGTGTGCGGTCTACAGCTGAAACAACATAGTGAGCCTTTTTTTCATGGTAACTAGTTGGTGAAAATATTTACAATAAAACTTATTCTTTCAGTTTTTTTTTCAAGAATCAAAGTAACCTTGACTTTTGCTAACCAAATTCTATTCATGTCATCCAAGAGTCCAAATGAATGTTTGTGCCACATGTAATTCCTGTTATATTGAGTTCAAAACAACGCATGGCAATAGGAATTTGACCTTTTGACCTTCAACCAACAAAAGGTAATAGGTTCATCTTTGAGTCTAAGTGAATATTTGTATCAAATTTGAAGACATTCGTCCGAATTGATCTAAAGAATATCGGAAAAAGAGGAGATGTGACCCGGCCCGGAGGAAGCCCGGGGCCCCCGTCTGGAGCCAGGCCCAGACGGAGGGCTCGATGGCGAGCGCCTGGTGGCCGGGTTTGCCACAGAGCCCGGTCGGGCACAGCCCGAACAAACTACGTGGCACCCCCCCTCTTTTCATCTCATGGGCCCACCACCTGTGGGAAGACCCGTTGGGGTCGGGTGCGCAGCCACATGGGTGGCAGCGAAGGTCAGGGGTCTCGACGGACCAGACCCGGGCGGCAGAAGCTGGCTCTGGGGACGTGGAACGTCACCTCGCTGTGGGGAAAGGAACCGGAGCTTGTGAGGGAGGTGGAGCGCTATCAGTTAGATCTGGTGGGGCTTACCTCCACGCACAGTCTCAGCTCTGGTACCGTACTCCTGGATAAGGGTTGGACTTTATTCTTCTCCGGAGTTGCCAAGGGCGTGAGGCGCCGGGCGGGTGTGGGGATACTCATAAAGCCCCGGCTGAGCGCCGCGGTGTTGGAGTTTACCCCGGTAGACGAGAGGGTCGCCTCCCTGCGCCTAAGGGTTGTAGGGGGGAAAACTCTGACTGTTGTTTGTGCGTATGCACCAAACGGCAGCTCAGAGTACTCGGCCTTCTTGGAGACCCTGAATGGAGTCCTGTATGGGGCTCCAGTAGGGGACTCCGTAGTTCTGCTGGGTGACTTCAACGCCCACGTGGGCAACGATGGAGACACCTGGAGAGGCGTGGTGGGGAGGAACGGCCTCCCTGATCTAAACCCGAGCGGTCGGTTGTTATTGGACTTCTGTGCTAGTCATGGATTATCCATAACAAACACCATGTTCGAACATAAGGGTGCTCATAAGTGTACCTGGTACCAGAGTACCCTAGGCCGAAGATCAATGATCGATTTTGTGATCGTGTCATCTGATCTGAGGCCGCATGTTTTGGACACTCGGGTAAAGAGAGGGGCGGAACTGTCAACCGACCACCATCTGGTTGTGAGTTGGATCAGGGAATGGGGGAAATTTCCGGATAGACCTGGTAAGCCCAAACGAGTAGTGCGGGTGAACTGGGAACGTCTGGAGGAGGCCCCCGTCCTAGGTATCTTCAACTCACACCTCCGGCGGAGCTTTTCTGGCATTCCTGTGGAGGTTGGGGGCATTGAGCCGGAGTGGGCGATGTTCAAAGCCTCCATTGCTGAAGCTGCGGTGGCTAGCTGTGGCCTCAGGGTCTTAGGCTCCTCAAGGGGCGGTAACCCTCGGACACCGTGGTGGACACCGGTGGTCAGGGAAGCCGTCCGATTGAAGAAGGAGGCCTTCCGGGATATGATATCCTGGAGGACTCCTGACTCGGTTGCAGGGTACCGACAGGCCCGAAGGGCTGCAGCTGCTGCCGTGTCGGAGGCTAAGCAGCGGGTGTGGGAGAAGTTCGGAGAGGCCATGGAGAAGGACTTTCGGTCGGCACCAAAGTGTTTCTGGAAGACTATCCGGCACCTCAGGAGGGGGAAACGGGGAACCATCCAAGCTGTGTACAGTAAGGATGGGACTCTGTTGACCTCAACTGAGGAGGTCGTCGGACGTTGGAAGGAACACTTTGAGGAACTCCTGAATCCGAATAACACGCCCTCTATGTTGGAGGCAGAGCTCGAGGTTGATGGTGTTTCGTCGTCAATTTCCCTGGTGGAGGTCACTGAGGTAGTCAAACATCTCCGCAGTGGCAAGGCCCCAGGGATTGATGAGATCCAGCCAGAAATGCTAAAGGCTCTGGGTGTTGAGGGGCTGTCATGGTTGACACGCCTATTCAACATCGCGTGGGAGTCGGGTACAGTGCCAAAGGAGTGGCAAACCGGGGTGGTGGTTCCCCTGTTCAAAAAGGGGGACCAGAGAGTGTGTGCCAATTACCGGGGTATCACACTTCTCAGCCTCCCTGGTAAAGTCTACTCCAAGGTGCTGGAAAGGAGGGTTCGGCCGATCGTCGAACCTCAGATTGAAGAGGAACAATGCGGTTTTCGCCCCGGACGTGGAACTACGGACCAGCTCTTCACTCTCGCAAGGATCCTGGAGGGGGCCTGGGAGTATGCCCATCCGGTCTACATGTGTTTTGTGGATCTGGAGAAGGCGTATGACCGGGTCCCCCGGGAGAAACTGTGGGAGGTGCTGCGGGAGTATGGGGTAAGGGGGTCTATCCTCAGGGCCATCCAATCCCTGTACTCCCAAAGCGAGAGCTGTGTTCGCGTCCTCGGCAGCCAGTCAGTTTCTTTCTCAGTGGGTGCTGGTCTCCGCCAGGGCTGCGCCTTGTCACCAATCCTGTTTGTGATATATATGGACAGGATATCGAGGCGTAGTCGTGGTGGGGAGGGGTTGCAGTTCGGTGGTCTGAGGATCTCGTCACTGCTTTTTGCAGATGATGTGGTCCTCATTGGATCATCGGCCTGTGACCTTCAGCGCTCACTGGATCGGCTGGCGGCCGAGTGTGAAGCGGCTGGGATGAGGATCAGCACCGCTAAATCTGAGGCCATGACTCTTAGCAGGAAACCGATGGATTGCTTACTCCGGGTAGGAAATGAGTCCTTAGCCCAAGTGAAGGAGTTCAAGTACCTCGGGGTCTTGTTCGCGAGTGAGGGTACTATGGAGCGTGAGATTGGCCGGAGAATCGGAGCAGCGGGGGCGGTATTGCGTTCGCTTTACCGCACCGTTGTAACGAAAAGAGAGCTGAGCCGCAAGGCAAAGCTCTCGATCTACCGGTCGATCTTCGTTCCTATCCTCACCTATGGTCATGAGGGCTGGGTGATGACCGAAAGGACGAGATCGCGGGTACAAGCGGCCGAGATGAGTTTTCTCAGAAGGGTGGCTGGCGTCTCCCTTAGGGATAGGGTGAGAAGCTCAGCCATCCGTGAGGAACTCGGATTAGAGCCGCTGCTCCTTTACTTAGAAAGGAGTCAGCTGAGGCGGTTCGGGCATCTGGTAAGGATGCCCACTGGGCGCCTTCCTTGGGAGGTGTTTCAGGCACGTCCAGTGGGGAGGAGACCTCGGGGAAGACCCAGGACTAGGTGGAGAGATTATATCTCAACACTGGCCTGGGAACGCCTCGGGATCCCCCCGTCAGAGTTGGTCAATGTGGCCCGGGAAAGGGAAGTCTGGGGCCCCCTGCTTGAGCTGCTCCCCCCGCGACCCGACCCCGGATAAGCGGACGAAAATGAAAAAAAAATGAAAATTTGAAGACATTCGTCCGAATTGATCTAAAGGTAAAATGTGCTAGAAAAACCTCAAGACATTCTTGCGATATTGTGTTCATGAGAATGAGATGGATGGATGGACGGATGGACAGACTGGCAGATGGATGGACAGCCACTGTCTATGTATTTCTGTTGATACTGAGAACACCTGACAGAGTTGTAGGTCAATGAACACTCACAGCATTCATATCAATTCCATTAGTGTAAGACCAGGCGTGTTGGAAGTACTCCTCCAGCCGCTGCCTTAGAGGGTTCGGGATCTGGTGGAAACGGATGAACTCTCGAACCCTCATCATCTGGGCATGGTAGCGCGCCGTACCAGAGTAAAGCCGCTGGATAATGGCTGACACGTTACCAAAAATACTGGCGTACATCAGAGCTGTGGAAGAGACAGAGACAGAAAGTTTATATAATTTAAACAAGGTGTTTAGTCGTCTAGAACCGTGGCTCCCAAACTAGGGGTTGGAGCCCTCCAAGAGACATTGAGAAGGGGGGTAAGATGATTTACAGGAATTTCCAGTTTAAACCGGCCAGCCAATAAGACTGGTGTTAGTCTGTGTGCATTTGCAAAAAAACAAAACAATTTAAGGAAGAACTAAAAGGCAACAATAGATAACCTTTTTAACGTTGGTCTATGAACTGAACTACGGGTGTAAAAGCAGCTGTAAATCTTACAGACCCAATGCAAGACAAAAATAGTTGTGAAGTCTGTGTGTTCATGTGCTCGGAAGTCACAATATGGAAAAAACATGGACACAAAAATGTGGTGTATTTAAGTGTTTAGGGTGTTTGATCAACACAGTAAAGAAAACATCTATTGGTGAAGTTGCATGTTGCAACTGAATACCCCTCACCTCGTCCTACCCTTCAAAACATGAGAGAGAACCTGTGGTAGCCTCCAGTTCTCATAAAAACTCAGTATGTGTTAAGTTTGTCCAGTTTGGACTACTGCAAAAACATGGAACCTGTGCACAGAGGCATAGCTTTATACCCCACAGAGACCTAAAAACCTAACAAAACAGTTAATATTCCTTAACTTGGAAACTTCCTTTACAGAACTCACCGCCGATGAGCATGACACAGATGGAGAAGATCTTCTCAGAGTTGGTGTTTGGGGAGACGTTCCCAAAGCCCACACTGGTCAGACTACTGAAGGTGAAGTACAGCGCCGTGACATATTTGTCTCTAATGGACGGACCCGACGCCAGGATGGAGTCATTGTACGGTTTCCCCAGCTGCTCGCCCAGATTGTCCAACCAGCCAATACCAACTGAGGTTGACCGCTCCACATTTCCTATGGCGTACCTAGGGTAAGAAGTCAAGATTCAAGTGTGTGTGATATGCAGTAGGTTGTTTGTGTCAGTCACATACTTTACAGTTTACGGTAATGTACCAGATGCAGGCCAGCCAGTGGGCGATGAGAGCAAAGGTGCACATGAGGAGGAAGAGGACAGCTGCACCATACTCAGAGTAGCGATCCAACTTCCTGGCTACACGAACCAATCGAAGTAACCGAGCTGTCTTCAGTAAACCAATCAGTGTGGTGGTCTGTTAGGAGGAGAAAGAGGGAGGAGCAGATGCTTTTTATTTTATTCATATTTTAACATGGAATATGGCCTCAAGATCTTCTTTTCTTTCTTCCTTACTCAATGTTTCCCTGACACCGTTTCCTCCCTGCGATCCCGGTTTTTAACCGACCCCACATTTAATTTCTTTCCTCCCATCAACCTACCTCGCCTTCTCCACCTCCCCTGACCGCCTCCTCTCCTGAGCGGTAGATGAGGAGATCGAAGGGAATGGCTGCCACCATGTCAATAAGGAACCAGCCCTTGAAGTAGTAGACAGCAATCCGAGAGGACTGGCTCACCACCTAACCAGACAGAACACAGTCAGCCACGTCCAACGTTCAGGTTTAAAATCCTACAATCAAGCCAAATAACAAACAAAAATTGTTAAGTCTGAGGTTTGTGTTTTTTGATATTGTGGTACAATTATGGTAATATTTCTGTAATCCTCATGTGAAATGTCAAGTGTTTCAAGAGTCTAGTATTTGTCAAATCAGAATAACCATTCTAAAGTAGAAATACAAAACAACTCTGAAAGTAAAAGGGGTTTCATAAAGTTGTTTAGGTCCTTTGGATCAACAATGGTTTTTCTAAGAAAGAATGAAAAGATGACATGGTTTATAATTACATTCTTCTTTCTAACAGAGCAAATTTTAGGTAGGGTTAAAATATGATACAATACAGTATGATCAAACACATTATTAAAGGTAAATTAAAGATATTTACATTCTTTGTTACAGATGACAGACATGTTCTACAGTTTACTTAGATTAACCGAATGCTCATTATTTTATATAAATAAGAAAAGATTGAGTCACTCAGTGAACTGGTAAATTAGTTGTCCTGTCAGTTAGCAGAGCTGTTAATTAGATAGCTTATTATTCAGTCAGACACCCAGGTCAGTTCACCTCGTCATTGGAGTTAACATATGTGGTTCTGAAGTTGATGATGATGTCCACGATGAACATGATGTCCACAACAAGATCCACCGCGTTGAGGGGGGAACAGGAGTAACCGCAGGTCTGCATGGCTGCCTCCTCCTGGTCACTGGGAAAAAGGACAACAATGAAGTCATGAGGAGAAAATTAAACACGAAGCACAAGAGTGAAAGAGCAAATTATATTGACTCTTCTCATGCTGTGAGCCTTTGTGCAGAAGTACGAGATTTTTAAGTTAGCTTTATTTATTATTTATTTGACCTTGGCTTCTGCCTCTATGTATTGGACTCCTCTATCTGCTCTCACTATATTCCAGTGTACCACTCATGTAAGTGATGTCCTAGTGTGAAGTCAACATTTAGGTCCCCACCTGTTATCAGTTTTGAGAGACTGAGAGATTGACCACAAATAAGGGTATCTAGAGGATTAAAGGACATCTTTATTGAACTGCATCCAGTTAAGTTCATCTTCCAAGTTAAAATAATTTTGCTGATCAAATTCTTCAACATGTCATATTGGTGTCACATGTATTATGTAAAATATTTCTATACCATTCATTGGTGAAATTAAGTTCTAACATGATAAGTTGAGTGGCACAGGGGTGAACAAATGATGTGACACTTTAGGCCCTCGTCTGGGATGGACCAAATGGTTATAAGCCAACTTATGAAATAGTAAATGTGTGGCTGCATGACAGAATAGCAGTGGGATCCAAATCTGGCCCAAAACAATGCTGTTATCCAGGAAAGACCTTTTCAAATCGTGTGGTCCAATCTGGAATAGAATATCAAGTCAGAGTAATCTCCGATATAAAGGTCTTGAGAAATATTCTTTGAGCCTTGTGAGGTCAGAAATCAAATTTATCCTGTAGGTTTCTCCCCACATATCAAGCACACAGGTTAGCCAGCATCGTTGGCAGTGAGAGCAAAATAATCCGTCCATGCAGAATTAAAATCTCTTTCCTCAGAGACTTTTCTTATTTCTGGATATATCCCTGGTTAGCTCATCGAGGAAAAGGTTCTGAAGCTCAATTAGCCACCTGAAGGGAATGGTGCTGGGACGTAGATGTATATAGGATGAGAGGCATATTAATATATTTTTTCAGTGTCACAGCATCACCTCAAGTGCTCAAGTGTTCCCTTTGAAAGGTTATTAAAATAAAACCATTTATTTCCATTTTATTTTTTGTCAAAGCCACATGGAGCAGAGGGGCTCCCGAGCTGCGAGTTGCCGAACCCCACCATCTATCAGAAGTTCAGAGGACAGCATGGGAAACCTTACATCGCCATAATAAACTGATGTCAAACAGAACAGAGTCAGCGTTGTGTAAATTTCCCACCAACCTCAGTAGAAATGTAGCAGAGTAAGGGGTGAAAATTGCTGTGTAAATCACTAAGAGCAGAACCACCCAGTCCCACACTGCTTTGAATGGACTGTAGTGAAGGATGGTCCACTTGTGGATCCTGGGAGTCTGCAGTTTATACTCTGGCAACACATCAGCCCCCAGAGACAGGACCTAGAGGAGAGAGAGAAGGAGTCTGTTCACTCTGGGGTTAACATGCAGTGTGTTTATAATGTATCGTCCAACCTAGAGTTGGCAGAGCTCCTTATTAAACATTCTCCAAGTGTCTGGAATACTACAGGTGGGGTGGGATGACAGTCCTCTAAAAGATATGTCCCTAATTTGGTGTTTTAATGATGTTGATGTGAGAAGTAAGACATCACTCAACAGAAAATAATCAGATTCCGCCTTTCCACACTGGATGGCATCCTTAGAACACGCTGCCTCTGCAGAGCCAGCAACATCCTGAAAGATCAAACTCTCATCGGCTCTTTTCGCCTGACGGCACTAACCTACACCTCCAGGCTGAAAAACAACTTTTTCACATGAGCCATTATTGAACTGAACTGTAATAAATTCCTCCCCCATACTGCCACCACCTCTGCATCATCATAATATCTCTGGACGAAATGAGAGAGACTATTTATTATGAAGTGCAATCCACTGGTCATACTTTACTATTTACAGTGCCCATGTTTATGATATGATGTGTTTTTCTTTCTTCTATTATTTATTCATCAATGATGAATGTGAAGATGTGTGTGTAGGAATGTGAAGATGTATTTTTCGTTTTTTAGGTTCTGCACAACAATTTGTTGTAAAAACTTGTGCAATGACGATAAAGCTTTCTAATTGTAATCTAATTTATAAGGGTACTTTTGTGCCTTGGTGGAGGTACGCACTCTACTGAGTACCATTCTAGTTTATTCATGTCACCATAAATGTACTGTGGAGTGGCAGACTGCTGATCTGTAGGCAACTGACAAGAGCTAACACTTCCTGTTGAATCACCAAATACACAATTAAATACTCTTCTTTTAAGGCCAAGTCCAAAGGCAGCCCAAGACAAATCTTCACAGGAGGCTTTTAAAATGTGTCCTCTGGACATTATCTTGAGGGGCTGTAGATGCACCTCCAGGTAACCTTTGGACTTTCTACTAACTTTCTCAAAGTTGATATGAGAACACAGCGGGAGATCCTCCGCAGGATTCAACACAGCGAGTGGGGGGTTAATGACATTTTTTTGACCATATACAAAGTTTAAAGAAAACAAATATTTCTGGATGAAAAAGCAGTGCCGCACACGTAGAAGACACAAACAAAGAAGTCTGGAAAGCTTTTGGGGATGGGGGTTATGTGGTCTCTCCAGCAGTATTATTATGTTGTGTTTCCTGGCGATGTTGTTTACCCACAGTTTCACACAGTTGACACAGCAAACAGAGGCAATTTGGGGCTCAGCATCTTGCCCAAGGACACACACACCAACACCCAAATGCATGTAGACCCTGGGGAAAGAGCAGTGTAATTAATCAGCAGCAGATTTAAAATCCTTTGGGATCCACTCTTAGACACCAGCAGCAACAAGGCCAAGCAGTCAAGGAAAGTCAGGGGTCTGACAGGACACCTTGATGGATGGAGAACTGGGATGAAGAGAGGATGAAAGAGATTTCTCCCAAATCATCTTTAAAATGAAAGTTAAAAGGCCGGTTTTATGGATTTGTATTTAATTTGAGGTGTTGATTACGCCTAAGATAATCGAAAAAACTGCTGCAATGTGTATTTCCCTGTCCCCTCAAGTTTAAGCAGGACAGTCGGCCAATGTACGAGTATCGTCCCGAGTTACAGTACAGAGCTTCAGTCCCAAATTACATTCTTGATTTCCACTATCATTACAAAATAACGTCTGGAGGCTGGACTGGTACCGGCTTGGTGGGACTGATAGAAGAGTGCGAATTTAAGATGACATCATACAGATTTGGAGGTTGAAATGCGACATTTCAATAACATATTTCTTTGAATGGAGTGAGTGAAAAAGTCTGCGGAATATGTATTTTACACACTATGGGACCTTAATTTTACAGCTCAGGGATCCTTCCTACAGTGATAGTATATAAGTACAATATTATACAGCCCTTGTTTCATTTTAATACTTCTCTCCATCAGTACCGAGGGCACTGCACAGTTTATTGTACACAGACAGTGTATCCAGATTACTGGAATGTCACTACAGAGTAAATAACTTATTGAATAATACTTAATATAACAATAATAACAACTGGGTGCCCCTGTTTCCTGACCTCTCATTCTTCCCACCATGTTGCAGATATCAGTAAAAAAAAATCTAATGTGAATAAAAGTCGAGGTTTAACTGTAGCTTTCCCTTAAACAGCATCCAGATTATTAAATTGGCAGTGTGTCTTAATTCCTTCAACTCAACAACAGGATTCGGGAAATACTGTCTGGCGGACGATGCTGGTCAAGGGCTGAGAAGATCGCCAGACAGCCCAACCACCCTGGAAAGTCGCCCTCTATTTGTTCAACTCTAAGCGTAAAACCGGACCCTGTACAGTTGCATACAGTTCCTCACTTTACATGTATATATTATAGTATTTTTATATTTCACCTGTAAAACTATTGTGTGCTATTTTATATTGTGTCTTTTTTTTTGCTAAAACTGAATGCAGGCACAGTAAAATTACATTACATTTCATTTAGCTTTTATCCAAAGCGACTTACAATAAGTGCATTCAAACATAACATATATGACTGTGCATTGCACAATGTATAATTGCGTATGTGACAAATAAAGCTAATGTTATCTTATCGTACAGAGATATTTACCTGGTGCTGATATGCTGAGTCAGCAGTGCACGAACGTGCGGAGCAAGATTTAGCTATACTTGAATATACATATACTTGACAAATAACAACTTTAAAAAGTAGTTTTAATGAGTTAGCTTAAATATTATTGCATTGCTTGAAGTCTTTGTCCATATCTTAAAATAATGCAATTTTATTCTCATATTTAATCGTTACTGTTCACAAATTCACACGTTCTCCCAGTGACTGTGTGAGGTTTATCTGGGCACTCCAGCGTCCTCCTACAGTCCAAAGACATGCAGATTAGGGTTAGGTTAATGAAGACTTAAAACTAGTGGTAGGTGTGAATGTGAGTGTGACTGGTTGTGTCGTGACCTGTGATGAACTGTCGACCTGTCCAGGGTGTACCCCCGTCTCGCCCAATGACAGGAATTGATTCCATCCCTCCCCCTTGCAACCCTCAAAGGATATGTGTTTCAGATAATGGATGGATGGACTCGATAAACATCTCTAACTGCTAAACACACACACACACACACAGTTCCACTCACCTCATGAGCTACTACAGAATCGCTACCCCCACCGGATGGGTCGTCCTGAGACACACTACTGTCTGGAACACCCACTGAAGACATGGCTGACGACAACACAACTGTAATTCAACCTGTTTGTCCTCTCTTCTGTGTTTCTGGCTCTCTTCTTCTTCTTCTTCTTCTTCTTCTCTCACTTGGTCTCAGATGCTGGTGCATGAACTTTGGGTTTTCAAGGTCTTTTTTTCTCTGTCCTTCTCCATGACAGTTACCCTGTCAAAATGAGCATTTCCCACTTTTCCTTCCCCTGCTTTATTTCCTGTCTTTCCACTTCTCTCCGACTTCATCTCTAAGAGTGTTTTACTCTTTTGACTTACTGTACTTCTTGTCTAAAGCCATGTGGAGCTTCACGTATGCTTCACCTCATATCTACCAAGGTCGGCTCATTTTCAAATACGATTCTTGGGCAACAAGTTAAATTCCTAAATAGATATATTCTAGAAACATCTTTTGCCTCTGCAGGAGAAATTGGAACCTGTACAGTTAAGGTAGAAATGCTTGATCTCACTTCCTGAGGTGAAGTTTGAGCTGAGAAAAACAGACGTCCTGTGGGTGGGGCAAAAATAAAATCGACAGAGATGTCATCAGTAAATCCACGTTAGTCTTCAGCAGCTGGTTCATCACAGTAGAAGACCCAGGTAAAACTCGTCCAGTTGCAGAAGTAAAAGCATCTCCTCTATCTGTCCTTGAATCATGAGGCAGTTTTACAGAAAAATCTCTCCTTGTTGGTCCCCTCTCCCATTTATTCCATCACTAAGCCCAAGCTTTAGCCCTGGTCCTCCTCAGCACCTCTTGTCCCACACACTGATCCATCCTACCTCTCTGATCCCATCACCCCTTCTCTCTCCTCCCCCTGTTTGACTCCCTGCTTTATTTTTTCTCTCCTCCCTCCTCCCCCCTCCGTTCCTCTCCATCATGTACAATGATGTATATGCACTCTGTAAGAAAAAGGGCACGCAGACTGTTCAGTGTTTAGGTAGTAAACACCACTTTAGGTCTCACTTAAAGTCGATTTTTAATGATGCTAATCTTTTTGTGATTACAGGCCATAGCTCACAATGATGTGCTGCTTTGTGGTTGACATATACATATCAGGTTTTCTGTAAAACAATGTAATTGACTGCATGAACTCATCAGGCTTAATGATGCTGCTAAAAGAAAAGTTCAGGGCTTACCAAACTGTTCATCCTGAGGGGACCATGTGCTAAGTTTTATGTCAATCCATCAAATAGATGTCAAAAGTGCTACAAAGGTCAGAACTACAAATGTACACCATATTGTATAAAACGATCAGGCGTCAACAAATCATTTGTTTTAATTGTTTGGGAGTATCTAAACAATATTGTGCCAATCCATCAAATAGTGTAGATGTTGAAACATTTCCTTGGAATAGAGAAAACTTGCAGGTGGATCCACTAATACTGACCTATAGCTACACTGCTAACAGAACTTTAATGCTTTTTAAATTAGCAGTCTATGACATACATCTTTATATTATATAAGTTTCTCTGTTGTGCCTGTTTTTCGTCCATATATTCCCTCTGTATTACAGTCCAACTCTTCTGTTGAGGTGAAGACAGATATGAACTATTTTTATTTCCAGCTGCTCCATTTAAAGCTGCCACTGATGAGCTTTACCAGGAGGTTGCTAAACATATACAGGAGTCACCGAGGGCAAAAACCCTCATCTGCAATATGAATGCTGTCAGTTGTATTCAAAATAATGCACGGCACTGCCAGAGCCACTTACATAATGTTTGAATCTTCTTCCATCCATCATCTATACCCTTTATTATTAAAAGTACATTGGGGACAGATCGGAAGTCTATCACACTAAAGAGACAAACAACCATTCATAGTCACAGTTAAATTTTTGTAAGATTAATGTTTTCAATTAATCTTTGAGTACCCGTTCCTGAGGGTTGCTGTCATTCCATGTTTTTTATGAATACTATGACTCTACTATGGCTCCTCATTAAGGGGAGACAGTTTCTTCCAAAATCGTTTGCCCTGATTCTTACAATAATGAAATAGGATTTATTTTTGTGTATATATATACAGTATATACAACTTTTGTCTTGTAATATTATTAACTTATTCTTAATATAGTAGTACCCCTAATACTCCTGTCCTATAAGACATAACTTGCACTTGACCAAACATTTTATGACCATATCATCAAGGAATAACACACTATGATGTATTGATGCATCATAAATAAGACTGAGTCTCAGCTCAGCTCATAGAACCTGGGTTACATTTTTTTTAGGTTTACTGTGTCTGACAGTGATGGTAAATTGAAGTGACTCCAGTGGTGTAAATAAACAGGTATTTCTGGAAAATGTCCACTGCAGTGCCTCAAGCTTTCATGAATCTTCCTAATTAGAGCTAACAAAAGCCTATCCAATCAATGCATATGCACTAACACACACAAACAAACACACACACACACACATACACACACAAACACACACACAAAGGAACAGTGTTGAGGGCAGCCACCTGCTCTGTTTCCATCATTAAGTCATTATCTCTGACCTTGTCCCCCCTCTCTCTCATAAAGATAGAGCTAGACAGGATGTCATAAAGGATAAAGTCATGACAGCTCAGTGCGTTAACCACAGTTTACACCACAGAGACTTTTATCCAAGACAACTTTCTTGTGTGATTAAGAAGATAACACATCAAATACAGAAGGAAGCAGATTGGCTAAACACTGAGGAGATCACTCATTTCCCTCTGTGGGGAATATGTGGCGCAGCTGATCAGTTTGGATTTAAAATGAGATAAGGGAAATATATTCAGAATATATTACAGCTACTTCTACTACTTTTCACTGTACCACAAGACATCAGTGTGGCGTCAGATACTGCTACTGCTACACCCAGTCTGTTGAAGCACAGAGAGTACACTGATTGTATCCTGTTGTCCCAACGAAGGACTCCAAAGATGTCATCAAAATG
Organism: Pseudopleuronectes americanus; assembly: GCA_038501795.1. Classification (NCBI taxonomy): domain Eukaryota; kingdom Metazoa; phylum Chordata; class Actinopteri; order Pleuronectiformes; family Pleuronectidae; genus Pseudopleuronectes; species Pseudopleuronectes americanus. Next base: position 2,922,848 of record CM076730.1, on the reverse strand, counting down.
CTCGTGGCCATGGCAAATAAAATATGGTCATCTGTGGGTGACCCCTCATTAATCATGTGGACACGAATGTGGGCCACAGCAGAAGTGTCTCCAGTGTAAGTCGGGGCCTCTGTCCTGAAATAGCTGAGAGAATGGGGGACAGTGTGGGAGACACTGTCCCTTTGCACCAGACGTAAAGTTGGAACGTACAGTAAAGACGGCATGACAGTCTGACTCCAATTATCAAACTCTTTCAAACAACCTTGTGAATACTCCTGTTCCTCCCTGTTTGTCCTGTGTGTTGTGTGTAAGTGTTGTGTGTAACTATGGGCACCTGGACCCGGTGTCCACAGTCTATAAAGTGTGACCTTGACTAACAGTCTCTCTCTCTCTCCTTCTCTGTAGACACCCATTGGTTATCAATCAATAAATCGAATAGTATTTGTATATCCCATATTCACAAGTCAGCATTCGTCTCCTAGGACTTATCAAGGTGTGACATCCTCTCATCCTCCAACTTTGAAAAGGGGAAAAAAGTTAGAACCCTCAGAGAGAGCCCCATGTGTAACTGCGAACATCAACAAGTTACGGTTTTGTTGCAGCCTTAGTCTTAGTCAGTTGCATTATTACCTTTTGGTTTACATGCACCTAGCATCACTCACACATCATGTTCACTCACACACACACACACACACACACACACACACACACTCCACCACAGATAATTTTTATTCTGTCTTCAGTTGGCTTAATAAATTTACTATTGCTAACATTTACCAGTGGTGTGTCTGCCGTTTTTCAGACATTACTGGTGTGCTTTATATTGTTCAAATCAACGCAGTTTAAATACATCACTCATTGACAAACAATCTACAGTTTTCCCCATAAAGCATTAACTATTATCTTGTATTTGATTATTGGATAAAACTATTTCCCATGTTGTCTTCTACATCATCACAGCAATTTGTGTCAGTTGTAAAACCTATTTATACTGCAATACTACAGAGCGCTCATCATCAGACCAGAGGTCCAGGTGTGTGATCCCAGTCTTCCCCATTTGCATGCCGAAGTTTCCTTGGGCAAGATACTGAACCCCAAATTACCCCTCATAGAAAAAAGTGTGGCCCATAGATGCACCGTATGAATATTTGTGCGAATGTGTGAATGGCAATAAACTGTACTGTAAAGAACTTTGAGTGGTGATCAAGACTAGAAAAGCGCTTTATAAATACAAATCCATTTACCACTTACCATTCCATTGGAAGTAATACTTTCTACATGTAACTCAGAACTATGAGAAAACCTTCTGCAGGTGCACACAAAACATGTTCACTCAGGTTGGGAAAAGAAACATTCAAGTAACTGAGTCACTTACTAACCTGAGTGACCTTCTCAGTGACATGGTGCGTTCTGTCGATCAGTTTGCAAGGAGGTCTGATTTCACCAGCAGGTAAGTGGCCAAGAGGGCTTTGGGTCATCTGCTGCGCACACACACACACACACACACACACAAACACACACACAGAGAGAGAGAGACAACGTAAACATGTATTCTGTTTAAATCTGATCATTTTGACACAGGTATTTGGGTAAAGTTTCAATTCAGATAAATTAATGAATTTAATCAGTAATAATGAAAAGAGGATAACTCACAACCACACGTTACCTACAATTAAAAACTGCACACACATATGGTATCTGTGTAATGATTAGGTTTAGGTAGAAAATGTCACATTATTGAAAGTAATTCAGATATCTATTCATATATTTAGCTTGTTGCATCATATGTTCAGCAAATTGTAAAATGTTTTTCTTTACAGGATTGTTTAATAAGCTACAACCTCTAAAGCTCCAGGGATAAATTTGTATTTTGTCACATGTATGTGCACTGGAAGAGTGTGTGTGTGTGTGTGTGTGTGTGTATGTGTGTGTGTGTGTAGGTGTGTGTGTGTGTTTGTATGTGTCTGTGTCTGTGTGTTAGTGTGTGTATGTGTCTGTGTGTGTGTGTGTGTGTGTGTGTGTGTGTGTGTGTGTGTGTGTGTGTGTGTGTGTGTGTGTGTGTGTGTGTGTGTGTTACCTGGCTGCTGGTTCGGCAACGCAAATCAGTGTCTGATGTCCCAACTGGCCCACTGGTCTTTCTGCCGGTTACCATACGAGCTACAGGGGAAATAGGGGAATATTGATTTTTCGAGTCCAGCTTTGAGAGCAGAGTTTCCACTAAGTTGGGCTGGCTCTTATTTAACTGTTCAGGTGGTTTCGGCCACATTCCAATAAATCACACCCTCCTCCTCTGCAAAATGTCTGATTATGGCATATCGATTATTATTAGTAATTTAATTATTGTAACCCTGGTTTAAAATTTTGTCTCATTAACAAAAAATGTTTGCTTGCAAATATAAAACAATATATGCATTCACAAACACACACAAACACACACACGCATAATCTGCATGTGTCAGTGTTTTCATTTAAAACCAAAACAAATGATCATTTGTCTTGGTTTTAAACTGGTCCATAAACAAGCTGTAAGGGCTTTAACACTTATTTTCTCATCTAGACAAACCAGTAATGTTACAGGCCAACAGATAATCCTAGATTGACAGTACTAACTAACAGAACAACCAGAAACATCTGTAAAACTGTGAGGACATTTTTAAGAAAGTTCAGGAAGTCAAAAGTGTACATTTTGGTATTCTGTCTGTGTTCTATTCACAGGGTTAGGGTTAGGGTTAGGTTGTTGTTTCTTTACCTAGTCTGTCTTATAACCACCACTGTGCACATGAATTACTGTAAATGCTTGAGCTAGTGCCCTCTACTGCCTGGATTAAAGTACACAGTTCAGGTTAACATGAGTCATGTACACATCTCCCTTTCTAAAGAGGGCATTTACATTAATAAAACAGTTGTTAATCTCTTAAATCAAGATCTTTGGTTTAGAACATTGCATACAGCATTGATGGTAATTATACCTTTTCCAGGATGTAATATTGATGAAAAGGACAAAAGTAACCTATAACATTAAATGATTAGGTTTTGTGCTTTTTATGGTAGATTTAAAGTTGTTAATGGCTTATCTTGTTCTACCCATTATGGTGTATGCTTGTCGACATTTAAATTAGTTTACTTTGACTTTATTTATTTATCTTCATTTGAAATACTTGGCTGAATACTCGCCTGTACAGCTGTTCCTCAGCTGCAGCCTCTTCTCCCAGTAACTCTGCCCACTCTTGATATCGTCAACTGAAGAGGAATGTTTTAAGTTCCCACAGCTGCCCTCAAAGCTACTGGACTTAGGGTGGATGCCATCTTCACCCTGGCCTCTCCTTCTCTGCGCTTTCCTACAGACAGACATGTACAACTGTAAAATGGCTGTCATACCTCAAAGGATGTCCAACGTACAAAACATTAACATGAGTGTCTGTTAGTGACCTGTTACAGTTAGACCCACTTTCCTTTTTATTTAAATTTTAGCCTCCCATGATCCATAATATGATCAATACTCAGCCAACAACAGCTATATGTAAAATAGAAAAATGACCGATATACAATACACAATAAGTGAGGGGGAGCATGGTAAATCAACACAATTGTGTCACAAGGTACAATTATCTTTTTTTAGTCATTAGTACAAGATTATGCTCATTATTTATTATATAGTGTAGTACTGCCATATCACGAAAAACAGCCTATTTAACTTTAAATGTATTCCCTGTTCACAACCCAATAAATTAATTATGAACTATTGTTGCAAATAGTAGTCCTTATCCCCTCTTTGTTAATTCCACGATTACATTGTTTTCCCTACAAACAATAAATGAATGAAATTAATACATGAGAGGAATCTCAGTAAAATTATTTTTACTTAACAGCCTAGAATTACCTTACTGCAGTTGTATTTCTCTGCCAACCAGTGCAGTTTCCATGTAATTATTTCTTTATTTTCCAGATTTATATAAGGCCCATGACCATGACCTTTTGACCCTTGCCAACCAAAATGTTCATCGCAGAGTCTAAGTTAATGGAAGACATTCCCTCAAGCTGATCTTAAGATATTGAGTCAAAGTGAGTGTTTGTGCTAAATATGAGAGGATTCCTGATGCTGTTCCAGAGACATCACTTTCAAAAGACCGAAAAATAGAATGGGACAGACGGACAACCCGAAATCATAAGGCCTCCAACCACTGGCTCTCATGGAGGCCAAAAAAGGAATAAGATTACCTTGGCGCAGCATTAGTAGAGGTAAGGGGCAGGGCCGGTGATGGCTGAGCTGAGGTTGGAGATGGGGGCAGACCAGTGAGAAGCACCCCCCCTCTTCTCCCTCCTCCTCCTCCTCCTCCTGTTCTTGTGTCCACCAGAAGAACATCAGCATCACCTCCCTCTCTTCTCTTTCTGTCTCCCTCACTACTTCGCCTGGGTGCCGCCAGGCCATCCCTCTCTCCTCCTCTCCCTGCTCCTCCTATTTGTTCCTCCTCATCATCCTCCGTGTCTTCTTTATCCCACAGCAGTAGTTCAGCTTCGGCCTCCTCCAGCTGCTGCCTCTGAGGGAGGGCCAGCAGTTTGTCAAGGGCCACAGACTCATGACCGAAGGGAGGGAGGTCAGCATGAGGAGAACCCAGCTCTGTGTCGTGGGACAGGACACCTGAACTGGAGGTGAGGGAGCGGAGGAAAAGGTGCAGACGCTGCCGCCAATCTGTTTGAAGACCAACAGGAGGACAGTGATGTTTCAGCTTGTTGCTATAAATGACCTACAACAACTTGACAGGTGGTCAGCACAGAGTAGAGCCTGCAACAACAGTAGCAGAGTTCATGTCTTTACCACTATCTTCACCTATCTTACACAGTGATGCTGCATCAAAAGAAAAAACAAGAGCCAAGTTACCTGATAAAAGACTTGAAGGACTAGTTACATGCTAATGTCAAAGTATCAACGTTTTTTTTAACAATAATATTGTCTGAGCTAAGACACAACCTCAGTGTTTATCTTCCAGTTTGATTTACAATACACTGAACTATATTGTAAATCAATTATTAATTCTTTATTAATTTATTAGGCCAGGTCATTGCCTTGATGAAGTGGACTTGACAGGACCCCGGACTACGCCTATGGTCAGCAGTATTAAGAGGGAATAAAAAAGGAGACAAAACCATGCCCTGTGGTGCTCCTTTTGGAGTTAAAATATATTTGACTTAAACTCATTAATGTGTTAGCTAAAACGGTAGTAGAATAGTATTAAAAGCACTAGACAATCAAACTAATTCTAGCTGAGCAGCTGTTTCAATGTGGCTGTAAATGAATGTCATTGACAAATGTATCATCTTTAAATGAGATTTCATTCAAAACATATTGGCAGCTCCAAGTTGGTTGAATAAAAACAGCCTCGAGACACTGTTGCACTGCATAAAGTTGTTATTATAGAATTGTACGTCCAGGTCCTCTCGATTTGAGCCTTATTGATGTCCTCCTGTCTTGTGTCCAATTTAAAAACCTTCAGGATATTCTAAACGATTGCATTGATATCTACTTCAACTATTTTAAGTCCAGAGTCAGTTGGAGAATATGGTCAGCAAGGCCACTGGCCGACCTGATGTAAAAGGAAGGACTTGTTGAATTCTGAGTTATTACAGTGAGGGGGAGATAATTTAGAGGCTAAATGCTGAAAGGACGACATATTGGAGATGTTACACAACCAGATTTCCAAGCTGATTCTAGAAAAGGAGGAGGAGATACACTTGTTTAAAAAGCAATTTGTGTAAAAAACAATTCATGTTATATACTGCAGTAAAATGTCATTCTAATAAGATTTTAAATCTCCACTGCTGATGCCCCCAACCTTCCTTGAGCTTCTCAACAAAGAAAAAAAGATGAATCGATGAATCAAAGCGAATATTTGAAGATTATCTTATGACAAGCAATAATTGTTTCTCTATTGATAATTATATAAAATTATTTAATCATTGGAGAAGTAAAACAATAACATATACCTAGAATGCAGTTACTGTCTTAACACGTCATGCAACAATCATACAATTCATGTGAAATAAGATCCCTAAGACTCTGCTGTGATAATTGATAAGTTGGTGTTTTAGGATCAGTGTCTGTCATCGTTGATTCCTCAGTGTGTATGAATTCACTGATGAATGTGTGGATGAAACATACCCACAGCCAGCCAGGGGAAGTGCAGCACTCTGTTGAGCTCTCTGGCTGGTGAGCTGTCGGCTGGTCTGGGGTCAGTGGGAAGCTCAAAGTTGAGGATGAACATTATGACCAGTCCGTCTTCATTCTTCAATGGAACCACGTCTATTTCACAGTTCAAACACACTCCTGCAGAGAGAGGGAGACACAGAGAAGACAGAAGTTCCAACTTGCAAGTAAATTAAATGAATTCTGAACATTACCACTAGATGGTGACACATGAGTGAAAATTACAGATAGTGCAGATAGTTTCTCTCTCCTAATGCCTGTTATTTAGTCAAATCAATGAACCAATCCACATTCAATGTCATTCCTAAATTTGTGCAAAGAGTCCTCATACTGTTGACAACACAGTGGTTTGACTGTTGTGGCGCGTTGCCTGAGGGAAAGATGACAGGTAAGCAGGGGAGAGCGAGTCTAATCACATCTGTTTTTATTAAGACATATTAAGTCGTTTCAGAGACAATAATAACAATAAAGAATTTATCTTTACAGTTCACTGCCCGGTGAGAGAGAGCAATATTCACCCTCCCTCACAAATCCACTCAGGCTTCTTCAGACTGTGTGACCTTTGGGCCTTTTCACCGATTTTTCAGGAGGCAGACTCTAAATTTTAGAAATATTCGAATAATATCTAAAAAAAGGGTTGAGCATGATTTAAGATGATTGAAGTTCTGAGGCCTTACATAATGGTTTAATAGGCGGGGGAAAAATACAAATCTCTGCAAACATAATTTTGTTATTGGAGTTTTTCTTCTTCAAACTGCAGCTGTCTTTTTACACTGTTCTATCAATATGTTTCAGACTTTAAAACATGTCACAAATGTTGATAGGAAAACTGGCACGTAAATTGGTAGGAATATGATCTCGGAAGGTCTCAACCTCACTGTGTTAAGTGCTTCGTGATAATATATATGTTGGTTTACCTCACTATACAAATACATGTGAATTGAAACAGATACGTCTTCATCCTTCCAACTTGAAGCTGGAGCTTTTGCTTCATTGATGACACCACACAAGGCCAGTGAGTGTATGTGAAACTAAATCTCATTTCTTTATTCTGATTGACTTTTGTTTATCATAGCACTGTGCTGAGGGAATTAACTTGATTGGCTATGTTATTAATTTGAGATTGTGAGTTTATTTAATGGAAACTGGGAACTGTGTGTGTGAATATTATTTGTGTGTGAAGGACAGAGACAGGAGAGGGGGCTGGTGATGGGGCTAAGTTGACAACCACGATGGATTAATGTGGCTGCGTTCTAAGTTATTCTACCTTAATATTATATCCTACCTGACATAACAGTGACAGACCATCTGCTGCAGAGCACACAAACACACACACACACACACACACACACACACACACACACAATTACAAAATATCTAGGCATGTTTCCAACATGATAATCCTATGACCTGATATTGAAGCTAAATCATGAGCTGTGCAGACCCTGTTGAATACTAATGATAAAATGTCTTAAAATTAAAAACAAAAACTTGGTCTGAAGTCAGTAGTGTTGTGGAAATGTTCTGGATAGTGGTGAAAGGAGAACTCAGTCAGCAGCTGATGTCTTATGCAGAAGGTTTTAATTTAGACTTGATGCATCAAGGAGACCAGACTGTGAAAGAATATACAAACGCTAACAGAGTACCATGAGCAATTGTCGTACCCCAAGTCCGAAGATGTCTCCCACAACATCCCCATATATCTTCCTATACTTGTGTCACCCATTCTAACAGCACATCCATGAATTGCTAGAATTGCTGTCACTGTCTATGTTACATGTAGGAGTTCACATCCTAAGAAGGTCTAACTAATATGACTTATTTCTTGCCACTGGTGAAATATGTAAAAGAGTTGAAGTTGTTGAAAGTTGAAGTTGATGCCTCTCTGTCTGGCTCATAGGAAGGTCCCTAAGCGTAGACACTACAATGTACTGTTGGTTGGTCCTTTATCTATAACTATATAAGGGAGTATCTGTGGAATTAGACAGGCACTGTTCTCCTGTACAGATATAATTTGTAATACACATAATATATAGTGGCATATACAGTAATGTGTGAAGATGGTCAGAAACTCCCCAACAAGTAACACAGAATTTAATTATTCAAAAGGACATCATGATTAGTATACAATCTGCTCATATGACACACAATTTGTCTCCTTCCATGATTTCACGTCATACTAATATAGTGATAGGCTTGTTTCACAGCTTTATTGTATTTATTCAACATGTAGAAATGATTGCCCAAATTTAATATTTCACATTATCAATTAGTTGACACAATGTCCACACAATTCAAAATGTTAATATGTTAGAACCTTTTTTCAAATTTAAACACTAAAGTAGACTCATGTTCTTCTTTAAAAAAGGTTAATCTTTGGAGATACTTAAAACCTAAGTCAAAAAGTTGTCATCATTTCTTTCTGAAAGCTAGTAAGAGGTGAAATTATTGCAGCATATATGGGTTTACAAGTAATGTGCTTAAATAACTGTCAGAACTGTAGTAATGGTGGCTTATCTATCTTTATCTCCTACTACAACTCTGATCAATCTATATCAAATGTCTCATTGGTGTGTGTGTGTGTGTGTGTGTGTGTGTGTGTGTGTGTGTGTGTGTGTGTGTGTGTGTGTGTGTGTGTGTGTGTGTCGAGGTCATAGTGAAGGTCAGTGCTGGTCTTTAGGGACATTGAGAGAAATAGGATCATAGTTTTCATTAGAGAATAAGTACCATATCAGCCAAAAGAAATGATTAACTTGCGGATTAAAGATTAATGGCAAGCGCCAAAAGATTATTCGGTTCAAACGTACGTGTGCACACACAAACACACACAAACACACACACACATTCTGTTTCTAACTCAGCCTCCTCTACGTCCTTCATGCCTGACATTATACCTCTCTTCCTACTCCTCTCTTCCCTTTCCAAAGGGTAGCACTCAGGACTCGCTCATATTAGTTACTCATATTATCAGAGAATTCACTGGTTTTATGAGGACCACTTCAGTTTAAACACACTTTATTATATTTTAAAAAGGCTAAAACTGCCATTTGTGCACATCAATATATTCTTAATAACCCATGATGCAAAATTCTAGAAAAAAACTGATTTATTAACTCAACAAATGTATTTAAAATATTAGTTGAAGTTAGGGTTATGGTGTTCACCTTATTATCCTTGAGACGGGGTTGGTATTAGGACAGTGGTTAGCACTGTCCCCTCACAGCACCAGGTTGGAACTTTGAACCTTTGGACTTTTGTGTTGAACTTGCATGCTCTGCGCATGTCATAGTCAAAAGACCAGAGACTCAAAATGTCCTGTGTGTGGATGTTTGATTGTCTTTAAAGAATTAGATGTAGTTGGTTTTGTATTTATATAGCGCTTTTCTAGTGTGATGTTGACCACTCAAAGCTCTTTACAGTACAGTTTTACATTCACCCATTCAAACACACATTCATACAGTGCATCTATGTTGTTCTATGAGGGGCAATTCGGGTTCAGCATCTTGCCGAAGGACACTTCTGCATGCAGAAGAATCGAACTGCCGACCTTCAGGTTGGAGGACCCCCGCTCTACCCCTCAGCCTCAGCCGGCCACATGTCAGTAATATATGTATATTTCAGGGTTTGACACACTGGCCAAATAAAGTTGGAGCTACCGATCCATGAGGAGCCGCTTGATCACAATCCCCAGCTAGCTGTCCGGTGGTGGCTGCTAAACCTGGTCATCACAGAAACATGTATAGACCAGAAATGAATACAACCGTTCTACTGGTGTATGGGATCAGTTTATTGGGACAGTTTCAGTTAGAAGTGCTGTGTCAGCTTCCTGAATTGCTCCTGAACCCGAGATCATTCTGCCCTAGCGTCAGTATATTAAAATAATTTACCCTCTGACCTCTTCATCCTCAGGCTAAAACAATAAGATCAGGAATTGTTGAAAAAGTCTTGCAAAGAAGGTGGTTAAATGACAGATTAAATTTTTATACACAATATTCTACTGCAGCAGAGACGCAGAGGGAACTAAGAAACTACACCACAATACTCTGCAGAAAACTTCTGTCTGTACATGGGTTTTCCCTTTTGCATCATTGGAAGCTAAGTATGCCGAATCTTTGCTTACAACAGGATTCATTTCTTATACCTTCCTCCTCTAAGTCATTACCCTCTACGTTCATGTCCACACACAATCTCAGTCACAAAGCCTCCTGCAAAAGTGCTATCTGTGGCCTTTCTCTGCCGGCCCCCATAGTATAAAGTCCGTAGAAACTCAGGAGAATCTGATGTAAGCACCATCCCCCACTGGATTCACAGCAAGCGATTGGGGGGTTGATGACGCCTCCAACACGCGACATACACAAATATTAAAAAAGAGAAAGAAAACAAATATCTGACGATGACAAAGAAAATCTTGTTATCTCCTCAGGTGATTTAATACGTCACTTCCTGTCTTTGCCTGCTGCACCTGGCTGCTCCACCTCTTTGCTTAATAATGCGGAGGATTTGTTGCTGTTGTGAACGCGTATGTGCAGAGAACCTCCCGCTGCTTTATGCATGTGAGAAAAGCAAATTGCAGGTAAAGTCTGTATCCAATTCTTTAGACTTTTTTATTTCTGAAAACAACCTTAGTCAACACACAGCACATTGCTGCCATATTAGTAAACCTATTAGATAATGAGCTTTGTCTGTATTTAAATTTACTACCAGTAATAGTAGTGTTGTTACATTGAGTTTAGTTTGTGTCATTAATTTGTAAAGATCCATGTACAAAACCATTAATCATAAAGATAAAAAATCTATTGTGTAAGATGTATCTCCAAGTTAACCTGTAGGCAGGACGTATGGTGTAAGGAGCAGAACAACACAACAGGGGTGTAACATAGACTTAGTAGGCTGCTGTTTTTATTTGTTTCAAACACTTCATGCTTTTAGTTGTCAAGTCTGTCTCAATATCTGTGTTAAATGTTTTCTAGTCAAATACGTTAAGTATACATATCTGTATCATAAACTTAAATGAACCAAACATTAAATACTGAACTGTTTTTTAATTTCACATAGACAAAAATATAAACTGGAGGTTATGTAGACAAAGGAAAGCACTGTTCACCTGTTTATTCAAAGTTCAATAAAGCTTGACTCAGTATGAAGAACCCAGAACTGAAGAATCAGTTGTAGTTGCCATTGTCATGTCAGTTCATGTTGTCGTGAATGCTGCTGTACTCCTCTTTAATGCAGTGGTGAGTAACATTTGGCAGCTCTCATCACAAATGATTAGTGCTTGAAAATCAGAGTGGAAGGGATCATACCTTCTTTAGTGTAGAGGGAAATCTCCACCTTCCTCTCCTCTGCTCCCAGCAGAGCTTTAGCCATCTGGGCCATCGCTGGTCTCCTGGTGTGAGGTCCATACAGGAAGCTGCAGGTGCAGGACTTCTGCATCACCTCCGCCCGGGTATAACCACACATCCCACAGAAGGCGTCATTGCAGAATATAATCGCACAGTTCTCCACCTTTGCATTGGCGATGATAAACTTTCTATCTGTAGGGGAAGAGGAAAGGGAAGAGGCGTGAGAAAAGGGTGTTAAGGATTCTCGCTATCGATTGGCCCTTTAGTGACAATTACAACAAACCATTGATACAACAAGGATTCAGACAAAGCTAATTCAAACTTATGAAGAGGACAGTTGAGATGTGGAATCTTCAGCAGGGGATTTTATATTGATCTTTCCAACAGGAAATGCTGTCATGTGTTATGTGACTGAGATATTGTAAAGAACGGAGTGTCATGTCCAGAATATACAGCTCGATGTGGCCATACAGTTGCAGGACTAACTTACACTAAGATAAACAGGTAACACGACATAAAGACCAAAAACAGCATTAAGCAAAAACTAGGCAATGACAGGAATTACTACTCTACTGCTTTGATTCAAGGCAGGAATCTAACATTCAATTGTGCCCGACAAATACAGATAACATGCCAATTTCTATTGAAGGAATCTGTGATGACACCTAAGAAACTTTTTGTTAACAGTCAGTCTTGACAGAGTTGACCGAGCCCTTCATAGACTTTGGTGCTTCACAGTTCTGTTAACAGGGTAACTGACTCTCTAAATCAGCATTCAAAGGGGCTACGTACAGCGCGTTGTCCACTAACAAGAAGGGCGGCAGTTTGATCCCTATCTACCCCATTGTGCATCCGTCCTTAAGTAAGATACTAAAGCCAAACTAGCCTCTGATGGCTATGCTGACAGTCTATGGGTGATGTGTGATGGGGAAAGGGCTGCACATAGATGCACTGTATGAATGTGTGTGTGAAAAACTAATAAAGTGCTATATAAATAAAGACCAAGAAACAGATTTAATTAATAGGTCATCCTCTCCTTTGATCCTTCCAGAAATTATTGTGACAGCAGTCTGGCATTAGAAAATTATATGGAGGGGCCTTTGGAAAAGATGATGCTAAGCGAGGAGCCATGCTTCTCAGACAACGAGGCACAAACCAGCCCTTGTGAACCTCCCACATGTTGTGTACATTATGCGTGTCCTCCTTGCGTCCTCTGCTGTGTGTGAAAGAGGATTCTCTGCCAAAAGGAGGAATAAATCCGCTTTCAGAGGGTCTGAGGGTCCCTGCACCAGTCTTCAGGGACCAAAGCTTGGAGGAGTTGATACAACCCTCAAATGATAAGCAGTGTAGATAGTGGATAAATGGATGGAGTATAATACTAAGGACACTGCGCAGCTGTGATTCAGCCAGGGTAAAAGAGCAAGGCCCAAGTAGTCACAGTGGCTATCAGGAGATGGGCTTTAAAGGGAGGCCCTTGTTAACTTGTTTTGTTGTAGGTGTGTCCTAACACTAATGCACTGACCATATAGCAAATGTATTATTTTGTTTCTATTTTACTAACAAGCTCTATTTAACTCAAGTATTTTGAACTTCGCTTAGTGATTTTTTCTTTAGAATGAAACCGAATAATCTTATTTCTGTTAATTATCTATTTAAAAACATTAATCAGTGATACAGCTAAGATGCAGAAAATATGAACGTGTTGCTTTGCATGTGGATTTCAGTGGTGTTCCCAAACTTATCAGATTAGTTTAGATTAGATTCAACTTTATTGTCATTGTTACATAGTACAAGTACGACGAAATGCAGTTTAACATCTAACCAGACAGTACATAGTAGATTAAGGCAATAATTATAGATGAAAGTATTTGTCATATATTATATATAAGCATGACAAAACCCAGATAATAAAAGAGCATCAAGGTCGATTATTTGTTGCATAGAGTATATGAGAACATTGAGCAAATTCACAGGCAGCAGATAAGGAATAAGAGTAGAATAAATAATATAATGTGCTGACGCAGGTAGTGTTGTGGAATTTTTTGTGACACTCCCTTGTCTCCTTGAGACATAGTGCAGCTGTCTGCCGTGTTTGGGGAAGTGTGAGAGCATGACCAAGGTCTAAGGCTTCCCTCCCTAAACACCATAGATATGAGACTGCGTAAGCTAGAAAATACATTTACTTGTTTAGGAACTAGCAGACCAATATACTAAATGATCTGTAGTGGTTTAAAGTGTGACCACAGGAGTTGAGACTTCAGAATATGAGAGGACATCATGCACAGTTGTTGTATTGATGGTATCAGATTTTCTCCTTGGCCAGGCTGCAATAAATACTTCAGCAGAATACATCATAGGACTCCTCAACACTTTCTTCACTGATGAGTTGACCATTGACGAGCAGATTTTCCACAACAGGTAGGGGGTCTGAGGCCTGAGGAAGGTATTGAGGTGTGACATAATAAATACGGTGGCATTCCACACCGTGATGCAGTTAGTCAAGATGGTCTCAAAAGTGCAACTGTACAAGTTCTCAGGATATGAGGAGACAAAGGAGCACCAGGCCCTACAAATGAGAAAAGCTAGTTTGGAGCCCTGTAAAATGGCACCCAACATGTTAAGGACTTTGAATTCACTTGAAAAAAAACACAATGGGGTTCATCCAACATCACTGGATCCAGACTACTCTGTGCCAACCTATGGGATGGAAAGCCACAATGGTCAACTCGAAATGGCGTTTACAGAATTAAAACTCCAGCTTCATCATCACTTCTATCAAGTCTAAGCCTCTTCAAAGTAGTTTTTAATGCAGAGCATCAGTTCTCTTCTGTCAATTATTTTGTCATAGGCCCTGAAGACTGCAGTCATCATTTAATAAAACATTTAGAAGATATAGGCCTTTAAAACATAACTTATGAATGATTTTTAAAGTTAATACTCTCTTGATAGAAAATAACCTCATTACCTAACCTCATTAGTTGTTAAAATTCAAATCAATTTGATTTGTATAACGCCAAATTACTAAATTACTAATTTTCACAAGGCACTTTACATAAGGTCAAGACCATGCAACACAATAGAGAACCCAATGCTTTCCACAAAAGTAATCACCTTTGACTGTGGAGAGAAAAAAGAGGATGAAACCTGTAGCAGAACCAGACTCAATGTGGGTGGCCATGTCATATTTTCTATAACTGAACAGAGATTTGTTATTGGACCCACAAGAGAAAGACCAAATGTTTTTGTTCACCCTGTATCCAACACCAAAAACTACAAATGAAGCAAAAATCTTGGTTTTAGTAATGGACCAACATTTCAAAAGCCACATACGGACAACAGAAAATCTGACTCTCTAAACAAGATCCAGAAAAAAGTGTTCAAAATAAAGTTGTTCTATTGTAAATTTCTTTCTTTCTGGATTATCTGACAAGCTATAATGAAATCAAAAACGCTAATCCGGATATTTTTTGCTTTGTAGGTCTTAACTTAAATAAAAAAGTTTTATTTATAACAAACAGATGTTTGTTATTTTTTCTTGTTGTAATTTTGATGTCACACTACTTGAGGTTACTCACTCTGTTCCTCGAACTTCCGGATGATGGTATCCAGGAAGGTGTTCTGCGGAGCCACGTGGCCTCGTCTTACCGGCATGGTCCAGGTTCGACTTCCGACCCGGTTCGGAAGCGTTCTCCCGATCTGATTGGCTGATTGAAATTAGCGCTTTCTTTAGTCGGATGGGTAGAGTGTTGTTCCTGAGTTTGGCTTGCTTGGTTTGTGTGTCCTCATCCTCTCCTCCACCGTTTCTCTCTCTCTCCTCTCATGCTCCCTCCATCCTGTCAGCACAGACCCGCCCACTGCATGTGTTGTTCACAGTATACAAATAAGGTATGAAATCAGGGAAACTGTTTATAATAGAGACCATCGTGAAAAACATATTTTTATTTTCAATACTTTGTATTTCTGCAATTATTTTGCAATTTCCATCAAAATAGATATGGAGGGAGTATTCTTTTTCTATGCACACTCCATTTGTGCATCTTTTTTGGCAGATCTTCTCTCCACCCTACAATAAAAACGTTGGTACTTCAAGTTAAAGATCAGGAACTTTTTTCAGAAGTCATCTCTAATGTTGTTATTATTTCCATTATTATATTATCATTTTAATTCTATGTTTTACTAAGTATTTATATTAAAGAAAAACGTATTAAAAGTTAAATTACTATGATCAATTGTAGAAAAATTCAATAGAGGAGAAACGTTATAGAGTAACACATTTATTTCACTCCAGTATAGCAACAGATTCAGTAGCCAACATGTACTTGTGGAAGCTTTCATTAGAGTCATTTGGAAGACTAGGCATCATCAAAGCATATGATGTATATATTTATTAATTATGATTAATGATTCATTATATATGAATCATTAATAGTATGGTTTGTGTTTTAATTGATGTGGTTTGTCATGGGGTTATTTAAAAACTAAGGACTGCTGTGTTCAGGACAGCTCCTTCTAATTTCAGTTAAACAGTGACATCTCCAGTATCAATTTTGTAATGACAGCACGTTCGCTGGAAAAGTCCATGGATAAAAAAAAATCTACCAATTATGACAATCTATGAATTTCGTAAACTTGTTAAATGTTTTTCAATCAGTGTCTGACAATGAAAATATGAATATGAAATATAATTAAACTGCAGTGCTTGTTTTAGCATTGCCAATACTTATATTTGTATATTTGAAAATTGGTTCTGTAACTCATACCCTGCCATCATCATTCCATAGAACTGAGCTTGGAATTATAACTAATCATATTAGATATCAGTGATGACGTAGATGACAGTGAAGATAAAGCTTACCCCTCATCTCTCTCCCCTCCCTTGTCTAATCTTGTGTTCATATGTGGACACACAACCCAGTGTATGTCTACACTGATAGAAGATAACAAATACAGGCAACAGACGAAGCTTGAACAAAAAACTTAAGGAAGAAATCAGCTGAGTTTAAAGCCAACAGCCTCCACTCCTCAATCAGGACACAGAGGCAACAACCTCTGTGTGTCGTGGGTAAGTACCATGCAGATAAATGTACAGCACGTCTCGTAATGTGTCACCTGGAGCTGCAATATACAGAGTTTATTGTATGTGTGACTATTAAAGCATTCATGATCTATTTTTCTGCAGGAAATTCATATTGAAATATTTTTGGTGTATAATTATTGTTGTAATTCTACTTTACTGTCTTTTTTTTTCTAAGCTATTTTTTCCAATAGTGATTTCACATTTACAGTATATGTGCATACGTGATTGTTGTTTAAATCAAATAATTTGCAAATATGCATATATTTTGTGGTGCATGTACTTGCTTACCTACTTTTACTTTTCAAGTCACGTTAGAAAACATTGAGCTGTAGGGTTAAAATCTAAACTGCATTTGAACAAATTAATCCACCTGACTTAATTTAAAAAATGTATTTGAATGGTGCCAAATCACCACTTACATTATCTCAAGGCCTGTTACATGATAAAGTATAAAGCATTAGAGAGGTGTTGTATATATTGTGCTTGTTCTTTATCCCAATCAGGCAAAGCAAACTTTGACATTGTTATGATGACATGTATGAAGTAATTTATATTGTAACAGTTGTTTCATCAAAATAAGATAGTAGTTATATAGATAGTTAATGCATATCTAAGCTTTATTACATAATTTTCTGGTTTCATATTGACATCATGATGATGTCTTTCCTTCAATATTATTATACATTTTGTAGTTTTTCGATCTATATAAGCTTTAGTTTGTTTCTATAGTCCTAAAGGCTGCAGATATACTTGTAAAATATATTTGAACTGTACATAATGTCATTTTATGTCACATATATATCATCAAATGGTGGAGAAGAGTTTTCTGATCAATATGAACTTGAGATGTCTCTTCACTAACACTAATGTTATTTGCGGTGAACATTACCAGTCTTAAGTAATAATTTGGAAACTTCCAATGACTGTATAAATTTGCTCACACACACACACACGCAAAATATTTTTCCCCCCCCACACACACAGGTGCAAGAACAATGCCCTGCTTTGAACTAAGCTGGTACACAATGTAATTAGTTCTCTGACGTAGTGTTAATAAGTGCAGCTCAGCTGTATAAGCATAAAAGCTTCCTGGTGACAAGTGTGTACTTCTCAAATGCTGTTGGTTTATTCAACATTATAAAGCGAAGTCCTCAACCATTATTTAAATATCTTCGACAAACATGACAAGTTGCAGTAGAACCACACTCAAGACTATAGTCTGTTGAATTATGAACAAACTCTCCCCATTTTCTCTCTGTCACTAGAGGTTGTTTTTAAATTTCCAGGATCACAATAATAAATCTGCTTGATAAACAGAATTACAGGCAAAGCATTCAAATGAATGTCATGTCACACACATGCACATATACTGAGATGTCCCAGGTGGGTGTTAGACTCATGCTAATCTCTGCATAATCAGATCAATCATCTTCAGCCTGACTCATGGTAAGTGGCTGTGACAGCTGCATGGACTTGTGCATTCAGTGAAATATAACTAAGAGTATCATGCAGGTGAGATTGAAGCTTGTACAAAATCAGATGGATGTAGGACAGTGACGAGATTTAGCATATATCTAACTTTGTCAGACACAGTTTGGTAAAGAAGCAGCACTGAGGTAATAAACGTTCATTAGGCATTGAGAGTTAGAGTTAGGCTGAAACATGGCTCTCAGCTAGCGCATCACCTCAACTTCTGGTTAAGTGATTTGTTTGTGTGTTGCAGGCTGCTAGGATGTCTGGCCCCACCCTGGAAGAAGAGGACTTGCCTGGCAATCACACAGGTCA
This sequence comes from Pseudopleuronectes americanus, assembly GCA_038501795.1. Taxonomy (NCBI): domain Eukaryota; kingdom Metazoa; phylum Chordata; class Actinopteri; order Pleuronectiformes; family Pleuronectidae; genus Pseudopleuronectes; species Pseudopleuronectes americanus. The sequence continues at coordinate 2,904,463 of CM076730.1, read as the reverse complement.
GAGACAAACTATCAGAAATTTGAAATTAACATCAATTTCTAAAATGGAAGACAAGCCTAACTTGTGTTTCTGACTTTTGGGTAAGACAGTACACAAGATAACCATTTTAACTCAGGCCAGTGAATGTTAATTCTGTGTGAAAAGTTTAATTGAGGTGTTAACCAATGTGCTTTTGATGGGTTTTCTACCTTTTAATATTGTACATTATATGTTAAGTATGTCTATTAAGGTGCTTGTGGTCGTTTCTTGTGTGCTTGCAGGTCCTAAAGGTGTAATTAATGACTGGCGGAGGTTTAAGTTGGACAGTGTGGATCAGACGGTTCCTCAGCACAAGAGAGAGCTGCTGAGACAGATGTCCAGCAATAGAGAGGATGACAAGGACAGAGGCAACAGAAAGGTGGAGAAAATCAATCACAGAGACTCACACATACTATGTACACATATCTTATAAAGTTCATGACAAGGATACAAGAGTCTCACATTGTACTAAAACAAAAGGTTCAGAGGAAAATAATCAAAATCACAGGACCATTGGTTCACAGCCAAAGTTACCTTGTTTATAATTTATGTTAATGTCAAAAAGGTGAAGCAGTAACATTTTTCTTCACATGTAGATGAGCGTTCAGGAGTACGAGATGATCCAGGATGAGGACGAGCGCTGCCTGAAACGCTACAGGAAGAATTGTATGCAGGAAATGCACGAGCGCTTGAGCTTTGGCCCGAGGTTTGAAGAAGTGCACGAGCTTGAGAGTGGTGAAGCCTTCCTGGAGGTCATAGAGCAGGAACATCGGCAGACCTTGGTGGTTGTTCATGTCTACCAGCATGGTGTCAAAGGTTAGTTTATTTTAATTGTGTTGATCTGATCTCATTAACCGTTGCAACAACAATGTTCAAATACAAACTTTTTGGGGCTCCCTGTTTTATTTTAGGATAGACTTTAAAAATGTATTGGTTAGGGTCCGCTGTCAAGAGGGAACCGTGAATGTTTCATCAGGGACCCAAGGAATCAGGGAATTGGTTGAGGAAACAATTCAGTCCCGGCTAAAAACATACATTTTTGGAAAGACCCATTCCTTAATTTACTTGGGGAGCTGGGCTATAATTGGCCTTTTATCTCTTGTTATTATAACCATGATTCTGAATTTGAACAGTTTTTTTTCTTGTTGTGTTGCAGTTTAAACTTTATTTTGAAAAGTTATTATCATTATTATGAGATTGTTCACTACAATGCTGTCTGCTCATGATCTCCGATGTCAGGCTGTGAACAGATGAACTCGTGTCTGGACTGTCTGGCGTTGGAGTACTCCAGTATTAAATTCTGTCGTATTGATGCTGTGGCCACAGGTGCTGCTGAACGCTTCTCTTCTGAGGTAAGTAAACTCTACCAGTTTGACTCTCCTGACGTACACTGCAGGTGGAAGCCTGCCATTACAGGCGCCTATTCCAGTCAGCATCCTCCTCCCTGTCCACCTTCTGTCTGGTACCGTTTCCAAAAACGCTTGTTGGAAAATGAGAGCAAGAACCTACACACTGAGAAGATCACATAGGCAACATGCATTTTTTACTGTTTTGTGTCTCAAGATGATTGTGATGGTTTAAAGAAATACAAACAAGTCAAAGAGTTTTTCCCCCATAGTAAACTGACAATGGCTGCTGCCAGACAATTTTCCTATTCAAGAAGAAGGTAGCTTATAGTGTTTATAATATCTGAGACTAATAACCAATTGAATCACAGTAAGCCCCATGGAGACATTGATATTTAGTGATATTAACTGTGAGGTAAAAAAGGGTAACATAATAAAAAAAATGAAATTGTATTAACTCAGTCTCAAATTGCATTGATAAATATTTATAAATGTTTAATTGATGTAACACATTTACAGCAATGACAACATAAGAGAATACAGCCTTAATATGAATGACTACACTACGCATGTGCTTACAAAATAAACATTACTCTTATCAGGCCTTCAAACCTATTTTTAGAGTGACTTTATCAATGTATTGTTAATGTCTGGCCTGTAAGTCTTTGATAAGCTATAATAATTCCATCATTTTGTCAATCAATGCATTCATGAAATCAATCAAAAGTTAAGATATTCGACAATGAAACAATTTGGCACATACTGAAAGAATGTATAAGAAAACTTCAAAAAGAGCAATGGACAAAACTAAATAAATGTCCAGTTAAATACTTTTACTATTACATGCAGCTCAATATTAAGTTGGACTCTTGAACTTGAAGGCTGTCATAGCAAAATACTATTCACAATTATTGAAAGAGTATCTTCTTAAAAAAGATGGAAAAATAAATGGATCACGGTATTGATCCAAGATGCTGAGTATTGATTCAAACCAGTGTCACTACCAAATGATCAGCCTGCATTCGGCTAAATTCTGATTCCTGTCGATATCCTTTCAGGTTCTCCCTGCCTTGCTCCTGTACAAGGCAGGGGAGTTGCTAGGTAATTTCATGGCTGTTACCAAGCATTTCAGCGAGGAATTCTTTGCAACGGACGTGGAGGGGTTTCTCAATCAATATGGCCTCCTACCTGAGAAGGACATGGCAGCCTGTGCTGATGACGAGGACGAAGGAGGGGACGTGGAGTAGAGGGAGAGGGAAAGAATTAAGAGGGAGGAGAACAGAATAATAAGAGAGAGAGAGGGCGGAGTGGATACAAAGGAAGGGGAAACAGGAAGAGGGGAAGAGAGCTGAAGAAAGGAATTGTGGGAAGAAGTGGAGGAAGAGAGTGGCACACAAACACTAGTAAAGAAAGCATTTATATTGCATTACAGACAAATACACACATAATAGTAAACATCCACCAGCACACACAGAATGTGGATTATTACAAGAAACAGTTAGGTGTAAATTACATGGTGTTTTGTACTGAAATACTGCTTGTCTGTCATATCACAGCTCTGATTAAAGATCACTTGACCAAAATTTGTTCAGTCTCTATCTGTCTGTGTAGCATTCTAAAGGCTGGAATACAGAACTGTCACTTCTCATCATGATATTGTTTATATTTCAGTAAAGTCAACATTTCATCAGCAGCTGTTCACCACTTCTATCAGTATTTTTGGTGTATTACAATTTATCACACAAATGCACAATGTTTGTGGAGTTATTATGTCATCATGGAGGAAACTTGAGGACATTTTTACATGAGGTTCTGAGGAAGTGATGTCCAAACCTGTGCTAGTGTGTTACATCTATATCAACCTATTATCCTCAGCTCAGATCTGTCATACGATACTACTGAGGTAGGTAATGATTCTCTAATTGTGAAAATGGCACACAGTAAGGCTGACATCAATAAGAATGGCCCACTGTTTTATTCATTCCAAAAACAACAAACTGTAAGATTGAGGAGAACAGGATCATCAGATGCTAATTTTACAAAGACATTGATCATGTGTTTGTAGAAGAAAACCCCAGATAACATTTCATATTTCCAACATAATTCCTCTATTTGGCGATTTAAATACAGCACAAAGATGAATTGATAAATAAGGCCATTGAATGCAATAAAACAAGACCCATCACTGAAGGTTGATGTGTGCTGCTATAAAAGGAGGTGCTGAAGACGAAAACAAGATGAGAAGAACATTAGTTATGGTGACGTCAAAGCTTAATGCTATTTTTAAACAATATTAAGGAAAATTGGAAAAGAGGTTCATCAAAAATATAAGGGATGATTGCAGTGAAGAGCAGGTGAGGCCAGAGGAGGAAGAGGAAGAGTTATCTCCTGCAGCAGCAGATGAGACAGGACATGAGAACAAGAGGAGGGATTTTTAGCTTCTCTGATTCAGTGTTTCTCGAACGTTTGGATCTCAAGTTGCACCTTTACATATGATTTTAGCTTTTTCTATGTAAATCATCATAAATAAGTCATAATTTGTACTCAGTTTCACTCAAAGTGACAGGACAGCACCCGTCTATGGACAGCACTGGCCAGCCCAGGTTTTATTTCCTGAGTTTAGTCTGTAAGGCAACTAATGCCTCTCAGTGGGCCATAACATTTAAACATTTTTTGTTTGTGAGTGTTTAGGTGTCACCAAGAAGCATGGAAATCATAATTCCAATGTAACCCCGATCTGTAAAAAAATAATGCGAGATGTAACCCAGTACAAGAAGAAATAGTGCCTGACAGTCATCACCGAAGGAAAAAATCTGCAGGGCGTGGAGCAGCTCCTCCATGTTTGTTGCCCGGTTAGATATCAACAGTGGTGCAGCGACCCACACCCGGACTCCTATCTGCTCCTGATTTAGGAGATTTTAAGTTATTTTAGAATCTGAAACGTTCAAGAAGATGCAGGATGACGCGCGCTACCTCAAACGGTGAGACCCAGCAGAGCTAACGCGACTGTTCAATTAGATCCACATGGATTTAGGGCAAAGATACATTAGCTAGCTAAAATTATGCATGTTAGCATCGATCAAACAATAAATAGAAGATGCATCTGGACGAGAGCAAGAAGAGAATGGTTTTGAATATCAGTTTTAGCCCCGGTGTGCGGGGAGAGCTTATGTGAGTCAAATAAGCTCTCACCAAGCCCTGGTCAAACTTCTATATATTTTAACGTTTTCGTGCTCTCCAGTGACCAACTATTCGAGGCGACGTTGTTTTATAAGATTTTGTAAATTGCTTTTATCAACCTGTCAATTCGGGATAGATATAATGGTGTAATGTCACAGATTTTGGGGGAAAGTATCACAGCTTAGAGCAACGATGATGTCTGCCCGGCCCTCAGAAGACCACGCTAACCGATGCAGAGTAAAGAGCTGTCTGTGTGCATTTGTGCCAGAAGTCAAACTATAGTTCCGCGGCGAAGATTCACATTGTGCCGACTTCCCCACAAAACCATAACACATCATGGAATATCTGTGTCACATTTCAACTGAGCTGTATTTCCACTGGAATACACAACTTCATTTAAACCTGCAGAATGTAAACGGGGGTTCGGCACTGCATTTCCTCTCTGAAGGAAGGGGCTGGGACAACATAGCTAGGAAGGAACTGGGAGACGATGACTGATAAACTGAAAAGCTAATTAGCTTAGCTGCTGTAGAAATAGCTTGGGTTGTGGTTGTTCACGCTGTGAGTTGAGCTAAATTAGCCTTTAGACTTGTCAGAGCGTCAATGAAAACAAATATTAGCCTGTTAGCCTGTTAGCACAGCCAGGGTGCAGGCAAATGCACGTCACTGTCTGGGCGTGACTGTCTGTGCATTGTTTTGGTGCCTGGATATAAGGTGAACGACAGATTCAATGTTTAAGTAGTCACTGAGATCATAGCTGACAACCACAGTTTAAATTTCATTATATCTAAATTTGTAAATATATTCTGTATAATTTCATCTCGTGTCATTAACATGCCCGAGTTCTCGTCTCGCGGTGTTTGCTGCTGTTGCAGCACGAAGAACTATTAACAACAACGTTGATTGAGGATTTTCTATGTTTTTTAAGAGAAAACCAGATTGTGTAAATATGGATTATGATATTGAGTTGGAGGATTACTTATGAAATATTAATGAACTAGTTATCTTGAGAAAAACTATTTATTGAGTCAGTGAATGTGTGTGTGTGTATATATGTGTGTGTGTGTGTGTGTGTGTGTGTGTGTGTGTACTTATGCAAGTGATCCAATTGATGCTCGCACCTTTCATAATTTATTCGTCTCAGACTGATGACTCTCATATAATCAATCATGTTTCATTTATTAACAAAAAAGGGATAGAAGGGAAGCTCACACTGCTGAGCTTCAAGTCTGCTGTCAGTAATCTATCTATCAATCAAACAAAAAACAATTAGAAAATAATACAAGTACATCAGTGACACATCATTCGAGCAGCCTAAACTGGTATAGCAACACAGAGGATTAGTATGAGAGCTGGTCAGGGGGAACAACAATCACTGAGATAATAAAGTGAAGAGGTTTGCAGGGTACTGTAGGTGATCTTACACTGTCAGGTGATGTAAAACATGATGGTACTGAACAGTGACCTGCATAAAAACTGAGGCAGCTCGCACACTGAGAGTTTTCTAACAACTGATGAACCACAGAAGCTACTTTGACCAAATACGCAACAAAATAACAAAAATGTCAAACAAAACCTCTCTTTTCAAAGTAACAAACTCTCTTAAATCCCTTGTATTTATTATCTAAAAGCGCTCAGTTCTTGCATGAGGTCCACTGCTTCATTCTGCTCATTAGTTGTGGACTTCACGGATTTCGAACTTGCATTATTATGCAATTGACAAATGAGTTTACGAAGGTACGGAATAAGTAATTAAACTGTCTGTTTATTTTCACCCCAAGCAAAGTGACTGCAGGCAGTCTAGATGTTCATCCCACGGAGAAGGCCCTCGTGGTCCACTATGAGGTGGAGGCGTCCATACTGGGGGAGAGTGGAGGTCATATGCTGGCGGAACGCAAGGAGGGACAAAAGATGTGAGTGTCCTGTTCTTTTCTGCACACAGCTGGCATCCACATCATTCCGTCTATTTGGCTATCTCTTCTTTCTTTTTCTCTGAATAAATTGTCATTTAACTTTTATTTACATTCACATTGGATTTTCTCTTAGAATTATCCTCCTTCTCTCCATTCACCTCAGAGCTCTACTGTTTCTTAAATCCTTTGTCTCTTTTCATTTAAGTTTATTCTCATTTGAGCTGGATTAATTTTATTCAGTCTGTTCACCATCATCTTACTCCTGGTTATCTACACTGGATAGAAGTAGATATACATCTTGTCCGTTTATGTGACTGGAATTATTTTTACATTACGTGGATTAGTGTCATGCCTGACCACACAAATATGTTCCCAGTTGTATTTTTTTTTCCAGCTGGTTTTAAAGACTGAAACTTAAAAGATAATTTGTATTAAATAACACACACATATTTGTCATGTTTTTGTCCCCATTTTATAATTTTCAAAATGTAATTGAACATGTATAATCAGCCACAGACTGGTTTTCAGCTTCATTTTAGTTCCAGAAATGGTTTCAAAATTCTGTTGCAGTTATCTAGTTATCTTAGTATCAAATATCAATCGCTAAAGCCTGTAGACGTGGTCAAAGCTAATGAAGAGGATGAAGTCATTCACCTTTTCTCCTTCATCTGTCACACATTTCTTTGTCTGCTCTTTGTCCCTCCAGCATCCGTGTGAAGAGTCTGTCTCCCAGTACAGATGTGGGAGCTTTGGCCAAGAAAGTGGTGGAGGAGTGTAAACTCATCCCTTCCTCCCGTTTGCCCCAGGTGGAACAGCTCCTCTACTACCTGCAGAACAGGAAGTCATCCCCGGTGGAGGGAAAAGGTGAGTCATGTCACCAGTAGACATGCAACATTGTAAACACAAAACGCATAAACATACTCACATTTTCCCCTTCAAAAATAATATCATACACTCTTAATGACTTTATTGCACTCATCTAGAATGGAGTCCTTTTCATGCTATAAGTGAACCTTTACTGACAGGCTCAACACACATTGTTAACTGATATAAGCTTTGTGTAATGACCCACACAAAACATTGCATCATGTAAAACGAATTCTGGAGAGATAAAGAATTGTAAAGTCATAAAGCTGTTGTTCAGTGCACATTATTCAATACACAGGATGTTTCACTTCTAGGTGTTTAATATCTAATGGAAAACTTTGCCGGGTGTATTTGTTTTTTCGTCACCAGTGGAGAAGAAAGAAAAAAGAAGTGTGAAACCCAGAGAGCTGACACCATTTGAAGGAATGGAGGTAACATGGCTGAAACTTACTGTTTATGTGTCTTGTTCCTTCATAGTCCTTTCAGTAAGATCTCATTGAGCATTGGCAAAATGTTACAATAAATTTTTTCCTGTACGCTCATCAGCTCTACCTCAGCCATCTAAATCATGATGGCATGCCTGATCTTCATTAACATCACTTTCAGTTGCACAAATCCATTGTTGTGACTCTGTTTGGGCCATGGACTGTATATTAAGACTTTGTGAGTCCTCTGCCATCTTGTGCTGGTTATATCATATAGAATATAGAATATCTAGTATCTAGAATATCAGTCTTAGCTGCCATCAAACCAAACTTTATCATAATAATGAACACTTGAACCTAAAGAGTGTGAGGGGAACTATCTAAAATAGTAAAAGAGTTTTTTGACCCAGCCAACAGGGGGCAATCTCTGAATGCAGTGTATGTTTGGGGCTTACACTAGATTTGAAGCGGCACCAAATATTTTACACTTGTTTTTTCTAATTTAAAGTACAACTCGTAGTGTAAACTTCTTTTTTTCTTCTTTTTTTTAACTGATACTAGGTTGTCATGTCTGGTTCTCAGTCATTAACAGAGTGTTTGTGTTTGTCTCTGCAGTTAAACGAGGAAGCCAGTATAACCAAAATGGATGAGTATGTGGAGCTGCTCTATGAAGGCGTCCCAGAGAAGATCAGAGGCTCTGCTCTCATTCTGCAGCTCGCCCGCAACCCTGAAAACTTGGAGGAGCTGCTACACAACGGTGCGACTTCACTGTACTTGTTATATCTAATTGTTAACAAACTGTGCTGCCTACACTTATCACAAGATGTGTACTTCTTAGATTAGTCGTCGGTTAAGTTTTTGTTTTTGTAGGTAACATTTGTCCAATTGCATCCTCTTTACTTGTGCAATAATTTGTTCAAGGTTACTTATAATCTGAATCTTGTCACAGAGTCTGACCTCTCCATCCAGTGCAGCATTCAGGGAGTAAAATCCACTACTATCACTGATGAAAATTCAGAGATGCACAATAGTTGTAAGGCATGTTTTCCTGTTAATGCTACCTTATTAATGATCTCTTTGTATTTTTATATTTTTACCATGGTGAAGCTTGCTATATCACACATACGTACATACTAAATACAAACATCAACTGAAGTATCTTGATGTAAAACTTTGTAGTGAAGCAAACATCAGGTTTGCCAGTGGTGCAAGTGATGGTCACAGTCTCTAGTGGATACAGCATAAAATCCACTACATTTAAATAAGCTTCATTATAACATGTATTGTTTTTTAACAAACTGTAGCTGGAGCCACAGGTGGTTGTATTTGTACCTGTAAGTCATGTGACTTGATGTGCAAAGCTGCTCATGTGTTTGTGTGCAGAGGCAGTTCTCGGTGCTCTGGCCAGAGTACTGAGGGAGGACTGGAAACAGAGTGGGGAGTTGGCCACCATCATCATCTACATATTCTTCTGCTTCTCTAGGTAACACACACACCCACTTAACTGTCGTGTTTAGTGTAGCTGTTTTCAGACATGACCTCCGGCTAAAATCCAGATAATTGGCTATGGACTTCATCCGCAATTTACCTTTTACACAGCAGGAGGTTTTCTGCAGAGATGCGTTCACAACAGCATCAAATCCTCTGCATTATTCAGGCAAGAGCTGGAGCAGCCGGGTGCTGCATGTTTAAAACCAGCATATGTGTTGCTCTTTCAGCTTCAGCCTCTTACTGTTGTGTTTCTCCTCTACTGTTCTCCAGTTTCTCCCAGTTCCATGGAGTGGTGAGTCATTATAAAGTAGGTGCGTTGTGTATGAGCGTGGTGGAACATGAGCTGAAGAGACATGATGTGTGGTGTGAGGAGCTGCGCAAGAAAAATAAGGCTTATATCCTTTAATGTGCTCTTATTCCCCCCTGTCTGTTTCATTTGTCTGTTATTGTGTATGTCTAATAGTAATGTGACTTTTGTGTGTGCGCACAATATTCCTTAACTCTCTTGTGTACGCGAGTCAGCACCGGAGAATGGTTCCCTAAGACGAGACCAAGACAAAGCTCTGAGGAAGTACCAAGGGCTTCGGGCTAAACAGGAGCAGCTGCTCAGAGGTAAGCAAGCCTTTCAACTCTCCAGAGGTGGTGTTTTCCTGTTCTGTGAGGTGAACTCAGATTTGATGCATCACTTCATTCTAAATTAAAGGAATCAGAGGGGAGATACATACACTGGGTGCAATCTATACACAATCTATTACATGGTTTTTCATCCCACATTTTCCAATTTGCACCTCAGTGCTAAATCATTTTCGTTATTTTTAGAGGAGTCACATTTCTTAATAGTAATGATTTACAAGCCTAAGTACTATTTCATTACTATTTAAATAGCCTCATGAAAGGTAATGTGCACCGTAAATAGATATTCCTTAGAGAGATAGCATTGCTTTAAATGTGACCAAGGAATGATTTGAGTTATGCTACAATAAATACATGATCTCTAATCTTCTCTTGCACCCTGTTCCTAATTCTCTCTCTCTCTCTCTCTCTCTCTCTCTCTCTCTCTCTCTCTCTCTCTCTCTCTCTCTCTCTCTCTCTCTCTCTTTCTCTCTCATGTTTTTCACTCAGTGTCTCTTTACCTCCTGTTGAACCTCGCTGAGGACACGAGAACGGAGCTGAAAATGAGGAATAAGAACATTGTTGGTCTGTTGGTCAAAGTTCTTGATCGGGATGATGAGGAACTGCTGGTCCTGGTTGTTTCCTTCCTGAAAAAACTTTCCATCTTTTTGGAGAACAAAAACGACATGGTGAGACGCAGATTAGATTAGATTTATGGTGCGAGGAGGGAAAAAGGAAGGACCTCAAATATATTTTTATGTATTCCATCTCGCAGAGAACTGGGGATATTGAGTAATTTCCTAATATGCCCCTGCAACCAATGGGTTAACCAGAATCCACTTGTTCTTTGATTCCCTTTTAGAACTGCATTCATTCCACAAGATGTTGGAAATTTTCCCCATGAGATTCTGCTTCATGTTCACATGACTGCATCACACTGCACATCGCAGATTTGTCGGTTGCACATTATTGCTGCCAGTCTCCTGTTCTACTACATAACAAAGGTTGTACTGGAGTTAGATTTTATTTTTGGAGGTCAGCAGTTTCAGAAATACTCAAATCAGCCCATCTGACAACAACAATACTCTGATGTTTGATATGAGCATTAACTTGAAGTTCCCGACCTGAAGATTTGCCCGGTCTCCCCTTTACTGATTAAACCACACTAACTGTAAATGTCAGGGTCTGGTTGCCATCTAGTTAGATTTGTTTCTGTATGACTTGCAGGCTGAGGTTGACACTGTAGAACGACTGGCTCGTCTGGTTCCCTGTGACCATGAAGATCTGTTAAACCTGACTCTGCGCCTGCTGCTCAACCTCTCCTTTGACTCTGGGCTCCGAGCCAAGATGGTTGAAGTTGGACTTTTACCTAAACTGACTGGCTTGATGGGTATATATACACACTAATATAACAATTGATATTACACAGCAATTGAAGAACTTAATTCTTTATGCCTTACAATTAATAATTAATGACATTTCTTTACATAATGTATGATGGTAGTGTTATTTTCCTCATTTCCATTTGGGAATTGTCAAAATCCTCTTATTTCTGTCTTTGTGCAGGTGATGAGAACAACCGTCAAGTAGTGATGCGTATCCTGTATCATATCAGCATGGATGACCGCTTCAAGGGCATGTTTGTTTACACTGACTGTATACCTCAGGTATGAGAACAGCCACTGAGTATCATTATAAAATAAATACAAGAGTAATTGACAACAAGTAATTGACAACAAGTAATTGACGTGATCTTTGAATGGTGTGAAGTCAGAGCTGTTTGTGTATCTGTGTAGCTCATGCAGATGCTGTTTGAGTGCAGTGAGGAGGAAATTGAAGCCGAGCTCATTTCCATCTGCATCAACCTGGCTGCAAACAAGAGGAACGCTCAACTTACATGTGAAGGTAGATATATATGAGCTGCATTGACTCATTTATATCGATATTCTAAGCTGGTCCAAAGAAGGAAGGAGACCAGCTGCTTTCATATTGGAACACGCTAAATTTGGCAAGAGAGCAAGGTGATAGAACGCCTCATTTATCAGGGCTTTCGTTATGAAGATCGTTCAATGTAAAAGAGGCTGACTTTAATGTAATTGGTGTATGAAGTTATGCCAGATAGCAATGTTATACTATCTCTGCTCAGTTGATGAATATCTTGGGGATACATTAACATAACCATAATTGCATGGTGGGGAATTTTTCCAAGCTTTGTCCTAAGGGAGGTGTAGTGTTGCCAGACTTTATAAACCCCTAAACCCAACAACCACCCACTGACTCTGCATAATCCTCCGACACTGCACCACCTGATCTTAAATATAAGTTTCTTGGCTGTAGCTTTAACAGTTTCTGGCTTAGGTGGAGAGTCATGTTTGTACAGTCCTGTTCAGTTTAAGTGTTTCTTGATTGCAATGGTCTCTGTTTGTCTCTGTCTGTAGGAAATGGGCTGAAGATGCTGATGAAGAAAGCTCTCAAGACAAAAGACTGTCTGCTGATGAAGATGATCAGAAACATCTCACAACACGATGGAGCAACCAAACCTCTGTTCATAGTTAGTTACAAATCCCCATTTGAAACATATGAGTGTTACTCTGGTGGTGGTAGTGTTATCAATATAACGTATTGTTTCACCTGAAAGTTTTCGTTCCTCGTGATGGATTTGTCTCCTCTCCTCCTCTCAGGACTATGTGGGTGACCTGGCAGCAGAGATCCGTGCAGAAGAAGATGAGGAGTGGGTTCTTGAGTGTCTGGGGACACTGGCCAACCTCACCATCCCTGACCTGGACTGGGAGTTGGTGCTGAAGGAGTACAACCTGGTACCTTACCTCAAAGACAGACTCAAACCAGGTAGTTACTCGTCCTTGAGAATACATTTCCAAATGTATGGGCATCCCCTGAAATACTTGAAATGGCAATTACTGGTACCTGTAAGAAAAGCTTCCAGTTAAAATTGCACGTTTGTTGGGAGCTGCAGGAAGGTTGAGTTGACACAGGTGCTGCAAAGCCACATCTGGATTAGCCAGAGGTGTCTTTTCTCTGAGTTGTGGAAAAGCCTCAAAGTATATTTTCTTACTTTTAGTGTGTGTGTGTGTGTGTGTGTGTGATGTGTGTGTGTGTGGTGTGTGTGTGTGTGTGTGTGTGTGTGTGTGTGTGTGTGTGTGTGTGTGTGTTGTGTGTGTGTGTGAGTGTGTGTGTGTGTGTGTGTGTGTGTGTGTGTGTGTGTGTGTGTGTGTGTGTGTGTGTGTGTGTGTGTGTGTGTGTGTGTGTGTGTGTGTGTGTGTGTGTGTGTGTGTGTGTGTGTGTGTGTGTGTGTGTGTGGTGTGTGTGTGTGTGTGTGTGTGTGTGTGTGTGTGTGTGTGTGTGTGTGTGTGTGTGTGTGTGTGTGTGTGTGTGTGTGTGTGTGTGTGTGTGTGTGTGTGTGTGGTGTGTGTGTGTGTGTGTGTGTGTGTGTGTGTGTGTGTGTGTGTGTGTGTGTGTGTGTGTGTGTTTGTGTGTTTTCAGGCTCAGCAGAGGATGACCTCATCCTAGAGGTGGTGATTATGATTGGAACGGTTTCCATGGATGATGCCTGTGCCGCCATGTTGGCTAAATCTGGCATCATTCCTGCCCTTATCGAGCTACTGAATGGTGAGTTACTTACACCCAGACAGACACACAATTACACTTTTCACCTTTGGGAAGTGAACGTAGTCCTTATTAATTTCCTAGGGACTCAACCTAATCCTTACCATTGGTACTGACTAAGCTTTTTACCAGTTGGACATGTCGTCACCAATATATTGGTTTTTAGTCCGAACAAAGTCTCCAAAGGTAGTTTGTGGTCAAAATAATGAAATAAAGAAAAGGCTACTAATTTCAAACTGTACTTAAAAAAAACAAATAGTACACCATGATTACTGATTGACGAGTCTCATCTGTGTGTGTGCATCTTCTTTCTTCCTCTGCTGAAGCTCAGACTGTGACCACACACACAGACGAGAGGGCAACAATTGATATCACCAATCTCTATTCCCTGAAAAAGAAAATAGCACAAACCAATCATCTAGAGGATTAATGGATACAAGGCATTAGCATAGTAATCCATAATGAATATAATCATTAGTTCCATTGTAGCAATCTCATCATATAATATGTTATAGAAACAGTATAACTGAGTTCTTTCACATTTAGTACTTAAAGAACAATGGTTAATGCAGGACTTTTGTTTGTAACACACTTCAGGTAATTAAAGTACACTGGTGTAAATACTTTTCCTTAGGTAACTAAGTGATTTCTTCCTTTTTTAAACTAGGAATCATAATAAATAATAATAATAATTAGAAATACAAGGAATTTAAAAATCTTATCAGTTTCAGCCTTGCTTATGTGGAGTAAATGTAAGCGATACCTTAATTGGCAACCTTGTGCTCTCCATGTGTTATATGTAGCCCAACAGGAGGATGACGAGTTTGTGTGTCAGATTGTCTACGTCTTCTATCAGATGGTTTTCCACCAAGCCACACGAGACGTCATCATCAAAGACACCCGTATCCTTCCCACAATGCACTCTAATTTACATGTAAAGATGAATGGATACAATGACTGTAAAATCTTCACCCCCTTCCTCAGAAGGTTTCTGTGGTTTTTCTTTAACTCTCGCTCTAGAGGCTCCAGCCTACCTGATAGACCTGATGCATGACAAGAACGCTGAGATTAGGAAAGTGTGTGACAACACCCTCGATATTATCGCTGTAAGTGAAAAAGCACATCGCTTACTACTTTCTTTAATATGATACAGAATCAAACATTTCTGTGTTTGTGTGTGTAGGATGCCTCTCATTTACTTGTTTCCTCGTGTTCTAGGAGTACGATGAGGAGTGGGGGAGGAAGATCCAATCAGAGAAGTTTCGTTTCCATAACAACCAATGGTTGGAGATGGTCGAGAGTCGTCAGGCTGATGAGTCGGAAACGTATCTCTATGATAATGACAATGACAGGGCCGATCTCTTCTATAGTGCAGGTACATTGAACTCAGGACTATGCATTACACTGCAAGATATTACAGGTCCTTTATTTTATAGGGTTAGGGTTAGTATTGGGTTAACTGCAAAAATGTATTGTACCTACAGATCATTGTGCTGCTTTCAATACATTTGTTTTTAGCATATATTTAAAGCATTTCTCAGGCCATAAGAGTATCTGTCTCCCTCCTCTTTACTCTTTACTGTATACCTGTTGTCAATGGCCCTGTTCAGACCTGGTGACTACTCAGACACAACTGGAGGGGATTTGGGACGCATGCCGCCACATTCTTTTAGCAGTGTGAACGTGAACGTGTCCTGGGTAACAAATATACAACCTACTCAGCTGACGTCCACAAACACCGGACCTATCTGTATAGTCAGACTGGTTAAAAACATCATGTGGTTGATGTGAACAGAAATTATTAACTTGCTTATTTGCGTATAGAGAGCGTATAAATCCAATCTCTTATTGTCTCTAAAGACACATTCATGACGCATTTTAATGACTGATGTGAAATGACAAACTTTGTCCAGCAGAGCTGGTTCTTAGGACTCTGCTATGCCCCAGGGGCACAACAACCACTATGCTTTTAATCAAGCATGATAGTTTTCACAATCACCAAATAAGATCAGGGAACTACTGTAATTACTGTTGACTCATTTATTCACCAACACTGAATCTTAAGGTTCCAATGAGGACTGACTGACTTTTTCTGGGTTACCACTGAATCAAATCTGCCACATTGAGTTGATGAAGTGTACTGCGATTACTTATTGAGTGATAATGGTAACTATTATATTACATAAAGCTTTGGCTGTGGCAACATTCAGAAAAGATTAATCCTATAAAAACAATTTTGCCTACTATGAAGTGCAATCACAATGTGTCACCACTCACCAGAGAGCTTATGTGCATTTTTTATCTTCATATGTTTGTCTCAAGATGGAATAACTCCAGCAGAAGGCTGCGTCAGCCCTGATTTCTTCAGTGACCTGCAGGCTCAGAACGGAGACTCACACCTCACAGAGTGAGTTACTGTTACTATGCTAGAGAAACATGAACTGTAATGAAAACAATAGTAGTAAGTGCTAACATTTCCCCCCCCCGAACACCATCAATCAGAGGAGAATGTGGTAAACAATGCAATAGGAAAATATTATTACTCTTCTGATGCTTAGACTTTTAAATGTAAGTATCTGGGTTCAACTCATCCAAACAGCTGAGGGTATACATGTTAAAAAACCAAGAGGCATTAAAACGTCCTCGTCGAAACCAACTGCAATACTGTTGCTAGGCAACTACAGTGATAGCAGGACAGGCTGGTATTGCAAATGATGGAACTCCTCTGTATACCAGCCTGTCTCATTTCTGTTTGGCCTTGGCGGTCTATGTGACCCAGAAAGGCCGCCTTCTATGTGGGTTGATAGGCCAAAGGAGGCATCCTCAGAATTGGCAAACACACACCACAAACCACACAACACGCAACGCACAACACACAACACACACCCTCAGGCTCCTGAGGAAGATATTATTTAAACTAAAGAAAGTTGGTCATACACTTGTTTTTGTTAATTATACTTGAGGCCTCCATGTGTTTCACTAGAGAATGAAAATACTATTCTTCATGTCCAGCCACAGTCTTAGTTTGTGTTCCTCATATTGAAGTTAATAGTTTGTGTTAATTAAACTGGTTTTGTTCTCCAGAGCTGACAGAGACATCTTCGACCAGACCAGCTCGTCACCTGGACGACCGGCCACTGCGTACGGCTTTAGACCTGACGAGCAGCCCTTCTATCAGTACACATAGACACACACACACACACACACGCCTGTTCAACACGTCAGGTCATCCTGCCAAGTTAAACATCCACAATCTGCACATGCACATCATTAGAATGACAATAAATTATTACAAATACTTATACCCAGTGAGATCTTCTAGATAGACGATGATCTCACTGATTCAGAGTGATTTTAGCCAAACTTTCCCATTATGGTATCAAATTATTAATCATGTAGCATTAAATTCAATTAAAATGTATCTTACAACTGCATAGTTTCACTAAGGGAGGAGATTAGAGATATACAAAAAGAACAAATCAATCAGCTTGACTTGTGTTTTTAAACTTTGTCAAAACTGCAAGTGAACTGCAGTGCCTCTGCAGCTCTAACGGAGTAAGAGAGATGAGTTTTGGTCAGTACGTAGTTGTAATTATTAATTCTAGTGTGATAATGAACACTTGCCAGGTTGGAGTAGGGATCAGATAGATCTTTTAAATATTACTAATTCTCATGACAGACTTGGTCTGAACCCACCGATTTTTTCAAGTAATCAGAAATAATAGAAGTTCCAGTAGTTGTGGAGATGCCTGTATATAACACTGACAGGGACTAGCACTGCAGATTATAAAGGTTTTATTTAATAACCTGCAGCTCCACACAGTCCTAACCCATTTCCTTCATTGCACCAAGACAACAAGAACAACAAGAACAACAAAGAAGAACATCAAGTTCATGTTAAATCTTCCTCACTGGCCCTATTCTTTGTATGATACGTTTTTTGTTGAAGAGCAAATAATTTAAAGAAGTGAACAAACTTTATTTTTATCTATGTTGAAAAGTTTTGCACGTGTTTCGTTTATAGTGATTATTTTTAGCCTCCTCAAATCTACATAAAATACTCAGATACTTTCTTACCTTGGCTAAAGGGGTTTGAGATCCACCAGACTCTGTATAACACTGTCAACTTCTTTAGTAACAGCCATTATAATAACATGCACTACAATGTAGATAACTGTGTTTTTTAATGTCACTGTAAACTGGGCACATTGCTGCTGGTGATCCTTTCATCTTGCAGTGCTGTTACACTTGAAAGCAGAACCAAGACATTCTACCAGTCTGTTTATGTGAAATGGTCTGAAGGTGTGATGACACATTTTGCGGAAGTACTGGAAATTTGCAAAATCTACGAGTCATGTAAATGTGACTACGTGCAATAGAAACTGTTTCAATGGATGAATAATGATGGAGGGGCTCTAAACTTGCAAATAGCAGCAGATGCAAACATCAGGCATGTGTGGACCACTAAGGAGGCTGCAGTCTTCTTTGAATATAACAGACATCACCATCTGTCATCAACTATTACATGTTAATACATTCACACTTTTTTTCTTTTGCACTGGTACAGTGACAGCTGAGTAGTGAAGCGCAATAGGTATGTGTGTATATATATATATATATATATATATATATATGTATATGTATATATATATATATATATATATATATACATACTTGGCAGATATTTCTGAAAATATATATGGAAGAGTGCAG
Organism: Pseudopleuronectes americanus; assembly: GCA_038501795.1. Taxonomy (NCBI): domain Eukaryota; kingdom Metazoa; phylum Chordata; class Actinopteri; order Pleuronectiformes; family Pleuronectidae; genus Pseudopleuronectes; species Pseudopleuronectes americanus. Next base: position 2,886,274 of record CM076730.1, on the reverse strand, counting down.
GTAACACTAACATAATGTGCTGCTGTTGCGCTAAGGTAAAACCACCCAAATTTGTATACACCCCGAGTATGAAGCTGTCATCATATTTGTGATAGAACTAAAATTATTGGAATGATTTGCTTCCATATCAATGGGTCAGCTCTAGTTCTCTCAATGACTGTTTAAACAGAGAAAAGGCCCCAGACTGATTGATGACTGTCCTAAATTTTCAGTAATACAGTAATTGTAATAGCATGTGCCGTGTTGAGTATATTAAGTTAACCATTCTGACATTTCATGTTTTAACTACATATTTTCCTGTTTTAAAAGCAGTGAGAGCAGCTTTGGATCATGTGGAGTCAATGTTGTTGTGTCGACAGTGTTATTGGTAGCGTGTTTATGGCTGTTTTCCCTTTTACCAGGGTCCTGCAGTAGTTACTGTCTCACAGGGTCATTGTTTACTTTGTGTTTTTAGAGCCGCAGAGCTTTAATACGCGAAAGTGATGGGAATCTGCATAATTACACATTTCAAACCAAGAACACATTGTTCCATGAACTAAACTACATAGTTCTTAATGAAGATGAGAGTTGTACATTCTGTTAAGTGCTGTTTTGCAACAAACTGTTATTACTTTTAGGCATATTTGCACATATAGTTATATTTTGATGCATGTTAATAGTTGTTTTTTTATCATAAGTTATTGTGAAACTACAGTATGTACACTATATTGTTTTTATGATTTTATTGCTACTGAACTGTAAAAAGTAGTAAGTACTGGACTATAAATATTCTTCATCATCACTGTCTTTCGTCTTTAAATAAAAACACACATCATATGATACCACACTGTTTTCACTGTTACATTCGGGATATCATGGGTACCTTGCTCAGTTTTCTTGTAAACAAGTATATTTGTGTTTATGTTCACATGTTGAACCAAATGCATTGTATGTACTGTTTAACCTGTCAGTCAATTCAAATATTTTGATTTGGCTTACTTTAGATATACCTTGACGAAATACAACAAATCAGATTTAGTCACCGATAGAATGATTAAGTCTTGGAAAGTCATGGTTGTATAACAATGTGTGAAATCATAGCTGCATAGCAGGTGTGTGTGAAAATATGACTTGGAAGGGTTTCTCCAGATTAACTTTCAGTGCTGATCGTTCATAGGTCAGGAAATCACTTCATGCAAAGTTCAAAAGTCACATTTTCCAGGTATCTCTGCATCATGGAGGACTATTCACACAAATATGGATAGATAAAATGAGATTTAATCATAAGATGGAATGGTGTCGACATGTCATCACTGTGAAGTCAGAATATGATGTCAAATAGTATAGTTATACTTTTGTATCCAAAATACACCACCCGTGATGAACCTGCTGCTAATTATCACTGACTCAGTTCTTCTGCTCATCTCTATGGAGCTTTGTAGCAGCTTTCAGTTAACTGTTTTTGTTTCATGGCTTTAAGTATAGTATTGTATATAGCACATTGTTTGGTTCAGTTTCAGCTCTGATAAACCCAGAGTACTGGACCTGATCAGACAATCAGGGACCAGCACAGTGGAACATTCAGCTGCTACAGAGCCAGATATTTGTCATCACAGTTGGTGGCACTAATGAAAACATTACATTAGAAATTAGATTTTATATTGATTGAAATTCATCAAATAAGTATCTTCAAGAACATGATGCTGACTGCATCTTTATTAGTTTGATCCATTTGAGTGTTAGCTGAAAAGAAACAAGTACAAATTTTTTTTATTTCATGTTGACAATGTGACAAACTTACTTTTGTCAATGAGTGGATAATACGATGGAGGACAGGACAACTCCCAAAAGTTAAGCCAAGACATCTTCTATAACCCCTGTTGTCTGGTTGAACCCTACCTCTTCTTTGTGAGCAGTTGGGACCAAACTAAAAGTAAAAGCACATGTGAATTTCTTTTTCCAAAGATGATTTCTGTCATTTAACGTAGTAATTATCATGAGGTCTTTTTTTTTCGACATAGTTTTATGCCACAATAATGGAGTGGGACAGGTGGTTGATAGGTGAGACTGACTCATGATTGGTCGAGCTAAGGGGGGCTGCCTTCCCACTACCATCAGACTCCAAATGTCAGTTTTATTTTTTTCATTTTTGTAAAGTAGGTGGAAGTGGAAACACGTCTATCTTTATCAACTGTGGTCCCATCGGTCAGGGTCCACACTTGTCCAGGTCAGGTGACTGTCAAGGTGCGTTGTTGTTGGGACAGGGGCTGACGACCATCTCCACTTCAGTGATCTCTGTCACAAGCTCTCTGATAATAGCCACACTGTCCAATGGCAACTCGTCAGAACTCTCTGGCTGCTTTTCCATTGGCTGAGGGTTTTGGAGCTGCTCCTCTTTCACTTCCTCTTCCTGCACTGTTTTTCCTGTGTGTTCTTCTCTCTCATCTGCTTCCCCCTCATCAATTTTCTCAAGCTCTCTACCTTTGTCTTCATCACCTTCAGTCTTCTCTTCTTCTTCTGCCTCGTTTAGTTTCTCCTCTTTTACCCTCTCCACCTCCCAGCTGTCCTTGATGTCTCCTGTCAGGTAAACTGCTCTGTCAGTAGTCTGCGGTACCATTGTAACAGAAGGTTCATTGGCGTTGCAACTGATGGCCTCGTTTAGTGACTCCAGGCTGATAATTGTCGGACTGTCTGTGGAAAATCGTTTTGCTGGTGAAGGGCAGCAGGGTTGGATGACAGAAGCATCCTCTGGTGTTTGGTCTGAGGAAGCAGAAGTGTTAAGTGTTGCAGATTGATCGCTTGGAGAACATTCAGCCAGGACATCTTTGGACTGCAGCGAGGACACTGAGGACTCAGGAGAGACTGGGGTGGGATTAGTGGGTTCTGGGATAATAGAGTGGTCAGGTGTTCCAGTATCAGCTGTGGTCAAATCCGGCATCGATTGTGTGTCAGTTCCAGGTTGAGGATCTTGATGGATTTCCTCTGAGCGAGAAACCCCGTCAGTTGAAGATTCACTTAACTGTTGTTTCACAACAATCACTGGAGATAGAGGCAATGATCTCCGGTCAGAACCTTGAGTGGAGCTGGGATCAGATTCAGCTGCAGCATTAAGTTCTGGGTCAGTCTGAGGGTGAGCTGTCGTCTGAGCCTCCTCCTCCACCACAGGAGCAGACTCTGAATCTCCACTGGGTCTGAGTGAGGAAACATCTGGAGAGTTGTTTTTGGCTGGGCTGTGTAGTGCGGAGCAAGCGGGTGTCTGTCCCAACAGACTGTACTGACTGATGGCCAGGTCCGACATGTCCAGTAACACATTGTTGCTGTTCTTACTGGCAGCATCCTGCACCACTGTGGATAAGGAAGATACAAATGTCAAGTTTACAATTATAATGAACAGCTTCCTGTTCAGAGTGACTTAAAATAAATTGACAGCTACTGTTGGGGTCAACCAATGTCATGTATCCATTGCTGTTTCAGGTAATTCAAACGTTTTATAGGAATACGGTCTTGTTGTGTTTTCTTACATAAAATTGTTTGAGGCCAATAACAGATTTGAATGGCATTAAAGTATATTATTTTCAAGTTGGGGAGGCTTTTGAAATGGTTGGTAAGGAGACAGGATTATAAAACATATATTTATTATATATTATAGCATATTAAATGAAAAAAAGAAAATGTGTGCAAACTTGGTGGGTGTGTGAGATTCTGGCAGCAGAACTTCTACAGGAGGAACACATCTTTTTAAATCATTTTTTAAATCTTTTTCATCTCATTTTCGTCCGCTTATCCGGGGTCGGGTCGCGGGGGGAGCAGCTCAAGCAGGGGGCCCCAGACTTCCCTTTCCCGGGCCACATTGACCAACTCTGACAGGGGGATCCCGAGGCGTTCCCAGGCCAGTGTTGAGATATAATCTCTCCACCTAGTCCTGGGTCTTCCCCGAGGTCTCCTCCCCACTGGACGTGCCTGAAACACCTCCCAAGGAAGGCGCCCAGTGGGCATCCTTACCAGATGCCCGAACCACCTCAGCTGACTCCTTTCTAAGTAAAGGAGCAGCGGCTCTAATCCGAGTTCCTCACGGATGGCTGAGCTTCTCACCCTATCCCTAAGGGAGACGCCAGCCACCCTTCTGAGAAAACTCATCTCGGCCGCTTGTACCCGCGATCTCGTCCTTTCGGTCATCACCCAGCCCTCATGACCATAGGTGAGGATAGGAACGAAGATCGACCGGTAGATCGAGAGCTTTGCCTTGCGGCTCAGCTCTCTTTTCGTTACAACGGTGCGGTAAAGCGAACGCAATACCGCCCCCGCTGCTCCAATTCTCCGGCCAATCTCACGCTCCATAGTACCCTCACTCGCGAACAAGACCCCGAGGTACTTGAACTCCTTCACTTGGGCTAAGGACTCATTTCCTACCCGGAGTAAGCAATCCATCGGTTTCCTGCTAAGAGTCATGGCCTCAGATTTAGCGGTGCTGATCCTCATCCCAGCCGCTTCACACTCGGCCGCCAGCCGATCCAGTGAGCGCTGAAGGTCACAGGCCGATGATCCAATGAGGACCACATCATCTGCAAAAAGCAGTGACGAGATCCTCAGACCACCAAACTGCAACCCCTCCCCACCACGACTACGCCTCGATATCCTGTCCATGTATATCACAAACAGGATTGGTGACAAGGCGCAGCCCTGGCGGAGACCAGCACCCACTGAGAAAGAAACTGACTGGCTGCCGAGGACGCGAACACAGCTCTCGCTTTGGGAGTACAGGGATTGGATGGCCCTGAGGATAGACCCCCTTACCCCATACTCCCGCAGCACCTCCCACAGTTTCTCCCGGGGGACCCGGTCATACGCCTTCTCCAGATCCACAAAACACATGTAGACCGGATGGGCATACTCCCAGGCCCCCTCCAGGATCCTAGCGAGAGTGAAGAGCTGGTCCGTAGTTCCACGTCCGGGGCGAAAACCGCATTGTTCCTCTTCAATCTGAGGTTCGACGATCGGCCGAACCCTCCTTTCCAGCACCTTGGAGTAGACTTTACCAGGGAGGCTGAGAAGTGTGATACCCCGGTAATTGGTACACACTCTCTGGTCCCCCTTTTTGAACAGGGGAACCACCACCCCGGTTTGCCACTCCTTTGGCACTGTACCCGAATCCCACGCGATGTTGAATAGGCGTGTCAACCATGACAGCCCCTCAACACCCAGAGCCTTTAGCATTTCTGGCTGGATCTCATCAATCCCTGGGGCTTTGCCACTGCGGAGATGTTTGACTACCTCAGTGACCTCCACCAGGGAAATTGACGACGAAACACCATCAACCTCGAGCTCTGCCTCCAACATAGAGGGCGTGTTATTCGGATTCAGGAGTTCCTCAAAGTGTTCCTTCCAACGTCCGACGACCTCCTCAGTTGAGGTCAACAGAGTCCCATCCTTACTGTACACAGCTTGGATGGTTCCCCGTTTCCCCCTCCTGAGGTGCCGGATAGTCTTCCAGAAACACTTTGGTGCCGACCGAAAGTCCTTCTCCATGGCCTCTCCGAACTTCTCCCACACTCGCTGCTTAGCCTCCGACACGGCAGCAGCTGCAGCCCTTCGGGCCTGTCGGTACCCTGCAACCGAGTCAGGAGTCCTCCAGGATATCATATCCCGGAAGGCCTCCTTCTTCAATCGGACGGCTTCCCTGACCACCGGTGTCCACCACGGTGTCCGAGGGTTACCGCCCCTTGAGGAGCCTAAGACCCTGAGGCCACAGCTAGCCACCGCAGCTTCAGCAATGGAGGCTTTGAACATCGCCCACTCCGGCTCAATGCCCCCAACCTCCACAGGAATGCCAGAAAAGCTCCGCCGGAGGTGTGAGTTGAAGATACCTAGGACGGGGGCCTCCTCCAGACGTTCCCAGTTCACCCGCACTACTCGTTTGGGCTTACCAGGTCTATCCGGAAATTTCCCCCATTCCCTGATCCAACTCACAACCAGATGGTGGTCGGTTGACAGTTCCGCCCCTCTCTTTACCCGAGTGTCCAAAACATGCGGCCTCAGATCAGATGACACGATCACAAAATCGATCATTGATCTTCGGCCTAGGGTACTCTGGTACCAGGTACACTTATGAGCACCCTTATGTTCGAACATGGTGTTTGTTATGGATAATCCATGACTAGCACAGAAGTCCAATAACAACCGACCGCTCGGGTTTAGATCAGGGAGGCCGTTCCTCCCCACCACGCCTCTCCAGGTGTCTCCATCGTTGCCCACGTGGGCGTTGAAGTCACCCAGCAGAACTACGGAGTCCCCTACTGGAGCCCCATACAGGACTCCATTCAGGGTCTCCAAGAAGGCCGAGTACTCTGAGCTGCCGTTTGGTGCATACGCACAAACAACAGTCAGAGTTTTCCCCCCTACAACCCTTAGGCGCAGGGAGGCGACCCTCTCGTCTACCGGGGTAAACTCCAACACCGCGGCGCTCAGCCGGGGATTTATGAGTATCCCCACACCCGCCCGGCGCCTCACGCCCTTGGCAACTCCAGAGAAGAATAGAGTCCAACCCTTATCCAGGAGTACGGTACCAGAGCTGAGACTGTGCGTGGAGGTAAGCCCCACCAGATCTAACTGATAGCGCTCCACCTCCCTCACAAGCTCCGGTTCCTTTCCCCACAGCGAGGTGACGTTCCACGTCCCCAGAGCCAGCTTCTGCCGCCCGGGTCTGGTCCGTCGAGACCCCTGACCTTCGTTGCCACCCATGTGGCTGCGCACCCGACCCCAACGGGTCTTCCCACAGGTGGTGGGCCCATGAGATGAAAAGATGGGGGGGTGCCACGTAGTTTGTTCGGGCTGTGCCCGACCGGGCTCCGTGGCAAACCCGGCCACCAGGCGCTCGCCATCGAGCCCTCCGTCTGGGCCTGGCTCCAGACGGGGGCCCCGGGCTTCCTCCGGGCCGGGTCACATCTCCTCTTTTACGATATTCATTGAGGTTTTTTTTGAACCATTCTTAAAATCTTTTTATTCCTATCAAATATAAAATTGGTTAAGTTGTTGGTTAAGACCATCCACTACTGTAAGTTAAATATTTTTGTACTATTAAGTGTTCAGTTTTTTTGTTGTTGTCCTCAACAACAGCTAAATAGCTGTGTCTATTTAATAATAATATTGATAATAATACACTTCATTTATCAAGGACTTTTCAAAACAAAGTCAAAAAGTGTTTAACATGAACCATTAACTCACTTACACTGGCTGTGTGTTTACTTACTGACACACAAAAAGATGAGCATGCCATACACACTACATTCAACAAACACAACTTAAGTCATTAGATTACTGTGGCCCTTGTTGAGTCGACAGCAACACACCGACACAATGTAAAGACTACAGACATGTTTATGGTGCAGTGACTTTCATTATGCATGATAAAGGTTTCACTGCAGATCAGACTGACTGGATTTAAAAAAAAAGAAATTATAATGTGTATTATGTGCATGCATGCTTTTGAGTGTGTTTTTACCTGTTTCTATCTCCGTGCTGAGGATTTTTCTCAGAACATCCTCGTGGACATTATGGATCCGGATGAAGCTGCTGTAGTCAGAGCAGATGTACTGCTCAAACTGCTGCAGCTCCTGCACACAAAACAAATCTCAATACTCTGTGTGATCAAAGTGCTGAATAGACACAGTGAGACACAGTGAGATATACTGCAGCTGTGTATTCCACCTACAGTTTTCCACTTGATGTCCATCCTCCTGGTGAGAGCAGGCAGAGTGATCTCCAATAGAGCTTCCTGATAGAGCCTCCTCTGGACAACTCTGCTGTCGTAGTCCAGCTGCTGCTCGAACACACACACACATGCAATTTTCACATACTGAGTCTTAATATCAACATAACTTTGGGAAACTGCTTTGAGTTCAGACAGGAAGACTTTCCCATGTTCAATCAATCACAATTCTTTCACCCTCTCTTTGATTATTAAAGAGCTGATTGTGGAGGTTTTTTAAATGGCCAATCAGATTCTGCCAAAGTCTCTTCCAGCCAATCATGCGGTTGCTGTCAACCCTTATATCCCTTGTCCTCTCTTCCTGAGAGTTAGCCATGTTTTCCGTGATCCGCTCAGAACTGCCTCAACTCCAATTTCCTCCAGTCTCACTCCTAGCACCTCTCAACCCTTCTCAGTCAGATGACATCACATCGGGGTCTAAAGACTTATAATATTCACCATCACTTTCTCTGTTGTGCATGGCAATACATGTTTGTCCAGCCAATACATCATAGTTAGTCCTGACTGAAATTTATTTGTTAAATTACTCACTCAAGTTATTTTCAACCACTAGTATGGAGAAAAAATAATTTAATGTCAAAACATACAAGAACGTTAGATTACGTACACACACAGTCTATACAGGTGCAGCGTGTGTGATGGCTCGTAGACGTTAAGTCATTTTGTACAGCTCACCTTACTGCAAAGGGCTGTTTAGGTTATATTAGGGGGATGATATATTCATTAGAAATTTATTTTATTTAAATGTCATATCTTCCATTGATTTAAACCTCTGAAACCCAACATATTTTTGTTGAAGACCTATTATCGCTATTTAGTGATTCTATTTTTAAATTCACATTAAAAAAAAATTCTTCTATATCATTTCTTCATAGATCTTGAAGTCATGCATTTCATATCCAAAAGTCATTTGAAGCATATTTCATAGGAAAACATTCAATATTCCGTGATGTGACCCTCTACCTTCAGCACTCTTTCTTTAGCTCTCTCCATCTTGACAGGAATTTCAGAAGGCTGCAGTCTGGCCGATGATTGGAGGAACAGCTCTAAGGTGTACACAGCACTGTCCAGCAGCTGGAACAAACACACAATAAACTCCATATATCTCTGTGTAACACAAACCCGATGCTTTTGCCTTTCACTGTCCGGTGTTCTTCAAAGGCCATCGCGTTATTGAACGGAGCAGTTTGATGAAGCCCATGAATTTCATGAAGTGGTGATGGACGTGCAGCCGTTCATACCTGCTCCATTTCCAGATGTGCAGAGTGAACCAGCCTCTCTGAGCTGATCAATCCAAACCGCAGTTTTAAGTCAGCAAGCTTCTGTGTGAGGTTCTTCACCTGTCTGTAGCACTGATCCAGACTGATGGAGCACAGAGAGAGCAAGGCCTGGACACCCACACATACACACACACACACACAAATAAAACTAAAACCAAGAGCTAAAAACTCAGACTCAGAGTGATTTAAGTTAACACAGATAAAATCACCTGGAAAACAGAATCACTGACTCAGAAAACTTAAAGACACAAAGTCTTCTCTCACCTTCTTGGTGTCCTCTGTTCCTCCATTTGTGTGTGTGAAGGCAGAGTCCATCTGTGTGTGCAGTGTGTGTTGCATCCCGTGAATCCCTGCACTTATGTTCTCTGTAAGTACTTCAAGGATGGAGGACATGTAGGGGGCCACAGATTCGCTGTACACTTGCTCTACTTCTTCACGTATACACACTGGAACACACACACACACACACACACAGTAAATAACATTTTCTATGTTTGTTTAAACTTTAGGGGTTAAAGGTCATAGTGCTGTACCTCGGACTTTCTGCTCCAGGAAGGAAAGAGAAGACATTATCTGGTCCAGGTTGGATCTGATCAGCGCTTGATTGGCTGTTGCTGTCTGACGACACTCCTCCCTCAGAACCTCCATACTTGATATCAGCTGTTCCAGCGCCAACGTGTAGGTAGCGTGCACTGTCTAAACACATGAATCCAACAAAACATATGCTGCATTCACTGAGTCACAAGTTTTTTAAAATAAACTTCAAATTGTTATCACTGCTCACTTCTGCATCGACCATTGAGTGTTTTTTTTATCTAGGAAATATTACAACAACTGATGATTTTGCCACTAGGGGGCAATATATCAAGCTGTAGACACAACTTTTAATCGCAAATAAATAGTTGGATAAATACAACATTATCTCTTTTTAGTCTCTTTATATGGAATAAACAAATAACATTTGATATTTGAGTAAAACTGCATTAAGTAAAAGTGTGTTACGTGACTGAAGTGAACTGCCACCTGTTGCTCAGCACAAAGACTGCAGTTGAGGTTTATGTGTTTCTCAGCCTGACTCGGGTGTATAAGTTTAACTCACAGCCAACCACTGTCGTATCCTGTCTGCCTTCTTGCCCTTCACTTTGGACTGAAGCTGACTCTGCAACCAGGGCAACACTTCCTCCATCACCTGTGAGGCCAGAACCTACGAGAACACAGTTGATTGAGCAAGTTGACGAAGCATTATGTTTGCGTGTGTGTCCGTGCCCATGTGCATGCACTGACCTCCTCCTCTGTTCCGAGCAGCATATCCCAGGATTCATAGACTCCTTTGTCCTGTCGGTCAAGTCGGAGTGCTCGCATGTATGCATGGCTCTCATAGGAGGACTTACACCAGGGGTCTGCAGGAAGTGAGGAAGTGAGTTGTTATGACTCCAGAGGATTGTGGATCGTGATGGTGGATTATGAATATTCTAGAATGCTTGATATACAATATGCCTTCTCACATATATTAGCCCTATAAGATGAATGTAATTTGTGAATATGGGCTATACAAATAAAATTTGATTGATAAATTTGATTGATATATTACCACTATTGGCAATACTTCTATTATTACAATTGTCATTACTGCTTCCTTCATCACTGTCAGACATTTTCTTTTGTATAAATATGTTAAACATTGATACACCTCTCCTTTCATGTTAGACATGGTCTTTTCACAATCATTTTGTAAATATTGTAATTTTGTTGATGTGCTCTGCTACAGACAGTATATGTTGCACTTCTGGAAGAGGGATCCCTAACATGTGACTCTCTCTCACGTTTCTAGGATCTTTCCTTAATCTTTCTTAGGGTTAAGGGCAGAGGCTGTCACACCTTGTTAAGCCCTATGAGTTTGACTGGTTGCTTCAATTGGCAAACTTCATATTGTGTGCTCTATTTAAGCTGCTTTAACTGCCCGTAATCTTCCTGCTTCCACTTCACAACCCACCTCCACCCAGCACATCATTCTCATACTGAGTCAGACCTAATCACTGTCCTGTCTTGTCATTTATGGCTGTTCTATTCTATGCTGAGGATTGTCACTCATTGGCCTTACGTTTCATGAAGGCTCATGGAAGGAGCGGGACGTGTGCTCTCCCTGCCACGTGCATATCTGGAAGTTCAGGGAGGTCTCAGAACTCAGTTGTACCTCCAAATATAACTTGGAATTTACAATAGTTGAGAAAATCAATTTGACTAAAGTGGTCATGCATCAACCGTACTACAGTGTGTGGATCCAAATATTTTCTCCTGTCCCACAGAGATATATTTGTGTACAAACTCACCACAATTCCACAGTTACACTGGGTGAAACTTGGTACACTCTCTTTTTCCCAAAACCAGTTTTTTACAGTTTATTGACGTTATATAATGCCTTTTGGTTTTCTTTTCCTAAAATACTTTTGAGGAACAGAAAGCTCCTGCAATGCTGAATACACTTCCCTTTATCACCATTAGTTGTTATTACAACAATGCAACTTAGCACAGATTGTTATGAATGATGTCACTGACATGTGATGTGATGCTCCAGAGTTTCAAGACATCAGGAATCCTGTAAAACTGAAGTATAAACTTTAGACTAACAAAGTCCTTTATAAGTCCCGCAATGGGGAAATTTACAATTTGCAAGTCATCAATTTGTCAATAGCATGCTCACCTCATCTGAATTAGTCCAAATAGTGTGGATCAATGCTTACACCTTGACCACTACATTAAACATAATTTACACCTAACTTTAATCTATACCTAACTGCTTCCCTCATGTGGTCACAGTAAATAAGCTGTTACCTCTGACATCCATATCGTGTGCTTTGTTGACTAAGCCTCATCTTACTGTAAATCATAAGTAAGTGTGTTTTCTAAATGATTTAATGCTGGATCTCAAACTACTGAAAACTATTAAAGCTGCATTATCAGTTTGTATGGTCACTTGGGGGCAGAACTCTGTAGTCTTTTTATGTGAAGTAAACAGCTGCCTGCTAAGTTGAGCACTTCTACACTGGAGAACTAAAACATGCTTAAATACTCAGTAGAGCAGAGGGGAACATTATTTCCTTACCCATTATTTATTTAAACATATCGATTGGCACAGCTTGAGTATTTAAGGTGTTTAGTGGCACCTAGTGGTGAAGTTGCAGTTTGCAACAGGTTGAATGCTCTTCGACTACCCCTTAAAAAGCATATATGATCTATGGAGGCTAACAATTAAAGCACAACAGGCCTTTTCTAGAGTAATGGTTTGTTCATTCTGCGCCACAGTTTCAGATGATTATTTTCTATTGCTGATAGATCAGACTAAAGCATGCACTTTGCTCCTTAAACTACAGAAACACAAGCTTTCTTTGAAAAGCAAGTATTCTAAAATTTGGATTAGAAAAAAATTTGAATTAGATTTTCTTGAGTTTTATAAAACAAATAGGTGAAGTTAATTTATAGACGCTAGAGAGAGCCAGTTTTGTAAACATTTCACCCCTGTTTTAGCATCCTTGCACTGGCTTTCTTTTTATTCTAGGATTGATTTCTAATTGGAGTTAGAGCATTTGCTGTGAGGGCCTTTACACTTTGGAACAATCTGCCAGAAGAGATTAGACTAGCAGGAATATTTACCTGTTTAATCTCACTTCTTGTCTATGACTTTAATTATTTTTATTTTTTTTTAACTCTGTTTGGGAATTTTAGATTGTTTGTTGTAAAGCATTTTGAAACTTGTATGAAAAAGTGTTAAACGAATAAGGTTATTATTATTATGTTTATTATTATAATTAATATGTTAGGATTATTAAGATAAAAAAAAATTACACACCATCTGTGTGTTGCTTTCTGTTGCTATGATGACTGCGCAGATGTGACATCCCATATTTGGTCAACCTTGAGACACAAAGTAAAAGGGTGACTGTTGCCTCATATGCCAGCAAACCACACAGGAAATCTGCAGTAATATTTTTATCTGTCGCCAGGGCAACCAAAACCACAAGTGTCAAACTAAAATGAAGAGCGGCAGCTACGACAGTTAAATATTTGACTCTGTCAGCTTTACATTATTACAGAAATACCAATGCGTCATCTTTGAATCTTTAAAAGCTTAACACTGACTGTATCCATGCTATAGAAACCTGAAACGTGTGTCTCTTTAATATAGTTTGAAGATTACTTAACTTAACCAGTCTTACTTCAAAAAAATATAGTAAACAATATAATAAATACTAAAAACAGGGATTAAGCAAGAACCATTTTTTGAGGGTGAAATGTGCACAATGTATTTAATTGCGTGTTCTTGATTAAATATAATTCTTAATTGCGTGTTTGAAATATCAATTTGCATTGAAGTCTATCTTGATGTTGTGAAAGTGGCGCTGCAAAATCAAAATACAAACGAAAAAAAACACATTTCCTCCGAAAAACCATGAAGACAATGTAACAATCCTGTTTTGAAAATATAAGGAGTAAGGATTTGAACCTTGTTAATTCCCACCTCTGCTCTTTTGGGATTATGTTTTCATAATGATGAATGTAATTTGTGAATATGGGCTATACAAAATTTGATTGATTGATTGATTGATATGTCTTTATAACTTTTCTCCTACAGAGACTCTAAAGAGCTTAATCCCTTTTCCCAAAGGACGAGTTGAGGAGGCCACTGGAAGAGAGAGTGGAGGTGTCTGTTATAATTTAGGATAATAACCTCTGGTAACTATGTTCTCTGGTGGATGACAAGGTGAATGAGATCTGTTAATAGGCAAGATAGCTCCTGTTTTGAATTTTGGGATGCATCTTTAAAACATTTCACTGAGAGGTGAGAGCTGGCTTCAACTGGACAAGACCAACACCTGGGGATTTCAGGTCCTGTTAGAAATGCCAACCAAATTCAATGCAAATGTTGGATTTGCATATACTGCACATAAAAAAATCTCTGGGGCTGCAGGTTTATTGAAAAGAGGAATGATCTGTAAACCCACTGTGGAGGGTGGTTTTATTTACCAGAATGTGGAAGCAGAACATGTATAAACTAGAGCAGCAGCACCCCAACATCAAGACGAGGAGGCAGAACACCCAGGATCATTGCCATGTTAAAACGGCTTATGAATTCACAATCAGACTTCTTGCCTCAAACTCTGATCTAATGTTGGGTATTTAACTTAAAAAGTTAAAGGTATTAGGTCAGACGAGTTAGGAAATGGTCCCTTGAGGGTAAGGAAGAGCTTAAAGCATGATTTGATTGAAATGGTGGCGAATCTTTCAGTTCCCTAGATTAAACTAGACTTATTTCTGTGTATTAACTGCCCAAGTACTGAACTGTAACTGGCTAAAGATAAATAAACACCAAGGAAATCATGTTTTTAAAAGTAAAGACTTTGTTTATGGTAAGCTGGTTGAAAAAAACTGAAAAGGAAGGTGAAGGTCTGCCGGTTAAACGTAAGAGGATGAAGAACTCTAATACATCAGTCTATATAATGCCTAATGCAAAATACAGTTCATGTCTAAGCTGACATTCCAGTCATATTGTATCAGTAATTGAAGAGTGAGATTATATTGAAGGTGGTTTAAATCTCTAGCACAAAGCAAAGGTCAAGAGGTGTTTTGACATGTAATTTCAGCACTTGGGCTTCAATGAAACCATAATTAGTTCTTTATACATTTGGAAGTGTTGGTGGGGGATTTAATTGTTGGACAGACTTTAACTGTTTTTCTCTGCTTCTTGTTATGACACAATGAATTTCCCTTTGTCAATTTCCTGATTCCCATAAGTCAGCTGCTTTCAAGATTTCACCATTACACAACCGAACCTGTGTCAAAAGCCTACAAGCAGAAAAAAAACCTCTGTCCTTATTGGGTCTTGCATGTTTTATGTCTTGGTTTCACCTTTCTAATCGAACCATAAAATGAAACACGCAATTCAATTTTAAGATTATCCTTCTTTTAAAAGTTAGATGAAATTGGTAACAATCTTATTCCAGATAGTAGTTTCAGCTGTATCTTGGAGTGGGATGTACCATCAAGAATAACACAGCATTGACATTGAGCAGCTCTCCAAGGTTATCAAGCTAAATTCATTGAGTTTAATCACTTTTCTTATTCTGATAGGACTCCATACTTCAAACACATAGACAGCAGAGGATGTAAAACTGGGCCACAGAGACAGTAACTGTATGAATGTCCTACCAAGGTTACGGTGTCTAATGCAGGTCTTGAGGGCAGACAGGAAGTGATCTCGTTCTTCTTCCTGCTGAAAGAGGAAGCAGGCATGGCCTGTGTAGGGCAGGTGCAGATACACAGCCATCACATCTGGAGATGACACCACCGGAGAAGAATCCTCCTTCCCTAAACACACAGACGGTAAAGGTGTGTTACAGCTGAGGGGGTGACTCTATTTTCTCCGGACCATACATAGGTCTATGTTCAACAATAAAAGCATTTATGTTAAACATGCCCAGCAACTCTTAGACATCATTGTAATGAAATTATATCTTCCCTATAAGACAAAATACAGATAAGTCATCTTACAAAACAATATGTGCATTGGTTGATCAGAACATTTATATTTTCAGGAATAAACAAACACAGGTTATGTTAGGGGGAAGATACCATCCGGAAGAAGAAGCATTTCAGTTGCATTAAAATGTAAGTCCTTTGGACCTAAAACATAGGATGTTGTGATTTACACCTTCATACTTGGCCTCACTTTGGATGATGGTGTCGTCAGTCTAACACTTTTCTAGAATACCGAAATTATTTTGTGAGGACTCATTAAAAGAAATTACAAAATATCTAAACTCTTTAAAGATTACCCACATGTCCTCCATGACTCGAAACACATGAGAATTATTCTGCATGAACCTGACAAGAGTCTTAGGTTTCATCATTGTCCTAAAATAGACATTTGAGTGAGCTCCCTTATTTAAAAGGGGGGAGCGGCCCTCTTTGTGGCTAAAAGCAACAACATCTTTTTTGTCACCTCACACAGTCATAGATCATAATATTGCTAATTTTAGGTGTATAATAAATTGCAGAAGTGCTGCTAAGTGAAGAGCTGTTTGCTCTTATTATTACTAAGTGCATACATTGTGGATAGGATAGGATGTATGTTTAACCATGTAAACAGAATGCAAATAGAAATACTACTTGGAAAAACTACATCAACAAAGAGCTTTTAACATTTCAGTGGAGCACTTTGGGAACAGCAGCCTGTTGCTCTTGATCCTTTTAATAAAGGTTCTGTATAAAAATGTATCATCCTTTGACAGAACGCTCCAGAACGTCCTCATCCTGCTCAGCCCTGTAATGATCTTCAGAGATTCTGGAGTCAGGCCAGTGACAGATCACGGCTTCTTGAACTTATGATCCTGTTCACCTGTAATGCTGCTTCCCCAGCAGACAACAGCATAAACGAGAACACTTGCTAAATATGAATTGGCGTTTGATGAACTGATGAGTCTTGGAAACCTCAAATCAACATGGATACAGCAGAGTCAGCTTGTGTTTCAGAGTGAATCTAAGACTGTGCAGATCATTTAGGTTGATAAAAATGGCTGGGTGTTAACACAGAATTAAATACTTCAGGTATATAAAAATACATTCATATTACCGTTGAGAATTACGGCACACATTTTCTCCAGGTGAGCTCTGGACTCCTCTTCTGAGGTCAGCACGATGCCCCCTGTTGGCTGGAGGACCAACTTAGCGGCACATCCACGATTGAAAGACTTCAGGTGAAAAGAGAAAGACGAATGATGGAGAGGTTGGTGTCAAAGTGTAAAAAGGCTGCAGATCAAGATTGATTTAGACCTCCAGTCTGAAAGGTCTGCTCAGGTCAACTCTGCTACACACGGTTTTAAACTAATTGTTCCTGGAGTTCAAACCCAAGAAAGCACCAGTAATATATCTCACTGATTGTTACTATTAACAACAGTAATAATTACATTTTTTGTGACATTACAGTTTGCTTATACGTTTATAAATGGAGGATGCAGCTGCTGTGTCCTGCACACTGCTCCTGAAAAACTTGAAAGGGAGGAACATGTCATATTATTTTATATCTATATAAGCTCTGCCTTTGTTACTGTTGTGGAAACAGCACTGATATTTACATTAAACAATCTGGGCTTAGGTCTCTCTATCTGTACTGGGGTCTCCAGTTCTCTCTCCAGACCATGAAGTTAAGATGAACCCTTTTTTTTCTGCAGGTACATCACGCCTGCCTCAAAAACCTATAGTCTAATCCATCATAACTATAGTTATCATAATCAGGGCTGTTCAGCAAGCACCCAGGTTTATAGGACTGCGGCCTCATCTGCAGGATATCTACACAGAAACTCAGAAGCAGATTGTTGCTATGGGTAAAAGTGTTTTCCACAAAAGGTACTCTGACATTATGTCAGTGACTACGTACAAATCGATGTGTTTGTATTTGTGTTTACACACATGAAGGGGTGCATACATATCCATCGTACTGTACTAGCATACTTTAAATTCACTTGGCAGTGACAGTCATTTTAAACCTGAACAATATCCAGTGTCAAACAATGGCAAACATATATTTTGAATATGTGAAAAGTGTGTTACCTCCTTGTTTTCATATATCTCGACTTTGTAGTCTCTCCTCAGGACGGCGTACCTCTCTTTGAATTTCTTTCCCTGCTCATCCCAGCAGGAGAACTTCACAATACCTTGGTACAGCACCTCCTCTGGAGCACACTCAGGCTACACATACACAAACACACACACACACACACACAAACATACATATATATTACATTTTTATCATCTTATACCAAATGTGCACAGATTTTCCAGCAGATGATGGTACCCTCTGAGTCAGCAACAGTCCTCTCCCCTCCTTCTTAGGCTCCACCTCCTGGTGTAAGTGTCCAACATAGGCAGAAGAGTACTGCTGACGGTAAAACACACTGAAGTCCTGGAACGTGCTGTCAATAATTCCTGGATACACACAAACACATACACATTCATAAAAAACATTGTCATTAGATAGATATCTTTACTTGCTTGGCCCCTTCAAATACTACAATTCTTATTTGAAAAATGAACTGAAGTAATCAACTCACAGACATTATTCATTGCAAGGGAATACATAAATGTAAGGGACAGATTTAGCTGTAAGTTACAAAATGTGAAGTCAAACTGCATATGCTTATAGTTTTGGTTCACACTTACATCTCTCATCAACCAGTCGGAATCTACAACCAAGCTAATATTGTTAGCAACTTGTTAGTGAACATAGTGGAACATTTAGGAGCTAAAGAGTTACAGGTGGATGAGACCAAAAAAACTACAAGGAGAGTAGGGTTGCAAAGGGGCGGAAAATTTCCGGAAAATTTCCGGAAAATTTCCATGGGAATATTCAACTCGGGAATTTTGAAAAAAAATTATACACAAATTAAACGCTGAGCACTAAAAAAAATCATTCAAAACTCTATTTTAAAGACGTATGGAATGCAGCAGAAGCTGCACGTTGAATTTCAACCCTGCACTGTGCATTTCTCCATCACATGCACAGATAATTGCCAGCATCCTGAATATTCCCGGAATTTTGCAACCCTCATTGTTGAACCTGATTACTTTGGATTAAACATAAAATATAAAGACGGACGACATGACTGCCCCTCAAAGTGAAGCCAAAGCATCTCAATAGCCACCTGGTGGCTGGCTGCAATATAGGTTGTAAACTCTACCTTCTCCATTTTAATGGTTAGGGACGGATGAAAACAAATTACATGCAATGTACATTTTCTCAAAGATTTTTTATGTGATTTAAAGATAATTCTTATCATAGCCTAATGATGTATGCCCAATGGCTTATGTCTGCAGTAAGTTTTTATTTAAATAATTATTTTATGCTATATGTAGCGATTTATTGATAGCTGTGAATGACTCATAATTTGTCAAACATTTGTATTGATGGGACCTCGGTACCACAGCTCCCTCTCCTAATTGCTACTGACTCTGCACAAGATTGTGACGTTCATATCCAGGATTAAGTTAAATATCTGGATAATGGGAAGATGTGTCATTCATCTTTATATAAAGATTATGGTGGTGAAGGACACAAATTAGGTCGTATAATAATTTTGTGTGCTAAATGTCAAAAAAATACACATTTGTGCTAAAAAACTACTTGTTTTGATCACATCTTCTTGAATTTCCACCAAATAAGAGAAAAAAAACAAGGAAAGCCGGTTATCGGTTACATTATCAAGATACATCTGCTCATTTTTCAATGGTCTGCAAGACAAGAAGTGGGGCTCAAACACTCCATGAAATTGTTTTCATACAGCACTAGGTAGCATTCGGCCCCATCCTGTGCGACAAAATATTTACATGGTAGTTGCTCTCATATATAGATTAAAACAGGTGGCAGTCCCACGGTTGCATCTCTGCTCTGAGCACATTAACATGGCTGACAGCTCACACACATGTTGTGTGAATTAACTCTCCAATCACAGAGGAAAATGAAATCAGTAAATTAGCAAAAATTGTGATCATGATAAGTCAAATGGAAACTACACAACTACACAGTAACCGTTTGTGTGTTGTGGAATTGTAATATTTAATGTGTCTGAAATTATCAAACGAACAACTTTTTGGTATCTGGAGAAGGATATGAATTAATATGTTTTCCGTCTTGAGGATCATTTAAAGAGCTTTACAGTGCTGTTAAAGCACTTTGTAACAGTGTTTTGAATACAGTTTATTATTATTTTTATTGAAGCTCTGATATAGAATTACCATTGTGATCATTTTTTTATCTGGGATTGCAAAATTCATATTTATAGTGCTTACAGTATTGAAGTTGTGTACAGACAAAGAGACAAATTACTGTACTCCTGATTATAGGCCCTTGATTTATCTGGGTGTGGATCATTCATGATGAGTTCTTTATCATCGTTTACAGAGCATGGATATTATCATGTATTCTTGGGATCACTCTGAAGCCTCACTTTCATCTTTACCCACACACACCCACACACCCACACACAAAGACACACACATACACACCCACAAACACACACACACAGATTAGACAACCCATAATAATGTAATAGTTGGAAATGGCTGTAATTACCTTCTAGTTTGCAGTGGAGATTAGTGACAGGATGTTACTGTGCTGATAACATGTATAGGAATGCACCAATGGAAATGAGCAAAGACACTCTTATAGCATAATGTTTTTTGTTTCATGAGTTATTTTTTTTTAGAGTCAAATTTCATTTGAGTTTTACATTATCAACACATTTTGTATTGCACATTAAATTATAATTTCCTTTTTAATGGTATCATCCTATTTAGAAAAGCTATGCTGGTGGCCTGCTATAAACATGCAGCGTAAATATATGTCCCCATGTTGGTTTGTTACACAGCCCCCTCCCCTACCTGATTTCCTGTCTTCCTCCTCCCATGAACAGTCAAACCCAGCATTGCTACTACCCACAGTTTTCAAAATGAATAAACACTCCTCTCTGACATTGTCAACTTTTTAGCATTGAACTGCTTTATATCATACAACCTATATGTTTTTAAGATATATATGTATAGTATATACACATGTAAAATAGATGATAGGACTAATTGAAATGAGCAGAGTAGAGAGTAAACCAACCTAAACAGCTTACATCCACCTTTCAGCACAATTACTTTTGATACCGTAGAAATTCACAGTCTGAATACCAATTAAAATTAGAAGGTCCTCCACAAAGGACAAACATCTCTTAAAAGTACATGTCTCTGCTTATTCCTCTCTGTTTATTCACTTTACTCTCCGTGGAAAAGGCATTTAAACTTGAATGCTCTAAACAAGAAATGTCCAAAACTGTAGATTAAGCAGAAGAATGCTGAAAAAGTTGTGATCTCTTAGTTTTACCTTTAATGTGGCTGATTTTGGCCTCATCCAACAAGCCAGAAGAAGACGTGCCCATAATGCCTCAGTTCCCCTTGCTGTGAAATGTCTCTGTTAGCTGACTGTGTATACACAGGAAACCATATGAGAGGCATGACAAACAGATGAGATGCTCTTATGTGTCAGCTCATTTCCTCTGTGCAGCATGTGCCGTGCTGGGGCGGAGCACTTGAAACTATAGGTGAAGTTTGTCACAGCAGTTGTCTCACCAACTGTCATCATCACACAAAACACACAGTCTAACAGCCTTACTCGTAGGGCCATCTGCTGGTCGACACTGATATGGAAAAGCATGTCTGATGTGATTCTTCAGTATACACAATATATACATACGAATTTAAAGTATTATCTATTCCCCATTAGTTGTTTCATGCTTATGCCACACTTCACACACACATACACACAAAGGTTTGCGCCACTATCCTTATTAGGACTTTGCATTGACTTCTCCTCATTGTGGACAAAGCCTTATCCCTATAACCCTAACCATGACCAATTCAGTCTAACCATACACTTTACCTAACCACACTTCACAGCTCAGCCCTCTTAACCAGTACCTTATAAACACCTCACCAGGGCTCTGGTTCCTATCAGGTCTAATAAGGTCAGTGTTTATGGTTAGGGTGTTTATCAGAGAATGGTGATGGTGAAGCTGTCTTCTTTGATGGACAACCAGTCCAGCCCCCTGCGGGACACCATCACAGCTTCTTCAGTGAGAGAGGTGTCACAGGTCGATACTTTCTTCAGAAGTAAGATTGTACAACCAGCTCTGCTCCCAGTAGACTGCACTGGGCTGCACTCTAACTCAGGTCGAACTCAATTAAATGTGCAATATTCCTTTTCTGTCAGTGCAAATCAATGGTATATGTACAATCCATGTCAATGTGCATTGAAGCTTACATTGTATATTCTCGCGCTCTGCACATTCTCTTTATACTCTATATATTAGTTAAGATTTCATCCCGATTTTTCAAGATTTTTTATATCTCCTTACATTTATAAATATATTATTACTGTGATGTCAATGTTTGATTGCCCTTGCTGCTGTAACATTGCAAATGACCCTGTTGTAGGACTAATAAAGTATTATCTAATCTTATTTTATCTTAATTTATCTTATCTTATATTATATTATATTACTCTTTTTTTACAGTATAAACCACATCTGTAAATCCTCCTTTAATGGCCGATGGATTATTTTTCCAGGCCCACATGCAGACTCCAGTACAGTTTCTGATCCCAGTCTGTGACCCTCTCCTCCCTCTCCTCAGCTCAGTGCAGCTCACACTGTATTTACCGGTGGCTTGGAGGCGGGTCTGCTCCATTGTCCGTTGCTTTTTGTATCCATTCACTCTGTAACACGCTGGTCCACAACCAGTGGACTGAAGTTTTTCAGCTTTGTTTTGGGGGAAGTCTCGTGTCGCTGTTGCCTGGACCTGCTGATCTGCCTGATCGTTACCTGGGACTTCTTTCCTCTCGCAGTGCTGTTCTGAGTCCGCTGCAGGAGACATGTGGCACCGTCTGTCTCTGCTGCTCCTGTGCTGTGCTCTGACCGGACTCGATGCTCTGGAGGCGGACTGGATTGACAAGATGCCGCCGACCGACGATCCGGCGGCGGGTCAAAAAGCGGAGCAGGACGCTGCTCCCTCGGCGGCGGCCAGCGCGAAGTCGGGTCCCCGAGAGGAACAGCAGCGGCCCGCGGGGAGAGACGCTCCTGCTTCGGGTACAGAGGGGAGAGTGGAGCGGCCCACCGCCGAGCCTCTGGAGGATGAGCTGGACAACCAGGAGAACATCATCAGCCAGGTCAGTGACATTTGTCCCTGGAAACATCTCATGTGTCGCCAAACTTCATTCAGAAAACTCAAACTGTTCAACTAATCCACTTAAACTGTTAGAGAGTCACTAATCTGAGCAGACCACTCCATTGTGTGTAACATTTCTTCCTCCTGTTTTATTGCCATGATCATCCTAGTTCATTAGATGTGTTCATCGGTTGTAAACATGTATAGATAATTAATTAATCTTCTATTTTATTGAGTATTCTCAATGTGTTTAACATACAGCACCTATGAACTGAATAATCTGCACAACACATACCCCAACATCTGGTGCTTGCATTTCTGTTACAGTAATTGTACCTGGAGAAGATGGATGCATGACCCAGATAAAACTGTGCTTTTACTGAGAATGATTAGAAAGATCAGAGTTCAATTCCAACTCTCTTATAACACCTCACCTGATCTCAAGTCGTGTGTGTCAGGTCACTCCTCAGTGGTGAACCCATTTGGAGCAAAGAAATAGTTCTATTCACTTCATTTAGCACGAAAATAGTCCCCTCATGTGGAATCAAAGCATTTGTTCTTTTTTTGGGATGCAAATCTGCATCTCTCGTTTCCTGTATGAAAAGTGATTATGCTATGTAGACACAGCACTTTTTACTCTGCTATTTAAACACAGCCCAAAATCCCACAGTTTGTCAGTTCAGCTTAAATGACGTGGTAAATCAGGCGTGTGTGTTTCTGTGTGTTTGTGTGTCTGTGTGTGTATGTTTGTGTGTAGGTGTGTGTGTCTGTGTGTGTGCGTGTGTGTGTGTGTGTGTGTGTGTGTGTGTGTGTACCATGGTAACAGTTTGCATCCCTCTGGCGGTTGGTTATATAATATCCCTCAAACTGTAGGAGCTCCAAACCAAAAAGGCCCTGTTTGTAAACTCATGTGTCTTTCTTCTTCCCAGGCAGCTCACCACCGCTGCAGCTGCACATCATCACTCATGCTGCTACCCTCATTCCTTTTTAGCTCTCATTCACGCTCTTATAGCTAAAACACAGAATATATTAATACATAGCATGGAGTCCACATTCATATTTATTATTTCTTCAAAGTTTCCTCCCATCGGAGTGAATTGAAAAGTTCTTACAGAGCAAGAATCACAAACTCTGTCCCTCTCTCTTTCAGCTGCTGGGTGATTACGACAAAGTAAAGACTGTGTCATCAGGCTCCGATTGTGTGTGCCGATGCATTGTTCGACCAATCAAGCGCTCTGACTGCAGCCGTATACCTGACAGTGGCCCAACATCGCTGTCCCAGGATGTTTACACTGTGGAGACGGTTACCAAGGGAACAGACTGCAAGAAGTGTGTGTGCATGGTGCCGCCTTCAGCTGTCAACCCGTGTGAGGGAGACTACAGGTTTAAAAAACTGCAGGAGGCCAGCAAGGATGACATAAAGGTAGAAACATGTAATTAATGGAAAGTGTTTCTATATCTATTGGCTACAAAGGTCAAACAATCTTCTGAAGTAGTTTGGAGATTCAACATTATTTGAAGATGTCGTTTACAATCACAATCAAAGCGTATTTCTTTCTCTCTTCTTTTTTCTGTGTGGCGCATTTTCTGTCTGGTAAGCTGGCAACTATTATGGACTTGTTGGAGGGCTCTCTGTATGGAATGGACTTGTTAAAGCTCCACTCTGTCACCACCAAACTGCTGACCAAGATGGACAACATGGAAAAAGTGAGGATACACACACAAACACACACACACACACACACACACACACACACACACACACACAGTTGGTGCAGAGAGACGTTTTTGTGTTAAACCCACCTGGTTTATCTGCAATTGAGATTTTATGATCAATGTGTTTCATGAAAGAAAACTAGATTTGCTTTACCTCAAGTATTTGGTTTATAGATAAGATTGAATGATTAACTGAACTGGTGTTAGTTATCATAATTTGTATTTTGTATTTTTCACAATCTTCAGATCCAAGTTTTGCAACTTTCCGAAATAAAAGCTCTCTAGCTCAGATCAATATGGAGCAGTTGTGCTTATACTTTGAAGACAGCTTGTCAAAGAAGGCGTGATTATATGAATGTTGCTGGCCTGAGATCACCCGTGAATTTCTGTGTCAGCCCAATATGGTGGAAGAAAACAAATTAAATCCTCATAATCAATCAGTCAATCAAATTTTATTTGTATAGCCCATATTCACAAATTACATTCATCTCATAGGGCTTTAACAGGGTGTGGCATCCTCTGTCCTTAACCCTCAGCAAGAGTGAGGAAAAACTACTAAAAACCATTTTAACAGGTAAAAATAAGTAGAAACCTCAGAGAGAGCCACATGTGAGGGATCCCTCTCCCAGGACGGACAGAAGTGCAATAGATGCCACGTGTAAAAACATTCATCATTAAAGTCTTTAGCGACATTGATGCAGTCCCGCTGCAATCACAGTCCATGGTCAGCAACCAGCAGAACCACGATCCACCATCCAGACCAGAGGGATGGAGAAGAGGAAGGAGAAGCTGGAAAAAGAAGCTCCGTGTGTCATATGTCATTAAATAGAGCAAGTTACGTTCTGCCTCACTAATTAACTCTAACTATAAGCTTTATCAAAAAGAAAGGTTTTGAGCCTACTCTTAAACAAACAGATGGTGTCTGCCTCCCGAACTGAAATTGGTAGATTATTCCACAAGTGAGGGGCTTGATGGCTAAAAGCTCTGGCTCCTACTCTACTTTTAGAGACTTTAGGGACGACAAGTAGGCCTGAATTCTGGGAGCGGAGTGCTCTAGAGGGTTTATAAGGTACTAACAGCTCTTTAAGGTAAAAAGGCGCTATATTATTAAGGGCCTTGAAGGTGAGGAGGAGAATTTTAAATTCTATTCTAGATTTAACTGGAAGCCAGTGTAGCGAAGCTAATACTGGAGAAATGTTCTCTCTTTTCTTTGTTCTTTGATAATGAGCAGACGAGAGAGATATTATTGGCCAGAGCCCACATATCTCACAAGATATGTATTCCTCAGACAGACAGATATTTGTGGAATTATGAGCTAGATCGCAGCTCTGACTATTAAAAAAATGGATGGATTAATCTTTCTTGCCTTCATGTTCATTATTAACTGCAATTTTAAATATATGTAATCTAATAAGTAACATTCATATGTATCTTTTTTGGTTGAAGATCCCTAGATGCCATTAAATCCCCTTGTTTGTCTTTTTGCATTGTGGTAAGATTCCAGTATGATTCATTTGAAGATGATTGCCTTGCACAAAGGGAATGTCACTACTTAGAGTTTAAGGCTGTGACCATAAACTGCAACGTTCAATCAGTGTCTGGCTGGAAACCTCTTTTCATCTGTCATCTCTCTCTCTCCCTTTATTTCACTGGAGTTCCTGTAACTCTAGACTCTTGACTGATGTAAAATTCCACGGAGAGCAGGAGATCTGTCACCATTAAGGTGACCATTAAGATCGTGTTCCATTAAGATTAATTAATAAAGTAATATTTTCTATTAACCTCGATGACTGATAGATGATACTGTTACTTGTTTGGTTTGTTAATGAAGAACAGTGGCCTCTTCTAATGCAAATTGTTCTTACATTTTTGCCCTTAATGTCATCCTGTGTTTGCTCTCCAGGCCTTTGCACGTAACTTTACAGAGAGAGCAAGAGAGAAAGACCGTGCAATGGACAGGGCAAAAGAGAGGGAGAAAGAGAAGAAGGCCCAGCAGAAGAAAAAGAAAGTGACTGATCATGCAGGACAGAAGAATCGAGCCCCTGCCTCCCCTTGCAAACAGGTATACATTATCCTGATCTATTGCCCCTCTGTCCGTCCTGGGAGAGGGATCCTTCACTTGTGACTGTCCCAGAGGTGCCTGTGTTTTTCCCTGATTTAAGGTTTTTCCTTACACTAATCAGAGGGTAAGGACGAAGGATGTTGCACCATATACAGATTGTTAAGCCCTACTAAATGGTAAATTTGGTTTTGTATTTATATAGCGCTTTTCTAGTCTTGATGACCACTCAAAGCTCTTTACAGTGCAGTTTCATATTCACCCATTCACACACACATTCATACAGTGCATCTATTAGCAGCACTTTGTTGTTCAATTCTGGTTTCAATTTGATTTGATCCAAAAGATATTAACTGCAAAAAGGTCAAAATTCTTTATAAACTGGACTGAATGTTGCTTGTGATGTTGCAGAAGAATAATGACGTTCAGCTGAAGAAAAACCAACAGCAAGATGTTCTGGAACAACAAGAGCCAACCAGCAACAAGACAGCAAGTCAAAAGCCAGTCAAAGAGAAGAACAGCATGGTCGTCAAGGGCATGACCTTCTATAAGGCAGAAGAAGAGAGCTATAAGAAGAATGAGAGAGGGAGGGCAAAGAATAGTAAGTCTGGTGCATCTCTAATGATTGATATCCATTCAACTATTACAGTGAATTCAGGCTGAAGTAAAATAAATGTTAAAAAATGTTCTGTCTTTTTTTCCTCCTCTCCCAGCGACTCTGACTGCACATACTTCATGGGATCTACTGATTTCTGACCAGCTCCCACCCAACAAAACTTTCCCAATCCGGGATCCAGGACCTGTGCCCGCTTTGAGCCCAGGACCAGACGGCGAGGAGGCATCACGGAGAGTAAGCAGTCCAGCACCAACCCAGCCACCAACCAATCATCCAACCACCACCCAACAAACCACCACTACAGCCAAGCCAGCCCCCACCACCATACAAGCAACGACTGAAGTTACCACTTCCACGACTCCCAACCCAACAACAACAACAACCAAACTGACCAAAACTTCACAACAAACTACGACTACAACTACTACACAGGCTACTACACCTCTCACCCAGCACAGGACCTCAGCTTCAAGTTCTAATGTAAGTCCACCTGTTGATGCCTCTCCCACGGCAGGGTCTGAGCAGGAACCCAAAAGACGTCTTAGCTGGACGGAGAGCCCGAAGGACCAGCCGAAGACCACCAAGAAGCCTGGTGAAAACACATATAGAACACTAGTTTATTAGTTAGTGAGGGCATGGATTTATAATTGAGATCCTGTGATGTCTTCTTGCAGGGATGTGTAAGGACACAGTAGCCAGCCTCTCTGATCCGGTCCAGCACAACTCCTATGGCCTAAGTGATGGAGCCTGGATGAGAGATGCACGTGGCCATGGCAACGTCATCTACCTGACCAGCGGGCTCTATGGCAACAACCTGCAAGAGTTCAGAGACATGGACACCTTCAAATCAGGTTGTATGTGTGTGTGTGTGTGTGTGTGTAAGTGAGTTTGTGTGTGTGTGTGTGTGTAAGTGAGTTTGTGTGTGTATGTGTGTGTGTGTGTAAGTGAGTTTGTGTGTGTGTAGGTGTGTGTAAGTGAGTTTGTGTGTGTATGTGGAGGAGAAATAACTGTTATATACTGTTATATAATCTGATTCTTTTTTTCTGACGCATTTTTGACAGTGCTACTACACACAGGGTCTTAAACAGTATAAATGTAATAATCTGAACCCTTTTGGAGTTATGATTAGTTTGTAATGCCTTCGTGTTGTAGTTCTTTGTCCACAATACTTTTACTAAAAAAAATAAGAAAAAGACTAATGTGGGTTCGTTAGAATTAATAACAGTACATTCTGCCTGGCTGAGGGAAAGACTATGGATATGGACTCATATTCTGGGACTCAGTTACACTATCTATTACACTTGACATAGGTCTTAAATTTCATTATGGTCTTAAAAAGTCTTATATTCGACTTGACGAAACCTGATGTATTTGTATCATGTTGGTAGCAGCTCCTGTTTGGATCCACGTTGTGCTTTGTCTCACTCGTTTGTTGTCATGTGTAAGTCTGACCGGCGGCATGTGTTCTGCTTGTTCATCCTGTTCAGGTCAGGAGAGTAATACATACAAGCTGCCCTATAGTTTCACAGGCACGGGCCACGTCGTGTTTAATGGGGCTTTCTACTACAACCGTGCGTTCAGCAGGGATGTCATCAGATACGACCTGAGGCACCGATATGTTGCCGCCTGGACCACGCTGCACGATGCGATACTGGAGGAGCAAGCTCACAGAACGCAAACTGAAGTAAGACTCGTAGCACACTTTGCTTGAGCATGGTAATTGTGATGTAGCCCCACAGGAGACACTGCAAGACGATTCACTCGAAGAATACACAGTCAGGACACCTTCACGTACCTGAAAAGTTCAGAGAGTGAACAAAAGCACTACCGATCACTGTAGGGGTCAAAGGGCAGATTGTGAGGAATAGGTGTGTTTGTAGATTTGATCCGTGTTAAATTCAATTCTCCTCAACCTAAATATGTCTAGGTTATACTAGCCCCCTTACCCCAATGAAAGTGAGAAAGAATCTTAAAAGGAATACCATCATGTATTAAGTACACACAGCTCTATGGGTAGAGGTGGTTATCTCATCCAAATTATTAGATGAATACTGTCATGCTTTAATATTCTTGCTCCAGGACTAATCAACTTAGTGGTGAGTGGGCTGAATCAGACCAGCATTGACTCAGTGTTTCAAATCCATTATTTTTATTGTGAGTAGTTAGTAAAGGTTTCTAAAAAAGGAAGATAACATAAATATAATATCAAGCGGCATGCATCCATCTTCCATGCAATGATCTAACAATCAATTACAATGATGTTTTCAAATTCACTAATAAAGTAAAACATCAACCCACGATAGATCTATTCACTGATGGACCATCAAATATGGCAAACTCAGATTTTTTTATTCATACATAACAAACTTTTGAGCATGAGGCCTTCCAGGTGTCTTTGTTCAGGAAGAATGAACCAGGAGAGCTGGCTTCCTGTATACAGTCTGTGGGTGGAGCCACAGGAGGCCCTCAGCCGGGTAAGGGAAGGAGGCGAATAAAGAGTGGATATTCCACATGTTAGCTTAGCCTTAAGACATGAAGCAAAGAGGATACAGCTTGCTCTATCCAAAAGTCAGCAGACGTTATAAACATCTTTGAAGCTCAAAACATTTGAGGGTGACACACTCTGTAACTGGGCTCTGTAACTGTTAACAGACAGTTACAGTCGCGTAGAATATTTCCATTATGAAAACCATGAATATAGAAAATGGTTTAAGAGACATTGTGGTTTGTGTACGGACGATGCTTATTATAATTCAGGTGATGATAGGCAAGGCAGTGTCGTTTCTATAGAGCCTTTCAGGCATCAAAAGAACTTTACAGAAGCTGAAGTGCAGTAGAGAAAATAATAAATTCAAGACACTGGACAACATTAGTGTTTTTAAGTTAGTTTTGAAATCCAGTGTAGAGGCTCATGGGCGGCTGTGGCTGAGGGGTAGAGTGGTCGTCCTCCAACCTGAAGGTCGGCGGTTCGATTCCCAGTCTGAACCATCTACATGCTGAAGTGTCCTTGGGCAAGATGCTGAACCCCGAATGGCCCCCCCTTAGAATAACAAAGTGCTGGGATAGATGCACTGTATGAATGTGTGTGTGAATGGGTGAATGTGAAACTGTAATGTAAAGCGCTTTGAGTGGTCATCAAGACTAGAAAAGCGCTATATAAATGCAAATCCATTTACCATTTACCATTTGATTCTTAGGAAGTTGATTTCACCTGCAAACAGATTCACAGCTTAAAAATTGCTTTGCCGTGTTCAGCTCTGGCCTAAAGATTTCTATCTTGTCTTTAAATAATCACAAAACGTTTTGCTGCATCTAGTTATTATCTTTCTGTAGGCGTTGACACAGTGAGTCTATGGGACAAATGGTAAGAGAGCTAAGTACATCTGGTTGGGATATGTGTAACTATGATAAACACTTTTATTGTCATGCATTTTGCCCAGAGGAAGGTGGGTTTTTGTTGGAGAGTCATTATTGCCTTGACTAAACTTAGCAAACCATGACTCCAGCTCCAACTCCAGGCTTAAAAATAAGCCATTGAAATAATAATAATAATAATAATAAAATAATAGTCTCACTAGCTAGAATTAGTATAAAGCAATTTTCCCAAAATTGAATATACTGTAGTGGTTGCAAAGCTGAATTCTTGTATTTTTCAAACTGCGTCCTATGTTTATACATGTAGGTGTGTAAATGGATGGTACAAAATCTTGTGTTAAACTTGTTGCTCTATTTTCCCAGGTGGAGTTTGCTGTGGATGAGTCTGGCCTGTGGTTACTCTACCCTGCTCTGGACACAGAGGGCTTTCACCAGGAAGTTATCCTGCTAACCCAACTCCATCCCCGCGACCTTCAGCCAATACGGAGCTTCCGCACAGGTCTTCGGCGTGGTCGCTACGGAAATAGCTTCCTGGTTTGTGGCGTGCTCTATGGCGTGAACAGTATGGAGCACCACTACGCCAACGTGACTTATGCCTTCGACACGCACACACTCACACACACTGTGCCGAGCCTTGCCTTCACGAACATGCACGAGCACACTTCACAACTGGCTTACTGCCCATTGGACAAGAAACTGTACGCCTGGGATGATGGACATCAGATGATGTATGATGTCATCTTTGCTTATTAGCACAATGAATGGAAACAAGATGGAAGAAGTGATGGCAACAGAAGGATGTATGAGCTCAAGTCAAAGCTGAGGACAGAAGATAAGCTGAACAGATCATTGTTTTTATGGATCAGTCTAAGTGAATGTATTTTGGTATCAACCTCAAATGCTGCTCTACCACACACACTAAAGTCAGTTTTAACCAGCCAGGGCCCCATTTACCATTATATCTCTCCAGGTTAAGCGGGTTTTCATTGTAGGCTCTTAAATGTCCACAGCAGCACTATAGAGCTTTTCTGCGTCAGCTGTCAGGGGTGCTGGAGATGATAGCTAATACATTTAACTTTCCTTAGCATAAAGCCTGGAATGTTCCAGTATGAAAACGAAGCGTAATAAACAGTGCAAAATACAGCATTCAGCTAGTTTAGGAAAGTAAATTCTGATTGATTTAGCTGCTGTTTGAGCCAGATGTTATCTAACTTTAATGGAAACTAAAATAAAGCAGCAGTGAGTCATGTAAGTTTCGTGAATATGAAAAAGACAGATGTACCTTCGGGACTGTGTCCTTTCAGCCTTCAGATGTTGAGAAAAAAGAAGTAGAGGAGGATATCAGCATAATTTAAGGGAATTGTTCAGTTATTTTGTTCTGGATTTTGTTTTCTAATTTAACCACTATTGCTCATTGTACATTAAACATAAGCAACAATAGCATATAGATGTAAAAATGAACAAAAATGTAAATAAATCATAAAGGTTTGTTTTTTCCTACAGACTCTGGAGCATCAGTCACGATGCCTTTGGGAAATATGGTTGTAAGGCTGATTTTATAATCACCTTGTTCCCAAGATTCCCCCAGAGCAGCACTCACAATATTATACTTGTGTATATATAATCTTCTGGTAATGAAAAAAGATACAGACACAAAATCTCTTCAGGTTTAGTGTATTAATGAGTCTATACTGTATGTTTTTATAATGAATATCAGCCTATTTACCGTCGATCCTGTCAGATAATGTTCCCATCCTGAGCTTTAGGACAACTGGGAATGGAGGCTCTTAACCCTGTTACTGTCAGTACTTCATGATTGAAGCTCAGTTCTTCCAAACTAATTTCACGCTAACACATGCTCCTCATGCAGCTCCCAAGACAAGGTTGATTTACAACTGCTGTATTACAAGTTAGACTTTTTGGTCCGCTAATTTATAATAAAATGTTAAAACAAATCTTTTTCCATCTCTTTTTCCCTTTCATGGTGTTTCTGCCCCACTCCCCTGCCCGTCTTGTGCAGATTGCTGTGGACATTACTTCTGGGGTTGATTTAGCTTTCCTGGAAACAGCAGAGCTACTGGAATAATCCCAGGGTGGAAAATAAGACCCAGCTCTGTCTGAATACTCAGGACACAAACCAGACCTTCTGCATGTTTAAGGGCCTTGCAAAGATTCAGATAGAGCCATGGGCCGGTGTGCAAAAAAATGACTGTACCTCAATCAACCTTTGTATTTCATTTAAAGCTGTGGTTTGGATCAGTTCTCTTTAAATTGGATCAGTTCTAATAAACTCAAAACAACAACTTTAATTATTAAAATGAGGACAATTGCATGTTTTCAAAGCTAGTGGGCAAATATGGAGTTAAGAAAGAGTCCAGTCATCCTTGCAGCTTCTGACACATGGTGTCTGGTGGGTTGGAGGTTGGGGGGTGGGTGACCACCAAGCAGGATGCAGAGCAGAAAGATGCCCATTCATGTCCACCATACTCAAAAAGACCCACTGAGTCGTATGAATGTATGTGTGTGTCCTCTGTTAGTTTTCAAACTACTTCATCTAAATGTCTGAAAGCATGAGGACCACACACACACACACACAGCATGGTTATGTGATCTGTTTATGCATTCTTCACTTCCAATGAACTAAAAATCTGTACCAAGATAGAAAAAGGAAGAAAGAAAGAGAAGATTAAGGAGGGTGTTTATCATGGAGAGCATGGGCCTTTGGTTCATTACTAGTCTCACTCAGAGTTCATTTAACTATAGCCAAGGAAGTGGAAGTCAGTGAAAAGGGGAATGAAAGAAAGGAGAAAGGTTCATACAAGAGACACAAGTCCTCCAACCTAAATGACCATCCTGAAATAGGGCAGCAGGCAAACCAGCCTTTTATTATCATGATTAGAGGATTAAAACAAAGCTATTTATTAGGTTTGGGCATAAAGCGTTAAGTTTAGAGTGCCTTTGTTGTCATGGCTACTAAACTAAACATGTGGCTAGGGTTTTGGAAAGGTCATGGTTAGAAAAACAACAATGACTTGGTTTCAAGTGGTAAATGAACAGCGGTGCCCTCCGTTACAGTTCTGTGTTTTGTTGACCCATCCATCCACCACAGCCTCCCCATGACACTGTCTCCCTCTCTGTTCCCATAATAAGAACTATGGCCACAGAAACATACCTAACAAACAAAAAAAATCGTGTCATGATATGCTCTCTTCATGGTGGTCAGGTTTCTTAGGGGAGGAAATTCAAGAAAAGGAAAGAAAATGAGAAGGAGGCATGTGAAGGACAAAAGTCACAGAAAAGATGGAGGAGCAAGGGACAAAACAGGATCATGCAACTTTGAATTTTAATGTAAAAACAAATATAGGTTGTATTTCAAAACTTTAAGCTTGATTTCTGGTTTCTGGCTGACACCGGTTTGTTGATGTGATATGTATTTTGAATCTTGCAGGAGACTAAGGCAGACAAGGGTGATATAATAGTCGAGGTATGATGGAATAAAAAGAATAGTTGGTTTTCCTCTATTGATTTTTCATTGGAATGTGCAATGTAGACTTCCCTTGGAACTGTGGATCTGTGCAATCTTGACCTGAGTGAAAAAAGAGAGGAAACACGTGTCAGTCGACGCCTCCAAATTAGATTTTCAGATTGTATCATTATAATAGAACACAGATGTAAATTGACATAACTGATGATTAAAGAGTCTATAACAGATGTTCCACAAGAGTTAGATATTCCACTGGTACTAAAGACTTCTACTAAAGAGTTCTGGTTATTGTCAATACGTTTTGCTATTGCTTCCTAACAAAGGCATTTGCATTAATAGCTATTTATTTTTAGAAATTTTGCAGGTTCAGTATCAGACTTTATTGTTTTACTTGCCATGACCTGTCTCTAACAATGGCAACACTGTTAATAATGATAACTTTGCTTCTATTTCTATAATTTCTGTGCTTCCACTGCAGTTTGCTCACCATGTAGTCATGCCTAGCTTAGCCTGTCTGTCTTGTCAGTTTCCCATAGTGAGGCACTTTAGGCCCTGGAGAAGTGTCGCTGCTCAGAAGGCTCATTATAGGCACTTGTCTTGGCCAGCAACGAATCCCCAGTTTACATCATCGACATATTTGATAAGCTTATAACACATCTAAAGAAGATGTAACAATATTTGAATGGGACTTTGTGTGGACTTCAGCACAAATTCCTTATCTAGAGAGCAATTGGAATGCATTTACTTTGTGTCCAATTGTTATCCTCTTCTAAAGCTGCGTTTGGATATCATACGACATTTAGGCTAAAACCATGGTGAAAATTATCTTGTTTCAAGTTGAATTTGAATGTCGGGGGTTACGGACACTTTGATGACACCACAGGAGCAGTATAGAGACATTTTCAGTTTTTTCTGTTGTTTCTCTGTTTAAAGAATTGGTTGCCATTTACTTCAATTGTATTGGATTCGGCTGCAACGCTGTTTACCCCAGAAGTTTTGTGGACTCAAACACCTCACCGACCCATCTATCTGCAAAGTGGTGTGTGGATAATGAGTGATTTACATTTTTGGGATGAACTATCCCTTTAATAAGAACTGGTGTTAAGTGTTGTCTATCTTACCAGAGAGGGAGAGAGACTCTAAATCCCCACAGTAAAAACATCTAAATTGTCTTTTGTTATTTGTGAAAGATTAAAATGTGAGAAGATTAAAATGTGATCAGGAGATCACAGGGGTTTGAATAATGTGGTTAACTTTACAACATACAGGGACTCAGCTTTAGCTTCCAACCAAACCTTCAGTTACAGTAGACAGGAAATACTAGAAAGCAGAGGAGACATGAATGGTGAGAACAGAGGTGAAGAGAGGAGGAAAGCAGTGGA
Source organism: Pseudopleuronectes americanus (assembly GCA_038501795.1). Classification (NCBI taxonomy): domain Eukaryota; kingdom Metazoa; phylum Chordata; class Actinopteri; order Pleuronectiformes; family Pleuronectidae; genus Pseudopleuronectes; species Pseudopleuronectes americanus. The sequence goes on along the minus strand of CM076730.1, from coordinate 2,850,863 downwards.
AAAATAATGGAGAGGAAAAAGAGAGGGAGACATGAGAGTGAGCTAATGTGTCCTGCAGACATAAGAACATCTGGTTTGTTACTCTGGGTTTCTCAGACAGACAGAAAGAGGTATTGATAGACAAAAATATTGTTGTGGTTGATACATAATGATGGAAACAACACAAATATAGCACGTTTGTTCGGCTAAAAGAGAAACTGTGATGAATTGGACTGAAAGTTATTTAAATATTTTAAGCTGAAGACGTTTGAAGGTGAAGACGTTTAATTAAGCCCCAGGCACACAAAATGGAAAATCCCTTTGTTTGCCAAGTCTGTCCACGGCCAAAAGCATAGAATGCTATGAGAAATAGATCAACAGATTTAGCTAATTCTGGAGAGTTGAAAAGGAGCTCTTGCACAAATTGCCTGCAGTTTCCTTCCAAAACACTCTTACACTCTTTGGGGAAATGACCGAAACCACAACTAGTGAAAATCACCTTTCCAGTTCGTCCAATCACACCAGCAGACCGTTCCCAAGTGCTTACTGAGCATAAATCCTAACTATTTGTACTCTAACCACAGAGTCACAGGGCTGAGGGTTTTAAAGTGACTCACATCCTCCATTATGTCACTCCAACGCTCTCCTACTCTTCTTCCTGTAACTCTTCGTTGGATCAATATACAGGAAGCAGATTCAGGAGAGTGTGCTAGTAGTGTGGTGCAGACAATGAGCAAATTTGCAGTTTTAAATGAAATCTCTGCTTTTTAATGGCTCTGCTGAGCAGTCCAGATTGAAGTGTTGAAATCTGATCTGTTTGGACAAAGACAGGAAACAAGGGCAGAGAGAAGGGTCCAAAGGCAAAGTATTTAATCATAGATCTTGCAGTTATGTGGTATGGGCCTCAACTACCAGACACATACTTAATGTTGATCTAATTTATTCCCAACACAAATGAAATCCCCATCAAAGATCATCTCCTGTAACATGCTGATTTTGTACAGAAAATGTAGAACAATAACCTAATCAAAAACACTATATAAATACTCCATTTACCATTTTATCAGTCTGCCGAAGTTTATTAATGAACAATGTTTGACACAAATCTTCTTTAAAGTTGCTGAGGCATCAGAGAAATAAAATGACAGGGCTCAAATACAGAATAAAAAATGTATTTGTGGCTCAAGCCACATCGCATCAGCACCTCCATCAGTCTGGACCGTTGACACAAGGCAGCTTGGCTCCATGGATAAATGCTGGTGACTCCAGAATGGGACTCTGATCTCCAGCCTCAGCAGAAGTGTTTTGAGTCTTTAACTGTTCAGTGTTGGTGAGCCAACTAAGAAGGCCTTTTTTTCAAACATTAAGCATAAATGTCAGTGTTTTCTGTCTATAGCAGATAGTGGGACTTTATTACAGCCCACATATTAAAGGTTTTTAAAATGCTTCAGAATGCTAGAATTTTAACTAATTCCAGAAAAAGGAAATAGCCCAAATTTTAGCTTCTATTCCCTGGCTCCATCAGAATACAGGGCTCCTGTGTGTCTGTTAAAAGGATGTCAGCAGGCTGCAGGGCCTTTGCCTTTTTCTTTCCTGCCCTTGTCCTCTGGAACAACCTCCCTGCTAACACCCATTGTCTGACTCTGCTTTATCCCTAAAACTCTTCTTTCAGTGAGTGGCTTGATCATTTCAGGCCTGGTATCAGTTATCTTTCACCCACAGCTCTGTCTCAGTGAATCCATTAAACCTATAACATATAGTATAGTCCATGTTGTTTCTCATGACATGATCACTGTAAACCCTCTAAAAACGACTCAATCTCTGTTTCTGGCCAGCCTCTGTGTGTGTGTGTCATAGGTGTGTGTGCGTGTGTGTGTGCTGTCAGTGCTTTGGTTCCAGATGTTTTGAATCTGTCCCAGCCTCCTCCTCTTGCCCTCTGTGATTTTGTTTCCTCCTTCTAGATGTGTTTTCTTTACAAATTTTCATTATGCACCCAAACAAAATCAAACCTAAAACATTGACTTAAAGAAGTCGAAAATTATTCGATTTTTTTCCACTGACTAAAAATTATTTAAAAAAAACCACTTCTTCATATGTGACACTTTACAATAAACTAAAACCTGTAATAAAGCTTGGAATTTAATATGTAAGTGAAATACATATAGCCACCACTTTAGGCTCAGTTCTTTTTCAAAACACATTCAGGCTTGCAGCAATCATGGATCCTGGAGGGACATCGCTCTGTGAGGAAGAAAACGTGAAGAGAGAGAGAAGTCCTCTGTTGGGTTCAGTTGTTTTTTTGTATGTTATGAGATGTGTATGTTGCAGGATGTGGTAACTTAAGGTTCAAATTTAAAGTGATGTCAGGTTTTCTGCGTTTAGAGTGGTAGGGGAGAGTGAGTTTGAGAGTGTTTGGCAAGCTCCTCCTCCATCTCATCTGTGAATATTCTCTTTGCCTCAGCTACTGCACCCCAGGCTACTGATTTTACTTCCCTCTGTTTTCTTTATGAATCTTTTGAGGATTGTCTTGTCAATATTTTGATCCCTTCCAGCTTTTCTTAAGGACTTCTTTCCTTGCATGACCTCGGCGGCTGCACTCTCCATCTCTGCGAGGGGTGTTTGGCCTCAAGGTTGTCTTCCTGGTTTAGTTTCTTGGCATGATGGCTTTTCTACAATGTTTATGACATTAAAAATAAAACATATGTAATGTAATATTACACAAAAATATTTTTAAGACTAACTTTAACTTGTGCTTCATGGTGGGGTAAGGTGAGACAGTGTCTCACTTTACCCCACAGCATTTGCCTCATCCTCCAAGTTGTCCAGCAGTCGTCCTCAAAGTTATCTGTCTTCTTCCCGGTCTGCTACTCCACCTGGTTGTCTGTCCGCCTCTCGGGCTGGCTCTTTTGCATCCTCTTCTGGGTCAGAGGAAGGATCCTCAGAGAATAGCTGTTAATGAGACGCGCTTGATGTGATATCGTGGCATGGTCAGGGAGGGTGGCACACGTTGAACGGGGCACCAAACTTTTCCTAAGTCCTGCTCTTCATTCGATACTCATGCACGGCAGGATAGAGGAGGATGATACTTTTATAGACAAGTTGAATTAGGTGGACACGAAACAAAAAAAGGAGTTCTTTAACCATCAGATGTGTTAGACATTGGCTCATGTTGTGCAACAAGAAACAAGGAAGGCCACAAAGTTCTGCAGTTATAGTATTTATTCTACAAAGAAAACTAGCCTTAAAGCTAAACTGAACTAAAATGCCAAGCTGGGATGTCCATGTGGAGGTAGACCCGGTGAAGGAGAGAGCCAGAGCCCAGTCTGCAGGCCTCTTAAATATTGGTAAAATGTGACACATCCCTGCTGATCACCCCACAGCAAACAACTCCAAGGTTGTCATACCATTTTAAATTAAACTTTTAAAATAAGTCACAGAATGGCATCAGGGGTATATGAGCTGGAGCCAATTCAACTGATCGGGTTAGAGGTGGGGTACACCTGACATAAAAATATTAGATTAGGATAGACTTTGTGTCCAAAAAGTCTTTGAGAGGTTGTTTGATTGATGACTTTGACCTTTGACCTTTGACCCTGTTTCTGTGTCTATAGACTGATGGAGGACACCGGAGTGCCAGAAGAACATCCGCACAGACATGGCGGGACCTTGAAAACTCCACACAGAAAGACCCAAGCCAAACCAGGATTTGAACCAAGAACCTTCTTGCTCTGTGTGTGTGTGTGTATGTCTCTGTGTGTGTTACTGTTTGAGTGTGTGTGTGTGTGTGTGTGTTTGTGTTTGTGTATGTTTGCTGTCTCTGTCCTTCTTCACTAAAACTGATGATCACATGTATTTAGTTATTAATGGAGATGACAGATCATGACTCCAGATCATTCCGTCACTTTAACCCTGACGTCCTGACTGTGTGCTTCACGTTATGTCTTGTTTTGCGTGAAGCAGGGGAATATGTGCACACGGTGTTTAAACATTTGTCTCTGTTTATATGGTTTATATTAGGTTTCAGCAAAGAGTCCTCACATGCGAAAAGAAAAATAAATAAATTATGTGAAATCTTAAATTGTTGCAGAATCCAAAAATGTTGTATCGTTTATGATAAGATTTCTCATCTGTTCACATAACCTTATTTATCTTGATGCTGCTTGTATTTCTTTCACATTAAAAGTCTAATTAAAAGTTTTGCCTCAACTTGCTGTAAAAGATGCATACGTTTTTAATCTAAACTGAGCTGCCATCTTGTGGAGCACATCTGTTATTACAAATTATCTTAGATTGGGCAACACAATATGTATCACAGATTGTTTCCAGGTTTTTAACAACTGTTGTGACTCCCCTCAATATATCAACTGAAAACAACAGTGTATTACAGCGAATATGATTGATCCACAATATAAAACATCAATAGCCTTGAACTCATGTGATTGTCAGTGAAAATTAGTATTAATCATTCTGACTGGTCCACGTCAGTTTATTGTGGCCACAGTCATACAAAATACATTCATTTGATGAATAGTTTTTAAATTCTCTGCCTGTCAGAAATTTGAGTCCTGGAAAGAAACACTGTCAACCTCCAGCAGTGAATGCAACTAGTATAACTCATAACAAGGGTTGCTTACTTTTCAGTGTTCAGAGTATCTTCTGCATCTGAGCAAGCCTCTGCGTTCTGCGTGCAATTATAGTCACAAGGATTCTGAAAGACTCCACTGTGTTGACTGAGGAGTCGCACATGGTGAAGGGGGCGGTTTGAGCTGGGCTCCCCCTGAGGTGTACTACCGTCTCTACAGTTTCAGGGTTATAGTTCAGAATAGTTAAAGTATTCTTCCTCTCTCTCTTTGTAGTTATACAGCACATTTCATACACAGAAGTAAATACAGTGTGCTGTACAGGGACATTTTAAACAACCAAAGACTAAACAACAGATATCCATTTAAAATCAGAAGCACAGTTTAAATGTTAGTAGTTACAGATTTATTTCTAAACATCCAGGATTCATCATTTGTTATGCAATTTCACATTTATTTTTTCATTTTCTTCTGATATTTTCAGATATTGTTATTCAAATGTGTGTATGGCAAAACATTCACATCATAGGCACACATTAAACAAAAGTATTGTACAAAACAGTTATATATATATATTAGGGCTGTGAAATGATTAAAACATTTATCAAATTAATCACAGGTTTCTATGGATTAATCATGATTAATCACATTACTGGTTTTCTCTGTATATTTTTGTGAGAACAAAAAGATCTATGACAAAAGACAGATATATACATTCAACATTTTCTTTTCTTTTTGAATCAAATTATTTGGGCTTCTTAGCCATTGTTTTTATAGTATGGTTGAACATTTTTCTATTTTTTGTCAAACAACAATTCACCACACCATGGCACAATCCAATGCTTCTAAAGCCCTCTTAGCTAGTCTTCCTTAAGCCAGTTGGTGAGGCAAACTAACTTGTTCAAATTCTCTGACAGTAAAGCTGACCGCTTCTTTTGCACAATGTGTCCTGCGTGTGAAGCTGATTTGGCGCATTCCACTTGAACGCCCCTCACCGACCAACTCATGCTTCGCGTTGAGGTCGGACTTTAAGCGGCTTTGCTACGGTGAAACAATAACGTCTTCCCGCAGAGTGTGCATATCACCTTGGTTTTATTGAATGTTCCATCTTTGTATTTTTGGAGCATGATCTTCCCATCCAGAAGGTGATGTTTGTTTGTTTGAATAGCAGCTGCCGTCTGACTGCATTAGAGCGGCGACTAGTGCAGATTGGGCGGAAATGTGGGTATATTGGAAGGTCCTTCTGCGCATGCGTTAAATGCGTTAAAAAAAAACGAATTAATCCTGTAATTTAATCATAACGCGTTATTTTTCACAGCTCTAATATATATATATATACACAAAATTAAGCTAATTTCTAACCTTCACATCTGAATGCGTTGTTCACAGTTTGGACCTTTCAACTGCGTGAAGTTTTTTGATTTCTTGTGTAGCCCTTTAAATGGAGTGAATCAAAAAAACTAAGTGAAGTTCAGTTCTGTTCAGCTTCTTGGATGATTGTTGGTCTTTATAGATAAAAAGTAAGGTGAGCTCAGGTCAGTGAGTGTGGAGGACGACACTCAGACTCTGACACAATACAAACCAACCGCTGCTTCTGTTCTGATCTGAAGCAGCTGTGCTAATAATTTATCATTAGTCCACTTGTGTTGCTTCCAGTCGACATTTACCACCTTGTTCACATCAACGAGTTCACCTCACGCATGTGTGTGTGAGTGAGTGGGGGCGGGGCCTGTGTGTGCGTGTGCAATGCTCCTTTCCAAAAACTGTTGAACAGATAAAAACAGGTCAAGGAGGGACTCTTAATTCTTAATTCACAGTGAACTATGAATATGTATAATATGAATAGCTGCAAATCATCCTAATAAATGTTTTGTTATAAACACTGCAACTGAATCACTGCTCTCCTCTATGAATCCTCATATAATAGTTAAATTGGAGTTTCAGCTATATCTTTTACCACACTCAGGGCAACCAATGGTTTCTGTCCTGTATGAATCCTCATATGACTCGTTAAAGTGGACTTATGGCTAAATCTTTTACCTCACTCTGAGCAACTAAATGGTTTCTCTCCTGTATGAATCATCATATGTACATTAAGCTGGTTCTTAAGTCTAAATCTTTCTGCACATTGAGTGCAACCAAAGGGTTTCTCGTCTGTATGAATCCTCATATGTACATTCAGTTGGTTCTTACGTCTAAATCTTTCTGCACACTCAGAGCAACCAAATGGTTTCTCTCCAGTATGAACTGCCATGTGTGAATTTAACTCAGATCTTTGTTTATATGCTTTATCACACTGAGTGCAACAAAAGGGTTTCTCTCCCGTATGTACTCTCATGTGTGTCTTTAAACTGGTCTTTCGGCTAAATCTGTTACCACACTCAGAGCAACTAAATGGTTTTTGTCCTGTATGCATCATCATATGTTCCTTCCGCTGTTGCTTATATCTAAATGTTTTACCACATTCAGAACAACTATATGGTTTCTCTCCTGTGTGACCTCTCATATGTAACTTTAATCGATTTTCGTGGTAACATCTATAACCACACTTAGAGCAACTAAGTGGTTTTTCTAATGTATGAGTCTTCATATGTACAGTTAGCTGGTGCTTCAGTCTGGATCTATAACCACAGTCAGTGCAAAAAAATGGTTTCACCCCTGTATGAATTGTCAAGTGTTGCGCCAGCACTTCCTTTAGTCTAAAACTTTTGCCACACTCAGAGCAACTAAATGGTTTCTCTCCTGTATGAATTGGCAAATGTAGAGTTAGCTGGGCCTTTTCACTAAATCTTTTACCACACTCAGAGCAACTAAATGGTTTCTCTCCTGTATGAACTGGCATATGTCTCTTCAGCGTGTTCTTTAGTCTAAAAGTTTTACCACACTCAGAGCAACTAAATGGTTTCTCTCCTGTATGAATTGACATATGTAGAGTTAGCTTGGCCTTTACTGTAAATCTGTAACCACACTCAGAGCAACTAAACGGTTTCTTATCAGTTTTACATCTCATATAATTTAAAGGCTGTTTGTTGTTTTTTATATTCAAACCAGGATGAGGCTCCCTGGTCTCCATCCAATCATCTTCACTATCTTCGGTCTCAGCAGAGTCTTCAGTTTTATCCTCAGGACCTGGTTGTAAATATCCATCAGGCTCCCTGGTCTCAATCCAATCATCTTCACTGTCTTCAGTCTCTGAAAAGTCCTCAGTCTTGTCCTCAGGACCTGGTTGTAAATATCCATCAGGACCTGAGTTCCTGGCTGGTTCTGGTTTTCCACCTTCCGCTCTCTTCTCCTCAGTTTGACTGTGATGAAGCTGTGACGACTGAGTCTTCTCTTCGTCTTCTTCACTCTTCACTGCCAAAGGAGTCAATGTGAAGTTGATATCAGCCTTCTCCAGTTGTTGAAGCTGCGCTCCCTCTTGATTGGTCCAAGGTTCCTCCTGTTCATCTTTAATGTGGGCGGGCTCTGTGTCCTCCTGGTCCGTAAGAGGGCTCCACTGCTGCTGCTCAGGGGGAACCTCTACTTCACTCACCACCGGTTGCAGGAAGTCTGCATGGAGAGTAGAGAGGTTTAGTGTTTTTTTATCTCAAATAGTGTCACATACAAAACAATGTGTTGATACCGATGCTTTATTGATACTTTTCCCAAAAAAGGGAGTGAATCTCTCTGAGCCAGTGGCAGCAGACTTCTGAGTTTGATAGTATGATATATAGTTTGTGAAGCTACAGTTGTGTGCCTGTTAATCCTGGGTTGAAAGATGACAGAATAACAGTGTCATGGTCATTATGTCCTGCTCAATATATTTTAGTTTATCTGTTGAGTGTTTTGCTGCATACAGTTTTTTTGACAATGGATAAGTAGCCTTCATTTTATGGTTTAATGTACTTGTACAATACAGTAATGGCACTGCAGGTTTTCCTGCACTGTGAAATAAAAGTGCGGAATCCACAGGAAATATACAATTCTTATTTAAACCTGGGGAACACTGGCTGTGGAACCGCTTGCTTATGTTAACTGATTAGAGCGGTCATGCTGGCTGACCTTCTAGAGATTTGCGGTCTCGCCTAGGGCTGAACTATAATTGCATTTGCGCTAAAAAAAAATCTTGATATGATAAAACGCAACTTTCTAACCGCAACGTGCCAATTACTACGTGCGAAAGACAGTAGGGTACTGGGCTGCTGTCCTCACCCGCAGCCAGAATGCCGCAGGACAACAAAACTCTGATCCAGAAGTTAGCGAAGCAGGCCTGCATCACCTACAGGGGCCTCAAGTCTTCAAGTCTTCGGGCGACGCGGTGGACCTGAAAATCGCTCCCCGTTCACCTACATGCATATCTGTGAGAATGAGGTGTTCAGCATGGGCGTGTTCCTGCTGAGGCCTCCATACCGCTGCACAACCACCCGGACAGGAACGGGATGCTCAAGGTCTTTACACCGCCTCATGTCTGCTGTGTTGTGGCTACACACACACTCGGGTGACTTGTGTTCGAAAGGGTTGAAGACCAAAGTATGAGGAGTGGGACCATTTCATTTGCTTCAGGAAACTGTTCATACATGCAGTTGTACTGTTTGACTTTGTGACCTGTGCATTTCTCCGTTTTTTATTTATAATTTTATTTACTTTGATTTTACAAAATATTTTCAAGTAAGAGGCAAATTCTATGTTTCAGATGTGTGAAATGTTACTGACTTGGGCGCAGTAAGACACCTGTAATTTTAAAAATATTTTTCTTAAGAGGGTTAATTTAGCACACAGTGTTTAAAAAGTGCATGCTTTGTGTTTATACTTACAATGACTTTGTTTTTGGAAAATGTAAAATGTGTGAAAGAATATTTAACACTAAATGTATCTAATATTTTGTTGGTCATAATTAAATCATGTGTTGCGTTTTGTTGGGGGGAAAATAAGGATAGAATAAAAAAATCTCATATTAAATCGTAATCGCAATATTGGGGGGGGGGAAATCGCAATCGCAATTAGATTATTTTCCCAAGTCGTTCAGCACCTAGTCTCACCCATTTTCTTCACGTTCTAAGCAGTTCATAGTAGAATATAAAAACAAAATCTTTCAGCAAAGGTTAGATTTTACGATGTCAAATATGACAGTGAGCACAACTGCTAAATGAAAACTGAAAACACAGCTTTCAGATATTACTCTCGTTTTAAGCAGACAATTAGGTCAATGTTCAGTCAGTGGAGAATCAATGAACACAGATTTCACTGAGTTTATTTTCTCACATTAATTTCTGCTACAATTTGTACATCTGAGGCCTTGCATTAATTCATTGTGTCTGTAACTTTCGTTTTCCTATCTTATTTCACTCTACTTTTTATGTTCTATTCTCTGAACTGCAAACAGTTATTTTTTATTTGACATGACTGTTTATATTTGTGTCTCTAACACCTGTCTTAATGGTTTTAAAGATTAAGGTCAAATTCAGATCAACTTCTTGAAGCTGTTAGTGACGAGTTGCTCTGCTCACATTAAATACATTTTAGAACCACAGCTACCAAAGAGCAGCTTAGCATCACTAGCTCAGCTAGCTTTCCAGCTCCAGGGAGCAGGGACTGACCTGCTCTGTGCAGCCTTATTTCGGGCTTCATCAAGGCATCGAGCAGCCTCCTCTGGCGGCAGATCTCCCGCTCTGACCGCTCCAGTCTGTCTTCGTACTGTTCCACGGTTTCCTCAAACACAGCAGCGATCTCCTTCGCCGCCGCCGTCAGCCGCTCGGTGAGCAGCGCTATCAGCACCGGGACTGGAGCCGTTTCTTCCTCTTTCTCCACCTGCAGTAGAAAGTCTTCAGCGGCAGCGCTGATCTGATCATGTACCGACACCCGCAGCAGCTACACGGCGGACATTGTCCTCCTTTTTGGGTCTCGAACAAGCGGCAACAACCCGGGCTGAGCGATGCGGAAGTGCTGTGGCCTAGTGATGGGCGGATCGATTCAAATATAGGTAGTATCGATCATAGATATATACAAAGGCCTTTATATATATCTATGGTATCGATACCAACGTTTGTCTTGATCTTGATCAACACCAGTGTGATGAGATCTAGACTCTAGTTTCAGTCTCTCTCCTGTCTGCCCTGCTGCAGCTGTCTGTGTGAGTGCCGTTGCTTTCAAGAGCCGCATCACTATCAGCGCGGAGTGGAGCCACCTCCCCCTCTTGTGATTTGATATCTCACCGTCACGTGACTCAGCGGCGCCATCCAGGTAAACAAGCAAGCGGAGCAGCCCCACTTTACATCTTCGGCATTAGTTAATATACATTTTCAAAGTGTAAGTGGTCATTAGTTACTTTAGCCAACTCAAAAAGGATAAATTATGCTCATACCTTGATATAAATCTTTTATCCCATTGATACGTGTTATTAAAATGATTAGATTCACTGGGATTGAAACAAATATACTGAATGATTTTTTTGAAGGACCTGCAGCATCTTTCCGTGGTGGAAGATGACGGATTTAGGAATGTTGTGAGGAAACTTGACTCAGGGTACGAAATTCCAAGTATAAATTATTTCGTATAAAGTATAAAGGATCGTGGTCCTGCTGGTTGTTTACCATGGACTGTGATTGCAGCGGGACTGCATCAATGCCGCTAAAGACTTTTATGATGAATGTTTTCTACACGTGGCATCTATTGCACTTCTGTCCGTCCTGGGAGAGGGATCCCTCACATGTGGCTCTCTCTGAGGTTTCTACTTATTTTTACCCTGTTAAAATGGTTTTTAGTAGTTTTTCCTCACTCTTGCTGAGGGTTAAGGACAGAGGATGCCACACCTTGTTAAAGCCCTATGAGATGAATTTTAATTTGTGAATATGGGCTATACAAATAAAATTTGATTGATTGATTGACTGATTGATGGAGGGGAAACTACCAGCTGTTTATTAAGACTGCTGCTCTAAGGTCAGAAAGGCATTGAGTGGTGTGGAAAATGTTGTGCTTTAGACTGACATGTGGACATCAAGAGCCACAGAGGCCTACTTTTTGTTTGTAACGATTATTTATTGTGTTTTTTTTTACATTTAAATCAATTTACATACATACATGAATCTTCCCCCAAACTGAACATATGGCAGTATATAAAATAACAATAAATAAAACAAATATCACTTGAAAATAAATAAATGGCTAAGATATAATTAAAACAAGGACAAAAACTACAATGAAAATACTAATTTAGTTTAATTAAATAAATGAATGAATGAAAATAATGTAAGTAAAATAAATCACAGTCATAAACATGATGCAGAGTACAGAACACATTCCTCACAACAGATTATTCACCTCACATTTCCAATGCCTCTTCAATGTCAAAATTTGTAACAAATTCCCAAAACTTCTCCCAGATCTTTCTTTCTTCTCAACAATATATTTTTCGTTTCTCAACCAGTGGCCAAAAGATGGGCAACGAACATTCTTCCAACACAGAGCGATTGAGCATAGTCATGTCATGACAGAAGGATCTGTAAATTTGCGTGACACAAACAACATTAGAATGTTGTTCTTATAGAGATCTAGTAGTTTAACTATGCCCTTGACTAACCATCCTTTAAACCCTATGTCAATATTACCCTGGATAAAGTATTCATACTCATATTCGTTCTTCTAATCTTCCTTTGTTTCTGCCGGTATTATGTGGCAGGAAACCGGAAATGTGACTCCGGAAAGGATGTAGTTACCAGACCAATCACAGCCTTGCGTTAAAAAAATTGAATGACGCACGCAAAAAGGGGTACGAAAGCAAGGGGCACTTAGGGGACTCTTGCACTTGCGTGTCCCCACATGTGTGTGTGTGTGTGTGAGAGAGATTGTACCTATCCATCCATCACCCCAATTAAAGCTTGTTCCATCCCCTGCACTGGTTCAATGAAGTAAGATGTACACTGAATGTCCCCTAGCCAACACATTTTATTTCGTTATTTCAACTTCCCCATCTGACATTATTAAGTGAAAAACTGACTTACATTGATCTACATTAGATTTTTTTCAAATCTTATTGTTATATGTAATATTTTTGACAGTTTAGACTCTGCTCAGGTTGAAATTTACATTTAGAATTCTTCAACAGTTATCATGCACACTAGTCATCTGTGAATGATCATGAGTAACTGTTGTCTCTTTTCTGAGGCTACGTTCACACTCATTCATCTTCTTTTTAAAACGTATTTGTATATTCACTAATGTAAATCTCAGTTTTAGCTGCATATCAGAAACAGCTTCCGTCCATATCAACATGCACATCACATGACGATCAATGCACACTGGCCCTGTGTAGTTGGGGGTCATGTCGTGTTCTTTTATCCCAAAAATAAGAAGAGCCGGCAGGTGGGCTTCACACTTGTTGTATCTGTAGGCACACTGCAATGGGTCGAGGAGGTGGTTTGTTATGGCCTTTGGGTGGGTCAGCACGAGGCGCTCAAAGGTCTTAATTACGACAGAGGTCAGGGCGACTGGTCTGTTTTTGGCCTGTGATCTTCTGCTTACTGGGAACGGGGATGATTGTGGATGTTTTGAGGCAGGGCGGGTACCAACATTCAGCCAGTGAGGTGTTAAAGATGTCTGTGAACACTGGGGACACAATACCTAGTGTGGAGGGGGAGACAGCGTCTAGTCCAGCTGCGTTGCGGGGGTTCAGTCTTTTCAGTAGTTTGTTGACATCTCTCTCCTGAATGGAGATAGGTGTGATGGGGGGAGGGGGCAGTCTGGGACCATTTTGTTTAGGGGGGGGTAGTGTCATTGTCCAGGCTGGGAAGAAGAGGTGTGATAGCTGTGGAGAGGGGTTGGGAATGTGGGGTAGGGTTAGGACTGGTCCATTGTCAGTATAGCTGCAGTAGAAGTCATTCAGGTCGTTTGCAAGTACACGGTCTTCCACATACTGGGGGGGATTTGGTTTTGCAGCCGGTGATCACCCGAAGGCATTTCCATACTGACGAGGAGTCGTTTGCTGCAAATTGTTGTTCAACCTTCCTGGAATACTGTCGTTTGGCCTCTTTAATCTCCTTGCCAAACAACTATATAGCCAGTCTGAACCTATCCTTGTCCCGACTCTTGAAGGCCACCTCTTTCTCCAAACGAGGCTGTTTGAGTTTGCTGTGAACCAGGGCTTGTCATTGTTGTAACTCCCCCTGGTGCAAGTTGGAATACTTCAGTCCTCAGAGAAGCTGATGTATGACGTCAGAGCCTTTGTATATTCGTCCAGACTGTTGGAAGAAGTTCTAAAAATGTCCCAGTCTGTGTTTTCCAGGCAGTCACGCAGCTCCTCCACAGCTTCACTGATGCTCCAGTTCTTAGATCTCAGCACAGCAGGTTTAGAACGTTGAAGTTCGGGCATTTGACTAACTGTTGGTATTTGGGGAGTTTGTGAGTTAAGTTGCCCTTATTAAAGTACGTAATGACAATAACAGGGGAACACGTGTTCTCTCTCCTTCTCTCCACTCCTTATATCTGATCAGCGAGTTGATGTTGAGCCTATCGCACGTCAGCTTGTGGTTGGATGTAAACTCCTGCCACGATAAAAGAAGTGAAACATGTAAAATCTCTTTCACGTCGCTGCACCAGCCATAGTTTATATAGAAGAAAAAATCCCTCCGCCACATGATATGCGTGAAAGGTTCAGATGGCGGTCCGCACCTAACAGCTGAAAGCCGATCATTTGTGCGGCAGAGTCCGGTGTAGATTTAGTCAGCAACGATTCTGTAAAACACAAAACAGAAGAAAGGGAAAAGTCTCTATTTATCCTGATGAGTGGGTGCAGTTCGTTTATTTGTTGAACACCGGTAGAGGCAAGCATAATTCCTCTATCCCTGAAGCGCACTATGGCGCCAGTGCGCTTTCCTCTACGCCTCCGCCTCAGTCTCGCTAGGTGACTGAAGACCACAGCACCTTTGATAAGTAAATCCACGGAAGTTGCGAGAAAGTTGGGACATAAATCAGATGGTGTTGAGTCCAGGATGTTAAGTAGCTCGTCCATCTTAAAAATAATCAGAGTTGAGTCGCAATGAACTGAATTAAACACTAAAAACAATCACAGAGGTGCGCACCATCACACTCTTGTGGCCGTTCTTGGCGCAATCGTAGAGGGACCTGACCCAAAGGACCTTTCCTTATAATGGAGAATTCTTATTCAATTCCCTAAAACGTTTGTAATGTTGACCTATTTCCTCGATATTTGGTAACATACGTCACCACAATAAAACGCTGGCTAGAAATAAATCAAGGAATACAAAACACATGATGGAAGAAAAAACCAACAGAGCCGGACTTTAGGTCTTCCCGTTGAGGACATGAGTGACAGCGGCATCAGCCAGTGCGGCTGGGGTCCGCTCGCGCTTCAGAGCATCTTTTCTCACGGCCTCTGGGATAACATTAAAGATGAGCTAGCAGCTAAGAATGACTCTGAATCCCTTGATGGGTTAATTTCTCTAGCCATTAGACTAGATAACCACCTTAGAGAGAGAAAGCGAGAGCGAGCAGGATGCCAGCAGACCCCAGCTTCACTTCCCCGTACCACATTAAATTCACCTCCACCGTATCCAGCACCCAATTCCACCACCAGGGAGGCCATTGAGGAGCCCATGCAGGTCGGGAGGGCCCGGCTCATGGCCATTGAAACGGAGCGGCGGTTCCGGGAACAGCTTTGCCTTTACTGTGGTCAGCCCGGCCACAGTTAGGCCGCAAGCTGAAGCACGAAAAGTATTTTAGAAAATGATTCCCACTCCACAGTCTGGCATCTACACAATCTTTAGTTCATAAAAAAGAACGAGTCATGCTTAGCTACCCAAAAAAAGATCGCCGCTGAAATCCCAGTCGATTGTCGATGCGTCTATGTTTTATGCAGAACTAGTTTCTTCCGAGCGTAATAGGATTATAGTCGCGAGTGGTGGCAAGGCTCGACACGTGATCGTTCTACACCAATGAGGTAGCTGCTTTCTGTCAACAGAATGGCAAGATGGCGGCTCCCATGACTTCATCGAGCAGTACGGACGACGAAGAAAATACACCAGAGTGTAATAAATCGGAAAAAAAACATTGTTATATGCATATAACTTCAGTCAAGCACGAGGAGGTACATTATTTCACCACTACTCGATGGAATACATACAGGACAAGCCTACACGAGTGGATCGGGTTGAAGGGATAGTGTCGGGACGTGGCTGAGAACTTCAAACACTGTGTTGATGTGGAGTTTGACAATATTCCCGAGGATTCTGGCTTCCATCTCACGTGCTACCGTAGATTTACAGACAAAAGCGCCATCGCAAAGGTGGAAAGACGTCTCGCATGTGAGAAAAGAAGCTACGGAAGACCACGAGGCCACTCCATCGACTTCTAGCAGCACGAGTCCAACAAAGAAACTGCGATCCAGTTCAGGGCTGCCACTCGTAGGCTCTGGCCCTGTCCTTCCTGCCCTGTGCATAATTTGCAAAAAGACGAAGTTAATCAACCGAGCAGGCAAACGACAACGGGATCCTCTCTCAAAGGCTGAAACATAAACAGCAGGTAAATAAACACACTGTGGTAGAGTGACTGAAAGGTACAATTATGTGTGAGAGATTTGTCAACAAACTCATTGAGCTATCCTTTTTGTTTTGTTAAGACCAATTGCAGAAAGCTGCCGAGTTAACGGAAGACCAAAGTATTCGTATTCATATAAAAGACAAAAACTCTGTGGCTCTGGAGCTGAAGTACCACAAAGGCTATTACAATCAGTACACCAGGTTTTTGATGAGGCCTGAAAAACCAGAGAAAGAACAGTAAGTTTTTAATTTTTTAATTAAACCGCAAAAAGATGCAGAAAAACTAGTCCACGCCTTCGTTACATCGAGACTGGACTATTGTAACTCATTATTATCAGGCTCCAGCAGTAAGTCGTTAAAGACTCTACAGCTTGTCCAAAATGCCGCAGCACGTGTCCTGACAAGAACAAAGAAAAGAGAGCACATTTCTCCAGTATTAGCTTCGCTACACTGGCTTCCAGTTAAATCTAGAATAGAATTTAAAATTCTCCTCCTCACCTTCAAGGCCCTTAATAATATAGTGCCTTTTTACCTTAAAGAGCTGTTAGTACCTTATAAACCCTCTAGAGCACTCCGCTCCCAGAATTCAGGCTTACTTGTCGTCCCTAAAGTCTCTAAAAGTGGAGTAGGAGCCAGAGCTTTTAGCCATCAAGCCCCTCACTTGTGGAATAATCTACCAATTTCAGTTCGGGAGGCAGACACCATCTGTTTGTTTAAGAGTAGGCTCAAAACCTTTCTTTTTGATAAAGCTTATAGTTAGAGTTAATTAGTGAGGCAGAACGTAACTTGCTCTATTTAATGACATATGACACACGGAGCTTCTTTTTCCAGCTTCCCCCCCCCCTCCCCCCCCCTTCCCCGGGGTCCCTTTGCTTTAACACCCGCAGATCCAGGGCCTCTGTGGCCGCACCATGGATTGCTGTTTGTGGATCGCGCATCGGGGGTCGCAGTGGTGGACCCAGTGTGGCGGCTTCTGTGTCGTGTGGGCTGATCGTGGTGCTGGTGGCGGACCCTGTGTCGCGTTGGCACTGGGTAAAGGAGGTGGACCAGGGCTGCGGCGATGGCTCGTGGTGGGTCCTGGTGGGCGGTGGTGGACGGTGACTGAGGACTGGAGTGGCCTCTGGTCTGGATGGTGGATCGTGGTCCTGCTGGTTGCTGACCATGGACTGTGATTCCAGCGGGACTGCATCAATGCCGCTAAAGACTTTAATGATGAATGTTTTCTACACGTGGCATCTATTGCACTTCTGTCCGTCCTGGGAGAGGGATCCCTCACATGTGGCTCTCTCTGAGGTTTCTACTTATTTTTACCTGTTAAAATGGTTTTTAGTAGTTTTTCCTCACTCTTGCTGAGGGTTAAGGACAGAGGATGCCACACCCTGTTAAAGCCCTATGAGATGAATGTAATTTGTGAATATGGGCTATACAAATAAAATTTGATTGATTGATTGATTGATTGATGATATACAGTGTCTAGAGAACGCAGACAGTTAGCTGGGGCATTCATATATAAGAGATCACTGTAATCAAGTACAGGGAGGAAAGTGGCAGCAATCAACTTTTTTCTGGTAAAAAAAGAAAAACAAGATTTGTGACGGAAGAAGAATCCCAGTTTCATTCTTAATTTTTTTACCAGATTTTCTACATGTGGTTTAAAAGAAAGTCGATCATCAATTAAAATGCAGAGATACTTGTAACAGTTCACAAGTTCAATTTCATACCCTTGCAATGATAAAATGCTGGGTGAAGACACAGGCACTTTCCTGCCATTGGAAAATATCATCAGTTTGGTTTTGGCGGCATTTAAGACAAGTCTTAATTCAATGAGCTGATTTTCCACAAGGTTAAAAGCAATTTGTAAGTTGCCAAGGGCTTCGTTATTTATTATATTGCATTTCAAGGAGTAAACATTCAATCTGCATTCTGTTGTATGTGCACACAATCACAACACTTATTAATTTCTTTACTTTTCCTACATATGTGTTAGTCATGTGCAAGGCCAGCTTTACACAAAATGTGTGTGACAGGCCTGTTTGGAGAAACAGTTTTTAAGTCTTGCTGTACAGACATGTACCAGTTGGCAACAAGGAGAACAGCTGATGTGTAGTGTGTGCGTGTGGTGTGGTTTGTGATGTTGTTTGCCTTTCTTGAGCATCTTTGGTGTTAAATGTGCTGTATGGCAGATAGGTTCAAGCCTGTAATGTCTTGTACCACCTCCACCACTCTTAATTTCACTGTTTTGTTGTGTTGCTGACAGGATATGTTGAAGAAGAGGCTGACTCATGATTTCCCCCAGCTGGTGTTTCGCATCCCCATCAAGCGCAAAGTCTGCGAGCTGGTTATGGCAGAGACTCTGTCAACTGATGGACTCATGGACATGCTGCCTTATCCATCAGGTGGGGAAACCACACTGTCTAGAGAGTTGAGCCACTCTAAAAAAGGGACAACAAAGTGCCAAACAACACAAGAGGAGGCAAGGACACTATATACAGCAGCGTTGTTCTTAAAAAGACATCTTAGTAACACTCCTGGCATGTCATGCCCATGGCCTCCAACTTCTGAAAATTTGCCTCACCTAGATGACCAGAAATCCGGCCCCTGACAGTGTTTTGCATGTGATACACTGCAGCTGCAAAAGTCCCTATGAGACAGGCAGATGTTCCTGTTTTTCTGCAGGACTGTGTTGCACAGACTTATGCCAACACAAAAGAAACTGAGGAACTGGAAGGTAACTGTCCTGACAGCGAGGACTGAGTGTCCTTAATCTGTTATTCCTTATTCTGTTTTGTACAGTTTTATATATACTATTCTCTGATTTTCTGCAATTTCTACGGGTAAGAGAGCCTGTGACTCAAGCACTTCACTGTCACTTCACTGTCGTGCATTTGATAATAGAAATCTTGAATCTTGACTTTCATATTTTTAATAAAGATTGTTTTTATGGTTGATCAGTGTTGTTTTCATTTGTGGAAGAATGAATGGATGAATAAATTAACGAACAAATGGTCATTGGTATAAGTACAATTACTGCCTTTTATTGATACAAGGAAGGAGGTTTATTTGCCACAAACAAACTATTTTGTTTAGTGTTAAGTTTTTTCTGTGTGAGTGTGAAGAAAGAAAGATCAATAAATATTTTTCATAAATAGCAAGAGGGAGTGTAAAGTGCAGCGTGTGTACATTCCATGTGCAAGTGTGAAAAAAAGTGTAGTTGCAGTTTATATAGTCTTTGTATGAGTTCAGGATAGATAATGCTTGAAGAAAGAAGCTCCTCCTCAGTCTCTCTGTTCTGGTCTTGTAGCAGCAGAGACGTTTTCCTGTCCTCAGTGTTTTGAAAACTCCACGATCATGTCAGCACACTATCCACAGCTGATGGGTGATGACACTTTGAACTTCCTCAGCTGATTTCTGTGTGTGTCCTGATGTGCTGGGTGTTCACAGTCCGTGTTAGATCGTCAGTAAGGTGTATTCCCAGGTATTTCAAACTTGATCTAAATGACTTAACATAAACATAACATTATCGTATATTTGCCTCATTGTTCTTCTTGGACGCGGCTATGTATACAGCACTGCTTAGAATCCATTAGGCCCATTTTTGAGGATGTTCGGGGTGTTTTCCTCTTTATCAGCAACGTTGAATCAAACCATGGGGCGCTGCCAACTTGCCGTTAAGTTGACAAGAAGCCGCAACCTCATTGGTGTAGAACGATCACGTGTCGAACCGTGCCACCACTCGCGACCAAAATCTTATTGCGCTCTGAAGAAACTAGTTCTGCATAAATCATAGCCGCATCGACAATCGACTGGAATTTCAGCGACGATCTTTTTTTTGGTAGCTTAGCACGACTCAATCTTTTTTATGAGCTAAAGATTTTATAGATGCCAGACTGTGGAGCGGGATGAAACGATAACAGGGTTCACGTTACAGCCTAAGTCTCTCCTCCTGCCTTAACCGGCCAAAAGATGGGGCTGATTAGGTAAAGGAGGAACTCTGGTGGGCCATACCCAGTCCTTCACTTCCCAGACCCCCTCCAGAACATTACTAGAGGCAAAGTTGTTCACCAACGCACTTTCTCTCCCCCTCAAGGCTCTGGTTTGTTCCGGATCAGATGAGAATTTCAACGACGCAGACTCGGTCACCCAGAGCAACATTCCTCTTATTAAAGGTTTTCAAATGCTTCAGAATGCTAGAATTTTAACTAATTCCGGAAAAAGTAAATAGTCCAAATTTTAGCTTCTATTCCCTGGCTCCATCAGAATACAGGGCTCCTGTGTGTCTGTTAAAAATATGTCAGCAGGCTGCTACGGAAGCGTATTGCATTCACTTCAAAAAAAAAGCTCTGGGTAAAAAAAATTTTTTGGAAAAAAGCTCTGTTTTTCTAACTTTTTTTTTCCTGTTTTTACGAGATAAAAATCCTGTTTTTCTAACTTTTTTTTTCCTGTTTTTACGAGATAAAAATCCTGTTTTTACGACTTTTTTTTCCCTGTTTTTACGAGATAAAAATCCTGTTTTTCGAACTTTTCTTTTTTCCTGTTTTCCTGGGATTCTGAATGACGCTCTCACTTGTTGGAGATTCGGTGGAAGCAACAATGTCCCGTGTGCTTACTTTAATCAGGTTTTATTTTGTTTTGGGCTTGAGACACTGGGAAATACTTGTGTCTTTAAGTAATATAGATGGTGTTTGTATTAGTTTGTCGACTTTGCGCAGGCACCTCAGGAGTCTGCGGTTGTTCAGACGGAAAGCATATTCTGATCTGCTGGACGTTGCAGTTTTCCTACAGGATCAGTTGAACGAATATGGAATGCTGCAAGGATACAAGATGATGCATCTGAAAAGCATTCAGGCCGGTTACGTGGTGACTCAAGAGACAATCAGGCATTTGCTGAAAATACTGGATCCCCACGGAGTGGAACTGAGACGCCGGAAACGCCTTCGACGACGTTTGTATCAGAATCCTGGTCCGAACTTTTTATGGCACATAGATTCATATGATAAACTCAAACCATATGGAATCTGCATCAATGGTGCAATAGACGGGTTTTCAAGGATGGTGGTGTGGCTACATGCATACTCTACAAGTAGTGATCCAAAGGTAATCGCTGGATACTTTATTGATGAGGTGTCATCAAGAAATGGGACTGCAACTTGAATTAGATCAGACCTTGGGACAGAGAACTGCTACGTGGAGCAGATGCAAATCTTCATGAGACATGATCATATGGACGAATTTTCGAACAGATGCTTTTTGTACGGCTCAAGCAATCATAACCAACGGATTGAGCAGTGGTGGGGGTTTTTAAGGAAACAACATGCACAGTTCTGGATGAACGTATTTCAGGATTTAAAAGAGTCTGACCACTTCTCTGGTGACTTCCTCGACAAAAGTCTGATACAATTCACATGTCTCGAAATAATATAGGTAAGAAAAAAAAATTGCTTTTGAAATGTAGCCTATAATTTAAAGTTTTAATACATTATTGTGTCCATGTTTTCATATGTTAAGCAAGTGTGAGGTTATTCTACTATATTACCAGCAACAAAAGTGAATTCCAGTGTTAAAAAAATGAAGCACAACAGCAGGTCCTTAAACAAATATTTAATAGCAATAAAATACCCAGAATACTATAAACTGATAGTAAATGTTAATGTTCACTGTTTTTATGGTTAAGAGTTCAGCGAGTTGGAAGGATTGTTGTTTAAGTATCCGAGTTTTCCAGAAGGCCAGTGAACATGTCAGTGTTTGGGCACGTGACACTGCGTGACATTTCTCGACACTTATGGCTGTGGGTTCGGGGATTTGGCGTTAGGTTGTCCTCTGAACACAGGGGTGATCCTGTGTCGCCGTCGCGCTGTTCTTTCTCGGTTCCGTATCATCCGTGTCTCGTCCTCACCACGGTCCCGCTGCCCCTCCCCACTAGAAGCGCTGAAGCCGCTGGGGCGCCCGTCTTGTTGTTCTGCTTTGTGGGAGAGAGAGGGGTGTCTTTTCAGATAGTTTTGCCATCAGATGGTTTTGAATCTGAAAAGTAATTAACAAAGGCTGTCAGACAAATTCAGTTGACAGTATGGCGAGTAAAAGAATATGGTTGCACAAAATCCCCTAAATGCAAATACTCCTAAATTGTATCTTAAGTAGGTTAAAGTAGTTGAGTAAATGTAGTAAAATTCCCCCAATGCAGACAGTTATGGTTGGGCTTGGGACAAAAATCACATATGAAGACTAATTATTTTCAAAGAGGGTTAATGTAGTTTATCCCCCGAAATATGATCGAGACTTTAACTCATGTTTTGGTGGTTTATTTGAGCCATCCTTAAATAACACTGTACAACACCTTATAATACCGTAAGAACTTGTGCCTCTTCGGAGGTTAAATTGAACAAATATTTCGCAATGAAATAACAGAAAGACACTTCAACAATATTAAGAGACGCATAGATTGGGTCATTTACAAATAACATGCACCCTTTTCAGGGTATATGCAATGAAAATGTTGTGAAAACCCCTGCTCTATTGTGGACAATAACAATTTATTTTGTCTACAGTTGGTTTGCCATGTTTACTAATTTTCTCACTTCCCCACTTTTTTCCCTTATATTTAGAGAGAACTGCAGGATGTTGTTCACCTCTGGAACACTCACAGAATTCGCTCGTGCAGAAATGCGGTGTCCCCAGGAGGACGTCCGGTGATGATGTACACCATACCCCAACTATTTGGTGCTGGGGAGTACCTTAAAGAGGTATCCCAACAGAAGATACAGGCATGCAGGGAGGAATGCCTAGAGAGAGGACCGTATCCCTGTGATAATACTGTGTTTGATGTTTGTTGCATTGTCATGGCAGAAACAAATCTTCATCCACCCACCTCTCCAGAGGAAGCCATTGAGCTTTATAAGTTTTTACGGGCTTACATATATGCCCATATTTAATAATCACAAGTTGTTCTACTGGAACAGATGATTGAATGTGAGCACCCATGTTCAGCAAAATAACACTCTACTTGCTAATAATATATATTATATTGAAATATATGATTATCTATTATTTGGTGCTGATAAGTCACCTATCTTTTATTGTTTAAATAAAGCAGACCAATCTTGCCTATGTAGCCTAATAAATGTGGTATGTCATCCTAATATTTTTTTCATTTGCAGTGTGGTTACCATGACACCATCAACAAATAAAGGCAAATTTCCACACTAATTAAAGTATGCCTACATTTTTTTCCTTTTTCAATTAACCCATGTTTGGTCACATACACATTTCACAATAACTGTTATGTTTGTATTTCGAAGGATGAGGCTTAGTTTAAATCCCAAAGTAGCTTTATTGCAATTGCCCTAAGCAACGTATATGTACGTCTTTGGTTTTCTTACTCTAATCTTTTCTGCTTCTTTAATTACTCATATTTAAAAACTGCTGCCACCTAGTGTATAAAACTTGCAGTAGAATCTGATCACAACAATAAGTAACAGGGAAATGTCTACTTAAAAGATTCTCTGTGAAGGAATTTGATGGATAATATAAGATTTTATCCATTGCAGTTATCCAAAGTCAGCAATTCTGCTCTGTGAGACAGGGTCCACCAGTTTTAGAACAAATAAATGCTTACAATAAATAGTGAAGGACCATTTGTGGCAATGGGTAGTTAAACATATCTGTAGTAAAAGCACAATTAGTTTGATCACAAAACAAGAGTGAAACCAGTGCTTTTTATTTATAAAAATTAGGACACTTTTGAGGTACTCATTAAAATAAATGAAGAGCTTTTCAAAATAATTCAAGAAATTTGAAAGTAGTAACGTGAAAAAAAAACCCCTTTTCAGGCATCAACACTTCCAGAATAATTCAACTGTTCTTCAGTGAAAAAAAAACCAGCCTGTTCAGGCATCAACACTTCCAGAATAATTCAATTCTTCTTCAGTGAAAGACTGTTCTTCAGTGAAAAAAAAACACCCTTTTCAGGCATCAACACTTCCAGAATAATTCAACTGTTCTTCAGTGAAAAAAAAACTGCCTGTTCAGGCATCAACACTTCCAGAATAATTCAACTGTTCTTCAGTGTAAAACCTTGGACACCTTAACACAACAAAATGCACAAATACTTCCTGTTAACGACATCTAAATTTTGCAAATTTTCACATTTGTTGTTTGGTGTAGTAGTCCTTCAAGTGCATCAACCATTTGTTACAAACAGTTAAAGGGAGGTGATAACTGTCTTGATAAAAAAGAAAATGCTAATCGTGAAAAAACAAACAAACCCTGAGCTCATAATACAGCTCCTGAGCTAATTACCACATCTTCTCCACATTATCTCTGTCTCACAATCAAACTCTTTTTGATCTTGACTGTCAGCTCTGATGAGGCTATAACCGGACAAAAATTTAACAAGTAAGGGAAAAGTGTGTACATGTGAGTGAGTGACAGAGGCCCTCCTATGCAATGTCCATTGAATAGGAGTTACTGGACAGTATAGTCTCTATTTCAGCTCGAAGCTCAGGATAGCTGTTGTAAGTTGACGGCAGCTCCAAAGTTGGGCCACAAGTATGTGCAATTGGCCGCCGTGCCAGCCCTTCCAAAGAGGTGAATATGACTTCAATTTCCGTAACGCAGATGACATCAGACCCAGTCACAAATCTTAACATCTTCCGGAGGCCTATTTCATCCAATCCCCTAATGTATTGATGTAAAAACCGCAAACTTTGATTCTCTGATGGTGTAGTTGGAGAGGCCGTGATCAGCTTTAACACCTTTCGCGTTGTTGGTTTAAGAACATCATACATCTTCCTGATTTCCAGCACACTGGGGAAGAACTTCCTGAGAGTTGGTCCTGCGACTGCTGCAATGTTATCCAGTGCATATTTTGGCTGCTGGATAATTTGCTTATGGGCCACTTGGAGAAGCACAGCTTTCAAGTTTTCTTGTGTTGGTACTGTTCTTACTCCCATGCGATCCATAAGATCAATGAACTCATCTTCATCATCACCAACTAGAGCCTCTTGTAAAGCAGTGGACAAGAGATCACGCTCAGACTGACTAAGATACAACATCAGGGAGTCAAACAGTAAATCAGGTGAGACAGAATGTTCACCAAATGTGACTGCTGCTGTAAAAGCTTGAGCGAGCCGAGAAGGGAAATATCCATGGTCCTCCAATCCCTTGACAATTATTCTACCAACAGATCTCCATTCTTCTTCTTGCCATTTTGGGGACAGCGATGGAACCCTCACATCTGCACCCTCTGCTGCACAGTCTAAAAATTCTGTCCAGAAGGCAGCATATACGTCCCTGGACACACCATTTACATCTGCACCAATTTCATCGATGAAGCTGTATTTCAGAGAGTAGCTTATCATGGCTTCATCCTTGAATTGAGTAATCAGTTCTTCTAAGAGATTCACTCTGTGAAGTTTCACAGTCACATGAAAAGGTTCACAAGAAGGACGGTGTCAGTGTTTATTTGTGCCTCTTCTATTGGGAGGATAGGCTCAAATGGGACTGTATCATCGAAAACACCTAAAAATGTGTCACCTTGCATAGGGCCAAAAATGACTTCCGATGTATTGTATAAAGATGTAAGATCAATAATCTCAACAGCAGTAGAGACTAACGCTGACATTTTGTTGGTACTTTGCCCATAATCTTCCACAGTGTGTGTTTGCTGTTCACTGTCTGGTGTTTTCTGTGACAGCTGCTCAACATTTTCTGATGTGTTTTTCTGTTGCTTGTCTGAATCGGTCTGTTTATCAGCTCCCTCTGCCATTTCTGTGATGTCTTCTCTATCGGTCAGATGCTCTGTGAAAAGGTAAAATCTTAACACCCCAAATTGATGTGCCTCATAAAGTTCTCTCACACTAATACTGTCATCAAGGTATGCTTCCTGAAAGTCAACAATATCAACTCTTCCCACTTTCCATTTCTCGATTTCTCATTTGGGAAAAATAACCTCTTGTATAACCGCATGTGACAGAATGTCCTTCTTTGTGGCTGTCTTGGAAATTTCAAGAAGTCTGGTTCCTCCACCATTGCGTTTTCTCACCAGTTTCTTTTCATTTATCCAGCCTAACTCTATTTTCCTTGTCATCTTTGAGGCCCTTCTATTATTTCTTAGATGCATCTTAGAATGCTCTTCCTCAGAATCTTTAAGGCTGTCTTTGTTGCTTTTTGTGTACATTTTTCTTTTTAGTTTTTCAAACATGGACAGTCTTTTTGAATCAACTCCACCTGTGGTCTGTTTTCCCATACAGAACCGCCTTGTAGCAATCCTATCACCATATGCTGGAATGTAGGCAGCCAATGTGTCATCATCCATTTCTTCAACTACTGAGCTGTCAATCTGTAATTAAAACAAAACAACACATCAAGACATTATCGTCAACTTAAGTGTAAGAGACTGGCTTCAAAATACACCTAAAGTATAACTATAAACTATATTGTTTATTTGTGTGTTGAAATGTTCCTTTCCCTGTTCTGAGACTTACACGATCCTTCTGCATTTTCTGAATATTCTCCTCAGGAATACCGCGACTCTGAAGAAATATCCTCAGACCATCATCTTGTTGGAGGGGGGTATTTGAGGATGTAGCCATTGCTGGTTCTGTACAAATGTAGGAAAAATGCAGAATCTATGAAAATTTTTGATGCATCAACAAATATGAACAAATTTAAGATCTCAAAAATGCAATCAGTTATTTCATATAAAAGCATAATAATATAATAACGTTTTATAAATACTGCAAAACAAGATATATATATAATACATATTATGAATTTTATGGGGATTTTTATTGATAAAGGAAATATAGTTTTCATCTTTGTCCATAATTCAAATATTTCGTTTGTTAGTATTTTGTAGTTCACTGTTATTTATACAGTCTGACAGTTTTAAGCGACGCTATACGTCATGGTACTATTACAAGAAACGTTGCCAAATAAAAGACTGTCTAAGAGTGAAACAGTTAATGTAGCCAGTGTTGGGAAGGATACTTTCAAAACGTATTCCGTTACGGAATACAGAATACATGCACAAATGTAATCTGTAACGTATTCCGTTACATTAACTAACTAATCTAAGTAACGTATTCTGAATACTTGGATTACTTCCACATTGAATTGCATTTTATAAGTGTGGGAATGCTTGTATATTTTAGTCAGTGGAGCAGCAGCAGTTTAAGCTCTCCCTCCGCGGATGCGGCGGGCCAACTGGATGTCCTTTGGCATGATGGTAACCCTCTCGGCGTGGATGGCGCACAAGTTGGTGTCCTCAATCACGCCATGACAGCGGAGCTCTGCACCGCGGGTCGGTCTTGAAATCCTGGGCGATTACTCTCACCAGACGCTGGAAGGGCAGCTTGCGGTTCAGCAGCTCCGTAGATTCCTGGTAGCGATGGATGTCTCTCAGAGCCACGGTGCCGGGCCGGTAGTGGTGAGACTTCTTCTCGCCGCCGGTGGCCGGGGCGCTCTTACGAGCAGCCTTGGTGGCCAGCTGCTTCCTGGGGGCTTTGCCTCCGGTGGATTTACGAGCGGCATTTGCATAGATTTATTTAGAGTGAATAAACTCGTGAAACAGAGAAGTACCATCATGTAATCCATTGATTTCAACAATGAATACCATCTACTTAAATTGTTACTGTAACGGAATACAGTTACTCATAATTTGTATTCTAAATACTTAACGCCGGTACATGTATTCCGTTTCTCCCAAACACTGCATGTAGCACGCTGAACAAGGGCTCTATGCAAAACGTCCATGCAAAATGCAACTTCATCAAAGTACTAGACAGGTTTATAAACAGGGGCTCGGACACAGCTACCTGGATCGTGCCTTAAGGGAGACAGGTTGCCGTCACTGTCGCTCGCTCTCTTTTGTTACATGTGGTGAAAAGACGTAACAGAATTTGGCATCTAAAATGTAACCAAAAACTTTCCTTACCTGTATTGACACCGTTGCTCTTGAAATAATTTAGCACTGTTGCAGGGTCAGGCTGATGCAGCAGCGACCATACTCGATGAGGGTGAGAGCTTCAGGAAGGATTTAGGTAACGCCTTCTCCGGAGCAAAAAAAAAGTCGCAAAAACAGGATTTTTTTATCTCGTAAAAACAGGAAAAAAAAAGTCGTAAAAACAGGATTTTTATCTCGTAAAAACAGGGAAAAAAAAGATAGAAAAACAGAGCTTTTTTTCAAGTGAATGCAATACGCTTCCGTAGGCTGCAGGGTCTTTGCCTTTTTCTTTCCTGCCCTTGTCCTCTGGAACAACCTCCCTGCTGACACCCACTCTCTGACTCTGCTTTATCCCTAAGACTCTTCTTTCAGTGAGTGGCTTGATCATTTCAGGCCTGGTATCAGTTATCATTATCCCACAGCTCTGTCTCAGTGAATCCATTAAACCTATAACATACAGTATAGTCCATGTTGTTTCTCATGACATGATCACTAAACCCTCTTAAAACGACTCTATCTCTGTTAACCTTTCTGGCCAGCCTCTGTGTGTGTGTGTGCGTGTGCTTGTGCGTGTGTGCTGTCAGTGCTTTGGTTCCAGATGTTTTGAATCTGTCCCAGCCTCCTCCTCTTGCCCTCTGCGATTTAGTTTCTTCCTACTAGATGTGTCTTCTTTACAAATTTCCATTATGCACCCAAACAAAATCAAACCTAAAACATTGACTTAAAGGAGTCACTCTCAAATTATTAGATTTTTTCCCACTGACTCAAAATGATAGAAAACACTTCATCATATGTAACACTTTACATTAAACTAAAACCTGTAATAAAGCTTGGAATTTAATACGTAAGTGAAATGAATATAGACACCACTTTAGGCTCAGTTCTTTTTTATGTCTGAACTGTTCCCTGGGAATCTTTTCAAAATACATTCAGCAGTCATTGGATCCTGGAGGGACATCGCTCTGTGAGGAAGAAGGTGAAGAAAAAAGGAGAGAAGTCCTCTGTTGGGTTCAGTTGTTTTTTGTATTTTATGAGATGTGTATGTTGCAGGATGTGGTAACTTAAGGTTCCTCCATGTTGTCCAGCAGTCGGCCTCAAAGTCATCTGTCTTTTTCCCGGTATGCTACTCCATCTGGTTGTCTGTCCGTCTCTCGGTCTGGCTCTGTTGCTTCCTCTTCGGGCTCAGAGGAAGGATCCTCGGAGAATAGCTGTTCCAATAGTGAGACGGGCCTGACGTGATATCTTGGCATGGTCAGGGAGGGTGGCACACGTTGAACGGGGCACCAAACCTTTCTCTTCACTCGATACTCGTGCACAGCAGGAGAGAGAAAGATTATACTTTTATAGACAAGTTGAAGTAGGTGGACACGAAACAAACAAAGGTGTTCTTTAACCAGCAGAAGTGTTACACATTGGCTCATGTTGTGCAACAAGAAACAAGGAAGCCACAAAGTTCTGCAGTTATAGTATTTATTATACACAGAAAACTAGCCTTAAAGCTAAACGTGGTAACCAGTTCTGTGGATGGGTGCATAGAAGTAAGAGTCATGCAATTGCCAAGCTGGGATGTCCATGTGGAGGTAGACCAAGTGAAGGAGAGAGCCAGAGCCCAGTCTGCAGGCCTCTTAAATATTGGTCAAATGTGCCAAATCCCTGCTGATCACCCCACAGCAAACAGCTCCAGGGTTGTCATACCATTTTAAATTAAACTTTTAAAATAAGTCACAAAATGGCATCAGCGGTATATGAGCTGGAGCCAATTCAAGTGATCTGGTTAGAGGTGGGGTACACCTGACATAAAAATATTAGATTAGGATAGACTTTGTGTCACAAAGTCTTTGACAGGTGGTTTGATTGGTGACTTTGACCTTTGACCCTGTCCATGTGTCTTTACACTGATTGAGTACGCCGGAGTGCCAGAAGAACATCCACACACACGGCGGGACCTCGAAAACTCCACACAGAAAGACCCAAGTCAAACCAGGATTTTAACCCAGAACCTTTTTGCTCTTTGTGTGTTTGCCGTCTCTGTCCTTCTTCACTAAAACTGATGATCACATGTATTTAGTTATTAATGGAGATGACAGATCATGACTCCAGATCGTTCCATCACGTTAACCCCGATTCCTGACTGTTCCACAATTTTTGTATCTTTTGTGATAAGATTTCTCCTCTGTTCACATAACCTTATTTATCTTGATGTTGCCTGCATCTCTTTCACATTAAAAGTCCTCCTCTGGCCTCACTTTGTCGGAAATTTTGCCTCAAGTTGCTGTAAAAGATGCATATGTTTTTAATCTAAACTGAGCTGCTATCTTGTGGAGCACATCTGTTATTACAAATTATATTAGAGTGGGCAACACAATAGATATCAGAGCTTGTTTCCAGCTTTTTAACAACTGTTGTAAATTTCCTCAATCTATCAACTGAAAACAACAGTGTATTACAGCGTAAATGATTTATCAACAATACACAACATGAATAGCCTTGAATTCATGTGTTTGTCAGTGAAAATGAGTATTAATCATTCTGACTGGTCCACGTTAGTTTATTGTGGACACAATCATACAAAAAACTGTCATTTGAAGAAAGTAATATGTTTTTAAATTCTCTGCCTGTCAGAAAGTTGAGTCCAGAACAAATCTCAAATGTTTTGTTATAAACACTGCAACTGAATCACTGCTCTCCTCTATGAATCCTCATATAATAGTTAAATTGGAGTTTCGGCTATATCTTTTACCACACTCAGGGCAACCAATTGTTTCTGTCCTGTATGAATCCTCATATGACTCGTTAAAGTGAACTTATGGCTAAATCTTTTACCACACTCTGAGCAACTAAATGGTTTCTCTCCTGTATGAATCATCATATGTACATTAAGCTGGTCCTTAAGTCTAAATCTTTCTACACATTGAGTGCAACGAAAAGGTTTCTCGCCTGTATGAGTCCTCATATGTACATTCAGTTGGTTCTTTTGTCTAAATCTTTCTGCACACTCAGAGCAACCAAATGGTTTCTCTCCATTATGAACTTCCATGTGTGAATTTAACTCAGATTTTTGTCTATATGCTTTATCACACTGGGTGCAACAAAAGGGTTTCTCTCCCTTATGTACTCTCATGTGTGTCTTTAAACTGGTCTTTCGGCAAAATCTGTTACCACACTCAGAGCAACTGAATGGTTTCTGTCCTGTATGAATCCTCATATGACTCGTTAAAGTGGACCTATGGCTAAATCTTTTACCACACTCAGAGCAACTGAATGGTTTCTGTCCTGTATGAATCCTCATATGACTCGTTAAAGTGGACCTATGGCTAAATCTTTTACCACACTCTGAGCAACTAAATGGTTTCTCTCCTGTATGAATCATCATATGTACATTAAGCTGGTTCTTAAGTCTAAATCTTTCTACACATTGAGTGCAACCAAAGGGTTTCTCGCCTGTATGAGTCCTCATATGTACATTCAGTTGGTTCTTTTGTCTAAATCTTTCTGCACACTCAGAGCAACCAAATGGTTTCTCTCCAGTATGAACTGCCATGTGTGAATTTAACTCAGATTTTTGTTTATATGCTTTATCACACTGAGTGCAACAAAAGGGTTTCTCTCCCGTATGTACTCTCATGTGTGTCTTTAAACTGGTCTTTCGGCTAAATCTGTTACCACACTCAGAGCAACTGAATGGGTTGTATCCTGTATGGATCGTCATATGTTCATTCAGCTGTTGGTTATATCTAAATATTTGACCACATTCAGAACAACTATATGGTTTCTCTCCTGTGTGACTTCTCATATGTAACTTCAAATAATTTTTGTGGTTACATCTATAATCACACATAGAGCAACTAAATGGTTTCTCTAATGTATGACGCTTCATATGTGAAATTAGATGTTGCTTTAGTCTAGATTTATGACCACACTCAGTGCAACTAAACGGTTTCTCTCCTGTATGAATTGACATATGTAGAGTTAACTGGTCCTTTAGTCTAAAAGTTTTACCACACTCAGAGCAACTAAATGGTTTCTCTCCTGTATGAATTGTCATATGTAGAGTTAGCTTGGCCTTTAGTGTAAATCTGTAACCACACTCAGAGCAACTAAACGGTTTCTTGTCAGTTTTACATCTCATCTCATTTAAAGGCTGTTTGTCGTTTCTTATATTCAAACCACACTGAAAGTCCCTGGTCTCCGTCCAATCATCTTCACTGTCTTCAGTCTCAGAAGAGTCTTCAGTCTTGTCCTCAGGACCTGGTTGTAAATATCCATCAGGCTCCCTGGTCTCCATCCAATCATCTTCACTATCTTCAGTCTCAGAAGAGTCTTCAGTTTTGTCCTCAGGACCTGGTTGTAAATATCCATCAGGCTCCCTGGTCTCCATCCAATCATCTTCACTATCTTCAGTCTCAGAAGAGTCTTTAGTCTTGTCCTCAGGACCTGGTTGTAAATATCCATCAGGACCTGAGTTCCTGGCTTGTTCTGGATTTCCACCGTCCGCTCTGTTCTCCTCATTCTGACTCTGATGAAGCTGTGACGACTGAGGTTTCTCTTCGTCTTTTTCACTCTTTACAGTGAAAGAAGTCAATGTGAACTTGATATCAGCCTCCTCCAGTTGTTGAAGCTGCTCTCCCTCCGGATTGGTCCAAGGTTCCTCCTGTTCCTCTTTAATGTGGGGGGGCTCTGTGTCCTCCTGGTTCGCAAGAAGGCTCCACTGCTGCTGCTCAGGGGGAACCTCTACTTCACTCACCACCGGTTGCAGGAAGTCTGCATGGAGAGTAGAGAGGTTTAGTGTATCTTGCTCTCAAATAGTGTCACAATACAAAACAAGTGTATCGATACTTTATTGATACTTTTCCAATAAAAGGGAGTGACTCTATCTGTGCCAGTGGCACCAGACTTCTCTAGTTTGATAATGTGATATGTAGTTTGTGAGGCAACAGATGTGTGCAGGTTAATCCTGGGTTGAAAAACGACAGAATTACAGTGTCATGGTCATTATTTCATGCTCAATAAATTATAGTTTATTTGTTGAGTGTTTTCTTGTTTGCAGTCATGCATGTAGGTGTTTTTTTGGCAATGGATAAGAAGCCTTCACTTTATGGTTTAATGTACTTGTATTGGCACTGCAGGTTTTCCTGCATCGTGTGAAAGAAAGTGTTTAATCCACAGGAAATAAACAATTCTTATTTAAACCTGGGGAACACTGGCTGTGGAACAGCTCACTTATGTTAACTGATTAGAGCGGCCGGGCTGGCTGCTCTTCTAGATATTCACAGTCTAGCCCACTTTTTCCACGTTCTAAGCAGGTCATGGTAGAATATACAAACAAAATCTTTCAGCACAATTTCAATGTAACTATGTCAAATATGACAGTGAGCACAACTGCTAAATGAAAACACAGCTTTCAGACATTACTCTCGTTTCAAGCAGACAATTAGGTCATTATTCAGTCAGTGGACAACCCATGAATACAGATTTCACAGAGTCTACTTTCTCACATGAATAAATAGTAAAGCTGTGAAAAATAACGCGTTAACGCGTTATGATTAAATTACAGGATTAATTCGTTAACGTATTTAACGCATGCGCAGAAGGATCTTCCAATTTACCCA
Source organism: Pseudopleuronectes americanus (assembly GCA_038501795.1). Lineage (NCBI taxonomy): Eukaryota > Metazoa > Chordata > Actinopteri > Pleuronectiformes > Pleuronectidae > Pseudopleuronectes > Pseudopleuronectes americanus. Next base: position 2,817,229 of record CM076730.1, on the reverse strand, counting down.
CATTTCCGCCCACTCTGCACTAGTCACCGCTCTAATGCAGTCAGACGCCCGCTGCTATTCAAACAAACAAACATCACCTTCTGGATGGGAAGATCGTGCTCCAAAAAAAACAAAGATGGAACATTAAATAAAACCAAGGTGATATGCACACTCTGCGGGAAGACGTTATTGTTTCACCGGAGCAAAGTCGCTTAAAGTTCCACCTCAACACGGAGCATGAGTTGGTCTGTGAGGGGCGTTCAAGTGGAATCCGCCAAACCAGACTCACTCGCAGGACACATAGTGCAAAAGAAGCGGTCAGCTTTACTGTATGACAATGTAAACAAGTTAGTTTACCTCACCAACTGGCTGAAGGCATTACATTGTGCCATGGTGTGGTGATTGGTTGTTTGACAAAAAATAGAAAAATGTTCAACCATACTATAAAAACAATGGCTAAGAGGCCTAAATAATTTCTGTTTGATTTAAAAAGAAAAGAAAAAAGTTTTATTAACCCATACAATGGCTAAGAAGCCCAAATTCTGTTTAGGATGAATGTTCCATATGGAATAGCAAAGAGAACTGCAAAAGAACTGCTGAGTTGCAGCACCATTGTTTTGTTTATTTATGAATAAAAAAAGAAAACATGTTAAATGTATATATCTGTCTGTTTGTTCTCACAAAATATACCGAGAAAATTGGTAATGTGATTAATCCTGATTAATCCATAGAAACCTGTAATTAATTTGATTAAAATGTTTAATTATTTCACAGCCCTAATAAATAGAAAATATTTATAGTCAGCGACAAATAGTTTTTTTCTATTTGTCGCTGCCTTTTATTAAGTCACATCTGAGGCCTTGCATTCATTCATTCATTGTCTCTGTAACTTTCATTCTCCTATCTTATTTCATTCTACTTTTTATTTTCTATTCTCTGAACTGCAAAAAGGTTTTTAATTTGACCTGACTGTCTATATTTGTGTCTCTTACACTTTGTCTTTATGGTTTTCAATAGTGGTTTACAGATGTATCGGCCAAACATCGGAAGCGGCCTATATTCGCCTCGTTTACTGACAGCGGTGCATCGGTAATAAACTTGAATTGCACCGATGTCATTGGCGATGTTCATTGGTATTTGTGATTAAACCGCTTGGCACGTACCGCGGCTGGGGGAGTAGTCGACCTCTTCTCCAAGCCGCCAGAGGCTCGGTGTGCGGCCCGCCGCTAGGTTTTTTTTCGTCGGGGGGGGGAAGTGGGTCCTCGTCCTCGTATACTCATCTTTGTGGTATTTTGACCAAAATATGTTACAGACATTTAATTAAGACCCCAAGGAACCATACCAACTTTGGTAAAATGGGCATAATATGTCTCCATTAAATAAAGTTTAGTTAAATCAAAGATTGTTTCATAAATCTGATTAAGTTTGTCTTCATTAAAAGATAAGAGTGATAAAGGGCTGAAATGATTTTAAAAAGTGCTCTTTAAATAATTATTTAATTATTTTCCTGGCACAAAAGTGTGAATGAATAACAACAAAAACTAAATAAACAAACATCAGTATCGGCTAGATTGTTGTTTTAAACATTGGTATCGGTATCAGCCAAGAATTTCCATATCTGTGCATCCCTAGTTTTAAAGATTTAGGTCAAATTCAGATCAACTTCTTGAAGCTGTTAGTGACGAGTTGCTGTGCTCACATTAAATATATTTTGGATCCATAACTAGCAAAATGCAGCTTAGATCCACTAGCTTCCCTAGCTCAGCTAGATTTTCGGCTCCAGGGAGCAGGGACTGACCTGCTCTGTGCAGCCTTATTTCGGGCTTCATCACGGCATCGAGCAGCCTCCTCTGGCGGCAGATCTCCCGCTCTGACCGCTCCAGTCTGTCTTCGTACTGTTCCACGGTTTCCTCAAACACAGCAGCGATCTCCTTCGCCGCCGCCGTCAGCCGCTCGGTGAGCAGCGCTATCAGCACCGGGACTGGAGCCGTTTCTTCCTCTTTCTCCACCTGCAGTAGAAAGTCTTCAGCGGCAGCGCTGATCCGCTCATGTACCGACACCCGCAGCAGCTGCACGGCGGACATTGTCCTCCTTCCTGCGCACTTTGGGTCTCGAACAAGCGGCAACAACCCGGGATGAGCGAAGAGGCGAATGCGGAAGTGCACAAATCGGATCTATCCAACTATCGATACCAACATTGGTCTTGATATTGATCAACACCAGTGTAATGAGATCGAGACTCTAGTTTCAGTCTCTCCCCTGCTTGCACTGCTGCTGCTGTCTGTGTGAGTGCCGCTGCTTTTAAGGAAGGTCCACCCAAAGCGGCCCACTTTGCTCCTCCTCCCCCTCTTGCGATTTGATTTCTCAACGTCACGTGACTCAGCGGCTACAGCCTGGCAAACAAGTCAAAATGAATTGACAGCAAGATATGTAATTTGCAAAAAGGCAGTCAAATACATTGGTAACACCACTAATTTATACTCCCTGACCCAGACAGACCAGCACCCCGACCCAGATCCAGTGGTCTTTGACAGAGGCCTTTCAGTCTGCCAGAGAATATCCAGGTAGATTTAAGTGGTGAAGGTATTATTTTAGACATCTTCGTCATTAGTTAATATACATTTTCAAAGTGTTGGTGGTCATTAGTTACTTTAGCCAACTCAAGAAGATTAAATTATGCTCAGACCTTGATATAATACATTTATCCCATTGATAAGTGTATTAAAATAAATACATTTACTGGGATTGAAACAAATATCCTGAATGATTGTGAAGGACCTGCAACATCTTTCCGCGGTGAAAGAAGACGGCTGACCCACTGTACAAAATTCCAAGTAGAAATTATTTGATGGAGAGGAAACTACCAGCTCTTTATGAAGCCTGCTGCTCTAAGGTCAGAAAGGCATTGAGTTGTGTGTTGTGCTTTCAACTTACATGTGGACATCAAGAGCCACAGAGGCATACATATATATATATATTTTTACATTTAAATCATTTACGTAAATACACTAACCTTCCCCCAAACTGAACATATGGCAGTATATAAAATAACAATAAATAATACAAATATCACTTGAAAAAATTAAATGGCTAAGGTAAAAATTAAAACATAAATTCAAGGGAAAAAATTACAATGAAAATACTAATTTAGTTTAAATAAATAAATGAATGAAAATAGTGTCAGTAAAATAAAATACAGTCACAAACATTGAGCAGAGTAAAGAACACATTCCTCACAACAGATTAGTCACCTCATATTTACAATGCCTCTTCAATGTCAGCAATTTTAACAAATTCCAAAAACATCTCCCAGATACTGTAAAATTGAGAACCTTTCATTTTAACACTATAATTTCATTTCTCAAGAGCTAAACTTGATGTAAAGTTTTTCAACCAGTGGTCTAGAGAGGGGTAACAAACATTCTTCCAACACAGAGCGATTGAGCATAGTCCTGTCAGGACAGGATGATCTGTAAATGTCCATAACAGGACATTTAGATTCAATAGTTTTCCATGACACAAACGACATTAGAGTGTTGTTCTTATAGAGATCTAGTAGTTGACTATGCCCTTGTTTACCATGCTTTAAACCCTAGGTCAACACTAAGAAATCTCCCAGATATGTATGCACTTCATGCTAAACAAAAAATACTATTTTTTTTCACAAAGGGATTAACTGTGTTTTTTATAATTTCTTAAGGGGAGGAGAGTATAAAAATCTATCCAGCGTCAAACCCTTTGAAGACAACATTTCAATTTGTAACCAGGGCTGAGTATCGTCTATTGTGCAGACGAGTAGTACCACTCTAAATTTGGTAGTTATAACCCTCCCCTAACGTAAGGCAAATCTAAAACAGAAAGTCAAAGTCTTGGCTTCCTGTTGTTCCAAATAAAGTTTAAAAGCAGCTTTTTTACTTTAGAAAAAATGGAGCCGGAGAAGCTAATGGGATTGATTGAAATTTTTTTAGAATTTAGGCAAATATATTAATTTTAATTATATTTATTCTTCCCAGTATAGACATACGCAATCTTCTGAGAGGTTAGCCAACGTGGGCTCATCATTTTTTTAATGATAAAATTCTAACCATTAGAAATAAAATCAACCATCTCCTGCCCTCAATTGGCACTAATACCCTCCCAATAACAGAGATCTCAGAAATGGCTGAGATTCCTAACCATTATTTAGACAGCTTCTCTCTGATAGCCTGTGATCAGTTAACCAAAATAATCTCAGGTTCTAAACCAACAACCTGTATCTTAGATCCCATTCCTACAAAATTACTTAAAGAAATTCTGCCCCTAATTGATAGTTCGTTACTTAACACAATCAATCTGTCATTATCATCAGGTTATGTACCACAGTCTTTTAAAATAGCAGTAATCAAACCCCTTCTCAAAAAACCCACCCTAGACCCAGAGGTTTTAGCCAATTACAGAGATTTCCCCTTCATTTCTAAAATCTTAGAAAAAGTGGTAGCCAATCAGCTGTGTGAGTTTCTCCAGGGAAATAATATATATGAAGACTTTCAGTTGGGGTTTAGAGCCAATCACAGCACAGAAACAGCCTTGGCAAAAGTTACTAACGACCTTTTAATAGTCTCAGATCAGGGACTTGTGTCTGTCCTCGTTCTGTTAGATCTCAGTGCAGCATTCGACACAATTGACCATCAAATTTTATTACAAAGACTCAAACAGTTAATTAAAATTAATGGAACCGTCCTTAATTGGTTTAAATCTTATTTATCTGATCGCTCCCAATTCGTGCAAATTAATGATGAGACATCTGTGCGCACCAAAGTTAACCATGGTGTTCCACAGGGCTCTGTGCTTGGCCCAATTTTATTCTCATTATATATGCTTCCACTAGGAAACATTATCAGGACACACTCGGTAAATTTCCACTGCTATGCGGATGACACCCAGTTATACTTGTCAATAAAACCTGAACAAAGTAATCAATTAACTCAACTTCGAGCATGTCTCAAGGACATAAAAACCTGGATGACCTGCAATTTTCTCTTATTAAACTCAGACAAAACAGAGGTTATAATACTTGGCCCCAAAACACCTTAGAGATAAATTATCTAATGATATAGCTGCGCTAGACGACATTGCCATTGCTCCCAACGAAACAGTCAGGAACTTGGGAGTGATCTTCGATCCTGATTTATCATTTAATAGTCACTTAAAACAAATTTCTCGGACTGCCTTTTTCCACTTGCGTAATATCTCAAAAATCAGACATGTCCTTTCGCAAAAAGATGCAGAAAAACTAGTCCACGCCTTTGTTACATCGAGACTGGACTATTGTAACTCATTATTATCAGGCTCCAGCAGTAAGTCGTTAAAGACTCTACAGCTTGTCCAAAATGCCGCAGCACGTGTCCTGACAAGAACAAAGAAAAGAGAGCACATTTCTCCAGTATTAGCTTCGCTACAGTGGCTTCCAGTTAAATCTAGAATAGAATTTAAAATTCTCCTCCTCACCTTCAAGGCCCTTAATAATATAGCGCCTTTTTACCTTAAAGAGCTGTAAATACCTTATAAACCCGCTAGAGCACTCCGCTCCCAGAATTCAGGCCTACTTTTAGCCATCAAGCCCCTCACTTGTGGAATAATCTACCAATTTCAGTTCGGGAGGCAGACACCATCTGTTTGTTTAAGAGTAGGCTCAAAACCTTTCTTTTTGATAAAGCTTATAGTTAGAGTTAATTAGTGCGGCAGAACGTAACTTGTTCTATTTAATGACACATGACACACGGAGCTTCTTTTTCCAGCTTCTCCTTCCTCTTCTCCATCCCTATCCCCCTTCCCCGGAATCCCTTTGCTTTATCACCCGCAGATCCAGGGCCTCTGTGGCCGCACCATGGATTGCTGTTTGTGGATCGCGCATCGGGGGTCGCAGTGGTGGACCCAGTGTGGCGGATTCTGTGTCGTGTGGGCTGATCGTGGTGCTGGTGGCGGACCCTGTGTCGCGTTGGCACTGGGTACAGGAGGTGGACCAGGGCCACGGCCGTGGCTCGTGGTGGCTCCTGGTGGGCGGCGGTGGACGGTGACTGAGGACTGGAGTGGCCTCTGGTCTGGATGCTGGATCGTGGTCCTGCTGGTTGCTGACCATGGACTGTGATTGCAGCGGGACTGCATCAATGCCGCTAAAGACTTTTATGATGAATGTTTTCTACACGTGGCATCTATTGCACTTCTGTCCGTCCTGGGAGAGGGATCCCTCACATGTGGCTCTCTCTGAGGTTTCTACTTATTTTTACCCTGTTAAAAGGGTTTTTAGTAGTTTTTCCTCACTCTTGCTGAGGGTTAAGGACAGAGGATGCCACACCCTGTTAAAGCCCTATGAGATGAATGTAATTTGTGAATATGGGCTATACAAATAAAATTTGATTGATTGATTGATTTGATAATACCCAGACATTTAAAACCGTCTATAGCGTTTACAAATGGGTGGGATACCGTTGGTTTCTCTCTTGTTCATTTAGAAACATAATAGAAGATTTACCTTTGTTCACCTTAAAACCAGAGAAGCTACCAAACAGGCTGATCAACTTTAAGAGGGATGGTATGGATTTAACAAGATCTGATAAAATACAATGGTATCATCTGCATACACTGCTATATGATGTTCCATCATATAGCTATACGATTTTTAACAAAGCCATTTTGGTCTGTGTGTATCAGCGGTGGTTGGACGCTCTCTAGTCTCATAGCCAAGGCTTTATCAATGATCTTTGCATCAGAGTTCAAAAGTGAGATTGGTCTGTGGGAGCCACATTCTGTCGGAGGTTTACCTGGCTTTAGAATAAGCATGATCAAGGCACTTCATAGCGAAGGGGGAAGGTGACCCTGCTTAAAGGATCCTGCATACATATCTAACAATGGGGCTTTTCATTTTACTTTAACTAATTTATAACTGCTATTGGGAGCCCATCGGGGCCTGCGCCTTACCTCCTTTCATGTTAAGAATGGCGTTAGAAGCATCCTCTAAACTCAGATCTTTATCAATCTCAGGTTTAGTATCTTCAGGGATATAGGGAATTTCTAGCCTATCTAGGAAACTGTTCTGATTTCCTGAATTTATTCGATATTCAGACTGATAGAAGGACTTATAGAACAAGACAAAAGTATTGTTAATTTCCAATGGATCTGTAGTTATTTCTCACTGTTCATTCCTAATTGCATTTATGGCTCTTTCTGAGTTAAGTTTTTTAATTTGCCAGGCAAACACTTTACCAGGTTTAAATAATAAAAAGTTTGCCTTATTAGACTGTTTTCAGCTTTTAAAGATGAGAGCTCCTCATATTCAGCTTTAAGGTTAAATAATAATTTTTGTTACTAACGAATTATCAATGCTACACACTCTCTCTAACTCTCTGATATTTTAGCAAACATGCGCCGGCCTTTACAGTGTAAGTCTAGCGGAGCTCCAAAGACAAGCGACAGCTACTACGGAGAACTTCTACCTCTCTGTTAATATAAACGAAAAATATCAGCCCTCATGAGAAAAGTAAATATCATAATAGAAGGATTGTGTGTGTGTGTGTGTGTGTGTGTGTGTGTGTGAGATTGTACCTGTCCATCTATCACCCGAATTAAAGCTTGTAAAGCACTGGTTCAATTAAGTAAGATGTACACTGAATGTCCCCTAGACAACACATTTTATTTTTCGTTATTACAACTTCCCCATCAGACACTATTAAGTGAAAAAACTGACTGACATTGATTAACAATAGATTTTTTCAAATATTATTGTTATATTTAATATTTTTGACAGTTTGGACTATGCTCAGGTTGAAATCTACGTTGAGACTTCGTAAACATTTATCATGCACACTAGTCTTTTGTGTATGATCATGAGTCACTGTTGTCTCTTTTCTGAGGCTAGATTAACACTCATTCATCTTCTTTTTGGTCATTAAATCTCAGTTTTAGCTGCATATCAGAAACAACTTCCGTCCATATCAACATGCACATCACATGACGATAAATGCACACTGGTTGTGTGTATGTGGGGGTCATGTCGTGTTCTGTTATCTCAAATATGAGAAGAGCTGGCAGTTGGGCTTCACACCTGTTGGCTCTGTAGGCACTAGGGTTGCAAAATTCCGGGAATATTCAAAGCTGGAAACTTTCCATGGGAATTATCGGGAATATACGGGAATATACGGGAATATACGGGAATTAACGGGAATTAACAGGAATAAACTGGAAATTATGTGGGTAATTTATACTAACTGTATTTACCTTGTCATATACAGACTCTGAGGAAGCTTTGGGCACTTGACTATATGCTTCTGGATCTTTGTGTCACACGTGGCATCTATTACACTTCTGTCCGTCCTGGGAGAGGGATCCCTCACATGTGGCTCTCTCTGAGGTTTCTACTTATTTTTACCCTGTTAAAATGGTTTTTAGTAGTTTTTCCTCACTCTTGCTGAGGGTTAAGGACAGAGGATGCCACACCCTGTTAAAGCCCTATGAGATGAATGTAATTTGTGAATATGGGCTATACAAATACAATTTGATTGATTGATTGATTGATCTTAACATAGGTCTTTGCACAGTATTTGCAAATGTACAAAGCCTTTCCTTCTACATTGGCTGGGGTGAAATGTCTCCACACATGAGATAGTGCACGTAGCATTGCTCTGTAGAATAAGATGAGAAAAAATCTTGTAAAAAAACACTAAAGCAATGCCAGAGATATAAATAGTTGGCCAATTGGAATCATCCTTAAAAATACTTTACAATTGATGGATAAATGAATAGAAATAGGCTAGATGGACAGATGAACAATCCTCAATCAGCATGCTAACATATTTTCCCCAGTAATATCATCGAAACTTACCTGACTAGTCCTGCACATTACAGCAGGCCTCAATAGCCCTGCTGTAATGTGCAGGATGCTTGCAATTATCTGTGCATGTGATGGAGAAATGCACAGTGCAGGGTTGAAATTCAACATGCAGCTTCTGCTGCATTCCATACGTCTTTAAAATAGAGTTTGGAATGATTTTTTTAGTGCTCAGCGTTTAATTTGTGTATATTTTTTTTTCAAAATTCCCGAGCTGAATATTCCCATGGAAAGTTTCCGGAAATTTTCCGGAAATTTACCGAAAATTTTCCGCCCCTTTGCAACCCTAGTAGGCACTCTGCAGTTGGTCGAGGAGGTGGTTTGTTATGGCCTTTAGGTGGGTCAGCACGAGGCGCTCAAAGGTCTTAATTACTACAGAGGTCAGGGCGACTGGTCTGTTTTCAATAAGGCCTTTGATCTTCTCTGCTTATTGGGAACAGGGATGATGGTGGATGTTTTGAAGCAGGTACCACATATACAGCATTTGAGGTGTTAAAGATGTCTGTGAACTCTGGAGACAACTGGTCCGCACAATACCTTAGTGTGGAGGGGGAGACAGCGTCTAGTCTAGCTGCCTTGCGTGGGTTCAGTCTCTTCAGTAGATGTTGACACCTCTCTCCTGAATGGAGACAGGTGTGATGGGGGGGAGGGGGTTGGGAATATGGTCCATTGTCAGTCTAACTGCAGTAGAATTCATTCAGGTCGTTTGCAAGTTTAATGTCTTTAAGGCCTTTGTTGTTTGTTGTTTGCTGCAAATTGTTGTTCAACCTTCCTGGAATACTGTCGTTTGGCCTCTTTAATCTCCTTGCCAAACAACTATTTAGCCAGTCTGAACCTATCCTTGTCCCAACTCTTGAAGGCCACCTCTTTCTCTAAACGAGGCTGTTTGAGTTTGCTGTGAACCAGGGATTGTCATTGTTGTAACTCACCCTGGTGTGTTTTGCAATAATTCTGTCCTCACAGAAGCTGATGTATGATGTCACAGCATCTGTATATTCGTCCAGACTGTTGGAAGAAGTTCTAAATTTGTCCCAGTCACGCAGCTCCTCCACTGCTTCACTGCTGCTCCAGTTCTTAGGTCTCAGCACAGCAGTTTTAGAAAGTTTAAGTTTCTCTCTGTAAGCCTGGATCAGATGAATAACAGCGTGGTCGGATAGATCCAGGGCAGCGCGGGAAACCTCATGTTAAGCCCTGCTGATGGTACTGTAGCAGTGGTCCAAAGTACTCTCCCCCCTGTTCGGCAAGTCTAATCCTCTCTCCCTGAAGCGCACAAGGGAGCCAGCGTGCTTTCCTCTCCGCCTCAATCTCGCTACGTGACCGAGGGCCAGGGCCCCTTTGATAAGTAAATCCAATAAATCCACGGAAGTGGCGAGAAAGTTGGGACATAAATCAGATTGTGTTGAGTCCGGGATGTTAAGTAGGTCGTCCATCTTAAAAATAATCCGAGTTGAGTCGCAATGAACTGAATTAAAGACTAAAAACAAACACAGAGGTGCGCACCATCATTGTGGCAGCTGTTCGAGGCACCATCATAGAGGGGCCTGAACAATGGAGAATTTATATTCAATTCCCTAAAACTTTTGTGATGTGGACATATTTTATTGATATTTGGTAACATATGTCAGCACAACAAAACTCTGGCTAGAAATAGATTAAGGAATACAAAACACATGATGGAAGAAAAAAACCAACAGAGTCGGACTTTAGGTCTTCCCGTTGACCTCTGACTGTTACCAGTGAACAGTGACAGTCCCACCTGTCAACCACAGCCTCCTTAATGAAGAGGTAGCAGTCGTCCAGGTGACTCAGGAGGTCAGAGGTCACCTCATCTAAAACGTTGACCCACTTCATTCGAAAGGCACGATCACCGAGAAGCTGAGGTTTGGGGTCGACAGAGTCCACAGACAGGACATGAGTGACAGCGGCATCAGCCAGTGCCTGCCTGCTATTGAGATCGGTCACACTGCTAGTGCACAGACCGGGGTCCACCAGGATCATGACTGCAAAGAGAGACACAGAGAGCTCACTGTCTGTGCTTACCAGGAGAAAACATGATGATTTGTTATAATTCACATGCCTCATGATTGTTGTCATGGAAAATTCTACCATTATACCACAATTAGACCTATTTCACTGCCAAACTGGCAAAAAAGTATGAAGAAAAATGACTATGAAAGAAGAAATAAGTCACAGAATTACTTACAAATTAAATTTATACCCATCCAACGTAAGAAAAATGAGTGAACATAAGAGTACTCAGATCGTTGTGTGTGTGTCTTAAGACCTGTTTGAGAAGGAATACAGGCGACAGCTAGCTGGCCTAGAACTGAGGCTGTATCTCTGGAGCAACAGTTGGAAGTCAAACAGGTGCAAAATAGAAACAAAAAGAATCCTTCTAATCAATACGGATGCTTTTTTTTGTCAAACAGTTACCAAGTATGAGTTCAATAACGATTCTTTCAGCATTGAGAAAAAAGTATGTTCCATAAAACATGGCCAGAGAAAATGGCCAGAGAAGGAATTTAAACATCCCACCCCTCTCAGCTCTGCTGCCTTAGGCATAGTCGCACACAAGCCTATGCCCAACAACAGTGTCCTCCTGCATATTGCATGTCTCCACCTCCTTGTTCACAGAAAAGCCCTCTCCACAGAGGCTTGACCATTGGACAAGATGAGCAGCTTCTGACAAAAAGCCCAGAGCTCAGGATAGGGCTTGTTGGGGAAATCATGGAAGAAGATGTCCAGCCTCCTCTGCACTGGCGGGAAAGAGAGGAACTCCTCACTTCTGCGGAGAATGCCATCACCTATAACAAAACAGAAGATAAAGAAATGTGAATAATAATTGACAAACAACATCAACAATGATCAGACATGTATTGGTTATAATGGATCACAAAAAAATGGTGTTGAAACTACATCTAGTTAAAATGTTGTACAATTGGTAAAATGTGTACAATTTGTCAAAGCCTATTCCAGAGCTATTCCTACCAGCAGAAACACCTCCTGCCAGCTGTTTGTCCTGCAGAAACCTCAGAACTAGGAATTTTCATCCGTCTCTTGCAACTGTACATGACAGAGGGATCCAGACATGTTTTCTGCCTAACAGTTGGGTATTTGAGGGGACTCTTCTGTTGCACTTTCCTAATGATATCTGGCGGTGCCTGCATGCAGTCTCTCCTAAACTCAAGGACCGTGCTCCCTACAACCTTTGGTTCTCTGGAGAGGGGGATAATAAGCCCTAAATAGTACAAAGAAATAAATGACATTTGTGGCTGGCATCCTAACCATAATTTTAAAATTATCTTTTAAAATTATCACACTACCTTGAGGATTGACTCAGCTCCCAAGTAAATGTCAGTGTCTAATGGGCGAAGCCAGTTGTTCTTTTCGGTGACACCCAGTCTGGTCAGCTGCAGTGCAGTGATGTCCTGGAGGAGCTCTCTCTTGATGAAACGTCTAAGTAGACTCTGTCAACAGACAAACTCAAAAGTAAATGCAAGTCCCCTGCATCCACATTTATCCTCAAGGGACATTATCATAATCTAAATCATGAATCTAATTCATGAACAAATGTGGCATAATGAACCTATATATTATTTTACACATTACTTATCACAAACCCCTTATTATCAACACAGTGTACAAATTAGGCCTAATCAGGGGTGACACGAGTATTGTAATGATAATGTGCACTGCTACCCCTATAAACGACAACAAGCTGGGCCTCTCCATATTGTTCTGCATGCTCTCGCTGGAGAAGTTCAAAGAATTTCCAATTCACAATGTGCCATCTATCAAGATGGACACCAGGCTCCTCAGTTCAAGCTGGTCCACACACTCCTGAGAAATAAAAATGAACTATTAAATCAACCTTTACACCTATTTCAGTCAAGCTCAAGTAAGTGTGTGACTCTGTTATTTATGCTATTATATTTAGTAATGTGTTGATAAGCAATGGAAATGAATAAAGAAATGTATAGAGTAGGCCAGAGGTCTTCAAGAGGGGGGCCGCGACATTATTTATATTAAAAAAAAAGTCAACCAATTTCCCACCCACAAATTTAAATGTCTTTAATTACACATTAACATGAATCCAACATATTAATGTGGGAGTATGTGTGGCCTGAGGATTCACTGTCCCTTCTACATGTATGTTTAAAATAAAAACATGAATTTGTGAATTATTTTAATAGCTCAGTGTTATATTCAAGATGAATGTTTATAAATGGCACGGCCACCCTGTACCTTGAACATGTTTAAATTAAAAACATGAATATATGAACCTGTGTATTATTTTAAAAGCTTTGTATTGAATGCACAGTAACAGGTTACCTCGATTGAACTTGCCCCTCGTCCAAGAAACGTACATGCAGGTCCAGCTGCTTGGCTTTGGTAATCTGGTTCATGCTTTCATCGAACATCAGAACGAAAGGGCCGTTGTTTACTTTAGTGACGAGGTGAACTTCTCACCGGTGGCTGAAAGGTTAGTGTGGGGTACATTTACTGGAGAACAAGTGTTACCTTCCCTAGGCCAGTATCTCGGCTCCGAACCGTAGCTGGGCTCACACTGGTTATTTGGCTAGCTGACTGGCTGGTAACGAGCCGTCCGCTACCATTCCGTTAACTCTGCCACTTTATTTTCTCGCTGTACAGCAGGAGCAACACTCCCATCACGCTGTCAGTGGTAATTCACTTTATCTTATCCACACATTTTAAGTCCTTTTCCCAAGACACACAGGTGCACTACGTCACATACTGGCCACTTTACTTAACTCAAGTTATCGCGAAGTAACTTCCTAATCAAACATATATTAAGACCTAGCTAAATCAAATTTAAGCCTTCAGCCTGTGTTTGGCTTGACCAGGAGACCTTCAGCATGTGTCTCTGTCTTATCTCCTGGGATTTTACTCTTAACACACATTTCTTCATTGCATCTGCATAAAAAATAAAATAAAATAAAAATGGTGTGTAAAAGTAGCTTAGCTCAACTAGCTTCACTAGCTCAGCTAGCTTTTGTTGCGGATGGAAATCAAAGGCAGGAGTCGTCGTTCTCAAGTTAAAATTAAGCAGATTTATTCAGAGGTCACAGGTCATGAAACTGCTGTGTTCGGCAAATGGACATGCATGGGCCAGGAAAAAAGAGGCGCTTAAACAGAGTGCGCACATAGGTTATATATTTGATATACTGGGCGTGACAGAGGTTTTTCTTGGATTGGTCAAGACTAGATAGAAGCTGCTGCATCTACACGGGGCAGTGCCTTCCTCCTGCGTGATGAGGATACTGTACGTGCCCGCCGTTGTCGGGGTTACCAGAGGTCATAATGTTCCTGTCTCAGAGCAGCTGCCTTAGTGTGTTGTGTGGGAGAGATTTTAGGCCAAGGTCTGCTCATTATCTGTGTGTGAATTGAAACAGGGAGCTGGGATGTGTGATATAAAGTGTTGACTGTTCTACAGAGTGTAATAAAAAGGTATAAGGAATGTGTGCGGTGTATGTCAATAAGTGTATGTATTATGTATGTGGTGTATGTCAATACTTTCCAGCTCCAGGGAGCAGGGACTGACCTGCTCTGTGCAGCCTTATTTCGGGCTTCATCAAGGCATCGAGCAGCCTCCTCTGGCGGCAGATCTCCCGCTCTGACCGCTCCAGTCTGTCTTCGTACTCTTCCACGGTTTCCTCAAACACAGCAGCGATCTCCTTCGCCACCGCCGTCAGCCGCTCGGTGAGCAGCGCTATCAGCTCCGGGACTGGAGCCGTTTCTTCCTCTTTCTCCACCTGCAGCAGAAAGTCCTCAGCGGCAGCGCTGATCCGCTCATGTACCGACACCCGCAGCAGCTGCACGGCGGACATTGTCCTCCTTTCTGCGCACTTTGAGTCTCGAACAAGCGGCAACAACCCGGGATGAGCGAGGTGGTGAATGCGGAGTGCAAAAAGCTGTGGCCACTTGAGTGTGTACGAATCCTCTTAAGAAGAGAAGCTATTGGCTGTGCTAAAAGTCGTCAAATTACGTCATCGCCTAATTTGCATCGCGGTTATGGACGCTGTAGGAGAGACAAAAAGTTAGTAAAAAAACGTGTGTGTGTGTGTAGGTCGCCAAACTAGAGTTTCTGACCCCCGGCCTCCCATACTTTGTATTCCCCTTCTGTTGTCCTGGAGTTTTAATTTTCCCAACTTTCCCAATCACATAATTAAATATCCCCCTACCCATCCACTACAGCCACACAAGCAGTCATATAGATACAAAGAGAGAGAGAGAGAGAGAGAGAGAGAGAGAGAGAGAGAGAGAGAGAGAGAGAGAGAGAGAGAGTAGACTACAGTATTTTATTTATGTGGGTTCGTAGTGATTAGCAGGTATCGGTGTCTCTGTACCTGGCATCTCCTAAAGCTCTTTATTCAGAGTATTGGTGTTGATGTGTTGTAACCTGTTGCAGTGAAAACTAAACTTGTCTGCTACTTTCAGTTTGTACACCTTTAATCTTAGGCAGACTTTACTTAATCTCTCATTTGAAGATATAATCTTTTTTAAATTCTCTGCCTGTCAGAAAGTCGAGTCCAGAACAAATCTCCTTGTGTGATCTTTGTTCTTCTCTTAGCCTGGATCTGAATCAAACTACACCATCAACTGGAAGGAGCTAGAAGGTTCTGTGTTTGAGTCATTTGTGAAATATATGTTAAATAGTTATTCATTTATTTTTCAACATGCCTGATTCATTAAGACTATACACTTTCACATTTACATTGTAGATTGGGGCTTGACTGGGACCATTATGGACTTCATTCAAAATTGGCTGATACTTAATGTTCTGTCTGTGTTAGTTTATGTTTTTAAGCTGAGCGGAGAGCACACTCGTCATGGACAGGGCTCATATTCCCCACCACAGTCTTTGAGTAGATTAATAAACATATTCTGTTTGTGTACTGTATAACTAGAAGGAAGTTTCAGTAAAGCCACGTTAACATTGAGATTTATGTGAATTTAAAAATAACTCAGAAAGAACTAATAAATGCTAATGACGTGTTAACTGACTCAGTGATATTTAAAAGAGAGCTGATGTTTATGGGAACTCTGTGAAATATTGATATGCCCCTACAAACAAACACACAAACAAACACACACACAATTATATATTGAGCAATTAACAGAAATGTTCCTGAAAAAATTCCCCACACGTGTAACATTGCAGATGAATTTACTTAGTAACAGAAATAGAGCAGTTTTGTGATATTATTTATTGGATATTTACAGATGTTTTATTTAAATGTGTGTAAAGCTAAACTTTCACATGTCATACCAGACATTAAAAAACTCAAGGTTAAAGTGCCCTTGAAAATTAGTTGTACAAAACATCCCTTTGTTTAAACTAGAATTTACAGATTGTATTTAATTGCTTTCTTTCTTAATTTGTGTGTACATGTTTGTTTATTCGTCTTCCCGTATGTGGTACTGGTTTGAGTGGCAGTGAGGAGAGTTTGACATTTCTACATGATATCCACACTTTCACAGGCTGTTTGAGGGGTGAAGACCTGCTCTTATATCTGCATGTTCAGCGGTCGGATCTCGTCCACTCTGTTGCGGTGCAGCTGGAAGGCGGGGGCGACCCAGCGGCCACACGAACACTGATCTCCACACCAGTTGAAAGAGCCCAGCTTAGAGCTACACTTAGGACACAGCAGCTACACACATAAAAACACACCAGGGGGGAAAGAGAAGAGAAACCGCAAACGGTCAGTATCACTTGATGGACAGGTGACGTCATGTTAGCTCGTCACTCCAGCTTCTGTTGCCTGCTCGGCTTCACCTGAGCTAACAGGCCAATCCCTGATTCCAATCACGACCTGAGTCTGGGGAGAGGGTCTCACTCACATATGGAAGCCCATTTCCGACACTGTGATGGAAAAAAAAATCCTGTATCTCATGTTATGACTGTGTGTCTTATTTTTATGAATTAGTTTCTCATTATTATGATGGCTACTACTGACTGCTACTCTGACCGCAGCAGAGCAGGGAAGCCATGGTTGAGAGACTGTGGTCAAGCCATCCGCTTCTCGTGTTGGCATTGTCAAAACAGCACCCTGTTGTTTCTCACATGGAATTGATTGCACATTTACGATAATTGTTGTGAAGTGACGAACAGATCACAAAACCAACTGGGACATGTGGATCCAGGCCCTGAAAGGACATTTTAGTAAGATATTCAGGGTTAAGACCCGGTTTTAGGTGTGTGTGTGTGTGTGTGTGTGTGTGTCAGAGAGAGAGAGAGAGTGTACCTGTCCATCCATCACCCCAATTAAAGCTTGTTCCATCCACTGCACTGGTTCAATGAAGTAAGATGTACACTGGACGTCTCCTAGACAACACATTTTATTTTCGTTATTACAACTTCCCCCATGTGACACCATTCATTGAAAAACTGACTTACATTGATTTACAATATAATTTTCAAATATTATTGTTATATTTAGTATTTTGACAGTTTGGTATCTGCTGTTGAGATATCTATGTTTCTCTGTATCTTGTGACTATATTTTACCTGTATCCTATGAATAATTTCAGCTGCATAGTCTATATAATCAATAATGCACAATACAAAGTATAAACTGTCACTGTAACCTGTGTAACTAAAAATGTTTATGACAATAGGTTCCTTGAAATAAGCTTATGCTATAACTGTTACTTTTCCTGAAATAATGTCTATCTTTTTAACTCAGACACAGGGTCAGGCCCAGGCCACGACCACAGAAAGAGACAAAGCAGCCGTTAGCAACTGACTGATGACCAGGCACATGAGCAGGTGTCAATCTGAGTGTCAATCTGACTGCAAAATACAATTCAGAGAAAAGTGTGTGATGGAAACACACTTTTCACCACCTTGGAAAGGTTGCCATTTCATAATGAAATTCTCAGACTGGAGTTGCCATTGAGTCTTTATAATGGGCTCTGCATAGTTTGCACAACAAGCACCGGTGCTCAGGTATACGGAGAGGACATACCAGAAGTATTACAAAGAAGTGCTTCATTAAAAGTGGTGAGAAAAATACATGAAATCCTCCTCTCTGTCTTATCTTCTGGGTCCGTTCGCTGTAGCAGACTCCCTGTTTGCCAAGGCCACAGTTGAGGGAAACCTGGTCGGTCAAATTTCCCTTACAAGTGATGTGCTTGCAAAAAACTGCACTCTGAGGAGGAAGTATACATCCGGCCAATAACTGAATTCCCTCAAAGAAAAAGAACCGCCTCTTTGCCGCACCCTGTGTCTTTATAATACTGTGGACTTAGGATGAAAGGGAGCTTCTTCTCGACATGATCCAGTGAACCTGGTGACGTGTCCGGCAAAATGTTCAATTTCCAGAACTTCATGTATAAGTGTCTTATTATTCCTTCTCAAATCATGGATCAACAAACACGTTTGTCCAATCGCCGGAGGCGAGGTCAAGTTTAGTGCTTGGCGACGACACTGCTCAGGTTGACATTCACTTTTAGACTTCCCAAACATTTCTGCCAATTGGTAATTTAACATGCAAACTACTCTATTGTAAATGATCATGTTAAGAATATGAACATAATCGAATTATTCATCACACTGTATGACTAACATTATCCAGGTGTTCTTTTGAGCAGCAGTGTCTCTGTTGCCTCAACATGAGTCACTGTTGTTTCTACTATGAGGCAACCTTCACACTCATTCATCTTCTTTTAAAAAAAAATGGGTGGTCATTAATGTAAACTATCTCAGTCCTAGCTGCTTATCAGAAACAACTTCCGTTCATATCAACATGCAGATCACATGACGATCCATGCACACTGGTCGTGTGTATGTTGGTTTCAACAGAACGCAGAGGGATGCTTAGATGCAGAAGATACTTTAAACACTGAAAAGTAAGCAACCCTTGTAATTAATTATATATGTTGCATTCACTGCTGGAGGTTGACACTGTTTGTTTCCTTCTAGAGGAGGGTGAAGTGATGGGGCCGTGATGAATCAGGGAAGGATACATCATAATTCATCTGATGAAAGAGGCTTGTAACTCTAGTAGTGGTTAATGTAGCCATGAGCTACTGCCAAATTCAGTAGTCTTCCCACAGCTCCCTCTCCAGATTTGTTTGCACGATGACTAATCAGCACCATTTGAAGAAATCTAAACAACAGTCCTGGAGTTATGATAAGTGTGTCTTTATCTTCTATTTCTAAGTGGATTGATGGATGTTGATTTTGATTTTCAAAATCTTTACGTGGAAACTCACACTGAACACAAAAATCCATGCATCGTTTCTGCTGCTTGGTTTTCAGACCACCTCTGTGCTCCTGTCCCTTTCACCTCATGCTGTCTGTCTACCTCTGAGTGTATCAACGGGTTTTATCTTACCAGTGAGGTTACTGAACCTCTTGTGAGCAAAGGCTGACGCTCCTTCTCCTACTGGGTGACTGAGAATACTGGAGCCACGGAACAGAGTTCGTCTGCAGAGGAGAGAGCTGGAGTCAGACTGTGCATTTCCCAAAATGTTAACTTATTCTTTTAAACATTCTGCAGTGGTTTACAGTCATCGTCCAGACTGTGTCAGCTCAAAACATGTTAATTTATCCACCACAGTTTCATAATGAATCTCCTTTTCTTTTCTTTTTTTTACATTTCTCATAAGGACATTAAGAAATCTTGCTGGCCATGAAATTGCGAGTTATGATCAATAACATTAACCGTCCATGCAGACAGTCAGACGACCTCATAGTTTCAGCTGCAGTTGTGGCATAAATTAAGTTCTCTCTCTCTCTCTCCTTCACTCTGAATCTGTTGTGCATGAGAGTGACCTTCATACACATGCGCCTCCTTTACAGCCATAGATTAGAATAATTCTCTGAAAAATGCTGTAGTGATGACAAATTAAGTCTAAAGCCCTTATTGTCACCTTCATAATTCAGGAATAAAATGACAAATACAGTGGTTTCTCATTTAAGGGCTTTAAATATTCCTACACAACATGAATCACCGTCATTATAAAACCTCCCCACATTCAGCCACTGTATAAACATTTGCATTTGTCACCTGCACTTCCTGCAGCGATAGGACACTTCAGAGGAGCTGGAGTTGGCAGGGTCAACTGCAAACAACTCCCTTGGAACTTGCTGCAACTCTAAAAAAACAAATAAACAAATAAAAACACACACATACACATTTAGAAAATAATGCACATTTTCAATAATCAAATAATGATGAAAGATAATATCTGTAATGTGGGCGTTTACCAGGGAACTTCTCGGTGATCTTGCTCAGTCTGTATTGTTTGTACAGAGGACTGGAGGCGTCCACTTCACACTTCATGGCCTCATAAAGATACAACTGCTCCTCAAAACCACTGTTGACCCTGAAATACATCAGCAGCTGTCAATGTCCCCATCTAACTCTTACAATAATGACATGTCCAACCATTCTGTCAATTCTCTCATAAAACTCTCTTCACCCAAGTTATTTGTTCACTTAAAGGCTGAAAGTTAAAAAATTCCACAATAGACAACAGAAAAGCTTTCAGGCCACATTAAAACCATTACGTTCTAATACCATCTCTGTCAAGAGTTATCACAATACAAAATACAATGAATAAAAAGCAACAATGGAGAAAAGTAAGAGCAGGGATTTTCTTTTCTTGGACCAACCACAAAGTGGAGCTGTTACTGACAGTTGCTGTTAAAAAAGATTTGCATTCACCTCTGATAATCAAGTGGTGACTAACAACACTCACACAAGCAAATGTACAGAAGGTGATCTGTAGAGTAGTGTGGATGACAGAAATAAATGTAGCTGCAGTAATGGGTTTCAAATCTAAAATGTAGTAGTGTGGATGTAACACCAGTGATTTAAGCTAATTAATGAGAAAGTGCTGACACACAGAAACACAAACTTACTGTACATCCTGTTTGACACTTTTCAGTCTGTGATAAGCCTCTATGAAGCCCAGCTGGTGTCTCTTCATTAGATAAGCAGTCACAATGGTGGCACTTCGACTTCGACCAGCCTGACTGAGACACACACGCCCGCACACACACACACACATCCACACGCACACCCGCACACACACACACACATCCACACGCACACACACACACACAGTCATATGCCTTGTTGGTTTTTTGTTTACCATACAGCAAGGGTTTCAAAGTTGGAGACTGTGAGCCTCCCCTATCACAAAGGCACCTCCTCACCCCACAGTAGTTTACATGACTAGTTTCACTTAATTTCTGGGTGGATAGAGAAACAAATATTGTTTGCTTGAAAAAACTTGGGACTTCACATAATATGAGAAAGCTTTTGTCTGAGGGTCTTTTTAATACATTTCTAACTCTGAGAAAATGGTGGAAACAGTAAAATTTCCCAAATCTACTGTATCTCTGAACTATTTCTTTAACAAGATCACACACATTCAGGCAGTTCTTTGTCATCTCCTTTGATAACTAGTGAAAGATAATGTATTATTATTTCACTTCAATTCACTGAGCATCACCAGACACTTTTTGAAAACCTCTGCCAAGCAGCATGGCTTTCATATTTATCAAACTAATTCATAACTGTATGTGAAAGTGACTGCTTTAATTTTTGATATTTTAAGGACGTTTCCTTATAATGGAGTATTTTAATTCAATTCCCTAAAACGTTTGTGGTGTGGACATATTTTATGGATATTTGTTAAGATACGTCACCACAAAAACTCTGGCTAGAAATAAGTCAAGGAATAAAAAAATACATTATTGAGTAAAAACCATCAGAGCCAAACTTTAGGGCTTCCAGTTGACCTCTGACCCTTACCAGTGAACAATGACAGTCCCACCTCCAACCACAGCCTCCTGAATGAACAAGTAGCAGTCGTCCAGGTGACTCAGGAGGTCAGAGGTCACCTCGTCTAAAACGTTGACCCACTTCATGCGGAAGGCACCATCAGCGGGAAGCTGAGGGGTGGGGTCGACAGAGTCCACAGACAGGACATGAGTGACAGCGGCATCGGCCAGTGCCTGTCTGTCATTGAGATTGGCCGCGGTGCCAATGTACAGACCGGGGTCCACCAGGATCATGACTGCAAACAGAGACACTGAGCTCACATCTGTCTGTTCTTACCAGAAGCAAACACAATGATTTTTTATAAATCACATCCCTCATGATTTTGTTTTCATAACTGTGACCAAAACATCTCCTATGTATCTAAAATACTGGTTGCAACTAACTTGAGAGGAAAGGTGGTCTGGTCTTCTTCCTATGTGTCTGTGTTGATTCATTGTGTGATTGTGTTTCAACTTTGTGAAAGATTTTTGCTTCTAAATGTGTTAATCATTGAAAGGGAAAAATCCCAATTATCCCTTTTTCTGTCAGTACAAGAAAATATTATCAGGGCTTATTTCCTTGATTTTTAGTTGATATCTGAAGTTATGGTATAAATATGTTTTCATTCTTCTTCTCTCTCTTTCTAGTTATAACGCACATTTCATACACAGAGGTAAATACAGTGTGCTGAACAGGGACACATTTTAAATAACACAGAGATTAAAATAATATTAGAATAAAAGAAGCAAAGAGGTAAAAAGAAATCAACCGGATGGCAATAATAATATTAGCTAAACTTGAGTTAGAACTGCTACTGAACACACTGCTGCCTGTCCATGAGGGTAACGCTAGTTAGTTTACCTCGTTAGCGTAGCTTAGCCTCCGTCTCGGTTGTTTTAGCTCTTCCTGTGAAACTTATTCTATTAACTAATGTAAAAAGAAACCGTGAACTAGACATATGCAGTTACATTTAAAAATAAAGTAGACGTCTATCACTGTTGCACTTAGTTCGTCTTGTAAAAAGTCCGACCGGAAACAAAACCGTGCGGACGTCCGTTCCCTCATTAACAGTTTTACAGCATATTTTGGAGCTGAATGGTATTTTCTGCTTCTGCAAATGTTTATATCACATTCTTTAACATTTGACATGCTTATACATGATGGTCCAGTCCGTGATTAAACAAAATGAGTCCCTATAATATTTAGATATCAGATACAGAGCTGATTCGGCATAAATTAATTGAGAGGGGTTGCACCACAGGGTGAACATATATATATATATATATATATATATATATATATATATATATATATATATATATATATAGTTTGCTTTATATTTTCATATAATTTATCAGTAGCCATAAATAATGCTAATTTCTCACCTTCATATCTGAATGTGTTGTTTCACAGTCTGTACCTTTCACCTGCATAAAGGTTCTTTATTTTCTTGTGCATCCCTGTCATTTGAAAATCTCTCACCAGCATCTCAATTGACCCATAAACAAACACAGACTGCTGTCAGTTAAGTAGGATTGTGGGATTTTTGTAAAAATGGTAATAAGGATAAGGATAACGAAGGGTAGGGATTCAGATAAACCATTCTACTTTATGTTAATTTGTGTGTGTGTATGTTGTGTGTTTCTGAGACATGACATCTCAGTACAGCTCTTTTTAAAGAGTGTTTTATTATACAGTGCAAAATTCACAGCTGTATAGTTGTGAATGAGGGACAGTATGATGACAGTCTGATGTTTGTGTTGTTATTGACCTCGTCCATTTTGTATACAGATGTATACTCCCTTACAACTGTAACTATGCATTTCTAGCCGTTATAGTTAAAATGTTTCCTTCTGATGAGAATGGGATTTTTAGTGCCATTTGGGATTTGCATCAAGATCTGTTATTTATTCTCTAAGAAATAGACGGAAATGTTATATGTAATATATTTATTAACCTGAAATTCTACTAGAAAACACTTGACAAACAAAAAGTCTAATACTACTGGCTTAAAGTTGATAATTTGCAATTTTTGCTTCTACATTTAGTTACCAGATGTGCATTTTTTTGTTAACCAAACACCATCTAATCACCAACCAGCTGCCAAAATAACTTGAACATGTCTTCAACAGCTCCAACGTAACTTTACAACAGGAAAGGAACCAATGTTTACCTCCATTTCAATAAATCCCAGACCTTAACAGGCTGTTGTGAGATAATATTGATTGCTTCATCTCTAAATGGTCATACTGTTTTTGCTCATTAGTGCAAGAAGTAAATTCTACTGGAAAAAAAACATTTATAAAGTTTTATTGCCAGTTGTGTTGTGCGTAAAACACATAAAAGACACTCCCCATCAATTAATTAAAAATTGTATAATATATTTTAGTCTATAAAGTAGCTAAAAATCCTCAGCACAATTTTCCATAACCCAAGCCAACATCTTAAAGATGTATTTCGGTCTAGCAACCAAGAGAATCAATTAACAAGAATATAAAACTGATAAAAGCCGCAAATCCTCACATTCTTTCATGACTTATGACTTGAACCAGAATCACTACTACTCAATATTCAACTTTATTATTTAAACATGTGTATTAACAGCTCTGATAGAACAAATGGAGGAAGTAACATCAGAAGACAAAAGCTGCATTAAGGAATACACATAAAAACAAAAATATCAAAACACAATTAAAAATTCTGGATTTCACTAACAATATGACCTCATATCAGAGAGAGGATCATATACACACATGAAGAAAGCTGTCACGTCTCTGAATACTAGAGTGTTTGCTGATTCTGATAGGACACAACATTTATTTATGTAGCAAATGATTTAAGATAAACAAAAGATTATAAATCTGGGAATTAGGCCTCTTTTCATTTCGTCATTGGATGAGATTACTGAGGCTGCTGACATCATCATTAGGCAATGCCTCCTCTGCCCATGGCTCCTCCCTTTCCTCCGCGAGAGTAAGTCCCTGCGAAGAAACAGAAGCAAACAGTTAACTAATAAATGGAGAAGAGCAATTTAAATCTACATTAGTTTCTACTCATGATATTATTCCTACAATGTCTATAATGCTGCTTTGTGCTTATTGCACTACATTCTGAGTGACTACCTCCACTCTAGATGCTTAAGTGTCGAATCAGTGATTATCAAGCTTTTCAGAGATGTTTGTATTCCAGTCGTCCAGAACCGTTTGTGTGTCTTACCTCTGCGGCTGTGAAACATCCTGGCTTCTCCACTCCCTCCTCCGGTTCCTCTGCTGATCGGGGATTGGCTGCTCATCATACGCCGCTGAGTAACACTGCTGGTGTCTACGAACAAAGCCGGACATGAGAGATGAGACTGGATATGACACAAGCATGACCAAGACAAACTGTAAAAACATAGAAAAAGATTTTCAATCTAAAAGCAGGACAAGTGTGAGAGCATCAGAAAGGCAGACATGTATTGTGAGATCCCTGCATATGGAAATACTTCCTGAAGAAGCCTAAAAGGATGATGGAGTTCTAATATCATATCAACATAATAGTTGGCTACTTTTTGAGTCATATATTAACCTGGATAACAGTAATGTTTTACAACTTCCTGAGGTTTTATGGGTATGATTGATTGAGAATATATCCAGATTAACTGTTATGGCCCCTTTTCAGTCAAGTCCATTTGACACTAAGGGAAACAGGGTAGAGTTTGAAAAAGGCAACACACTGAAGAATTTACCGGGGTCTTGGCTGGTAGATGGCAGTGACGCATCATCACTCTGCTGCCCTGTTGACTCCATGTCTGTCTGGCTTTCCAAAGACGACTCAATACAAGGGCTAAAGACAACAGACAAACAGGATTAAATGAGAACTTCTCCTGAAAAAGAATCTTCGTCTGGAATCAACATTCAGAATTCAGTTTGACAGCACCAAATATTAAACCTGTAATCCACCTGACCATGAGGATAATTAATGCGTGGTTTATAAGGACATCTCTGGCCTGACTGCTCATAAGTTGCTCACCCCTCTGCTTCTTGCTCCACGAACACCTCATCTATATCATCTGCAGCGGAAGCCATCCCCGTGGAGGCTGTGACCATTGGAACAGACTGTGAGGCCATGTTGTCACCACTGTCTGAAGGCAGCGACTCGGTGAAGACTGTCACTGAGAGTCAGGGAACATCAATCTTTGAAACAGATACTGTAGAACTTTAATATTGTAAAGAGTGTTTATGTTTGTGTCTTACCTGGTGCAGCCACTTGTAAAGGCGTTGTAGGAACACTCCTTCCTCCTCCATCTTCATCATGAGCAGCCAGGAACAGAGGAGACTCATACATACCCAAACCTACAACACAGCAGTGAGTGTTAAGAAATTGAAAAATTAAAACAAGTGTAGATCAAGTGATACTATGCGTGAGTGTGTGCGTACCTCCTTGGGAGGCCAGTTGTCCCAGGTCAGAGTGTGATGCTGATGTTTGAGGCAGCAGGTCTTCCGGAGGACCAAATCTAAACCTGGTAGAGAGACCTGCTACCTGAGGAGAACTGAGGAGATAGAGAGAAGACAGAGAGGTGACAAAATCTCTGATGAAGCTTCCATTCAGAATTCATCCTAAATAGGTTCATAGCCCAGTTTGTTTTCAAAAAGGGGTTAAATAGTGTGCGTTTAGTGCACAGTGAAGCTGAAAACATCAAACAACCAGGGAAGGTTTTCACTGGGATTTTAATCCTACTACTCATATCTAAGTGAAATATGAGTGAGACTGAAAATATCAGCTGGGATTGGTTCCAGCTCCCTCGACCCTTACAGAGTAAATAGTATAAATAATGGCAAGGTGGATGGATAAGTGGTGCAGTATGGGACAATTGGGAACATATTTTTTAAACAATGAGGTAGAGTTAATCTGTTATAATGTATTAACAATATGTTAACTTCACAATATGTGGAGAAATAGCACAAGCTGTTCCGGGGGCTGTGGCTCAGAATGTAGAGTGAGGACTGAACAGAAGTTCGGCGGTTCGATCCCATTCTGTGTGCCCTTGGGCAAGATACTGAACCCCCAATTAACCCTAGTAGCTGTTGCAGCAGTGTGGGAGTACATACCATTTTATTATTTACCATTGTCAAATATACACACAACAGAAATCATGAAATTATAATATTTTGTGTTCATTATTTTCCTCCCCCATCCTCCCAAAATTTTAAAGTACTCAAGAACCTGATTTGGAAAAGATTTCGTCTTGTTTTTTTTTCCTATTCTTTGGACTGCTGAAGTATTTTGTGCAAATATTGTGAACAAAACATTTGGATGTATGAACAAATAAAACCTAGATGGGTTTCACTTTGCTCTTTTTGAAAATGCAGGAATTCTAGGATTTAAAATCAGTAAAAACGTATAATGCAGGTTGTTAAATTCTTGGGTGAGTAAACCATTGTACACATTCTCATCTGACATTGTAGGTCTTGAACAATCATTAGATTTATGGAGGTTATGTATTTCACTGTGTGATCTGACTGAATAATCTGACCCTGTGTGGATCTTACTGTATAGCCTCAGCAAAGCCATCAGTGCGGTGTGGGACCTGCAGAGTGGGAGTACTGGGAACCATTCTGTCGTCGTCATCAAAGAAATGTTGCTGCAAAAATATAAACACAAAGTCTCAGCTTTAATATTTACCTGGTACAACAACGTAATAAAAAGGGACAAAACATAATAAATACAATTTCATTAAATTCCTGAGTATACACTAGATTTCTTACCGTACTGCCGATTCCAGGGGTGAGTTGAAGTCCACGTCCTACTGATGTTCTACGGAGCTGAGAGGACTGTCTCTGATGAACGAAGACACAGCATCAGTTAAGTATTTTTTCAGAGCAATGAACCAGATTCCATGTTTTTATTTGTTTCCTTTATGTTAAAAAAA
This sequence comes from Pseudopleuronectes americanus, assembly GCA_038501795.1. Taxonomy (NCBI): domain Eukaryota; kingdom Metazoa; phylum Chordata; class Actinopteri; order Pleuronectiformes; family Pleuronectidae; genus Pseudopleuronectes; species Pseudopleuronectes americanus. The sequence goes on along the minus strand of CM076730.1, from coordinate 2,789,676 downwards.
TCCAAAAGTTTAGTACTTACAAGAGCAGTTAGAGGGGAACACTTATGTTATGGGACGTATGGTTCTTGCTCAAGAATGACTTAATTTGTGATCTTGATCAAATATAGTTTTTTGGCCTGACACACAAACACTTTTAGCCTCTGCTTCTCACTCTATCTCAGCCCAAAGAAACTCACAAAGAATAATGCAATAAATGCTCCCTCCCTGCAGTCCAGATAGAAGTGTAAAAACCACAATTCCCTTTCTGTTCATGTTGAGTTTCACATCTTTATGTTATGAGTTCCATATTTAGCATAGCATAACATTTTTAGCAAAGCTTTCTAATTATGCTTGTGTGACTGAAGAATGGGCATTTCATGCACATTGGATAGAAGTGGTAATGAATTATTTGTGATTATTAATCATTCCATAATTGCGACAGGATAAGTATTGATCTAAAGCTGTCTTCTGTAAAGCAGAGATTCCACCTTCAGACAAATCATGGAATGATGCAGTTGTCTTCAGGATAAACCCGTATGTCTTTCAAAGGTGTATTAAATTTTTTGGTCCACTGGCACTAAACCCCCTCCCTGTTGTCCTCATACATTAACATGTGTTTTCGATTTCACCATCAGCTGCCATATTTTGCTGTTATTAACTCAAATGATCACAGTGTGCGTTCAATATATAGAAACTCATATACGTGTCATTACTTCAAACACTGAGGGAAACTTAAATTTTAGTCCCCCAAAAATAATATGAAATCGAGAACATACAATTTGAACGTTTTTTTATGCATCACCTCAAGGGTTCAGTTCTAAAGTGTAAAGGTTACAATTACATCTTCAAGTGTAATCTTTACAAAAATTGGTACAGTTACAGTTAATCTCAATGGTTTACGTGGTTATATGAAGGATCTTTTCTTGGTCGTTTCAAAAGCAGCACACAAGCCTATAAAGTGTGGGCACCCCTGGTTTAGATCAAACTATTGGTGCTTGGTACCTGCATGTGTGGGGGTCCCAGCTCTGGAGCCGGTGGTTGGATGTAAAGCCTCGGTGGGAGGGAGTGTGTGGGCCTACGGGGATGTGGCAAGCGGGGCGTAAGGGAGGAGTAGGAGGGTGAAAATATAGAGGAGGAAGTTGGGGGGAGGTGTACAAGGTCTCGGACAGGGTCAGACTCTGATGTGGCGCTGCTGCTGCCTTCACCTGGAAGATAACGAGAGACTCACATGAGTTTATTTCAAAATGAAGGAAGATTCAATTAAATCCACAAACTACAGGTGTTGCTCACTGCTCTGCGGCGGCTCAGAGGCATGCTGGGAGTCTGACGACGCTCCACCCACATCCTCCTCAGCGTTGTTGGCTTCTGATGGATCTTCCTCCTCTCCCTCATCTTCAGCCCCACTCCTTTCATTACTTTCATCTCCTCCCCTCATCTCACCATCACCAGCATCATCCTCATCTTCATCATCCTCGTCTTCCTCCTTATACTGAGACAGCAACAGAATACTTGGTTATTTACAGACAATGGATATAGGATGAAAACATTTTTGCAAGTAAGAAGGCAGCACCTCATCTCCTTCATCTTCATCCTCTTCGTCCTCCTGCTTCTCCTCCCCATCTTTGCTCTCTCGGCTTTCACTGTCTGTGTCGATCACAATGACATCTCGGATTATAGTGGAGCCCTGAGATGACATTTGGTAAGAGGGGACAGACTGGGACACGCCTTCTTCTTCAATGTCCTCCTCATCTCCAGCTAAAATGGGGAAACCCTCTTCTGGAAGCTCCTGCACAACAAATAAACACCCATCATTAGGTTCTTTAAAACACTGTAGCTAATAATAAAAACCAATCATCATTTCAGCATTTTTTGGGGGGATCCAATCTAGTCAAACTCTATATTAACTATTACATTTCTATTTCAACAGTGCAATGAAAAACTGTACATCTGTTGATCCATTAGTGTCTGACCTGACTGTCATCTGGTGAATCCTGTTGTTCCCCCTCATCCCTCAGTTCTCCTTCCATCTCCTCATCACCTTCCATCTGAAACACAAAAGGTTACACAGCTGTAATTCAACACGTAGAAATAAATCAAGTTAATGACAAAAACTGTGATTATTGCCAAACAAACTGTTAAAAAAGCCAAACTCTCTGTAGACATCTGTGATAAACATGGGACTAAAAGGGTGGATCATGGGTCAAAGTGAGGGTCTAAAAATATTACTAAAGCTCTGTTAAGCGTTCAGTGGAGAACAGTTGTATTTTAGCAGAGCTGGCAGATGGGATTAAATGTCCAAGTGGATTTAAAATATGGAGATTTATGCGAAGTTTAAGCACAGCTTGCATCCAATGTAAATTTGGGGTCAATATTAGAATCTGGCAATGTTCTGCGTTTATATTTTTAGCATCAAGTGACAACCTGTTATTATACCAGGAGGATAATTAGGTGTGGTGAAGAACTTTTGTATTTAGTAAGTTGGTTAGGTGGCCGAGAGCAGCCAATCAGAGCCCTTTTCATTGATTTGCTTTCTTTAATTTTTGCAATGTTTAGTTGTAGTTTCAGGGGGAAATTAGCAGGAGAGAAACAATTCATTAGATAATATAACGAGTTGGCAACCTGCAACCTGTTCATGCAGCCTTCAATACATCAGGGAATTGAAAGCCATGAATGAAAAAGCCTTTGAGAATGCAATTGGTTGACTTTCCCCTTTTTGTATTTGTTTTCACCTCCAGTGCTATTGATGGTTTTAGTCGTAGTTTTTTAGTGGTCGGTGATGTGTGGGAACTCTCCGGTCTGCTCTCCTCTTCTTCCTCCTCCTGCTCCTCCTCCTCCTCCTCTCTGGCTCGCTTTGAACCTGCTTTGGTTACACCAAACATGCAAACACACATACACAGAGGATATCAGTTAGCAGAGTGTATTACTGTAGTTGTTATCAAGTCAGCCAGAAATCAACGTTTACTCGAAGCGTACATTCAGCGAAAGGCAGAAAAGCCAGATTTCCATACTTTTGGTTTGATGGGTTTGGGACACGGTTCTCCTTACCTGCACCAATCAGAGAAGAGGACGTTGATGGTCGCTCTGTGTCCATGCTGGACCCTGCTTCCTGACTGGCTGCCTGCTGCTGGGTTGGCTGGACAAAAGCTGTGGCTTGTAAGCTGGTTGGTTGATTTATAGAGGTGGGTGCGCTCACCAGACTGATGGTGGTGGAGAGTGCAGCGACTCCTGTACCAATTAGCACTATATAGACAAACAATTCAGTCAGTCACATCACACACATAATTTCACAACTGATATTGTTTTCTATCAAGACTGTGTATTTTATCTTGTTCTGTAAAGCACTTTGTAACTATGCTTGAAAAGTGCAGTGCAAGTAAATTTATATTATTTAGTCTTTCTCTCACCCTCTTGACTGTCACTTTGTGTGGTTGGCATGACGGTGGCCGTAGGTGTCGGGATTGGGATGGTTGCCGGGGTAACCATAGGCCGAATACTGGCCCGGGGTGTGGCCTTGCTGCCAGGGGAGGGGCTGGGCTTGTTGCTTGGAGATGGAGTACTTGGGGTTGGGCGGATGTTAGCAGTGGGGGGATCAGACAGACTAGAGCTGATGGAGAAAAAGTGAAGTTAATATCACAATTAAGTTTGTTCAATACATGAATTGGGTTTCTGGCTGATTACAATCACTGAATAAAATATGAGAAGTGGTATATAAAGTAACCATAAAAAGGCTATTTACATCATTCAAAACAGACTGAAGTTTGTGTCTGTGTATGTGTGTGTGTGTGTATGAGTGTGAGTGTGAGTGCGCGTGTCTCCATTAGTTACCCTCCTCTGTCTTGGGCTGGACTCTTCAAAGATATCGGTCTCTGGTCTGCGGATCTCGGCTGATCCACCACCTAAGTACAGATACAAAAAGGTAATGAATGAACAACACAAATATGACATAGAAGACTAATTCGAATGACAATGTCATCAGCACCATGCAAGAGCCAATTGTGACAACACAACTACTTGAGGCATGGTAACTGTGCAGTCTAGTCCTTTAATGACAGGTGTCGCTGAGAAAAAATTAAATCTCAGCACTGGAAAAAGCCACAGAAGAAGATGAAGAAAGAAGGAAGTTTGGGGCTGGCTTGTTTTCTCTAGAAGCACTGCTTTAGGTTTGTGGGTGTGTATTTGCAAAACAGCACAGTCTCCCACCAGGAGCCACCTGGAAATCTCTATGATCCGTAATTAATGAGGGGTCACAGAGATGTCTACAGGAACAGACCTGTTTGCAGGTTCTTGGCTGTGGTTCAATCGATGCCACTCATGTCCAGTTAAAAGATGTGGGCCTGTAACAACACTGTGCAGCAGCAGAATATATGACTTTCTGGTACACACTGCCCATGCACCGTGATGCATGTACCTTAGAGCCACTCTGGTCCTGTTGCTCATCTCTGGGCTCAGACTGTGACTGTGTTTCCCTCAGTTCTCTCAGCTCTCTGTCCAAGCGAAGAATTCGACCTTCGTACTGAGACTTGAGGGCGTTTACTCTCCCCTCCAGCTCCTCCTTGTTCTGTTTCAGTTCTTCAGTCTCCTTACTGAGCTGCTCTTTGGCATCTAAAAGGTACACGCAGAGGAAACAAATCCAAATCACTCCTGAACCAGTCAAACAGATAAGCTTCTTAGTACTTGTTTGTTGTCTGCATGTTTTCAATTCAATGTCAGTGACTGTGCAAGTGCAGCTGAAACTAACTGATGAGTTGGCTGATTTTGGTCTTAGCTCCCATGAAGGCCTTCTTAGTCTTTTCTTCTTTGTCAGAAATCTGCTGTCTCAGCTGCTCCTCTTTGTTCTTACAGTCCAAAAGCTGTAGGAAAAACAAAACATTATCAGTGCTGCTATTCAAGGGTTTTTAAAGTGGTGAATAACATTTAGGGGGCTTGATTAGGCAAAAATACTATTGCTGTCAGTTTAACGCGTTATTAACGGCGTTAACGCAAACCCATTTTAACGCCGTCAATTTTTTTAATCGCGAGATTAATGCAGAGCTGCCAACTCTCACGCTTTCGCCGTGTGACACACGCTTTTGCTTTTCCAGATATCACACCGTAGCCCCGCCCCCTGCTCCCGCGCACTCGCTCAGGGAGACACAGTGAGATCAGAACTCAGTGACTGACTGCTTCTTAACTATGGAAACAGTGAAAACACAGAGTTTCTCTGGTCTCAGCTGATCAGAGATCAGCACCTCAGCTTCTTGATCAGAGCAGAAGCTGCAGTTGGTTTCTACCGAGCTTCAGTATCTGTGTTCGCCTCCAGGCTGACCTGCTCTCGCTTTTTGTTTTAATATTTCGCCAACTAAAATATATATATAAGCTATTAGGCTGCAGCTATATGTTTTTATTTATTTCAAAATAGGGTACTTCTTATTTCATACATTTTCCACAAATATGGGGAGGACTCAAATAGCCCTACACAGCTCTGTGTTTAATTTCTTTAAAAGTAGGCCGACACTTGCCTGTGTATTTTGTTTGTTTGTTATTTTGTTGCTTGTCTGTTATGTTCACAGCAAACCTGTTTACCTGAAATGTGCACTTTATAATTTTATTTTGTACCGCCCTGTTTGGCAATGTTGTTTTTCAATAAAATAAAAACATTTGCATAAAGCAAGCCAATCCACTTTTCCATTTTGACAGAGCATTAAAACCCCCCAAAAATTATGGAGAACAAATTTATGAAGGGACATTAAGGATAGATACAAATTTGCAATTAATCGCGATTAATTTTGAGTTACCATGACAGAAATGTGATTAGATATTTTAATCGTTTGACAGCACTAAAAAATACATTAGGGTCTTTTAAAAACTTTATTTATCCAAATGGTTTATGAGTTTGTCATAGGCTATGGATACACAGCCAGCCTTATTGGTCTGTTACCAGACTTAATATTGTTTTTGTTCTGTAAACTGGTTTACCAATAATGCATTTTTCAACCACCATGTTAACTTCAATCTTATTCAAAATCCAAACCCACAAGTCACTTTGCATTTATCTTAGTTAAAGGTGCAGTATGTAAGATTTAGGTGAAAAGTATCTATTGGAAGAAATTGAATATATAAAATATTCCTAGTGCTGTTTTCGTTGGTGTGTTTCATCTAAATGATAAGACTTAGATTTTCTTTATTTAGAATGGGCCCTTTATATTTAAATACTTTATATTTACATCAGGAGAGGGTCCTCTCTACAGAGGCTGACATGTTATATACAGTAGCCCGAACTGGACAAAGTAAACACTTAGTCCACTATAGTTTTTATGACAACTGAAGGTTTCCATAGGTTCTCGTCCATGTTTGGAAGGGGAGATGAGGTGAGGGGTATTCAGCGGCAACATGAAACTTCCCCACTAGATGTAAGTGAAAGCTAAATAATACAAATTCTATACACTGAACCAGTAATGTTATTTAGGTCAAATTAAATCTAAAATGTCTTTAGCAGATAAGTATGAGTATAAGATAACTTTTAAAAGTACCTCTTGTCTGAGTTTAGCAACCTCCTCTTGTTGAGCCTTGTTGGTGTCACCAGCTGGGTTAGCATCACTGGCCTGGAAACTCTTGGTCTGTGTGGCTTGACCAGCTTCATTGCCCTGGTTAGCTTCATCCAGCTGCTCCTGCAGACGCTTGATGTCTGCTTCACGCTCACCAATAGTCTGGTACAGAGGAATATTAAGGTAGGGCAAACACATATTGTGTAAGCACAAGGGTAAGGATGGAACAATAAAAAGAGAATGAGGGGAACGTCGAGGAGTAGGAGGAAATATGGAGAAAATTGATCGAAGAAAAAATAAGGAATTACAGATTGTATATATATATATAAATAAACAAACACATAACTATGTGAATAGCAATATTAAACTATTAACTCACAGCCTTTTCATATATACAATGACATTACTAAAAGCCATGTTTTATGTAATTACATAATTTTTATATGATTTGCTCAAGTTCTTATTAACACATGCTCATAAATCACCCCACAGTCGCTGTAAATTGCTAATTCTAGGTAAAACAAACAAAGATTTAAGTTTTTCCCAACCTTCTGCAGACTGTCCAGCTGTCCCTGGATTTCAGTCGCCTGGTTTGAAGGGAGCACAAATTTTTAGGTATTATTAGTTGAGATTTTCATCTATAAAATCTCAATAATATAAACAAAACAGCCAATAACGCTGTGATTCAAACAACATTACTCTAGTTGAGTTGCAAATGAAAAAGGGTAAATCTGATTATGATAAAACCCAAACTGTTTTCCTATTAAACAGGAGTAATGCATTCTCTTCATCACGCATTGTTAAAAGCTTATTGACAAAATACATTTTTTTACTTATTACAGGGAGGGAATCGTTCTCACCTTGCCCTCTGATTGGCTTAGAGTGGTCTTGAGATTGCTGACTTCCTGGTTGTGGCTTTGTTGATTTGTTTGAAGAGTCTGTTGCAGCTCTTTCTGACTGGCGAGGCTCTGCTGGAGCGCTTCTTTCCCCTGCTGGAGCTCCTTCTGGAGCAGCTGATTCTGACTCTGACGGGCCTGAGCTTGAGTTTTAACTGATTTTAACTGGTTTTGTACCTGTGATTTTAAAAGACAGTAAGGCTTGTTATAACTGGATGTTTTACTTTTGGTTCTGGAGTTACAGGCATTCATGCAAATGAGGATCAATAATAAAAACAATTAAAATGTCAATTATGTATCAAGCAAGACAGTGTGTATAATTATACAAGATGAAATTACAAGATGGCCGTGCTGCTCACCTGCTGGGTGTGGGTCTTGGCTTGTTGAAGCTCTTTCTGGCTCTGGGTCAGCTGGTTCTGATTCTGCTGCAGCTGAGACTGGGTCTGTGTCAACTGGGACTGCAACTATAAAAGCAAAGAGGTGACAAAAATAATTCAAGTGTTTCTAATTTATTAATCTCAGAGAGTGGCTTCACTTGAAATGCTACGTAAATTCGCCGTTTGCTCTCAGTCAGTCCCTATTATTCGGTTTTCAATTGAAAACTTCTCCCCTGGTTTCAACAAAAACTTATCTCGTCACAACTTGAAAAAAACAAATACAGAAGTCAGTACCTGTGTGAGTTGGTTCTGGTTCTTTGTAATCTGGTTTTGAACCTCCTGGGACTTTTCCTTGGTCTTCTGGTTTTCCTTTTGCGCTTCCTCAAGCTCTTGCAGGGCCTTCTGGGTCTGGACACACAAAATGTTTTTTAGACTTAACCCATACTCTGGTTTAAACTTTAAAGGACTGAAGAAATGTATGTGTGTAAGCAGACCACTGACATTTTTTGAGTTTTTTTTATATATGTCCCAATCTGCTAGCTGGATAATTTAAAATGTGTTTTTTTTCAGAGCATAAGTACAGTATCTACTGTCTTTGGGGATGCCCAATAGTGCAATAAATACATTGTTGGTTTTGTTGCTTTGATGTGAATAAATTTGGCAGCCAAAGATATTGTTTCTCTCATTACTGTATTGTGAAATGGCCTTTAATGTATTTTAACTAGGAAAGACAATAAATTCCATTTTTGATGGATGTGTTCGCTGCAACTGCAAAACCAAAAACAAATCAGGGTGCTCTAGGATTCTATGTCTATCTCCCTGCTCACCTCTTGCTGTTTCTTCTGCACATCTTCTTTCAGTGTTTTCAGCTCCTCTCTGGCCTTATTGAGCTCCTCCTGAGCTTTGGCCAGCTCCTGCTGCACCTCCTGACTGGGGCCTGCCTCACTCCCTGCTTTAGATGCTGTTTCCGCAACCAGCTATAACACAGACATTCACACAGACGCAAATATCAGTTTTCTTATTCATATCCACTCTCATCTGGCTGTTAAATAAAGCCTTTATCCAAACCATATTCCAACCTTGTCATGCTGGACTTTGAGCTCATCATACTGCGTCTTGTAGCGTCGTCCGATCTTCTTCACCTGGGTGATGGTCTTGTTCTTCTCAAGGATCTCATTTTTTTTTGTTTCCAGGTCTTTCTTCAGATTTTCTTTCTCTGATATCTGTTGGGCCACAGAGTCTCTGAGGCCTTGCAGCTGAGACTGAGTTGAGTTACTGCTGGCACTGGATCTGAATCCCACATAATACTTTGAGTTAGGTTACAAGTTAGGATGCATTTGTAAAGGCTTCCCACATGCACATTCCCACATGTACTGCTAGAGCTATGCCTATAAATGTTTAAGTTATTGTTACAGCCAGATAAATGTCACTGTAAGTTATTTAGTTCAAAAGGAGTGAATGGTGATTGATTCCCCTGTATTTTCAAGAGCTTTAGGTTGGATCTAGGGTGATGTGAAGTGTTTCACCTGGCCAGTTCAGTCTTCAGCTTTGCTGTCTCTTCAGCGAGCTGTGCGATGCGTCTCTGCTGAGCTTCTCTCTCATTGGTCAGTTTTTGTTTCTCCTCAACATCTCCATCCTTCCGTTGGCTGGCCAGCAACTGCAGAGGGTCACACAGTCAAGGGTAAGTAAAACAGTTTCACATCACACAGAGATAAACACACAGGCGCACACCACGCATTACCTGGGCTTTGGCCTTCCAGTGTTTGAGGTCTTCTTCCAGAAGCCTCTTATCAGCCTGCATGGAGCCATTTTTTTCTGACAGCAGAGACAGAGAGTTGTGCAGTGGACTGATGTCTGACTGCAGCTTTGTCACCTGACGGATAGAGAAGAGATTCTGTGAGGGCGGCTTCAGTCTGACTCAATGGCTGTAAATCGTTAACTTGGTGAAAACTGTGTTATTACAATATGCACAAAAAGGATGTTTTAATGAGCAACAGCTTCTAATTGAGGCATCTTGATTAACGAGAGCTGTGTGAACAATGATACGAAAAGCAAGTTTATGGTCACCTGCTGCAGTTTGCAGGGCTGTTGTGACTCGGGATCTTGTAGTGAAGATCTAGAGATTGTATCTATGGACACTGAATAAAAGACTATGCATTGATCTTAGTTTGTGATTAAGAAATATAACTATCTATAAAAGGTGTGATGCTGTGAAAGTCAACTCTAGTCTGTACCCTGCTGAGCACTTAACACAAACTCACCAGCCTCTTGTATTGATCAGACTGGTTTAAAGTAATGCACGGTTTTTTTTTACGAAATTTTTTGCACATACATTCAGAGCTAACTGACAGGGACACAGAACAAACCAGGACATTTAAAAACTTGGATCATACTTTAGCCTGCGCTTGTTGCAGCTCCTGCTGCAGCTTATCTCGGTTAATTTTCAGCATCCTGTTGTTTTCTTGTAGAGCACTGATAGTGCTCATCTTCTTCAGTTGCTCTTCTTGTTGGACCAGAGTCTTAGCTGTAGCCTGAGGACCAGAAGCAGACCAATTATAGTCCACAATATTATTTTGGTCAATTTTTTTTGCTATTTTCAGCCTCATTAGCTTTCTGAAGGCCTCACAGCCTGAAACAGGTTTCTACAGTTTCTACAGTCATGCAGTCAATAAAGGGAAATATTTACATAAATGCGTAGATTATGACTATAACCTATGTCTTACTTCAGTTTTAAACTTCCGTACACAAGATGAGAAAGTTCTCTAAATTTTAAAGAAGCTGCCACATCCTAAATTAACTTTCACACTTCCTCCAGTCGTTCATCCCTCCATCCTTCAATTTCCTACCTGCATTTTCTGCCTCTCTGCATTCAGGTTGTCCTGTAGCTCCTTAAGTTCTCTGTCTTGGTGTTCCACTCGCTGTTTGTAGCGAAGAGTTTCTCCTTCCGACACCTCACATCGAGCCACAGCTATCTGTTTCTCCTGCCGCACAAACCTATAAAACAAGCACAAGTTTTAAATCAGTCTCACATAAGTCAATGAATGGAAGCTGTAATGATCCTGATGGAGAGTAAGGATTTGCTTATTTTGGCCTTCATTTCTACAAAATTCTATGATGTTGGGTCAACATCCTCAAGCCCTTTTGCGTTAATGAGAACAAACAGTCACCGGTGGTGTTGCAGTATCACCTGAGTATTTCTAGAATCTGTTCAGTGGTCTTTCCTTCCTCACTGAATGACAGGTCGAGCTGCTGTGGCTGCTGACGACTCTTGGAGGCCATGTCATCCATTTGCTGGTGCAAGAGAGCATTCTGCTTCCCCAGCTCCTCACAGCGCCGACTCTGAGTAGACAGGTCATCCTGAAGAAGAGTCAGGGGTTAGAATTTGAATTAGATTACAAACAAAATCTTCTAAATTATGTTTTTTCCTACATTAATCATATTCACTGACAAACTTTATGTAGAACTTGAAGTTTTAATTAAAAATTCTACGTCTATACATTTTATTTACTGGATATGAACTATAAATAACAGTGTGATTTCACTCTCAACTCTCTTGGGTTCATCAAATACCTTCAGCTGTTTCTCCAGTGTGTTCAATGCAGCAGTTTTGTCCTGCAGGAGGGAGGATGTCTTGTTTATTTGCTCCTCTAACTCCCTCTTCTGTGCCACATCTCGTTGAATCCTTTTCTTGAGCTCCTGCAGAGCCTCCACATCAGCAGCATGAAGCATCAACTCCCGCTCATACTTAGACTGCGCCTCACTAGCAAGCTTAGTCTGAAAGGAGAGAGAACAGCTGAGTGACTGACAGAGTCAAAGACAGTGAGAAGAGATCTGTTATGAAAAAAACTGTTTGTTTGATTGAGGACAATACAAATATATAAAATGAGACCTTTAAGCACAGTAACTGTGTGTGTGTCTGCGTGCATGCACGTGTGTTCATGAACCTGCAGCAGACTGTCTTGTGTGGCCTTCTGCTCCTGTGTAAGAGAAGCAGCTGCTCTCTCCAGCGCCTCCTGCTGTTCCGTCTGACTGGTCTTCAGACTGCGCTGCAGCTCACACACCTGGACAAGACAGCAAGAAAAAGTTGTATAGACACTCTGGCCTAAGTACAGGTGTGATCGGATCGCACCAGACCATATTCGAAGGTGGTCTGGGCCATGTGTCCACATTCCTTTAGCAGTGTGAATGCAAATGGGTCCTTGGTCACATATGAAGGATAGACTACTCAGCTGATGCCCTCTGACCCGCTAAAGTCTTCCTCTTATCAGTGCCCATACGCTGATTTGTTTGTGGCTTTGGACAAAATACCAACACGGACCACGACACCATGACTGACTATTTTCTTAAATTGGTGAAATCTTGCAGCCGCTAGAGAATCATTCAGCACCTCCTGACTCCTCTCGCTCTCATGCCGACACAGGCACAAACAAAAAGTGACATCAGACACATCTGTACACTCAGACTGGCTCAAAACAACATTGTTTGGTCTTAACTAACACAAATTACGTACTTGTTAATCTGCATGATCACAAGTCACAGGCGACACATTCAAGACGCATTTAAATGCCAGGAGTGAACACAAGGACTTAGCACTGGCCTCTTGTGGCCGGATCTCTCAAGTCAGATGATAATAACAGGTGCATGGGCCTAGTCTGTGCTCTACACTGTACTGGCTGAAGGGACAGTGCAGGAATTGCTACTTAGCTGTCTTAGTCAATCAATAGTCATAAAGTTTCTTAAACTAATTAAATATTAGGTGATTTGATAGAAAAGTCCATCAGGCCAATAGTCTCCTGTTCTGTTGTGCCTCTGTAGATAATTATTATAAATCAGTTAATTAGTAGTTAATAACATGCAGGAAATATTGATAAATGTGTATCACAATTTCCCAGATCCCATGGTGAAGTCTTTAAATTGGTAGTTTGGTCCATCCATCACCATAAAAATCTTAAATTAACTAATAATAATGTAACAGAAAACTAAACCAGAAAAAGGTTATTATTAAAGATTAATTATCTTAATCTGTCAATTAAGTGTCTTAATTGATTCATGTACAATAGCAGCAGGTTGGGACATCGGCCTTGTAGAGCTTAGTGTCATCACTCTTCTCCCGTCTTGTTTGTTTAAACCCCTAAACAGCAATGTCACTGATTTTCAATCCAATTTGTTCTGTTAGAATATCGATGGTATATGAGGATTTTTAACAATGTTTAACTTCCCACCGTGTTGCCTGGACCAAGATATACTCGATCTTTTGTTGCCCAGTTGTTTGCTAAAACTAAAACATCATGCATTTTTGTGTGCAATCGGATTGGGTAGGGGAGGGCAGCATAAATATAGACATTTTATAAGAATAGTCTTTATCTAAACATATTAGAATATTTATTATAGCGGCTTTCGGTTAATCTTGATCACAATTTATGCGTACCTCTGAAATTTCATGAGAATCGAAAATCTAGGTGTGGTATTTCTGTGAGGGAGGGATGTTATTCAACACAAAGTTTCAAAGTCCAAACGAACATTTGTAAAATAAACATAAAATACAATCTAAATTCACCAATATTCATTAGTAAATTTGTGTGTGTGAACAGGCTTACTTGTTTCTCCACCGCGTCCACAGCTTTCCTCCGCTCATCCTGCTCCCGCTGCTTCATCTTCTCCACCTCTACAATCCTCTTCTCCAGCTGCTTCTGCATCTCCTCCGACTCCTTCAGACGGATCTCCAGGGGGGAGCGGGACTGAAGAGGTGACAAAAATCAGTTTACACAGGGTATCTATACATCTTTTTGAAATTGAATGCTCTTCAAAGCTCTTTTTAAAAGATAAACTAAAACAAAACAACACTCAGAACAGACTAATCAATTTCATAAATATAACAGGTAAAATGGAGCAGAATATATCTGCATGGTGCGAACTGCTGTCAGCTGCAGTATAAAAGACTTGGTTGAATATGTAACAATTACTTCGCAAAGAAGCCCCCCGTTTGACTACTGGAATATTAAAATAAAATAAATGCATTTTTGAGAATCATAGGATTTTATAAGTGGCAGTTCCTACCTCCTTTTCTTTCTTCAGACTGTCTTCCAGAGTCAGTACCACGGCTCTGTACTGATCCACAGTAGCATTGGCGTTCTTCAGCTGCTCTGCCAGTTCACTGTTCTGTTCCTCAGCAGTACGGAGAAGACCTCTCACCTCTGCAATCTCCTGTTCTGATTGGCTGGGAGGCTGCTGGGAGGCTGCTGGCGCTTGAGGGCGTACTAGGAGTTAAAAGCGAGAAAATTTGTAAAGGCTTTCTTTTAATACTTACAGATATAGTACTGGTCTTACTGTTGAACATCTTTTAAAGCTTGTTCTTGTGAGGCTTGTTTAATATTTGTGCCTATCAGTATTAAATTGGACATTCATTTAATTGATTTTCTGTGATTTAAAAATAAAATATAAAGTTTGATTCAACTATTTACAAATATAATTTAGAATAATAATTATTCATATTTATGTCCCTCCCTGCTCATCTTTTGTTAAGTATTGTGGTCACAGTAAGGCAGGAAAAGCAGTGCGTATGAGTGGTTGGATATGATGAGATGGGGACGGTATAATCTTTTGACTGACAGATCCCTTTGGGGTTTTACTTTATTAAGTTTGGCTGATCTTAAATGTTTGTGTTCACAAAGGAATAAATATATTGTGATGCAACATAAATGATATCAGACCGAATGTTTGAGACAAAGAGATGAGTCTGAAAACACAACTCATCCCTGTCAAAGGACACGGCTAACTTTAAAGGTTAAGAAAGAGAATATTGACAGTTGACATTTTGTTGAGCCGCTGTTCACCTCTCAGTTGAGCTCTGACGGGTGCAGCTCTGGTAGCTGGGATGGTGGTGTTGCTGGAGCTGGTAACAGCCTCAGAGGATGAAGCAGAAGCCAGCTGTGTTTTCAGTGTTGCCACCTGCTGTTCAGAGCTGCGCAACAACTCTCTGGTTCTCTGCTGCAGGATGTTCTGGGTCTCAAGCTGCTTCTTGGCTTCTAACAGCTGAGCCTGCAGGAGGTAGAGGTGACACGGGAATAAGGGTTATGAAAATACAGACTGCAAGCCAAACCACACTTATTTGGCTGTATATATAAAATTCTCAAGCAGTAAACATGTTTACTCTACGTACATCCATAGTTCGTCCAAGGGAATGTCTTTGAGCAACTTCCTGGTCCATCCTGCTCTTCATGGAAGCTAGCTCTGCCTCCAGATGCTCGATCTTGTTGTTCAGTCGCTGGCGGGTCTCTGTCTCCGCTCGCTCCATAGTCAACTGGACAAATGTGAAGGCAGGCAAAATGTGAGGAATTATGAGAAGAAATTAATTAAATGCTCATCTGGTGTGGTAACTTTTAACAGTTAAGAACTGAGCCACTGTCTGAGCTGTATCATTGTGGATACAATGACCCTGCACCTTTGAACGTCGTCAATTTTGGTCATTGTTACATAATAGAGTATCTGCAATATATATAGTTGATGATGAATAGAAAAATCTTTCTGCCAGTGAAAATATAATTGATAATTACTGTAATGCATATGAATTTGAGCAGGACTCTATTTGTTTGGCACTTTCAATAACGAAGTGCTTTACAACAAACAATATGCAGCTCATAAACTATCAGTATAAAAACTATAACAATAGAGATAAAGGTAATAAAAAGATTCTAAATATATAATCTTGTCTACTTTGGTTTTCTGTGTAGTCTTCAGAATGGTTAGCAAGGCCTTAACAGAGAATCTCAGACGGCATCCTTGTTCGTAGGCAGATCAAATATAAAATGTTATATTATTTTTGATGTAATTAAAAGAATTTTTAAATCGTCACTGTTAGTCACTGTAATAACGTTGGTTGTCCCACTGGTGACCAGTTGTGTCAAGATTTTCTAACCATACCCCTTATGACTGTTTGGCACTTTCATATCTAGTGGTACGGCTAAGGGAGAGTAACTGGAACAGGTCCTATCAGTGTATATGTACCTGTATTGTCTTGAGGTTGGTAAGCAGTAGGTTCTGGTTACGTTGCTCAGCCAGTATGGCTTCCTTCTCTCGAGTCAGTCGACTCTCCGCCTGTCTTAACATGTCTCTCTCTTTGGTCACATTCACTACACGCACCTACAAAAACAGAGAAGGTTATGAATGGATAGGAGCACTTAAGTATGGGCAGCAGGTTTTCAGAAATATGTATATGCTAAGTTCACATTACACAACTTGCAAAACTATATATATGAACTCGTCTCATCTTGAATTACTGTAAAAGGCAACTATCTTAAACGGATAATTGTACACTGATAGCAATATTCATCTGATTTCACCTCTATTGATTCAAGCAGATTCCATATATTTTAGTTGTGTCCTGCAATCTTTCGCTTTGTTCTTCCCATTACATAAGTTCCTCACCTCTTCCAGTGACAGTTTTTCATTAGCCTGCCTCAGGTCCTGGGTCATTGTGTGGATGATGTGCTCGTGACGTTGGGCCGTAGCAGACATTTTTTGGTTCCTGTCCTGAAGGGCAGAGATCTCTCTGCGGTAGGCTGATACAGTCTCCTGGAGAATCTCATATCTGACAACAGGGACACATAACATAAGCACACACAGTAAAACAAATGATGTCATGAGGGAAATACAGCAGCAGTGGGTCATAGTTAGCATGAGAAAGCATTTGTGAACAAAAAGAAAACTAGGTAGAATCAAACACATGAGGATATGCCATAGTATCACAACATTCATTTAACACACCTCTTGTTGCTGAACTCCAGTTGAGAAGTCAGCTTGGCGTGACTGGAGCTGAGTTCTGTTATCTGGCTCTGCAGTCTGTCGTTTGTTTCATTCAGCATCCTGTCGTTCTCTGCCTTCTCTTTTTTATACAGACTGAAGGCATCGTTGAGCTGGAAGTGTGTAAATAAACATTAAATCACAACATTTTTGTTTTCATTTCAAATATGAAGGGACATGCAGCTTGGAGTCGCTGTGTGTATGAATGTACCTGTTTTAAAGCAGCTTTAGCCTGAGTACTCTGTGCTGCGTCTACAGCAGCAGCTCGTTGTGGAGTAGAGCGAGTTCCTGGGGCTGAAGGACGAACATTGGCTGGCTGGGATGAGGTCTCTAGACCTGTAGACACACATTGATATGTTGTCTTATTCTGCAAAGAACTTTAACCAACCGTTCAACAAAGTTCATGATAGAGGCTCCTGTATGTGAGTATTTATGTGTTACCTTGAGGAGGCAGGCTGAAGCCAGTGCTGTGAGTCAACAGGGCCTTGTACATGTCTCTCTGTCTTGCGTTGGAGTCAGCCAGCTGCTTCTGCTGGTTCCTCTGCTCTCTCAGATGCTCCACCTCCTTCTGGAGTTTACCCACACTGGCCTCCAATTCAGACACACTGTGGGGAACCATAGAGACAAAGCTTATGTCTTAATTACATTTCATACAACTTCAGTATTACACTCTTCAACTATGAGAGTGTAATTTGTAGCGGTGGAAAAAAAGTCACATGCGTATCAGTAGATTTACACTTCACTCAAAGTTATAAGTTCTGTTCTCTCTCAACTTTCAAGCAAATACACTATCTCAATGAAAATGAAGGAAAGGTGTCTTGTTGATCAGTGGAGCCTGAGGCTTTGTTCAGAGATCAGAGAACCTCATTGGTAAATGAAACCAGTTCTCCTTCTTTGAGTTTGTGTGTGTCTGTGTGTATCGGGATGGAGGACGACCTGCTCTAACCCCTGAGCAACAACCTATAAGCAATTAAATCTATAAATCAGTTTATGAGACACAAGAATAAACCTGTGACACAAGATGATATGTAACGTGACGCGCAGTGATCAGACATCATTGATTAATAACTTAATATATGTAATTATCAGTTTGTGTGTGAAGAGGGACAGAGATGAACACAAACACGCAAGCAAGCATGAACTTAGCAGGCTTTTATGGAGATGAGGCGTCAATTTCATGGCTATTTAACACATTTGATAAATGCATTATTAAAATGAATCATTGTTGTCTATAAAAGCCTTTTTTTATAAAAAAAATATATTTATTATATATAATATAATTCCAGATTCGTGAGTCAAACATTCCTAGGCACTGTTTAAGTAAAGACTTATGCATATGCACGGTTTGTGAATGAGGCCTACTATTCCCTAAATCAAATGCTAGCAATGGTATTAACAGTTATAACTAGCCTGACGTTGTCATACTCACAATTCTAGTCAGAATGTGAGTCTGATACCGCTCCATTAGGCTGTGATTATGGGGCGTGTTTCAACCGAACCATATAAAAAAAAATGCCTCTTCGCTCAATTGGACAGACCTACAACCAATCAGTGCAACGTAGTATGTGACGTATGTAAAGCGACGCATAGCTGTTGTCAACAGAGCTCAACTGCAAGCATGCTGGAAGAAGTAGAAGAAGAAGATCAGTAAACGCCCCAACGGAGCGCCTCCAGACCGAACTTCCCGACCTCAAATATTGTGGGCGGGGCTAAGTTCGTCTGGCATCCAGGCTAAGTTATAACAGCAATATTGGAAGAAGAAACCAGAACTTTCTTCATGACAGAGCTCAAAAGCAGAAAACCAGCACAGTTCTGTATAGGTAAGACTGGCTGAACTTACCGTTCTGAAGTCACACGGCTCTGCTCTCTGTCCTTCTCCTGCTCCAGCTCCCTCAGCCTTCCCAGAAGGCTCTGGTTCTGCTTTTGCAGCTCTTCAACACTGCGGAAACACAACTGGCGTGGGTTGTTGACTTCAGAGGTGCTGGAAATGTCGGCGGAGCTGCTGTCAGTCTTGATCACCCGATTACCTCTGGCTTCCTCAAGCTCGGCCAGAAGAACACACACCTTGTACAGAGATAAATGAATGAATGAATGAATGAAAGTATTTGTACCAGTCAATAGGGATCTACATTTATTCTATTTTTTACCATCATATCTTATCGACCCCTTTTCACATAATGTTAAGAACAGATCAGATGGAGATGATTAATTGCACCACAGACTTCCAGGTTGTATGTAAAGTATCAATGTACTGGTGTTTACCTGTGAAGATGTATCATCTAACTGTCTTTCTACCCTCAGTTTTTCTCTCTCCAATGCCTCACAGCGTTGCTTGGTCTCTTCTTTTTCTTTTTGCAAACCGTGGATTTCCTGATTAAAAAGTGGTACACAGCATGCAAGTGTTAAACAATAGAACAAGTTAAGGTGAATACATGTATTGCATAAAAGTCCAAAAGAAATTCATAATAGAGACACGGAGAAACATATATTATCACACACACCATTCGAGCCTGTTCCAGTTTGTTGCACAGGGAAGCCATGGACCTTTGCATGCCCTCATACTCCTGTCTCTGACGTTTCAGGACGGGAGCCTTGGACTCGACTTCCTGGACGATCTCGTCCAGCACTCGGCTCACTCTGTTGGTCTCCTGTTTCTCAAGCTGAAGATGCGTCTGACACTCTGCATAGGCATTATACAGCTAAACACAAAAACAGAAGATGAAGGGTTAACACTCTCTGTTACTAAAAACGACAGTAACTTTAGCTGATCATGAAGGATGTGTGCAGGTTGTTGAAAAACATATTTTACACTTTAAACCTGTTCCCCTCAACTTCAAATTGATGGTGTTAAATGTGTCTTGTGGTGTTTTTTTTAATGTATTTCTAGTTTTATTCATATTCACACATAACCTCTGCTTTAGTATTATATATTTTTGGCTTTGTAAAGCACTCATATTCACACATAACCTCTGCTTTATTATTATAAATTTTGGGCTTTGTAAGGCACTCATTGAAAAATCTACTAGAGATTAAAAAGTAATCTCCAAAGTTTACTGTTAAAGCTGAACAATAAGTCAATAATATAGTATGACTTTTAGTGATACAGTAAATTGTGTCATTGTTAAATTACTATTATTATTGCAACTTAACCATTGCTTAAGAAATGCGATTGTTGTCCTATGTATTGTATAACAGTAAAATGTGGTTCCCTGCACTGAACACATACTGTACTTTTTATCGTAATCTTAACAATATTATTATTATCATCATTGTGAACTTAATATCAACAATATCAGTGATGTAATACATCGAAATCTACTCACGTCAAAGAACTTCATGCCAGGCTTTACAATCGCAGCGATGGCAGCTGCTGAAGGACACATGTGGTCCAGCTGCTCATCAGTCAGAGATGGCACACCTGGAGCCCAACACACATATAAACAAAGGTGGTAGGGACAAACAACAAACAGTCATATCCACACAGCAGAGAGCTTCAATACAAATAATATCTACAGCAGCAAGAAAAGGTAAATATAACTTTGGAATTTTCTGCACGTGTGTAAATTAAACCTTAAATATAGTAAAACATAATTTATTTTAATGAATAACACAAAAATCAACATATTGCTCTTGTTTCTATTAATCCTTTATTCAAAGCTTTGATTTAGGTTGTAAGAGAAGGATCATGTGTGCATGCTTGTTTGACAGAGAGAAAGAGAGTGAGAGAGCTCTTACAGCAGTGTTTCCCAGAAGCCTTCATTGTGACATTTTCCAGCTCTTTCTCCATTTTCTTGATTTTTTCCTTCAGCTCTGCCTCAAGCCGTGTCTTCAGTTCTGCTCCCTCAGACACCTTCTTCTCAAGAGTCTTATTGGCTGCAAAGACAACATACCCAGGAAAAAATGGGAGCAATCTTTCATGATATTAATAGACATGCACATATTTAACATGTTTTGAAGACAAAAACCAAGAGTCTTACCCTCCCCGGTGTCTTTAACAACTTTGCTGAGCTCTTCAACAGCTCTGCACAGTTCTTGATTTTTTGTCTCCGTATCTGTTGCTGCCCCCTATAGGGAGAACCACAAGAGTCGCATGACAATACACTGGAAAGATTCTGCCTCATACTAAAATATATTTAATTATTGAACACTGCAGTGACTCCCACCTTGTACAGTGAAGACAACTTGATATGAGCATTGAGCTCATTGCGGTATTTCTCCTCCATGGCACTCCGCTCATCTTTAGCCTGAAGAGACACAAATACCATATTCCCAACTAACAACATGAAATAACATGAACTTCCTAGTTGGAGAAAACACTGCTACATTTACTTCACCTGTTTGAGTTTGTTGTTGAGGTCATCAGCTCTTTGACTTTGGCTTTCACTGGTTTGCTTCAAAGACATGAGCTGATTTTCCAGTGTGGCCACCTGTTAAAGAAAAATGCTATTTGATAAGATGTCATACCTGTTTTGTTTTTTATTTGAGTGAAAGATTAAATGCTTCCTAAAAATAGTATTGAATCTTGTTCAGTTTACTTTCAAAACAGAAACCACAGAAGGAGATATGACTAAATACATGCACATCTGTGCTGAATATTCTGTGTATGTCGTGGTTACTTTTTGGTAAGTGGTTCCCTTTGGCCTGCACGATGTGTTAAATGCCAACCCCTGCTATCTCATTGTGAATACACTCATCAGTATCCAGCCCTAATTTTGAATATATAAAAGGATGACAAATGTTTTCGCAAATATGTACACAGTAGCAGTATATGCAGGTCAGTAGGATCAGAGGTAAGTGAGCGCTGCAGCTGCTCAGTTAGTGAATTTTCACTCTGGATTTGTGTTGTTATTGTGTGTTACCTGCTCCTTGGTGTTCTTCAAACTACACTGAAGCTCCAGTATCTCTTTGCCTTTGTCTCTGTTGGTGTTGAGCAGTTCATCTGTCTTGTTCTTCAGCTCTGTGGTTGACCACTCAATTTTTTTCTCCAGTAATTCTTTCTCCTGCTCCGTACGCTTCTCCCGATGCTGCAACACACAACAATGGTCAGCCTTTTTTACAATCTAAGAATTTATGCAAGGATCATTGGAGAAAAATGCATATTAAGCTGAGTCCCATGTGAACTTTAATTCAGAACTCATTTATGTACCTGTAGTGATGTCTCAGATGATTGTATTTCATCCAGTTTCAACTGCAGCTCCACCTTCACTTTGTTTGTCTCAGTCAGCTTCTCGTTTAGACGATTCACATCCTCTGCAAAAACACACACAGTTCACAAAAAGTAACTTAAATGTCTAAAGAGAAAAAACTGGTGTTTTTATGTAAATATAAAATGCAGATTTGACATCAAATGTTTCCAGATTTGTGACTGGACCTTTTCTGAATGTGTGAGGGGGTCCAGATATCTTACGTGTAAGGTTCTCCACCTCCTGTGTTCTCTTCTCCAGCAACCTCGCCAGCTCCCTCTTCTCTGCCTCAATCTCATACTTGGTCTTGGTTTGCTGTAGCCACACAAACATGCATACAAACACATTTTATATACATTTTGCCCATCAATCTACTATCAATAACAAATGACAAAGTAAAAACATTTTTGAAAGTTTTTCTCAGACCCATTACTGTCATTTAGTCTCACTATAAAAACAAGTTGACAGAAGTTGTGGGAAAGGTCTTAATTTTGGCCCTTTTCCTGTATTAGACGACACATTTCAGACAAGGTTTTAGCAGGTCTTCAGCTACAACCTTGTCCATCCTCAAGATGTAAGCATTATATTGATATATTTGTATCTTTTTGTATTTTCTAAATAGTTAGATTTGTCAGTATTCATGCTTGTCTTTATGTGACTGGATTAACTGTGTGTGAACTTTTGATTGCTCTCCTTGAATTGCCCCTTGGATCAACAATAACATTTTGAATTGAAGTGAACTGAATACAACAAAACAGCACTGACACACTCTGGTGAGGTGTTGGCGTATGTTTACCGGCTGTGGTGTTTTATCTTGAAAGGTCTCTCCCTCTATTCCTTTCAGGGTACTCAGCTCTTCATCTGTACAGGAGAAGCATTGAGACAGTCAGACACAGAAGAGAAAAGGATAGTACACAAGTCTAAGTTTGTTAAACTTTATGGTTTGAGATTTAATGAGCTTTAAAAAAAAAGATAACATTGCTCTCACCAAGAGTCTCAGATTGGGTTTGACAATAAATGACACCGACATTCATTCTCGTCATCAAAATTGGAAAAAAAGATTTAAGCTTTGTATATGCGCGTGATAACTCACTGAGTTTCTTATTTTCCTCCTTCAGGGTCTGCACGTCTCTGGTGGCTGACAGGATCTGTTCCTGGCTCTCTGACAGTCTCTTCTCGACGTCAAAGTACTGTTGCTCTGTAGGTGTGGAGGACATTAAACAGGAACACATCAGTACACAGGACAACAATTAAGCCTAACGCTGCTACTAAATACTGTCCATTGTAAGACCACTATTTGCAAACAGCTGTCAAATTAAGTGGTGCAGGCGGCTGTGGAGATAAAGTGGGTCGTCCACTAACCAAGGGGGGCGGCAGTTTAATACCTGTCTCCCCGGTTCCATGTGTCCTTCTTGCGCAAGACACTGAACCCCAAATTGTACTTGATGGCTGTGCTGATAGTGGTTGAGCAATGTGTGCAGAGAGCTTTGGGCGGTCATAAGGACTAGAAAATAAAGAGTTTTCTCAGTTTTGTAAACTACCACTGCAGTGTGCAGATGAGCCTGCAAACTTGTATTTCATATATGTCAATGATAAGCATTAAATACACATTCATATCTCATCAACAGGCAGCTGCATGTTTTGAATGGTCAGTAATGTGTCTCCTCAGCCAAACAGGGGGACAGCTCCCAGTGGAAGTGTGCTGTGATATATAACGTAGCATGGATTAAACTGACCACATGTTTCATTCAAAACTCGTAACTGTGATCATATGAGAGCTGCTGTATTGAGGAACCGTTTAACCCGACTTTATTGTTAGCAGCTATAAACACACCAACACAGAAGTCAGTAGTTTTGGGATTAAAAGGTACAATTAAAAAGAAAAGTCGTCATAACTCTCTTTCACCAGTTAGCACAACATCATGGCTAGTTAGCCGCCTAATTTGAGTTCTCTAAGAAACACAACAAACAGCATGTATGAGCTTAGACAAAAACTTTCAGTCAGTTTACAGTTCGTAGTTTTTACTGTTGCTGGGTAAACTCTTTTTGAAAAGCACAGCTACCCACCACTGTCTGCTTTGAAGCGCTCGTGCAGTGTCTTCAGTGCCTCGTTAGCATTCTGAAGCTCCGTCACAAACTTCTCCAGCTTGTTCTGGGCGCCTTTCGGGAGTTTGTTCAACTCCGTCCGCTCCAGGACCTGCAGCAGCACGGCCGCCATCTCCAACTTTGCCCCCGACAAACACAATAGAGAACCGACACCGAACTCCGGTGGAATAACTCGGTGATGCTTGTTCTCCGAGAACCCGGTGACAATGCGCGAGTGTCAATCTCCTTCAAACCGGAAGACCGGAACTACGCTGCAATCTTTCAAATTAAAATAAGCACTGACTCATATTCTACACTCGTTGCTCTCAAGTTTATCTGTCATATACAGTCAGAGTGCTCCATATCACCAATGATATCCAATCATTTTGTGTCGAACTTCATCTTCTCTATGACTCCATTTCCAAAATAAATAAAAAGCCAATATAACCTCTCAAAATTGTGAGGATAATATTCCAATAATCTATTAAAAATTACACCATATATTGATGTAGACATCTTCATACACCATTTTACCTTTTATTCTTGTCTGTACGCACATAAATTTTTTTAACTTTTATTGTCTTGCTTGATGTGTCTGATTGTGTTAAAATATCAACGTCACGTTTTCTAATCATAAGACGGCTGTGTTCTTCTATTCATTGTGTACTGTATTTAAATATGCATTATATCCTTAGTTCGAATAACACGAAGTTTCACAACAGACAGAAGTGAGGAGCTTGTAGGTTTCTTACCAGCTATACTAATGTGGAATGCTAATGTTTGTATTTTCAGCACCTTCTTTTAGTTGCTATTAAAAGTTAGCATGCTTACAGGCGCAATACAGGTGTCTGTAATTAATACGTAGTTTTACTGTTTTCCATCAGAAGTTTTATTTTGACATTAAATGAACACTGCTCCGTTAGTTTCTTGTCTAACTTGACTAGTTTGCCTTAACTCATCTACTACGACCCCTATGACTACGACAGAGACGTGCGACGGAAACACGTCACAGCGCTAAGCATCTTGGTACATTGTGTTTTGCCTGCTCTGCTGACGAACCACCGCTGTCAATGTTGTCTTCAGCCTCTCATTTAATCCACTGACTTCTTGTAGGTATTCACTCGCTGTACACGTACACGTTCTTAAAGCTCTCAACTGTGGCACCCCTCTGAGTTACAACACTTCCAGTCTATGTTTAATAGTGAAGTTCAGCTAGCTGCAGGAGCAGACTGCTTGTAACCAAACCAAAGGTTTAACTGCTTGTTGCTTTACAATCAGTCAGAAACCGTGTAATTGTAGATAACAGAGACTATGAAGTAAACTTGTAAACTCTCATTAAACCATCATTTAGCTGGCTGCTGTTGCGGCTGTTGTGCGACTCCGTGATGAACAAATACAGTGACATCTTTCTTCACCCTCTCAGACAGAATGGGTCGTGGTTATCTAGTAGAAGATGCTGTGGAGAGATATCTGTCTGACCTGTGTGGACAGCAAGCTGGTCCACTCACAGGGCTGCTCATTGGACAGGTACGTGTACAACTGTGCAACATTAAAATATACATGTGTCTGTCATTAGTAAACATATTTTGGTCAAAATGTAACTGGGAAGTATTTGTACAGTGTATCCCACATTCACAAATTACAATTTTCCTTATAGGGCTTAACAAGGTGTGATATCTTCTGCCCTTAACCCTCAACAAGAGTAATGAAAAACCTTTATACAGGGAAAACTTGAAACTTCGGTCACATGTGAGGGGGTCCCTCTCCCAGGACGAAGAGAAGTGCAATAGATGCCACGTCTAACAGAGCACATTCAAATAAAAACATATACAACATTCGTGAGAAAAGACAGTGGCTTACATAAATGGAGTGGTGTATCAATGTTTAAAATATTTATACAAAAGTCATAAAAACAATGAGCTTAATTTGGATCAAATGTAAATCATTATAGTTGAGTAGCGTCATCTGACAGAGATGAAGGTAGCATCAGCGACAATTGTTATGATCATGGTATTGCCAAAAATGGTCATATACATGAGTAGGCATATTATATATCTAGGAAATCTAGTGGTAATCCTAATCTATGTTCAGAAGCCACCATGATCCAACGATCACGATCCACATGTGAGCGCGATCCTGGATCTGCTAAGATAAAGCTCAGCACACCAGAAGCAATCTGTACTATGTCTGTTCAGAGTGTAGACTTACTGGCTAATATCATATACAGGCAAATTTCTAAAGTAAAAGGTTTTTTTTATTCATAAAGTGAAACTTTCATATATTCTAGATTCGTTACAAGGAAAGTAAAACATTAGTTTATTTATTTAGTAATTTTTGTTTTAGTTTCAATGGTTACATCTCGTGAAAATATTAATCTATGCCTCTGCACTTTCCCTTTAAGACTCTGGGATCCTGATTTCCATATGAAATATAAAATTTACTTTCATCGTTGGGCCAACGAGCGTCATTCCAGTTCTTTTTCTTCTCAGCCCAGGTTAGATGTTTCTGACAACTATGATTTTGGGTTGGTTTAAAAACTGGAATACAACAGTTTTGGCCCATTTCCGGAAGACGCCTGAGCGTGGTGGCTCTTGATGCACTGACTCCTGCCTTAGTCTCCTCCTCATGAGTTCTTGAATCTGCTTTGCTTGACAATCTTCTCAAAGCTGCTGCCATGTTAGGTCTGTTGCCTGTGCGCCTTTTACCACCACACTTTCCCCTTCCAGTTTACTTTCCATGAAAATATGAAAATGCTTCGATACATCGTATTTATACTAAATGAATAGTCATTTTATCAAACTCAGCGTTAAATATTCTAAGGTTTTGAGTTCCTTTTTGTTTTAGCTGTAGGCATCAAAATTATATAAAATGCTTTTAGTTAATGTGTAACAAGTGTAGGATATATTAAAATGTTCCGTTGCTCATATAATTGACTTAAAATTAACTTTTTCACTATGTTCTAATTTATGGAGATGCACAAAACATATATTGGATGTTTTGTAGTATTCTATCTTATATCATGAGATGACTTGAGGTGTATGTGCAATGAAGAGACAGTAACTGATGAAAATTACTTAACATTTCAGAGCTCAGCCCAAAGGGATTTTGTCGTCATGGCGACTCGCACACCCTATAAGCAGGAGTCTGCTGTAGCGTCTGGAGATTTCCTGGTAAAGGAGTGGGTTACTGAGCACGCCCGGCAGGTGGGTTAAGTGGACTTCTAACCGAACACACATGCATGTGGTCTTGAGTATGTGAGTGTTTTTTACTAAGTATGCATCCAGAAAGGTTTTAATTTTAGAGCATACTTTGTTTGTATTATGTATACAGTGAGCTAAAACAGTCAATGCATGAGTAGATGTAAAATACACATAACTGTCCAATAACTTCATTATAGAATTAAATATATGGAACTATTTTCCAAGAGATGATAAATATGGTTGCAGAAACAGTTAAGGTGTTGTTGCCAGTGTCTGTAGACTTTAAACCACATGTGTGTCACATGTAGTATGCATTTGCTACTGGTTTGTTCTTTTAAGGTGTCCAGGATGCTGCCTGGAGGCCTGTCTGTCTTGGGAGTCTTCATTATCACTGAGATTGATAGCAAGGACACACTAACCACACTCCGACAGGTGAGTTCCACTCAAACACTACCACTGTGGTTTTGCATGTTTGTAGCCACAGTTTTTTGACAAAGCATTCAGCTGTATTTTAGTTTTCTAATACCTGCCAATTATCCTAAAAATGCATTGATTCACCTGTCAAAACAGACATCCACATTTATAACTCATATTAGTTCTGATTCAGCTTTTGTTCTCAGTATACTTTCCACGGGGAGATTTGTGTATCTGTGTATTTCTATGCTGTATTGATGTTCTGCCTACCCATAGTTCAGATTGTGTATACTCTAAGAATGTTGAGTTGTTAACCTATATCATTTCCGCTTTAAAGTCAGTAAACAATTATTGTTAGTCATCCAGTACAGCTTACTGCCATATCTATGACTAGTTTTACAACATTCATGCCCGTTAATTAGCCTATTTTTATTTGAATGCTGAAACTTTGTTGCAAAACTTTGATTTCAGCATGTGAATGCACAACGACCAGGAAGGATTCAAAGATTCATCAAACAATTCTGAAATTATTTTATTAAATTGTTTTTATTCAAATTCTAAGATGAACTAGCTGGAACAGAATCCAGGGTTGAATTGTCTATTATTATATTGCATTTATTTATCAGAATATTTGCATTTAGGCTGAGTAGGTTTCAAGTCTCTGCTCCATTTTGATAGCTAACTGAAATGAGCTCAAACCATTGGGCCCCTAGAATTTTTTTTTATATAGAATATATATAATTGATAAATGACTGTCAGTTGTGTAAATATACAAAACCACTGGTATGATGCTTTTATGCTGCATTACTAGTTTTTGGCCAATAAGGGGCAGAAAAACATCTAAATCAGGTGACAGACACAAAACTGTCCCTTATCCTTAGCTCAAAAAATTGCTCTGAATCTTTATCTATCTGATCCCTGTGTACTTATCTGTGTTTATGTGTGAGTTTGTGTATTGTCTGTTTGCAGCTGGTGTTTGCTGTTGAGAACCTGATCTCTTCAGAGCATCTGTGGACCCCTGAAGAAGATGACATCACAGAATGTGTCACACTTCACATCAACCCCAAAACTAGAAAGTATCCTACAGCAGAGTGTTCTCGCTGGATCATGTAGCTACCAGAAACTGTGTGTAGATATTCTTTAACCCCCACATTTCAGGACCGTCTGCAGAACCTTTGACGTCAAAGATCCTAAGGTCAGAATTTATCTGTCATTTTTCACAAAGCAGCATATGACATATTACCCCAAAGTAGTACTTTAAATGGGTAATGTCTAAGCCGCAAACGTCACTGATCTACCCACAGCAAAGAGGACAGTTGAAATGTTTAGGTAATGAATAATCAGCCCTTTTACAGAAACACTCCAAAGATCCATCCTGACTATTTTGAATGGCCTCAAGATTTCCCATCTGTTTTGTTTGAGTTCAGCTGAGGACAAAGCAATTGACTCGGATTACAGATTCAAATTTTGTACTCAAATTGTTGTTGTTTTTACGGACCCAGGTCCCAATTTAGACCTGACAATCAGATTTAGTCATGATGATCCCAGTGTTGTGTCCTCAGTTATATAATTATCATTCTCTGTTCCAGAGCATGGCCAAGCCTGCAGACTGGAAGTACCAGTCAGGTGTATGTTCCTCCTGGTCCATGGTGTCCTGTTGTCTAAATGTGGACATGTTGGTACCTCTACCAAACAACAGAACTAGCACAGAAAACATGGATGTATGTGTTAAGGTAAAGCATGGGCACACACACAAACATACATGCACAATCACATGAATATTAATTTAGGATTTTCAGGGGAACTTTTCTCAGGTCTGTATTTGTTGCAGGAGGGACTGAAGGCGTGGGCGGACCAGATTAAGAGTGGATTTTGTCTGTTTGATGGAAAAAAGCTACCTGAAGATACAGAGCTTACAGCAGGACAGGTTGTATCAATAAAAAAAAACACTTATAAAACTGCATAAAGTAATATATTGAGCGTATTTATTCCAGGAAGGCTCCAAACAAAAACAAATAACAGTCTTGCTCAAGGGCACTTTGGCGGCAATAGTTGGATTCAAATATATAATGTATGTCCTTTTTATAGCTGGACTGATTATAGAGCTGCAACAATCAGAGACAACACAGCGGTGGCCCAGCAAACATTCATTAAAGAGTTGAAAAGAAAGTGCTCATGTACAGTCCTGTCAGTCATTGGGTTAGGGTTAGGGTTTAACGTTAAGTTTACTTTAATGAAATAAATTGAAAATTCAGGAACATAAATTAACATAGATTAAGATTTCATTTTCTGTCTGAAGGAACATGCTTGTCTTGTCCTACCCCAACTCTACTCTAAATAATCAAACTAGAATAAAAAAAAACACAACTCCACTCTCCCCTACTGGCCATCCAATCACTACATCGCTGTAGTCTTATTCTCTTCTTGCATGCGTCAACATGTTTTCCATTCCTCTTGTTTTCTGTACTTCTCATAATATATCTCTTTGTTCATCTTTTTAAACTAAGTTTTTTGCTTTGTTTGATTTCTTCCCTATATTTCCCTTGATTTCACTCTTCCTGGATTGTATATTGGATACTATGGGTGGATATAAAGTGTGGATCTAACTTACAACCTTTTGTTAGTTTTATCATGGTCCTAATACATTAATCACTTATCTAAATTAAGCTTAAGTTGCCCTTTTAAAGTCGGTACATATGCAGTTGCAAGACTAGTTACAAACCTTGTAGAGAACATATCACTCCAGTCCTAGCGGAACTGCAATGGCTCCGTATCCACTACCGAATTCAGTTTAAGATTCTATTGATCACTGTGAAATCACTACATGGTCTAGCTCCACTTTATATTTCAGAACTTTTAACCCCTCACTCTGCTCCCAGCCCCCTAAGATCAGAGCATCAAACACTGGTAAATGTCCCACAATCCAGGCTTAAACAAAGAGCGATCATTCTTTTATGGTTTTAGTTTCCACACTGTGGAACAAATTCTCCCTCAACATCAGATCAGCAGAATCATCTCTATCATTATTATTATTTTTAATATTATTTGAATTGCTTATGCAGATCAAATTTAAAAAGGCAGAGTTACGTCCTCATCTTGATCTCACAACTGGTTTGAAAACACATCAGTGACACAATGTCCCCCTCAAAAAACATTGTTAAGATGCCCTTGAGCAAGGCACTTACACAGTAGTGGGTCCAGCCAAGCTGTTCAACTGTCACATTTGGATAGAAAAAAAGGATACTAATGATAAGAGCAGGGCCTCTAAGTAAATTGTCTATACACAATATATTGCTATTTTCCACTGTTAGAATTTTAACACTGTTTTTATTATTTCAAACTGCAACAGAACACTACAACACATCATCATCATTTCATTGTGGCAATTGAGAGTGTTGTAAAACAGGATATCCCTCCACTCAGGAAGAGTCTAGTCACCTGAACTATAACAAATTAGAAGAACTACATGCAAATACAATAGTGAATTTCCCAAATATTCTTCACTGTGAGAAATAATACAATTCTATAACTACTGTGTCTGACATTTCGCTGCAGAAGAGGAATGTGAGACAGAAGAGCTCAGCTCAGCTGCTCATCCAACCGGTAAGACTACACAAGATCCTGCATTCATACTATCAGCCACAGCCTTTACTTTCACAGGCCCTAATCAGCCCCCACACAAAGTTTTGTTGGTCATCACACCATTGTGCATGATGTTCATAATGGAAGATTATGACTTCCTGTGTGTGTTAGGGTGAACGGAGGCAAACAGATGTGATCCAACCGTGTGGAGGCAGCTTGTCAGTCAGAGGAACCATCCACAGCAGAGCGTATGTACACAGCAACAAGCCAAAGGCCAAGCTGGCTGAAAAGGTAAAGTGTTAATACATCAGATAATGTCAAAAGTAGATTATATTCTAACATTCCTCCTCAACATCATGAAATATATCTTTGTGCGCAGCTGCTGAAAAGAGATGTGATTTCTACGGTGAGCATAAGGGTTCAAATGCTCCTGGAGGAGCTGCTGACATCAGAGGAGGAGAGCAAGAGCAGCAGAGACTCACAACAGATTGGTACACATACACACAAACACTGACACACAAACACACACACACTAATCAGAGAGATAAAGTACAAACGTTTCTTATAACACAGCTCGAAAGGAGAAGGAGAAGCAACATTAAGAAAAAAAAAGTTACTTTATTAGATTTATCATTGTATTTACTATAGAAGTTATTAAGGACATCACACTCATTGGTGCATACAAACAAATGAGGTAAATTGAAAAGAGGAAACAGGGTTATAAAATTCAATGAGACAAATATAACCTAAATCGGACTCTAGAAAACCAGAGTTAATTATTTCAAATAATATCTCTAATTGAGGAAACCACAAATAAAAAATATAATCTACCTGACTAAACTATTTTAATGAAAAACTGTACAGTACCCTGTACTGTGCTAGGTGAACAATAGACAAATATTAACATAAAGTTTTTAGGGAATGTGCCCACAGAAAGGTTAATGGCCATACCTGTAACAAGAGCACATACTTTTTAACTAGTTCCAAATCAAAAGTTGACCAGAGCTCTGGTATATCAAGTAGCTTATAGTGAGTAACGTTAGCCAATGTTAAATAGGATCTTGTTATATATCTGACAATACAGAGTCATGGCATTGACTTTTTGAGTGTTTGTCAAATGTGACCACACATTTGCCTTCCCTCTTATATAGCCTCAGCTCTTCATCTTCGTTGATTGCACAATATGTATCTCAGAACATTCCTCTGAGATTCAGCTCCATGTTGACATGACTGCATCACATCATCTCTGCACATTCATGCTGCCAATCTCCAGCTGTAACACATCACAAAGGTTCTACAGCATCACATCTGGTCAGTGAAGTTCACCGAACCCATTGTCCCTTTAGCTTATGATTAGCAACTTCACAAGTCAAAGTTCAACTAAACTGAGCTCTGAAAAAAGTGAACAGGGCAGAACAACGCAATAAACTGACAGAAGCAAACATATTTGTGCTCCTTTCCACATCTGAACAGGTTTTTTCTGACCGAACCTTAATTAAAGTTACCGATCAACTAACCCTCACTGTTGCTTGGGGAACCCTGGAACTGTTTGGAAACAAATTTAAACTTAATGAACTATTTTCTTTTAATTGCCACTTGTGCCATCTTTTTTATTGATAATCATAATAACTTAGGCAACAAATTTGGAAACCCCATCTCATCATTTTCCTAAATATCTACTAAATGTTTAACCTCTGCACTTTTGTGTCTCTCTTTCAGAGCAATTCTGCTTCCCTCGGCGTATCTTCTGTCCTGTAAAAGCGACTGGGCTGGTGTGTGTTTGTGACTACCAGTTCAGTGACGAGGGCCTGTGTGAGATGACTGACCGGCTGAAGGAGATGCTGGACATTGATGCAGTTGAGGAAGACTTAGACACCAGGCAGGAGATGACTGCTGAACTCAGAGAGAGCAATATTAAAGCAGGTCAGGAAAGTGGTTTATTGTGGGCATCATGTGCATTAAATCTGTAACGTGGTATTATCACAACAAAATATATGTTATAGTAAGAGCAGATGAAATCAAAGTACCATTTTGAATCAATTTCCTCTCATCACTGAGCTGTTTATTGCTATTGAATGGATTGAGTAGGGTTTTGTTATTAAATATTACCACAACGTTGGTTATAAATCATACACGGTATATACTTGCATCAACAACATGTTGACACTATACTGTACTAAGGTCATAGTAGTCATGAAGCTCTTTTAAAGGGGAATGTAGACTAACCTTATGATGAAACTGCTGAATGCACGGTCTATGAATTGTTAAAATCAAGAAAGACCATACATACTTGAAATTAAATATATATTTTTTAAATGCGATTATGCTGAGATGATGAATTAATTATTTGGTTAATGGTTTTGTTGTGCTTAAAGTGTTTCCAGAGGCCGAGGTGGAAACTGCTAAAGTGCTGGAGCCCAAGAGAAAGAACTTCACAGGTAAAACAGTTTTTACTGAGGAAACAGCTTCACCTGTTTCCTGCTGCATCTGTCTTCACCACCCAGACTAGTATTAAAAGAAAAGTCTCATGTCATCACAGTAACACCAAAGAAAAACAAATGTCTGCCTCACAGTAACTGGTAAGTCAAGTGTGGACAAAAATGGTTCAGGCTATACAAATGGAAACACCATAATGAATGTTAAAATTAAAATGGATTCTCATCAGCATACATTAGCTTGATGTAATGACTAGGGATGGATCTGAATTGATGAAGTTCATCCACAATAAAAAAAGTCACACCTTTCATCATAAGTCTAAAATCTGGAGCCTCAAATTTGAGAAGTGCTGCCGCACCAGAGCATCATCAGACTGATGTGTTCCAGCTGTTATTCTAACTATTTATGTGGGAGACATGGCATTACTGGGGCCCTTTAAATCTGTGCATCACTGTCTCCTTCCAACTTAAATGAAACAGAATTCATTAGTTAAAGTGTGTTATTCTTGAAATGCATTATCATGCAGGTGATTGTTTATGGCATCTGTAGTCTTTTAACATCTATGTGTAGTTGTTTTACACCTTTTCACAGTTCTTTTGTTTCTCTTTTTAGCCATTTGATAGATGTTTCACAAGCCATGTGAGAAAGAGTTTGAAGTTTGTACACTCACTGTCTTGATACTTCTCTTCTGTGTTTTCCAGGTGTTGCCATAGCTGCTGCTGCCGCCGTACTTGCCGCAGCTGCCTCAATGCTTTATCTCAATGATGTTTGACATGTATAACACATACCAAAATAAAGTGATTTTTTTCTGAACAAGTGTTTGCTGGTTCTATTGGAAAAGAAGAAATAATAGCAATAATACTTCCCTCAGTAGGTATAGTGACAAATACTGCTAATTGATGTACAGTCATAGCTTCTCTGTTGAAACATAGTTAATGACAGTTCTATGTAACATCTTTCTACCTATTTAAATGTTATAATCTGATCTAGTTAACATCATAAGGTAAGCACTACCATAGAGTAAAACAAAAGACTCAGTTAATAATAATAATATGATTTATGGTCTTTTTCTGTTGCCATTTATCTGCAGTTGTAAATTTAAACACACAAACAAACACTGGCGCTGTACCAAAACCTTGTAGGAAATCCACTTCTGTTTCAGGTTCTTTTGTTTTTGGTTTAAAGTTTGCATAGAAATTACCTTTACCAACTTGCTTGCATTCTGCCCCAACACATTGAGAGTGAGTATGATAGTTTTAAAGGAAAATATCAGCCTCAGTGTCCAGGTCCTCTGGTGCTTTTTCTCTAATCATTGTTTGGTGCTTCTGCAGGGACAAGAAATTCTCGACACATTATTCATTGGAGTGCAGTTGGTTCTTCTCTTCTCCTTGCTTTTGCACGGTTTTACAACACGTGTATTAACTTTCCTATCCTGATTTAACTTCTGTCTGGTTTGTCTTTGAGACAGACAGGAAAGAGTTAAACAGGGAATTATGTATATGTTAGAAAAAAAAACAGGCATGCGGGGGCTCCACTCCCTCAACAGGAGCTGGAGTTTGGACCTTACAGTTTTTACTGGTTTGATTTATACAAAGCTCAGCTGCAAAACAGCCACAAAACTTGCCCCATGCCCAGCTCTGCGGAACTTTAACCCCCGGAGACTGATAACAGCTCTGTTTGTCGGCCGACCTTATCGACCGGTCTCTCAGTGAAAAGACAATTTGGTTTGGTGGCATTAAGTGGTCACCCTGTCTTTTAACATCTCTGTTAGCAAGTGAAGCGGGCTGAGAAAGAGCTCACACCTAGTTCCATTTGGGAGCAGAGCAGTCCCGGACAGTGCTTCGGACCTCTAATCCAGAGACCAGCAAGAATCTCCTGAAGATCATTTAAAGGGCTTCACTCTTAAATTGGACAGCAGCATCATGTTGAGTAAAGACCTTCCAGACATTGAGGTAAACTATTGAATGAATGTTTGATCTCTTTTCTCAGCAGGATTCTTCAGTTGTCTATGTCGTCTTAAATAAATCATGTATCCACTTGTCACAAATTCACAACAGATTTACAATAAAAACATACATTTAGGCTTTTATTAATTTTTGTAATATTGTCAGTGCACATCATAGTTATTGGAAGATTGAAATGCACTTTTTTTTTCCTTACTGAAGGTCAAGGTCAGTCTTTGGTTATATTTACTTTGATGTATACAACACAAACACAAGTCTCCATGTGCTTTAATGAACCTTTTAACCCTTTTTGATTGTGTTTGATGACAGAGTAGCTCCTCTGACAGCGTTTTTTATATTACTTTAAAGCCTGGTAAAGAAGAAGTATAAATCTGTGCACCTGCTGAAATACCACACCATTACAGAGTACTATAAATTAGTTGATAAGGAAATTCAAATCATCTTTATTAGTCCTCAAAGTATTTTCTTATAAGTGCAAAGAGGATTATTGAATTGAGTTTGGGGATTAGCCTCCACTACTACGTATGGACAAAACACTAATCCAAGGCTTCACATGGGGCCACAGTGCACATGAGTTAACCACTGATGCATCTGTATTCATGGGACAGTAGAAAAGTACTGTTCTTCTACTTCTCATTTTACTTGTCACGAGTTCTACTAAGACTGTGAAACGATTATGTAATGTTTACAGTGGCTTTGGTTTGAATTTTCTGAAGTTAGAATAAACAATAATCCCACTGTTATCCAGGTAACTTCAGCGTATATTTTAGAATATAGGACAAGATGGTAAATGTCCAGTTAGTTATCAACTACCAGTAGAAGAAAGCAGGTGTTAGCGACCAACAGTAAATGTTAGGGACATAACCTTAGTTGTCATCAAGAGTTTTGGCCTTATCAAAGATACAGGCTGAACTTGAGGGTTCACTGAGGCTAAAGGTAAATCTGACTGGCTACTGGCTTGTATGGCAGTGCTATCAAAGCCATGTGGCCATCTCAGTAGATCAGTTGGGATCTTTCCTCCTGATCCAGAGCCATTGGCTGCAGCGTTCTGCAGTCTGTGAGGTCATGATTTTCTCCCCAGTCGTTTTGGAATAGAAGGATATCTCTCTCTCTGCCCTGGTTATATTCTTTTCTTTTAATGAAACATGTCTCTTGTGTGACAACCAGCTTCATCACTGAAATCCGGACTTAAGCTATTTAGTAGACCTAAATACTGGGGAGATCACTTTGGAAATTAAAGGAAATACAAATTTTATTTGTATAACCCATATCCACATATCACAATTTGTCTCAATGGGCTTAGAAAGGTTCGACATCCTCTGTTCTTAAACCTCAACAAGAGTAAGGAAAAACGCTACAAAAAAAACTTCAATGGAAAAAAAGTAGAAAGCGACACGCGACAGATCCCTTTCACAGGAGGGACAGAAGTGCAATAGATGCCACGTATAATTGACCACATTGACAAAAATCCATTATTTACA
Organism: Pseudopleuronectes americanus; assembly: GCA_038501795.1. NCBI lineage: Eukaryota > Metazoa > Chordata > Actinopteri > Pleuronectiformes > Pleuronectidae > Pseudopleuronectes > Pseudopleuronectes americanus. The sequence goes on along the minus strand of CM076730.1, from coordinate 2,752,756 downwards.
ACATTGATTAAAAGAAAGTTTTTTAACCTAAGTGTGTCAATGTCTGCCAATAATGGCAGAACATGTGAGTAGGCATAGTGTATATCAAGGAGTCTTGTTCTAATCATAGTCCATGATCAGCCAACATGATCCCAATCCACCATCACGATCCACAATCCACCATTACGATTCATGCTAGCTCCGACCATGATCACGATCTACGATCCACCATCATGATCCAAGCTGTGCTGCAGTAGTGATCCTGGATCTGCTAACGATAAATCACAAGGACTCCAGGGAAGGAGTCGGGTCAGTAACATGTATTGATGAGACATTAATGTGACAAAGAGCGATAAGAGGAAAGAGAAGCTCCGAGTGTCATGTGCCCCCGACAAGGAAAAAAAGGTTTTACTCTTGAATGTACAGATGGTGTCTGCCTCCCGAACTGAAACTGTGAGATGATTCCACAGGATAGTAGCTTGATTGCTGAAACTTCTGGCTCCTACTCTACTTTTAGAGACTTTAGGGACGACAAGTAAGCCTGCGTTGTGGGAGCGCAGTGCTCTAGTGGGTTGATATAGTACTCTGACCAATTTAATGTATAAACTGCTCTATAGGCCTATTACATCAGAATAAATAATATACATTCCTCTATAAGTAAAAATAATAAAATCATTAAATGAGCTGCATGAATACAGTCAAATATATTAGTAACAAAGTGAATATTAAAGGGTCTTAAGGCGTATGCTCATAAGCCTTGTTGGGCCACACATTATATGGCTAGGTTTCAACATTACATCTTTTTTACAGCAGCTTTAAGGACCAAAACTAAGGAGTAGAAGTGTTTTGTGAGACTTACAACTGATCACACAAACTTACTTTCCTTTACTATACTGATCTGTCTTGATAAATATGCTAGTCTTCCACTTGAACGTGTTGCAGCAATGAGGATTAAAAGGATAAAAGGTCATGTTATGTTGGCCCGATGTGGTCTAATGGTCTTTTGTAACAAGCCACGTGTTTTGTGCCATGCGTAAGAAGCTGTAGATCAGTAACGTACGGTCAGAGTGAAGGTATGCATGTGTAGAGACATTTTTTATCAACACAGGTTATGAAAGTATGCATTCAAATCTGTATGTTTAGAAAAACAGTATAGAAAGAATTATAATAACGTGAAAAATATTATGCTATACCTCTATTATGTACTTTGAAACTATAAAGCTGTTACATATTCATCCGACATGGTTACAAAACGTCAGTGCATCGACCCTGCAACTCATCATTATCTTATCATTTTGACCTCAAGCAACCATTCAAACAAGCAACCTTCCTAGAATGTTCCATGGTATCAGTGTTTTTGCCAGCAGATTCCCATGTTTCAAGACAAATGACAGCAGTGGCCCATGAGTAACAGGTGGAGAGCAAAGTTTCAATGCAAAGTTTCCATTTACAATCCACAATTCTAAAAGCTTATGTTAGCAAAAAGGATACAATTTGTTTAACTAGATTTATGGAATTAACAAGATATTAGCAATTCACAGATATTGACATAATGTTATCGGTGATGTTTATTATATATGTTCATGTTCGCAAATCCCGAATAGACATGCTCATTCAAATGAGGATATACGAAGATGGGTTCATGTTTGACAGACACATAAACTTAAATTCCTTAACGTGAACATCATGATGATTACAAACATTTTTGGAATCATAACAATGGAGGTCAATTTACAAGTGTGTTGTTTGTTTTGTTTTTGTTTTGAGAATCCCGTAAAGCTTTTTTCTAAATGAGAAATGTATCGTTATCATAATAATATAGCTTTGCTATCCTGAAATAATAACATATTCAACTAACGATTTTGTTACAACAGGATAAAAAAGAAAGTTGCAACCACTCTTGGCTTTCATAATGAAAAGCTTTAGGTGGTATATGTTTTCTGGAGTAGTTGTTGATGGGGGCCTAAGAATCATGAGTTAAAATTCTGTCTATTTTTACTGATGTGTTGATCTATTTTACATTATTTCTTACAGAGCCTCCTGGCTCTGAATCCCAGGGTGAACACTCATGCTCACATCATGTCCACAGCAGATAAGAAGAAAGAAAAGAAACACTGGAAAAGAAACCCCGAGAGAAACTGTGACGTAAGATATACCACACAAAAGACACACAGCCAGAATTTGGTTGCATGATATAGTAAATAGCATTTTCTCTCCTTTTACCCAGTTTCATCATTCTACATGACTGTCTTTATTATTGTTTATTCTCCTCTCTTCTTTCTCTCAGTCTTGTGTGACGTTGGAGAACAACTTTGATGACATCAAACACACAACACTGAGTGAGCGCGGAGCTCTGCGAGAAGCACTAAGGCGAGAATGAATTATGTTATTATTCGTAACAAAATTGCACAATGTCAACTGAAATTGTAAAGGACAATGTAATGAAACACCGTGATGACGATGGCTTCGGTGAGGATGGGGTGTCACAAAGTTGGGTTCAACATCAGGGGGACTGTCAGACATCACTGATGGACAATTGCGTTGTCTATCAGCTCAACCTCATTGCCTGGCAAAGAAAGTACAGTTGGGTTTTTTAGACGTACAGCAGCATTCCATACCTCAACAACTAGGATGATGGATAAAATGCCATTATATTTTACACTGATTAATTTGTAGTGGTTCCACAATGTGGACAATGAGGATTCTACATCATCTGTCTTTTTCTGTTGTATCATTATGATTTTGAAATGAAATAACAATCAAACTATCAGATGCATGAAATATGGTTCACCACCATGTGCACCAGAGCTCACACCAACTGGCAATGTGAAAGTCGATGCATTGGTTGACGTGAATGAATACTCACAGGTTGTGTTTGAAAACACAAATGACCCCGCAGTTCTAATCACGCATTAATGCAAAATTTTGTTTCACTGGAATTTCCACACAACCAGCTAGTATTTGCGTGATTGGTGTGAACGCAGCATAACAGCATCATGAGCTCAAGATTTAAAGATATTTCCCAGTAGCCACAGCTATACTTTGCATTATTCTAAGTTCAGTATCAGCAAATGTTACGATATTAGCATGCCAACTAGCCAAACTAAGATGGTGAACATAGTAAACATTCCACCTTTTAAACATAAACGTGTTTGCAAATGATGTTATTTAGCCTTTTTCGAGATGCTATGTTCCTTTGCAGCCTCTCAAAATGTTTTAACATTGCTGTACTTCATAATCATTTTTCAAACCCATATCTTGATATTCTTTTTTTCACTTTGGTGATTTTTTTCTTAAACTTTTAAGCTCATTTTAATCCTACTGCCATCTCTGCACACAAGTCACAGTCTAGATGTTTTGGGTTCCTTGATGGTGAAAACATCTACCAAACACCATCAGAGCTTGGGCGTCTGTTTCTATACTCACATTCCTCTGGAAGAGAACAGTTTCTCTTCTTATATCTCTTACACTCGAACGTATCTGATCAGAACATACTGTGACTTCTTTCGGTGATCTCCTATACTTTGTTTTATTGAACAGGTATTACTTAGTTTAAAGTCTCCTACTGTCCTGACGCTTTCCTGTTGTCAGCCAATTAAATGCATTATGCATCAATAGTTATTTATTCCTTTTCTGAATCGAAACAAGCTTTTTTAATCCCAGCAACTTCTTTAAACTGACCAATAAAAGATAAATATGTGTTTAGGTGTCTAAAATGTGTCGATGCTCCCTGTCAGAAGAGCTGCCCGACTAACCTGGACATCAAGTCATTCATTACAAGCATCTCTAATAAGGTAATCAAATACATTTGTACACTGTTGCCTGCATGAATGATGCTTACAAAAAATAATCCAATAAAGAAAGAATAATGATTGTCGGTGTGTGTGTGTGTGTGTGTGTGTGTGTGTGTGTGTGTGTGTGTGTGTGTGTGTGTGTGTGTGTGTGTGTACCAGAACTATTATGGCGCAGCTCGGGTCATCCTATCTGACAACCCCCTGGGTTTAACCTGTGGAATGGTTTGTCCCACATCAGATCTCTGTGTAGGAGGCTGTAACCTGTATGCATCTGAGGAAGGACCTATCAACATCGGAGGACTACAGCAGTTTGCCACTGAGGTTCATAACATGCGATTAACTCTTTCTGGAATTTTACTTCTAAAATCATCTCTGTGGTGGTAGTTTATAACAACCAGCCACTCAAATGACTCAGTTAATGTCAGTTTCTGCCATTTACAATTGGGTCATCATTATCTCTAATACCCATTGACTGTCCAGTTAGTGTATGTGATTATGTTTTTGACAACCAAATAACTATTTATCGGTATAATGCACACAATTACACTAGTCTTACACTATCATCTAAACATATACACATCGGACTTTTCTCTTTCGTTAATTATTTCCCCTTGGCTCAAAGTTTTAGAATTATGTAGAACACATAATGTAAACTTTAAAGCAACATTATACAACTTTTTAACTTTAAATAGCAGCTTTCTTTCTTGCCAGTACTGACCACAGTGTCAACTGTTCATTAATTAGCCTCAATTAAGCTTTGCCATGAATGCAGTGCATTTAAGAGATTGACAAGAGTATTACTTCAAATGTATTTGTGTAATTTTTCCCCAGGTATTCAGTAAGATGGGCATCCCTCAGGTCAGGAATCCTGAACTCCCACCGCCTGATGAGATGCCAGAGTCTTACCAGAGCCCCATTGCTCTGATTGGCTGTGGCCCAGCATCAATCAGCTGTGCTACCTTCCTGGCCCGCCTGGGATATGAAAATATTACTATATTCGAGAGACAGAAATACATTGGAGGCCTGAGGTAAGGTCTAATTATCTGTCTATGGTATATCAGATTATACTTAACACCAATTTATACAAAGCGGGGTTAAGATAAAGCAAATTAACTACAATCAAAATGTATTAATCCCAGTAATATTCAAATGTTCAAATATATATATGCTCTTCCATGCAGCACAGCAGAAATCCCCCAGTTCCGACTTCCCTATGAGGTTGTCCAGTTTGAAGTAGATCTGATGAAAGATCTTGGAGTCAAGGTATGAAGTCACACACTGTTCAGATGGATATTTCTGAAATGATTCAGCAGTGTTCATGATTTTACAAAAATAGTGAAATATATGATGCAATAGCTATTATCAAGTCCTCTGTTGGTTGTTTGCCTTTAAAAATGGCACTTTATTACATTTCTTGATTATTAACAGTCATAATGGCGTTAGTATTTAAAGGAATACAAGCATATAACAAACTAAAGATTTGATAGAAAAATCATTTATTAAAAAAATCTCCATAATTACACCACAATCAATACCTTATACTCCACATCTTTCCATTTAACCTAGTGACCTTAAATGTTAAAGAATGTTTAGATTGCTTATATTGTGATAAAATGAAAAACAATTATAACTGTAGAGACCCAACACTGTTGTGTTAAATGTATTTGATATAAGCAATAAGACAGTATTACTGACTGTACAGGTGGTGTGTGAGAAGGGCCTCGGTGTGAACGAAATGACTCTGACATCCCTGAAGGAGGAAGGATATAAATCTGTCTTTATTGGCATTGGTGAGTGACACTTGCAAAACTATTTGCAAATATGTCATGGATTATTTCAACTTTTAGACAGCTCCCCTTAACAATTACACTGTGTCTGTAACAAAAACTATTTTCTTCCAATATGTTGCTTTTTGTGTCTAAGTGCTTTTGTATACATCTGTGTAAGGTCTTTTTTTGTGTGTGTGTGTGTGACTTCAGGTCTCCCTCAGGCCAACAGAGCTGCAATCTTTAAGGATTTGACCATGGATCAAGGCTTCTTCACCTCCAAAGACTTTCTGCCCATGGTGGCTTTAGCAAGCAAGAAAGGTAAGTCAACTTGAAACAAAGCTATCCCTTAGTCAGGATGCTTTGACTCATATAACAACATTCAGTAAGACTTGCAGGGACAGGAAATAAATCAGGTGCCAGCTGTGCAGTCCTGAATTGAACCAGTAAATTAAAAGATTTATAATTAATACAAATTATAAAACTGACAGTAAAACAGTAAAAAGACCATGATGCAAAAAGTGTTATTAACAATATATTAGGCCTACACATTATGTAACATAATCTGATCTAACTATCTTCTTCTTTCTTTTAATTACTGCTACTATGTTCTTCTATTACATTGGATGATATTACCAGTCTCCATGTACACATATAGTAAAGCATCAATGCACCATCTCTAGAAATGAGCATCATTATTATAATAATTAGATCATTAGTCACATTAACAACTCAATTATAGGTACAGGTACTCTAGAACATACGCACTCACTCAGGCACACAATTCTTTTCTGGTGAGATCACTAGAGCTATTTTAAATAAAATTGGTATTAATGAGAAAATCGAACAGGAAATGGGTTGGTTGAAATGTACAGGAAAGGATACAGCCCCAACTTACTTCACATTCTTAGTTTGGCAAAATTTCTAGATGCCTCTGCAATAATGAGTCATTTGATCCCATTGAGACAAAACCATAGAAAAATTATATATCCAACATCCAACTACACCAATTACATACAAAGGTTTAAGAGCATTTTTTTATCATCTGACTCATGGAAAAATGAAAAAAACTGGCTCCCAGAAACAGTTTGGAGCTTATATGACTGTGTTTCTGTTGGTCTCTGTCTCCCTCTGTCTAGGTATGTGCCATTGTCGTAGCTCTCTGCCGGAGTTAAGAGGCATAGTGATCGTTTTGGGTGCTGGAGACACTGCGTTTGACTGCGCCACCTCTGCTCTACGCTGTGGAGCCAAGAGAGTGTACGTCTGCTTCAGGAAGGGCTTCACCAACATCAGGGCTGTTCCTGAAGAGGTATGACTGTGGGATGGCCCGATCCATAAACAGAAGGCTACATGGAGATTACTAAATGTATGTGTTCTTTTTTTATTCCTGTCAGATGGAGCTGGCTAAGGAAGAGCAGTGTGAGTTCCTGCCCTTCCTCTCTCCTCGTGAGGTCATCATGAAGAATGGCCGGGTTGCCGGGTTACAGTTGTGTCGCACCGAGCAGAACGAGGAAGGTGATTGGCTGGAAGATGAGGACCAGGTTGTCAGGCTGAAGGCCGATTACATCATCAGTGCCTTTGGTTCCATGTTGAACGAGCGGCAAGGTAATGAACCAATCAGGTGACTAAGACACCAACTGCCTTTTTTATTAAATGTCCGCGATAGTGTATGTTTTCACTGTAACATATGAGATACTGAGTCATTGAACTTTTAGATTTGTTGAAAGAGTTTCCGACATGCTATCACATGATAAACTAATCTGTGTTTGGACTACTTAAAGTGACTGATGCCATGGCTCCTGTGAAGATGACCCGCTGGGGCACACCAGAGGTCAACACAGACACCATGCAGACCAGTGAGCCCTGGGTGTTTGCAGGTGGAGACATCGCTGGTTTGGCAAACACCTCAGTGGAATCAGTGAACGATGGCAAACAGGCCTCATGGCACATTCACAGATACATACAGGTACTGTACAAGTGGAGATTTTCTCTTTGTCAAATATTTAATATATGTTTAGGAGATTAAGCATGAAACAAGAGAGCAAACAGTCCTTCCAGCCTTCCGTCTTCCTGCTCAGTTACGCTTCAACCTGCATTCTTTCCATGGTCACTATCTCAGCTATAATGAAGGAATCAGGGATGTCAGTTGATCATAGTGCCGCATCTCAGCTGCTATTATGAGTTTGAAGCCTTGATGAGGTAGACCACTTCAATTCCGTTTTATTTGTACACAATATGCATTTATTAAGACCTTACAATTACATAGAGAAACCCAGTTCCCACAGCAAGAAAACAAACATTTGACAACTATTTCAGTTCTGTCAGACTGGTTGTTAAAATATAAATAATATGCGTGATATTTATAGCTAGAATGATAACAGCAACAACAAGAATAATAATAATAACAACAATAACAACGGCAGCTGTGAGCCTTGAGCCGTGAGCCTTTGGTCTTTTCTGATTGATACTTGACATTTGACTGTGGCTCAACAGGTAGAGTAGATTGTTCACTAATCAGAGAGTCAGTGGGAGAGAGAAAGAGACCTGTGGTGTTAAGTCCCTTGAGTGGTCATTAAGATTTGAAGTGCTATTTAAATGCAGTCCATTGACCATTTATTATTGCACTTGGGTGTGTTTACATGTTGATTACATTTGTAAACATACCCACTATGACTTTTAAGACATGAGTGCAATTTTGTTCGGCAGTTGATTTTTATGACAGATGCATCATAGGAGGAAGTGAATGCATCACACAAAGAGCAGATAGAGTTTGTTCTTGTAAAGTCTGAGTAGTACGTTCATGAAAAATGGGATGAGACATCACACCTAAATAGACAAAATGTAATATTAGTTATTTAAAAATCTGCCCTCCACTCCCTTCCTCCTGTAGTCCCAGCATGGACAGACGGTGGACCCAGTCCCAAAGCTGCCATTGTTCTACAGTGCTATCGATGAGGTGGACATCAGTGTAGAGGTTTGTGGAATAAAGTTTCCCAACCCATTTGGCCTGGCCTCCGCTCCTCCCACCACCAGCACGGCCATGATCAGAAGAGCTTTTGAACAAGGATGGGGTTTCGCTCTGACCAAGACTTTTGGACTGGACAAGGTAGAGATACACTACAATCACATTGTTAGGAAGTGCACAAAAATGTTATGTTTGGGTGTTGTTTTAAACAGAAATAGATTTTTATAAAAGACCCTATAGGAGATTTGTTAGATGTTTCTATCACCATTAGCAAAAAAGAACAGGATCCTCCCTCCATTATGCTCCATATCAGTTTACTCACTGTAGGTATTTTAAAGAGGCCTTTAAACGCTTGTCAAAGAGCATTTTACATCATCGTACTTAACCCATGTCTCTGCAGGACCTGGTGACCAACGTGTCTCCTCGTATCGTGCGTGGCACCACCTCAGGTCATGTGTTCGGACCAGGCCAGGGCTCCTTCCTCAACATTGAGCTCATCAGTGAGAAGACAGCAGCCTACTGGTGTCAGTCAGTGGCTGAGCTGAAGAGGGACTTCCCCGACAATGTCAGTCACATCGCATTTTCTGTTGTTGCTTGGGAAGTGGTGAGCATTTGAAAATGAAACTCTCCCCGTCTCCCTGCCAGGTGGTGATCTCCAGTATAATGTGCAGTTACAACAAGGAAGACTGGACAGAAATAACTAAGATGGCAGTGGTGAGACCAACCACTATCCAATAATATAATATCACTCATAGAGCACACAGGGTGTAATTATGGTGTAATTATACAGTGCATCAAATGTTTCAAGTGTGTAGTTTAGTAGAAAAAATATTTATTTTATGTTTAGGCTTCAGGAGCAGATGCACTGGAGCTGAATCTGTCCTGTCCTCATGGGATGGGAGAGAGAGGGATGGGACTTGCCTGTGGACAGGTGCGGGCATGCGAACACACACACGCACACCACTCACACACACACACACACATACACACACACACCCACACACACACACACACACACAGACACACACATACACACACATACACATCGATAACAGATGCATAGCCTGTGTTTTGATATGTGTGTTTGTCATTAGGACCCGGTGATGGTGCGTAACATCTGTCGCTGGGTGCGTGAAGCCTCTCCCATTCCGTTCTTTGCCAAACTGACACCAAACGTGACTAACGTTGTTGACATTGCCAAAGCTGCTCATGAAGGTAAACACACCTCACCAGACTCACACCAGCTTATGTTTCTTCCCTTTAAATAATTTCTGCTATTTATTTTATTGCATATTAATTCATTTCAACAATATAGGTATTTAAAGAGAGTCCAGCACACATGTTGACTGTTGTTACTGTTGTGTCGTTTCATAGGAGGAGCAGATGGAGTCACTGCCACCAACACAGTGTCAGGTATGATGGGGCTGAAGGCAGATGGCTCGCCTTGGCCAAGTGTTGGAAACGGAAAACGCACCACGTATGGAGGCGTGTCGGGTAAAGACACACAAAAAAACACAATCATTCATACAATCCCTTGAAATTGTTATTGTTATTGTTAGTCATCACTACTGTGAAGGGTACACATCTTTGTAGAGCACTGCCAATAAACGTACAGAAAGACTGGAAGAGGAAAGAGTAAAGGGGGAATTATCAAAATGAAAGCAGAGTTTAAGATGTGTTGACATTTACTCCATAATGTGGGTTAAGCTTGTAAATCTCCCTTATTGAGCATCTTTCATCAGAGCATCTCTGCCTGGTAAACAGCCATGTTTACAATCTTGTAACACAGGCTTTCTATTACACATTTGTGGTCATGCAGAAAATAACCAAATATATCCTCACGGCTCAGTCCAGAGCCACAGCATATAACATAAAAACCCTCTTTATGTGTTTATAGATAACATTTTAAGCCCTTTGTGACAAACTGTGATTTGGCTATACAAATACAATTTTATTGATTGATCGACAGTTGGTGTATAGTGACACCTGTACCTATGGATTGATGACAAGTAAATACACACTACACACTACAGACCTACACCTTCACTTAGTGGCTGCAGGTTAAAAGCTCCATGAAGGAGAGGTTTCTGATTGTTTTACCATAGCGATTGAAGATAACTTTGACTCAAACTTTAAATAGTTACCCATCAAAAAAACGTCATTGCTCAGTGTCCTGATCTTCACAAAATATTGAAACGAATTGAAACCATAGATTGGGAGAAGTCCATGACATGACAAGAAACTAATACTGTCTTTCAGATTATCCTGACACATGATATTCATACTGCATCATAGGTGATACTACCAAACATTGAGCACTTTCCATATTGTGTGCAGGAAACGCCATCAGACCCATAGCTCTCAAAGCGGTATCAGCGATCGGCAGAGCAATTCCTGGTTTCCCTATTTTGGCCACTGGGGGCATCGACTCAGCAGAGACTGGACTACAGTTTCTCCACGCTGGAGCGTCAGTGCTACAGGTGATACTTACATCAATGTTACTGCTTTGATGATACAGTGCAGGGAGCATCAATATGAGGCAGATTGTTAAGTATAGCAAAATATCTAGATATACAGAGAGCTAATATTGTTTATCTGTTTTACAATATTTGAATTCAATGTGTTGAGTACTGTTATTTAAGCCATCCCATGCAGTATGTATTAATCCTGTCAGCTATCTTTATATTTGTTAAATTTTGTTGTCCTCAGCAATTTGTATAAGTTACTATATCTAAATACCATAAGAACCATATTCCTGATTTAGAATATCCAATAATTAGGACAATGTAGTAGTGGCCGTGTTGTGGTGGACATGAAAAATAGGATAAAGAAGCAAGAAGTTGCAGTTCTCCCAAAAATACAAATGGCTAAAAATGTTTTTAAAACATTACAATGACTTTTATAAAAAATAAAATCCACTCGTGTGTGTTTCTTGTTAACACATATCTGTCTCCCTGTGTTTCAATACAACAGGTGTGCAGTGCAGTTCAGAACCAGGATTTCACAGTTATTGAGGATTACTGCGTAGGTATGTAACTATGTGTACTATAGTTCATTTTTGATGAAAAAACATCAAGCTAACCCAATATATTTAACCCCAAAGCGAAAAATTACCAAAAATGCTTATTTTTTTGTATGTATTTATCCTAGTCCTTCAAGGAAAACATTTATTTTTTCTATTTTTGGAAAATCACTTTATTCTTTATTGATGAGCCCAGTAAATCTACCAGAGTGCTAGAAGTGAAGCTATTCACTCTTCTCAGAGCTTTTATACAATTTTCCAGGTCTTAGGATGTATACACACACTGAGTGCCTTAAATCGTCCTGAACTAACCGCCAACCTGAAAAGGTTCTGGTGTATATGTGAGATATATATATATATATATATATATATATGTGAGATATATATATATATATATATATATGTATATATTCTGGTGTATATGTGAGATATATACAGTGCTGTGACAAAGTATTTGCCCCCTTCCTGGTTTCTTATGTTTTTGCATATTTGTCACACTTAAATGTTTCAAATCATTAAACAAATTTGTGTAGTAGAAGAAGATAACCCGAGTAAATATAAAATGCCGTTTTTAAATGATGATTTCATTTATTTAGGGGAAAAAGCTATCCAAACCTACCTGGCCCTATGTGAAAAAGTAATTGCCCCCCATGATAAATCATGAATGAATTGTGATTAACAACATTTTTTGGAAAGCTGAATTCAATTTCACTTGCCACACCCATGCCTGATTACTGCCAGACCTGTTGAATAAAGAAATCACTTAAATAGAAGCTGTCTGACAAAGTTAAGTAGACTAAAAGATCTCAAAAAGCAACACATCATGCCTCGATCTAAAAGAAATTCCAGAACAGATGAGACACAAAGTTATTGACTTGTAGCAGTCTGGAAAGGGTTACAAAGCCATTTCTAAGGCTTTGGGACTTCAGTGAACCACGGTGAGAGCCATTATCCACATATGGAGAAGACTTGGAACAGTGGTGAACCTTCCCAGGAGTGGCCGGCCTACCAAAATTACTCCAATAGCACATCGCTACTCATTCAGGAGGTCATAAAAGACCCCAGAACAACATTTAAGGAACTGCAGGCCTCACTTGCCTCAGTTACGGTCAGTGTTCATGATTCAACAATAAGAAAGAGACTGGGCAAAAATGGCATCCATGGGAGAGTTCCAAGGCGAAAGCCACTTCTGACCAAAAAGTCCACAAAGGTTCCTCTCACATTTGCCAAAAAACCTATTGATGATCCCCAAGACCTTTGGGCAAATATTCTGTGGACTGATCAAAAAAAGTTGAACTTTTTGGAAGGGTTGGGTCCTGTTACGTCTGGCATAAATCTAACACAGCATTTCATAAAAACAACATCATACCAAAAGTCAAACATGGTGGTGGTAGTGCGATGTTCTGGGGCTGCTTTGCAGCTTCAGGACCTGGATGACTTGCCATAATCGATGGAACCATGAATTCTGCTCCCTAAAAGAAAATCCTGAAGGAGAATGTCTGGCCATCAGTTCGTGACCTCAAGCTCAAGCGCACTTGGGTTATGCAGCAGGACAATGATCCGAAACACACAAGCATGTCCAACTCTGAATGAATCAAAATAAACAAAATGAAGGTTTTGGAGTGGCCTAGTCAAAGTCCGGACTTAAATCCGATTGAGATGCTGTGGCATGACCTTAAACAAGCCGCTTATATTAAAAAACCCTACAATGTGGCTGAATTAAAACTATTCTGCAAAGAAAAGTGGGCCAAAATTCCTCCACAGCAATGTGAAAGACTCATTGACAGTTATCACAAAGGCTTGATTGCAGTTGTTGCTGCCAAGGATAGCAAAACCAGTTTTTAGGTTTAGGGGGCAAATACTTTTTCACAGAGGGCCAGATAGGTTTGGATAACTTCTTTCCCTTAATAAATGAAATCATCATTTAAAAACTGCATTTTATATTTACTCAGGTTATCTTTGTCTAATATACAAATTTGTTTAATGATCTGGAACATTTAAGTGTGACAAAAATGCAAAAACATAGGAAACCAGGAAGGGGGCAAATACTTTTGCACAGCACTGTATATATATATATATCTATATATATATAGATATATATAGATATAAATATATATATGTTCGGGATATGATAATGACAACACTGTAATTGTATGAATCCAGGTCTGAAGGCCTTGTTGTACCTCAAGAGCATGGAGCTGAAGGACTGGGACGGTCAGTCCCCTCCAACAGACAGACACCAGAAAGGAAAACCAGTTCCCAGACTAGAAGAACTAGTTGGACAGGTATCGCTATTTACTTAATATTTCTATTTCTGTTATTATACTGTTATACTATTGTTATTTTAACCACAACTGTACAGAAGTTGGTAATTGGTTGTTTGGTCCTGATCTAATCTGACCTTTAAACAGTTTATTGTTGCGTGTTTGTTTGTTTGTTTGTGTGTATATAGAGCCTCCCCAGCTTTGGTCCGTACCTCCAGCAGAAGGAAGAAGCCCTTGCTGACTACAAGAAACAGCTCAGATACACTGTTAAAACTGATGTCACGGAAACCCACGTCCCTCGGGTTGACTCGCCCAAAAGACCCGTCCCTGCTGTCAAGGTGGCTTTGGCTTTTTTGAAGCTAATGTACTTATATGATTCTTGTTGTTCTGGGTTTTTACCCTCATGGTTGAATGCACTTATTGGAAGCGTCAGCTCAATGATATGTAATGAAAAAGGTCCAACATGCACACATACATACAACCACACAGACATACACATTCATCATATTAATCTAAATGCTTTGTTCTGTGAAATATGTTTCTAAGCGGGTAAATGCCTGTGCTTTGTGTGTGCTGTGTATGTGTATGGCTGTGTTTGTAGGACGTGATAGCCAGAGCGTTGCGGTACATTGGAGCATACCAGGACCTTGACAACATAGAGCAGGTATGACTGTTTTTATCTCACATATTATGGCTTCCTTATGTTCTTAGGATTAAAAGGGTGCATCTGAAGTGAGTTTGTCGCCATTAAAATTTACTGAAGGGATAAATTAGTATTCTTACATTGTTGATATCTAGACAACCAAAACTGACTTCTCATGATAGAAATGTGTGAGCTTCTGATGTACACTAGTATCTACAAAGATGGACATTTATAAAGATGGACAACATGATAGCTCCCAAATCGCATATCATCAAGATGTTGGTACTTGTTGAATAAATATTTGTCAAATATTAAGTAGTCATTGCCATGAAGTGTACTTTAAATAAAATGTATTCTGACGAGATGACCACAGTGTGAACATTTTTAGAAAAGACAGAAAGGCAGCAAAACCTTCTTTTGTCTTTGGGATGCAGACACACTAACGCTCAGTTTTATATCAGAGCACAAGGTCAAGGCTGCAGTTTTAGTCAAAATACGTAGAATACTTCTACTGTAATACTAATAGAAGCTCTCCATATTGTGGAATAATTTTTTTCTTATAAAAAATATTAGAGACTTCTGTATCTAAATGTTACTGTATGGTTTGTTAGAGACATGGAATAGTAAATATATTTATGTGAGATAATAATTATGAATGTAAACTGATCCTAACCCTGACCCTCACCTGTATTCTCAGGTCCAGGCTCTGATAGACGAAGAGATGTGTATCAACTGTGGTAAATGTTACATGACCTGCAATGACTCTGGATACCAGGTATGTGTGTCTGCCTGCCACATGAGGATTGTTGTCTCTTTCCTTCAGCATGTTTAATAATTTCTGTAATATCCATTTTCTCCCATGCAGGCCATAACGTTCGATCCAGATACCCACCTTCCGTTTGTGAATGACAGCTGTACAGGCTGCAATCTGTGCCTCAGCGTCTGTCCAATCATAGACTGCATCAAGATGGTTACCAGGAAAACACCCTATACACCTAAGAGAGGCGTACCAATTAGTACTATCTAAGAAAAACCAAAACCTTATATTTAACAATTGAGATCAGACATTTCCAATGTTGGGTTTTATGGCTGGGTAATTTAATTTTGAGACATTGTTTCCTGTTAATCTAATTTATCATTTGGATGATGTGTAAAGTGATAGAACGATGACGTCCAATATGATTATCAGCGAGCGAGAGAGAGAGAGAGAGAGAGAGAGAGAGAGAGAGAGAGAGAGAGAGAGAGAGAGAGAGATAGAGAGAGAGAATAATGCATGGGGGTTTATAGGAAAAAAATATTTTAATAGTTATAGCTATGTAGAAAGAGGCAAACAGAGTGTTAAATAGTCATCATAAAGGCCTAAAAACAATTTGTTCAATAATTAATTAGTTATTAATTAATTAATTAATAACTAATTTAGATCACTTTATCAATTGTAATTCCCTCTTGTTGGTATCATTCTTTCCTTTGTTTTTGTTGTGATGATGACCTATTTTTAAACTAAATTAACTTCTACTGTATATGAAGTGTATTGATGATGATTAATACAGTATAGTGTGTGATTTAAATAAAAGTTTTCTGATGCAGCAAACCATCTGTACAGAGAAACACAAGCCAATATGATTCTTCCAGAAATCAGACACAAACAGGACCAGGAGTTCAATGGGGGACATGTTTTAGAATTTATTCAGTCACAAAACAACCAACACATAGTACACTTTTCAACAATTCAATTCAACAGAAAAATAGATAGATATCATATCAGAAATCATAGAAAACTACAATACCACTCAGTTGAGCCCAGAGTACTGTCATGGCCCAACAGTCCCCTTACATGAAGGTAAAATAGTACCCAAAATGACATGGACCATGTGTGATAAAGGGTTGGAGGATTAGCATTACCTTAATCTAAGTTTATTAAACAAATAATTTGGACACAGAAGGCCAAATATACAACATCATCACACATCAACACATCAAACCTCTAAACACAAATAACATAAGCTAAGCATAACATGCAATCATTAACTGACTGAATGGAGTTACAATGGACCTTTTCTAATTGTCACCTGCACAAAGGAGAGGGAGTTCTGATTGCTACAGTATGTGGAAAAGAAACAACAAAAATATAACAATGCAATCAAAGGTAAGAAAAGACCCCACTACCAAAGGTCCCCATGAGGGTTCCAGAGGGGCAGCGCCACTTCCTCTTCATCCTACTCCTCTTAAACCATCTTACTCATTTACATGTGTTATTAATATTCATGACATAACATTTCAACAGATGTAAACAACAAAAAACACTGAGCGGACTGCTTGTGCTGCTTCAGCAAAGAAGAGAAGAGAACAGAAATACATTTTTTTCAAATGTAACATAATGATGAGGTGCATCAATAATCAAGGGAAATATTAACATTGTCAGGATATTTTTTCCTAATTTAAGACATCAGAGGGTTTAGTTTTTATTTCCAATCATCACAGAGTCTCTTCATGTTAGTCTGAGCTCCAGTGACTGAACAAAAGCCTAAAAGCAATTCGATCTAGTCAGGATTAGATCATCATTGTTCAAATAAATATTTGCTATAACCGTTGTCATATATTTATTTATTGCAATAAATGTCACTCTCCAATTGTTTGATGCTCTGTTTTAAAACTAGAAACTCTGGAACATTAACGTGCTTCCAAAAATCTATGAAAAATATCTATTGCTTTATACTATAAGTCACTTAACTATAAACTCTTAAAGTAGGGGCTTCAGATGCCTCATGAGTTTGAGCTTTTGGAAAATGCTGATTTACTCGACCAAAATAATTTGGATACACTAGCTGTTTAAAGATTATCAGATCTCGGTTTAAATGGAGGTTTCAGCATACACAATACATTTTTAAAAGTAAGATTTATAAGAACCTATGATCCAGGCCTTACAGTAGCTGATAATTTAGTTTTCGCATGTTTTTAATGTTTTTGAGTCATGGCATCAAACTTTTGGCAGAGGATTCTGAGACATTCAGATTGTCTGGAACAAAAAACCGGAGCAACTTAGATTAGCACTTTGCCCATTTCTCTGAGGATTCCCCTGACACTCACAGTCCTCAGGATCAAGAAAAAGCTCCACAATAATAGTTTTTTCCTCATTGATCTGCAGTTTACCATTTATTGTTAGTATTTCAAGTGAAACTATTAAGAGTAATTGTAGGTGCAATATAGATAATGTATAT
The DNA here is from genome assembly GCA_038501795.1 of Pseudopleuronectes americanus. NCBI lineage: Eukaryota > Metazoa > Chordata > Actinopteri > Pleuronectiformes > Pleuronectidae > Pseudopleuronectes > Pseudopleuronectes americanus. The sequence goes on along the minus strand of CM076730.1, from coordinate 2,735,105 downwards.
TTACCTTAAATATGTGTATCACTAACCCTAACCCATATATTGTTAATGCCCACTCTAATATCCATGAATATGTACCAGTTTTGTCAGCACACGTTTCTAGTCAACAACCAACCATGGGTAGCATCGGAATTGGGATCATGAAACCAAATGAGGCAGAAACAGGATGGGTGAAGCAAATCAAAGGGAGGGAAATCCCATGTGGGCCATTAACAGTGGAACGACTATGTTACAGAGGTGGTTAGGGCATTTAGGATCCACAAAAAACCCTCTTGGAATATCATAAATTCGAATTAATTGAATGAACAAGGAGTAAGAAGACGAAGACGCGTGAATCTGCTCGCCTAGACAGTAGGTGGCGGTAATACACCCGACGTCACTGTTGGTTTCAAGCAGCCGGCACCAGACGAGAAGAAGAAGAACGCCCATTTTGCTCGCACTGTACATCGAGAAGGGCTGAAATATTATCAGACCGAAGAGGACAAAGAGCTGCAATGGACGGGTAACTGTGTTCACTTCACCAGTACCTATGTGCACTGTTCTCATCTGTGCGTGCGAAAGAGACATAACCAGCTGTTTACCTTACTCAGATTAGCATATGCTAACTGTTAGCTCAGACGGGAACCTTGATACTGACATTAGCTACCGAACAATACCGAGCCCCAACCAATAAACGTGGTGGTTCCTCGCTGCTGTGCTCCCAGGGACGGTCACGTTTACCGAGGAGCATTACTCATTTCACACATCATTTTGTCCTCTAATTTTGCCTATGTACGAGATGGCAAACAGTGTGACACAGTTAGCATTGTATCACCTTCTGTTGTCCGTACAAGGAATGCTAACGTGAGTTAATGTCGCTGCCTGTGAGAGTAATATTTATTAAATCTTTGCTTGAAACACTGCCACAGTTTAACCAGTTATTGATGCTAGGACCATCTACCAGCCCCATGTGTTATAAATAGACAACATTATGGACGACGTGGTTTTTGCACCTGTCAGTTCGTAAAGATCCTTTGTCTGAAGCAAATCTATGTTGCACGCAACCTGCGAATGTTGTTTACAGCGTTAGTTTGGAAATCTGCAGAGAGCTGAAACAGCATGTGAGGTTATAAAACTTGAGACAGATGACAAGGTTTCAAAGGTTTAACGATACAGTAAGCTTTTACTGTATATATTGTTCGTGCTCCAGTTTGTGGGGGTTGTTTAAAGCAGGTTAATTCCAATATGGTGTTTCATGTCAATGATGTGCATTGGCAAGCAAACTGATAAGAGAATGCTGCATTGTGTATTTGTCACAATGTGTTATTGATTGTGTTTGGGATTGTTGTGTTGGTTGCTGAAATTGCAAAGAACTGTGAAATTGTATTCAGTCAAAATAGTAGGGTCATATTTAGTCTTTTGTGTTTCTCTGTTTTTCAATTTTTTTGTGATCATGGTAAATGGAAAATGCGCAACGGTCAGCTGCTCTTCTGTAAGATCTGTGCAGGACGAGACTCTTGTTACTTGTTGTTTTTACTTTTACGATGGTGGGCATATGAGTCTCTTTGTTTTATTATTGTTGTAGTTTATCTGTTATCAATAATGGCACAGTTTCTGCAATGGCTGTGAGATATGGCGAGGACAAATGCCAGCAGTGTCTGCAGTTGATGCATTGTCCTTTGCACATACCAGCAAATCAGTGAAAGGCCTCAAGTTATACATATAAAGTTACATTTATAATTCTGAATGCGAGTAATGTTGGTTGTTATCATTTCCCTGTGAACATGCATAATTTCATGTGAACATTATGCACAGAGAGGGCTCTATTGCCTTCCTGCGTATGCCTGTTGTGCCAATGTGCAAAGAAAAAACTGTATCTACAAATATTATGCTGAATTCCGCCTGCTTGCTGAGGGTGGTAAATATTTTTTGGATATTTTGACAGGCCACTGAGAGTGACAGCATGCAACAACAGGGCAAGGGCACTGCACACAGCTCTGCAAAGAAGCAATGACATTATGAGAAGTGTTAAAAAATGTGGATCATTGTGTGTTTGTGGTAGACAGTAGTGGGCGGCCGCAGTAAATGTAATTAATGTGAATTGGTGCACACTACATCTGCTCCCCATTAAAGAAATATAATTTCTGTGAGTGCCCACTAGTTGACTGCTGTTTATGCAGTTCAGGCTGCCTGACCCTTGTCACACTGCTCCCCCATCATGATACACCACCAGATCTACTTCTAGCTGACTACAGACTTGGTCCCTCTGCATGCACATTAGATTTTTTGAGCAGCTGCTACTTAAGGTCTCTTCGGGTGTGGGACATGTAGTCAACACCATGTGGGCTACTAGGGATCAAACTTCTTTTCCACATTGGCATCAACCCAGTCTTTCTTCCTCACGCTAACTATAACACCTGGCTAATAGGATCATGTAAGGGATCAGTCAAATTGCATGGTAATAAAAAAGGGGCCTTCAAATGAAACAGATGCCCATCAGGACTTCTGCCAGATAAGAAGGTTCAACTTAATGTAAATGTAATCCTCCCTGATGGTTCATGATTTTGGGCTCCAGCTGTCTTTGTCTTTGACCCATTGAAGGATCATCAATTTGTCCAAATATAAGTTAGAAACTCCAATGCGAAGAGCTATGTTGACTACCCTACACCTTAAAATGCAAACTGCCCAACTGCAGCTAAAGCCAAAGCATGCCTCTTACTGGTGCAAGGACCTCTAATGATTTGCAATTGGTGTATGCCGAGGATGACACCGATAAAAAAAATCATAATCAGGACTTGTCATTTTTGGTAACCTTTAAAAAAAGAACAAATTAAATTTAAAAGAAAGATGTGTCAAAGTTGAACAGATAACAATAACAAAAATATAAATGGCATATTATTCATATTCCAATTGGATTCAGCAGAGCATTCACATTTGAAACGAAATCCAGACACATTTGTTTGATCAGAGGAAAATAGGCTTATGACTCTCAAACCAAAAGACAGGTTATACATGTTGTGATTTCAGATTTAAATCATTTTTGTTTTGCATTTTACATTGTAGCAGTTTGCTGTTATCATTTTGAAAGTTGATCTGGGGCTTATGTTGGTTGCTTTGCGATCCTACATTTAATATTTTTCAATTTTCCATTATTAAGAGACAATTTTAACGCCATCATTGAGGACCCCACCAGAATGATGCAGATATGAGTTAAATTAATACATATTTATGTTATGAAATATTCCAGACATTGCTGAATTCTTGAATCTGCAAAACGCTTAAATGGCTGTATGTGCCTCTATGTACTTATAGAACCAGTCATCTAAACAAATAAGCATTTTCACACCTGCATTGTGTTTTTTTATTTAAGCCTTAGCTGGGTTGATGTAATATGATACATTTTCATCCAGGTTTTGCTCTTACCATTTTCCTTCTCTTCCTTTTTTCATCTCAATGTATTCTTTCCATTGGCAGAGATGTTGCGGTTGGTGTGAAGGCAAGTTTTCAAATTTTACTTTACTAATTTTACATGAACACATACATTTGTGTTGTCTGCATTATATTGTTTAAACATGGACTGGATGTAAAGTTGGTGGCAGGTAAAAAACAATATGATATAAGTGTTAGATCTAAAGTTACAAGATAAAGTAAAATGATTGGCTTAATTTTGTCTTTTGTTTGAGTATTTGTTATGCTGAAAAATAACAGTTTTCCTGTTTTCTTTCTCTTAACTTTGCAGAGAGGCTCAGATGAGCTCAACATGTATAGTAGCAGTCCCAGCTCTATGACTGGTAAGCTCCACCTTAACGCTGATTGGAGCGGAAAACACAAACCGCATTACTTGAAGCAATAATCTGAAATATATTTAGGTAATAGGAAGTGGTCAGGATGTGTGATCATGGTAACATTTAAAATGGACTAGCTTTGGACAAGTTAGACAACTTAAGTACATTATTGTTGCTTAACCTTTGTAATGTGGTAATATGTCATAATTAATTAACAACAAGCCTAAGACTAATAGGGGATAGGGTACTAGGGTGCATGTTTACAGGCCGCTGCATCAGGATCAGAGCAGAAGCAACGGTTGCTTTGTACCGTGTCAATGTCTCCTGTCTGGGTGTCCTCACTCCTGCTAGTCTGCAATCACTTGACACTCTAACAATAAACACCAACACTCATCACAAGCTGTTAGGATCTGAACAGAACATTCCCTAAAAGCAGCAGCAATGCATTTGGTCATTGCAAACCGCAACGATCACGTGTTTTTTGAGCAGGGAAGTGCGATCCAAGCATTGTGATGCAAGGTGTGAACTGCTTTACTTAGACTGACCCACTTGTCCTTAGATTCCCCAGAGAGTGACTTGTGGTGTTTGTTTTTTTGTCTTTGTTTGTCCATATTCAGCGAATGGCAGTGACAGTAAGAAACAGCGCCTAGAGGAATCACCTCCCTCCAGAGTTCTCCACATAAGGAAACTTCCCAGTGAAGTGTCAGAGACGGAAGTCATTGCTTTGGGCCTCCCCTTTGGAAAGGTCACCAACATTCTGATGCTCAAGGGGAAAAACCAGGTACACTACAACAAAAGTCTAGACTGTCTGCCAATCCTTTGAGATCATTGGACAATGATAGAATAACACTGAAGTAATCACAACAGTGATGAATTTTTAAATGAATAATATTAGGTGGGGAAATTAATTGATTCTGCGACGCGAACGTGGACAACTCTGCATCGATGCAATCACGGAACATAATCGATTCATGCTACGTTCATTGTTTTAGCAATGTATGGTTGTTGCATAATTATAACCACCGCAATTCAGGATTAGGACAGATGCACATGCATTGAGATGCAAGAAAAAATGTCATCATTGAATCGTGCGGTGCCTAGAGATTCCCACTCCTAATATTCTCGTTTTTTGAACAAGATTAGCCAGTGATGCATTGTCCTGGAGCTGATTCGTTCATTGAAACTTTTGCTTTGTTTTTCCAGGCGTTTCTGGAGTTGGGTACAGAGGAAGCAGCCATTACGATGGTGAACTACTATACAGCTGTCACACCACAGGTCAGAATCATCCTCAGTTCATGTTGCACATTATTCTTATTTTATGTGTTTACTAACCGGTATTACTGTTTTAAGGTCAGGAACACACCTGTCTTCATCCAGTACTCCAACCATAAGGAGCTGAAAACAGATTCTGCTCTAAACCAGGTATACACACATACAGAGACACGTGGACAATATGTTTCTACCGAACCAGATGGTTAGACTGAATCAGATTTGATGCCTTTTCCTCATCATGTGTCCATATTTGTGTCATTCCACCCAGAGGGCCCAGGCAGTACTGCAGGCAGTGACAGCAGTTCAGGATGGAAGTTCACCATCTTCTGACCCAGGAGTTCTGGACCTTGCTCCACCCCCCAGCCCTGTCCTGCGAATTATTATTGACAACATGTTTTATCCTGTGACACTGGATGTTCTCCAGCAGGTAAAACCTGAACACGTAACATGAATTTACTAGTCAGATTAATGATATGATCTTCTTTGGTACAAGAAAATCATAATTGAAGCAAAACTGATTTTTAATGGGGAAAAGGAGACTGGAAATGAGATTTGTTTTTAGGACTGCTCCAGAAAAGTTGTGGAGTTGATCTTAAGATTACAAGATCATGAGCTGCAGTCGAATGTTGTCAATCAACCCACTGCAATTTGTTTTGGCTGCATTTCAGCATGGTAGGGTGTAAACCATGCTGAAAGTCACAAAATGAACAGTGATTGAAGTAGAGATGGGTGATAGAAATGAATGGTAGCAGACCATCCGATTGGGTGAGACAGGGCACTTTACAGTTTTTTGTCTTATGCTGCTTATTTCGGGGTGTGTGTGATTGATTAATGTGACTCTTGCAGATCTTCAGCAAATTTGGCACCGTAATGAAGATTATAACCTTCACAAAGAACAACCAGTTTCAAGCTCTTCTTCAGTTCAGTGACCCTGTCAATGCACAGCAAGCTAAACTGGTAAGATCCTACCTATACAAATTAAAGTTGTTAAATAACTGTTATTTTTTTGTTTGCATTACATTATTATGACTTCTGAGTTTTTACAATGTGCACATATGTGTGCATGTAAGAGGACATGCTCCAGTATAACATGGTTAATGATACGTTGTTTTTTTAAATATATATACTTTTTCACATCCCAATAGTCCTTCATGTCCCTGAGTGCAAGCAGCTTATACATTTCAACTCCTGTCTGGTGTATAACATGTGATTTACTGATTAGATTTAATCTCAATGAATTGGCATCTTCTGTCTGATTGTGCCAGTTTTTGCAGATATTTAATTCATTAATATCAGTGTTGACCTAAAAATATATGATCAGTCATTATGATCCCCTGTGTCTCTTTCACTCCCACAGTCTTTGGATGGACAGAACATCTACAATTCTTGTTGCACTCTGCGGATAGACTTCAGTAAACTGGTCAACCTCAATGTCAAATACAACAATGATAAGAGTCGAGATTACACCAGACCTGACCTTCCAACTGGGGACGGAGAGACAACCAACAAGGATCATTCTCTCTTGGGTAAATATACCTGTGTTGACCTGTCTTCATCCCACAATTCCATATCATCCCACAGGGTATCTATAATACTTTACAGTTATATATATGTCCCCATTCAAAGTCTTTTTTTTTACCAGTTGTGCTCAAAGGCTAAGATGAAACAGTAAATGTGAAGCCAAAAACAGTTCACCCTGGATATACGCTCCTGTTTGACTCAGCACTTTATCAGGGTTTATTGTAATAAATGTTCTCCTCAAATCAGTGAACGGGGAAGGTAGCTGGAACTTAATGCCCCTTGAACAGTGAGTCGTCATCAGAAGTGGCCTGCACGAAAAAAAACTAAAAATAATGTGTGAGTTACAATTAAAGGTGTGTACAGCAGGTGGGTTAGATTATATATTGCCACAGTGCCACTATAGGTCATATGTTTAATTTTAGTGTTATAAATGAAGAAATAAAGCAAATTTTCACTAAAGCCAACACTTAGATTTACATTTTCCAGGAACTTTTTTAACCATATGCCACACTTTGATTAGTCAGCCTCATAATATCATAAAAGGGGCTCTGCACATCTCCAGATAACAAATTCAAACTGAACATCAAACTTACCAGAAAAATATTAATTATTGTATAATATGTTGCTGTTCAGTATCTTATTATAATTCAGGCTGACTGGATTCCCAGATGCTACCAGCTAATTTTGCACTGACAGGTTTCCTGTTTCCACATATCAGCCTCACATTCATTTAGTGATATGTGCACTTAAAACATGGATTTCATCAATTGAGAAATCTGCCATTTCTTTTATATAGTTCACCTTTGTAACACATATTGTTTATATTTCAAAGGCTCCAAAAGAGAAATCCTACAACAGCCAGACATTGCGTTGTGCAGATGTCTGCCAGGCCGCTCATAGGCCACTCCTTTTATGGGCACTTTCCACATGGCTTCTGGTGGTGGTGGTGTGTTAACTGACAAACTGTTTCTGTAACAAACTGTCAAAAGCTATCATCTGTTGTAGGATTCATTAAACAATTTAAAAGACAATAAATGAGATAACTAAGTGGACGGTGTAGATGGCTTTGATACAACAGTTTCCTCTCTGATAAACAGGGGTAAAAATAGCTGAATGCAAATTCTAAACAAAAAAAATTAAATGGACAGATGTAATCTATATTGTGCTTGGTGGCTTTGAAGTTAATATACAGTGATTTATTTTAGTTTCTAAACAACTGCTGAGGACGTCCACTTATAACTCTCGTCATAGTTTTGTCCCTGCTCTCTTCAGTTAAGTCCTGAAGTCCTCAAGTTGTTGCACCTCATCTCAGTGAAAGTTTTAATTTGAGAAATGTCCTTGTACTTTATGGCTTAGTTTATGTTCTGACATGTAATGTGAAATTTTGACACCTTATATGGGTTAGGGTTAGGGTTGTGTGCGTTTTCTAAACTATCTCTTATGTACAGTACAATTGTAGACCCATCTCAGTGATAATTCAATTAATCAAATTTTATTTGTATAGCCCATATTCACAAAATCAAGATTTGTCTCATAGGGCTTTAAAATGAATTACGCATACAGGATGCCAATGACCTCACAGCAAAGGTTCATAATGCCTTTCGTTAATTAGAGATTTGGACTTTTTATTTTTTTATAAAATGAACATTTCTAAGGACAGGTTTTTAACTTTTTTATTATCGGTTATTGAGTGAATGATAAGTGAATGGTAGTTTTATCCATCGGAGTGCAAGTGTGTTATTGTTTTTGTGGGCTCTGATCACTTTGTAAAGCCAGAACATGTGAACTGTTGGTTAGATCTCAACTCCTCATGTTTTGTTTCTTGCGATGACTGGTATCTTTCAGTTGAAGGTTAGATGAGTATGTTGTGATTTAACTTTTTCTTGTCTTGTAGGTACCCCATCTGGAGCCCTAGCTTCCTACTCAAGTGGAGGAGGTTACTCATCTTCTCTCTCCCTCTCACAGGGTGGAGGTACCAATCTTTTTCTTTTTTCAAAGTTCCATTTCTTTCTTCCTCTGCTGTTATCTGTCCTGCTGCAGTCTTTCATGTCCTGGTACTTGTTTTATTGTACCAGGGCCATAGTGGTTGGTTGATATTACATCTTTATCGAAATATCAGGCAATTACTGGACTGTAATTAGTCAGTCCATGACATTTAAATGTCATTCATTCATTCTTAAATTGTATACTTTTCCTACTTGTCCAATGGAAGTTGTTTTGATTAAAAAGGACGAAGTCGAAATTATCTTAAAAATCTTTAATATTACACTTACTCCTCCTTCTTTGGCGCTTGCATACTGTGCAGAATTATAATTATAATTATCTGTGGATTTGACTTGACGTGAATACTGTTCAAAGGAGATGGATGATTTCATTGTAATTAGGTAACCAAGCATTTAAAACATATCAGTCTCCCTCCACAGTGACATGACAGATCATCTGCTCTGAAACCTTACCAGCTTCTTGTATGAGATTCAGGTTTGAATTATAGTGGGAGAGTGCATTATCCAAATAGTTGTGGTAGACAGGAAGGAGAACAGAGTTTGCCAACTTCATGCTCAGCTTAGACTGAATGTCTTCTACAATACAGTGCACATAATGCACACTACGGAAATTAATAAAACTGCCATACTGTCCATTCCTTCCCCCTAAAATTCTCTCCTGCTACCAATTTCAACTTCGCTATTGCAGTTAATCTCTCGTCTCTCTGATCTTGTGTTTTCCTAAAAGGAGCAATGAGTCCTCTGAGTGCTGCAGCCGCGGCAGCAGCAGCTGCAGGTCGCGTTGCTCTCTCTGGGTCGGGAGTGTCAGGAGTCCTGTTGGCCTCCAACTTAAATGACGAGGTAAACTAACCATCAATATAATTTGAATGTGAATGAGCATTTGTAAGCTCTTCTTTGAGGTACTCATTACAGCTATTGAACAAACACCGCTGAAATCTAATTGTGATAGTGTGACCAAGTTTAACATGGATTAAAGCTACACTGTGACTGTGGATATGGAAAAAGCCTGAAATCATAAAAAGCGGTTACCAAGTACAGCCTTAATAGGGAGCCCAAATGTGCACAATTAATGTTAAATTTTTTATACACATTTAAATGTGGATAAATGGTAGTTTTTAGTATCTGTTGATTATTGGAGTATATTATTTACTTCTTTTCACTTCAGAAATCAACAAAATATTTCAGAACATTTGCCCAGTGGCCAAACCTTTACATATAACTTTGTGATTTTATGTTGGATCTCGGTTTCAGTTGTTTGTTTTCATTTTATTCTCTAATTGAACTGTAACCTACTCTGTCATCTCTATCTCTAAACTTACTGTACCTGTTTCTGTATGTTCCATCCTTCTCTCCGAGCACTTCTCTCTGTCTGTCTTTGTCCCTCTCACACCCCTGAGAAGAGGGGCTTCATATTGTATAGGTGGTTTTCAAACCAATTCCCCCTTCTGCTAGAGTCTTGTTGCAGCAGGTTTATCCTGACTGTCATGGGAACATCATACATATATCTCTCTCAAGATCCATCAGCATGATGGCAGCAGTCTTCTATACACCCCTCAATACAATCCAGTGGCTAGGTATTGGTTGAGTGTGGTGAGAGTTGAATCCGACAGCAGACCTGGACAATCAGATTTTTTAATCAAAGACAATCTTAATAAATCTACTTTTCAGATTAATTTTACAGATTGAGTCTTTAAAATGTGCTATATTCAGTTTTAAAAGATTACTTGCCACTAAAAAGCCTATTTTAGCTGTTAAACAGCCTAATGCACTAGCTGCATTTAGCTGTTCAACAGCTAAAATGCAGCTAGTGACAGTTCTCCTTGTTCTGCAGCCTAGGCTTAAAAGAAACGTTAACAAAACGTTAAAGCAGCAGAAACATGCATCCAAATATCAGTGAGGACTTTCAGGGCAAAAATCACAGCGATAGCAGGATACAGACATTTGTAAGTTGGGTCTTTTGAGTTGAAGTGATTGGCTTGTGTCCAGGTTACCATATGCACAACTCATCATGTGATCATATGACTTCAACTAAATATGTGGGGAGAGTTGTGATTCAGGATGTGAGACATGATTCTATTCAAAAGGTTTGTGATCTTTTGGCCAGATCACCCACTCCTCTCAAAGGGTTGGTTTTCAATTACTTTGTCTTCCTCTCAGCTGTGACCTTAGATCGACAGACCTCCATCCGTGGCACATTTTAATCATTTTCATACAGAACCCTATTCTCTGTCACATAGCATTAGAAACCCTAAACACAGACTAATCTCTCTTATCCCAGTTTGACGGTGTTGACCAAGACCTAAGTGAACTTTTCAATGAAATATCTGGTACTGATGGTCATTATATTGTTTCAGTAAATTTAAACTGGACATGAAAAATGATTCAGTCCATGTGTGATGTGGCAGTGGTCATAGACATGCTTCATATTTCATGTTTTGCAAACCCTTTTGCCTAAACATCCGAAGGTGGAAATGGAACACATTTCCTTTGTAGCTTTTTCACTGTGACACTTATCACAAGAATTTTGGAAGTCCGGATGTTTATGATTTTTGATACATGTGATCTAGTTCTCCATCTGCCCTCTTCTGCTTCAATAACTCTTGCCATTCACGTATTTATTAGACCTACGTGCCAGCAACTGTCAATTAAGGTGGTCTGTGGTCATGGTGACTGTGACTTTACATTCTTGTTATGCAATATATCAGTAGTGATAGAGGGAATTTTCATACATCTGGCTCAGATTTTCAGCGGTCCATAAGGATGTACTTAGGATTTGGGGAATCACATGTCAAAGTCACTGTGACCTTACATAAGGCCTTTCGATGAAGTGATTTCAAAGACAAAATTCGCATAGGACACAGTGACATATGACATTTTATATCCATATGGTCAACAGCAGTGCGACTGTGGCATCATACTTATCTGCAAAATCATGTTCCTGGTCATTATTTAACACAATAACTCAGGAGCAGAAGGAGAGATTGTGGCCATGTTTCCTGCAGCTTGACTGGCTGGTGTGAGACGTGCATCCGCACGGCGGTAACTCCAGATTCTTCATCCATCCATTCTTTAATGTATTATTTTCTACCTTCCTCTCATCCTTTTATTTTCCTCACTGATAAATGCATCCAGCAGGGAGTGTGATTGTGTTTGTGTGTACATGTGTGCGCGCCTGTGCATGTGTGTTAACAAAACTGGAAGGTGTGTGTATGTGTGCGCGTGTGTGTGGAAACAATCCAGCAATCATTCAAACTCCGTTGATGTCCCACTGATGCTGTTTACTGACCTCTGCTTTGGTTTTGTCCTCCTTTCCTCCTCTCTCCCTCCCCCACCTGACCCCCTTTCCTTTACATCCCTTTACTCATTTTCTCTCCATTTTACCATCCATCCATCTTTAAATACTGTACACTCCCAACGTATATTTACCACAATTTACTGAAATTTCTTTCATCTCCACTTCCTCTCCTCTTTCTTCACTGTTCTTATTCTGGTCTAACCTGACTTTGGCTTTGCTGTTATGACCCACTCCTCAAATCCCCCCGATATTCTCCATCTTTGCTCCACTCCTCATCATCTCGGAAACCACCACCTCCCCCCTTGTCCAACGCTGGGCGGTCTGATCTCTACCTTCGTCTCTCCTTCTTCCTCCTCCTCTGCTCCTCTTCCTGTCCTCTGCTCTGCGGTCTCTCTCTCTAAAGATGGTCACGCCTCAAAGTCTCTTTACCCTCTTCGGTATGTTCAACCTCTACTACTCTATCTGTATATCTCTCTCTGTTAATCCAATTTTGTTCACTTTCTTCAGTGATGTCGTGGACACGGTTATTCCTCTGTATCTGTGTCTCCAAGCCTCCCTTGATCATATTGTACATTACAGAGTTAAATCTACTTCTGTCTACTCTAAATTTTAAAGTCGAAGAGATAATGTGTTTGCTCAGCTTTAAACTTAACTGATGAAAACAAATACACCAAAATCATTTATGTATTGTTAAATCCTGTAAAAGTTCAATCAGATTCACTGTTACTATGATGGGCTTTCATCAATATTCCATCACATATTTTGTTTCTTGAGGTGCAATTGTTGTTAGATTGGAGCCTCAACTTTGGGCATGTTGTAAATTTGACCAAGCTGCATCATGAAAAGCTTGTCATAGCTCTGGAAATCTTTCTTCAGTTCCCTTGTCTTAAAGAATCTGAGAATTTGCTGTGAAAACTCCACATCTAGACTCAGGTTACATCCATTCTACTACGTTTTAGTTTGAAAACGGCCTTTTCAAACTAGAACGATCCCTGTCCACAAAAGCCTTTTGGCTCTTTATCAATCCCCGACTCCCTATCTATACTAACTCGTTTGAAAACTTGTATCACGTGACCACTCACATAAACTGGGCATGTGCATGCCGGCTGTTTTCCTCCGCGTCATGTGATATTAGCCTGACGAATCATTGAAGGCTACGTCGTGACCGAAAAGACCCAAACAGCAAGCGGTTGTGAATGTCATCGTTTCCAACGTGTACGATTCTGCCCGTCCAGACTAAAACGCAGCCCCCGAGTTTTCAAACCAAAACTGGGCCGTCAGCGTTTCCAAAGGTTTTATTGTCTCTTAAGCTCCAGATTTGTGTGGGTGGCGAATGTATCTGTAGCAGAGATGATGCAATTTCAAACAAAAACTTACTAGTATGGATGTAGCATTAGACTGATATAACAGCCACAGCCACATCAATAAGCACAGTAACAGAATCAGTTCAAGGGCAGAAAGATATGGGATTTAATATGTTATATAATCCAGAAAGGAGGAGGAAGAAGAGGTTGGTTCTGATACTGGTTTCATAATTAAAACTGTTACCTAGTTTGTAAAATGCCAGATTCGCTAAACTGATGCAAACAAAACTCTAATGAACATTCTATCTCTCAATGCTCATCAATCAATGAAATATCAAATTTTGGCATTTCTGCAGAGCAATATTACATATCTACATGGAAGTAGGAAGGCCAAAAGAAAATGATTTTTATGGTTTTTGATTTATTGTGCATGTTTCCTCATGCAGTATGTTTCGTCTGAGGTTAGTACATTCTTCTGAGAAGGTTTAGTGAAAGATGACCCTTGTCCTACACTGTCCATGTAGTTTCACACTTTGACTCATCTAATCAGACTGGATATCCTCATCGAACAGCTTCAGGCGTGTGTCAGTGGTAAAGCTGAGGTTTCTAGTGGAAGTCAAATCGGAAGAGTCCATCTTTTCTTTTGTCTTTCTGGCACTAACTTTTTTCCTTCCATCCTTCACACCTCTCCTTTTTTTTGTCTTCGTCGGCTTCATCTCTCCTGCTCTGTCTGTTCTGTCCTCTTCCTCGCCTTCTGCTCTACCCTGCTCTCTCTTGCTCGCTCTCTCGGTCTGCCTCTCTCTCTCGCGCTCTCTCTACCTTCAGGTGTCTATGGCGACGTGCAGAGGGTGAAGATCCTCTACAACAAAAAGGACAGTGCTCTGATCCAGCTGTCTGATGGCAACCAGGCTCAGCTGTGTGAGTTTTGAATGAGAATGATGCATATCCCTTACTGGTGTTGAATTGTTCTTTCCCCCAAATCAGAAGTGGTTGTTCAAGTCCAGATGATGTCACTTGCAGGTCCCAGTTATATAGATATATGTATGTTAAAGGTGTCTGCTCAGTTTAACCATATTGGCGTGTGTAGACAGTGAGACATCATGTTAGATGATGACATTAGCAATGCAATGTAGAAAATGTTCACCTGCAGCTTCCTAACTCATCGTTACTGCTGCTGAGAGTGGTTTCCATTTACAATAACAAAGGTGCTTCTGTTTGAGGGTAACAAATTATATCGCCTAAAATGCTGGGCTCAACATGATGGCTGTAGGCAATCTATGGTGGATATATATACAATATACAATGGATGAGATATGACAAATCAACCTGGCGCACTCTATCAGCAAATACTGTCTGGCTTTTAGACTTCTTACCTTCTCGTGTTTATCTCTTTCTCTCACCCGTAGCTATGAGCCATTTGAATGGTCAGAAGGTGTTTGGTAAAGTGATGAGAGTGACACTGTCAAAACATCAAACTGTGGCTTTACCCAGAGAAGGACTGGATGATCAACTACTAACTAAAGGTGAGAGTACTGCTGTTGCCATATATTATTTTAATAAAGTAAAGCAGAGCAAAGCTAGAGGTTTTAATAGGGACCTCTATTAAAACGGCTGTGGCTGAGGGGTAGAGTGGTCGTCCTCCAACCTGAAGGTCGGCGGTTCGATTCCCAGTCTGAACCATCTGCATGCCGAAGTGTCCTTGGGCAAGATGCTGAACCCCGAATGGCCCCCCCTTAGAATAACAAAGTGCTGGGATAGATGCACTGTATGAATGTGTGTGTGAATGGGTGAATGTGAAACTGTAATGTAAAGCGCTTTGAGTGGTCATCACGACTAGAAAAGCGCTATATAAATGCAAATCCATTTACCATTACCATTTACCTCTAATAAACCCGTTATTGTGACAAAAGAGACCCTGAATTGCAGAAGCCTCTTAGATGAGAAATTAAACATTTCACTTAATCACTTACCTACAATGAAGCCTGCCGCTCTCTCTCGCCCCCTCCCTCCCTCTATCTTCATCAGAATTAACTGATATCAAGTCATAAAATGGCGAGATTGATTTATTTATGTTTTCCTTTACTGTTTGTGACCCTATCGTTTACAGTGTACACTCACATGCATGTAACAGGCCGCCCGCCCCCATTCGCTTACACAGAGACAGATAATTAAGGAGGGATCGGTTTTTTTCCATCTTGTTTGGGTTAAAGCAGCAATTATATAAAGTTATGCGGTCTAATTTTAAATAAAAGTAACAGAATATAATATGATATTCCATCAAAAACTCTAACATTTCACTCATTATAATAATGATATATAATATATAGGGCTGTGAAATGATTAAACATTTTAATCAAATTAATTACAGGTTTCTATGGATTAATCAGGATTAATCACATTACCAATTTTCTCGGTATATTTTGTGAGAACAAAAAATATTTATTCATAAATAAACAAAACAATGGTGCTGCAACTCAGCAGTTATTTTGCAGTTCTCTTTGCTATTCCATATGGAACATTCATCCTAAACAGAATTTGGGCTTCTTAGCCATTGTATGGGTTAATAAAACTTTTTTCTTTTCTTTTTAAATCAAACAGAAATTATTTGGACCTCTTAGCCATTGTTTTTATAGTATGGTTGAACATTTTTCTATTTTTTGTCAAACAACCAATCACCACAGCATGGCACAATCTAATGCCTCTTAAGGCCCTATTAACTAGTCTTCCTTCAGCCACTTGGTGAGGCAAACTAACTTCTTCGCATTCTCTGACAGTAAAGCTGACCACTTCTTTTGCACAATGTGTCCTGTGAGTGAAGCTGGTTTGGCGGATTCCACTTGAACGCCCCTCGCCAACCAACTCATGCTCCGTGTTGCGGTGGAACTTTAAGCGGCTTTGCTCCGGTGAAACAATAACGTCTTCCCGCAGAGTGCGCATATCACCTTGGTTTTATTGAATGTTCCATCTTTGTTTTTTGGGAGCATGATCTTCCCAGAAGGTGATGTTTGTTTGTTTGAATAGCAGCTGCCGTCTGACTGCATTAGAGCGGTGACTAGTGCAGATTGGGCGGAAATGTGGGTAAATTGGAAGATCCTTCTGCGCATGCGTTAAATACGTTAAAAAAATTAACGAATTAATCCTGTAATTTAATCATAACGCGTTAACGCGTTATTTTTCACAGCTCTAATAATATATCTTATGTCTGGGTTTTTTTTTGTTTCTTCTACAGATTTCTCTGGCTCTCCACTCCACCGCTTTAAGAAGCCAGGATCCAAGAACTTCCAGAATATCTTTCCTCCCTCTTCGACACTTCATCTCTCCAACGTCCGGTATTTTAACAGTACACATATTCATCAAATTACTTCCCTTTTCTCACACTCAGCCAAATACCCTACCAGTCCATTTGATTTCATGCTGCTTTGCTTCAATACTATAAGCAGTTTGTGTTTTGAATGCTCAGGGATGGTGTTGGAGAGGATGATCTTCGTCTTCTGTTCTCTAACAGTGGAGGAACTGTCAAGGCCTTCAAGTTCTTCCAGTAAGGACCAGTTCAGTTTCATGTTATGCTGGTTAACTTTTTTAATTTATATACTAATATATGTTGTTTGTTCTGCTCTTTCTTCACCAGGGATCGTAAGATGGCCCTGATCCAGATGACGTCAGTTGAGGAGGCGATCCAAGGACTGATGGAGCTTCACAACTATGACATGGGAGGGAATCACCATCTAAAAGTTTCCTTTTCAAAGTCCACCATCTAACTTTCACACCTAACTTCAAGATCCATGACGAGTGAGGAAGTCCCCACTGTTTTCCACTTATCCTTGTGTTCCGTTTCTTTGCACTGTACCTAAACCTTAAAACAAGTATTATAATATTACAATACATGTGAAATCAAATTTTAAGTTTCAGTTGAAATATTCAGAAAATCCAAATTACACTGAGTTAACTCTTGACCAATGGAAGCAGCATTTACCCCTGGCCCATGAGCAATTTGTAAAATACCCAAATCCCTGCTTTTTTCTTCACAGCATCTTTAAGAGCAGCTTCTGAGGATCTTTATCTCCATAGGTTTAAAGTTTCACCTCACTGCTTTGATGTAGATGTATACCTTTGGGTGTGTCCTTATGTTGTGACATCACTGTTGGGTGTGGCACTTCAGACCACACCCAGCAGTGAGTGTTGGTGTGAAATGAAAAGGACTTGGACTCTCTTTCACCGGTCAACATGGCAGCAAATACTCTCTTCTTGAACAAATATTGAGTTCTGACAGTAATAATTATTTCTGTTACAAGGCTAACACCAATTTAGCTCTGACACAAACCTAACCTGGGACATTTCCCCCAAATTACAAGTATAAAGAAGAAGGTGGTGTTTTCACTGAAGTGGGATTCACACCGTCCTCTCCTCCCATCTGCAAAGAGCTTTATACATCACCACTTGCTGTAGTTTGAAGGGATTTTGGGAACCTACAATAAATCAGATTTCTGCAACACACAATCACTTCAAAAAAATGTGTCAGACGCAACCGAAATTTGAGGACGTTAGCACCTATAAAACCTAAAATCAGGTAGAATAAACTACTAATCCTGTATTTGGTGCAATTTCCAATTTGATTATGGATATTATGTGACTGTAAACAATCACTCTGAGGACATGTATATATGATGCCTTATCGTAGCTGTTCTATTGGGATGATTAGATGCATTCTGGAAAATGTGATGCTTTGAGGACAATTGGTTGTTCCCAAAATTGTCCTTACAAAATAACTTTGACACTGACAATAACCCTAACCCTAACCCAAAGGTGGAGCTAATGTGTTCTACAACCTATCCCTCTCTTTTAAAACCATAGCTGTGAGCGCACTCTCTCTCCCTCTCATACACACACACACACACACACACACACACACACACACACACAGGATGCGCCTTTATTCTGTAGTCTAATTTTTCTGTTAATTCTTTTGTGTCTTCAAACAATGAATTTTACCAACAATGTTTGATTAACGTTCGTTCTAATCCTGTAGAATCAGAATATTTTATTTTATAAATAGAACCTCCTCTTCCCAGTCAGACACAGTGAGCTTATTTATCATGCAGAGATGCACAGAAACCTGAGGTCCTCTCTAGTGTTTCAAATTTTGTACTTCTCTGTGGTTCTTTCTTGCAGCTGCAGAGTTTATTTTTTGGATTGATTTCATTTATTTCTTGAAGGGGGTTATTTTCATTTCTTCACTTCAGTTTTTATTGTGTTCGTTTTTCTGTCATTAGATTTCAGATCAGCACAAATTAAAAACGTCTTTTCTACCAAGGAGGCAAAGTAAAACTGTGTGTTTGTGTTGTTTATAGTAGCTTCAGACCTCTGCTCTCATCTGTCTCACTGTCAACCTGTCAATAAACTTCTCTCACTCTGTTCAGTTCTGTCTCTCTGCTCTCACTTCTTTCTCTTCACTACTTCCTCCCAGCTGTTCTGTTCTTTCTACACTTCTGCTGAGACATGAGAACGAGCAGTGTGTCCACACATGGGGACTCGATTTCACTCGGTTAAGTTATGGAGTGTGTTCAGCAGTAATAACACAAGTCCTGTTCAGTCATTGTGAGTACAGTTGGTGCATTATGTGGCAGCTATGGCTCCGGAGATAGAACAGGTCACACACCAATCAGAAGGTCAGAGGTTTGATCCCAGTAGTTCTCATGCTATGTGCAAAATACCGAACCCCATATTGTGTGATCCAGAAAGATTTAGGTTTACCGTATGTATGTGTGTGTGAATGGGTGAATGGCAAAACTGTAAAGGGCTTTGAGATGCCATCAGACTAGAAAAGGCCTCTTTAAATAACCTTTACACAATAAAAAGGAAATGGTATTTGGGAAGTTATTTAGAAGTTATTAAAAAGTTTGGCAATAAGGCAATTGATTCATGAAATATTGTTTTTTGTTGTAGTTTTAATGCACAAAGTAAGACTAAATATAGAAAAAAGAAAGAAAAAAAATGTATTTCTTGAAGTAGAGAATATGTGGTATATAAATCCAAATCTCCTGTGTCCCATTATTCATCCATGAAAAAGGTTTTCCATTGAAGCCATGCAGTTCTTTGGACAGGTTGTCAGTAAATGACTTGTTTCTATATTATATATTTTGTGTTTAACAGTAGGTTTATATGCTCACTCAGCTGAAGACTGAACCATGTTGCCTGGTCTGATGAACACAGACATCTGCTGAGGCTGCAGATGGCAGAGTCACAGTCTGGTGTCAACCTGCCTTGTGCCATCAGTCCAGGCTGCTGGAGGTGTCATTGTGTAGAGAAAGTTTTTTCCACACTCTGGTCTTAAACTGGTTCCATGTTCATCCAGTAGAAGCTCTGTGATGTGGTAGAGCAGCACATTGGCAGCATGATGAATGTGCAGCTGACAATTCTGCAGAAATTATGTAATTCACCATCAATCAGCTTTGGCCTGGAGGTTGGAGAGGTTGACTGGGGCATAAAGAACCTCCTGCCCCAGTCATAGGTGGAGTGACCTTGAGCAAGGCACATAACCCTCTAGCTGCTCTCTGAGTGGCCATGTGTTTGTATGATGTTTCTGATAAATTGCTCTCCAAGTATATTTGCCATGTTTTGTTTAGTTTCTAACCCTAACCCTAACATGATTACTCCAAACCAGACCCCCTAAATTGCAGGTACAAAGGATGGTTCCTTTCCCATTATGCTGGTTTATATAAAAAGCCATTCTGCTCACACACTGGATTATGCTCCATCACATAATTGTCATTCATTAATCAGAGCTTTGCAGAGCAGCTTTATTCAAAAGATAAAACTGTAAAGAGGGGAACAAACATGAAGTGAAACCTTTGCTCTGGTCTGCCAGTCCTCCTGCTTTGATGTCTTTATCAAATCATCACTGATGACGGTCTTATTGTGACACAGCGAATCCTTAAAGAGGAGAGCACTAACTATAGACTAATTAACTCATTCTGGATAACTGCATCTTGAGGGGGTATCTGGTCGAGCTGCCGTGGCCTCAGCAGCTGCACGACCTGGTTTGTAATTCTTGATAAAGTGGAATGGCAGTGAACAGTAAGCAAACACACCTCCACTTGACAGAGGACAGTCAGGATCCGGCATTTACACAGTGGAGTCACCACAAAAGAAGTTTTTAAACAAACTCAGCTGAGCACATACCTCAGCCAAGGCCCAACATTCCCCTTATGAGACCACATTTATTTTCACAAAATCCAGATGTTTATGTGGATCTGCAAACACTCAATATCAGTCCCGTAATCATGCCGGATTGTTATCATCAATATCCAGTAATTATTCTGGATCAGCTTCTTGATCCAGACCAACACTGAAATATCATGGGTTGGGTTCCTTCTTGGTTAATGGGCTCTCCAAAAAACGTCATGTAAATCAGTTGAGTGGTTTTTTCTTAATCCTGCTAACCAACTTAATTAAATGTAGATAAACAAAAACCTCCTTGCTATACAATGTGTTCGGGTTGTCCATCCATCCCATTCTCATCAATGCAATATCTCAAGGACGCCTTGAGGGAGTTTCTTCAAATTTGGTACAAACAATCACTTGGAGTCAAGGATGACCTGATTAGAGTTTGATGGTCAAAGGTCACTGTGACCTCCCAAACCACATTTTGGCCTCTTGACCGTGATATCTCAGGATCACCTCAAGGGAATTCTTTCAAATTGGGCATTGATTTCAGTGGTCAAAGGTAAAGTTCACAGTGACCTTATATGAATCTGATAAACAAATTTAGGTAGATGGAAACTGCACTGGTTGGCAGAGGCATACAACAGCGTTGCATTATTTAACTATTTAACTTTAACTGAATGGTGCAGTTTGTTATTTGCTGCTTTTTAACACTCTCTTTACCTTTGCCGTCTGCTCATCATCTGTATTTGTTTGATGAGTCACTCGTTCTTTCTCCCTGCAGGTATAGGGTTTGTTGTTTGGCTTTGTTCATTACACTTCAGGTTCCATATGTGCACTCAGTACACAGCTGCTGACAGATTTTCATACCTTACATTTTCCTTTTGTCTAAATACATCTTAAATACATTTTTAGTAGTTTGTCCTTACTCTTGTTGAGGGTTCAGGGCAGAGGACGTCACACCTTGTCAAATTGTAATTTGTGAATATGGGCTATACAAATAAACTTTATTCGATTGATTGATCGATCTTTAGTTTAAAAAGTCACATGTGGTCCACTCCTCTGTTCTCCTGGTTCTGAATCACTCGGGTGGATAATACGTGGTGTTTTTGTGGTACAGAGTTGGCCAAGTTGGTTAAGTGAAAAGAAATGTTTGGTTAAATATACATATTTTAGCTGGAGTCTTTCCTCTTAGGCTCATACCAACAAGTTTCACTTGCTGACTGTTGCTGGCAGTGAGTAGAGCAGTGATAGGATACGTGCTCAGGGTCACATCTGTGGGCTGGAGGCGGCAGCAGAGCAGGTGCTCCAGTCAGGATGGTTTATAGTTAGAGTTAATTAGTGAGGCAGAACGTAACTTGCTCTATTTAATGACATATGACACACGGAGCTTCTTTTTCCAGCTTCTCCTTCCTCTTCTCCATCCCTAACCCTTCCCCGGGGTCCCTTTGCTTTAACACCCGCAGATCCAGGGCCTCTGTGGCCGCACCATGGATTGATGTTTGTGGATCGCGCATCGGGGGGTCGCAGTGGTGGACCCAGTGTGGCGGATTCTGTGTCGTGTGGGCTGATCGTGGTGCTGGTGGCGGACCCTGTGTCGCGTTGGCACTGGGTAAAGGAGGTGGACCAGGGCCACGGCGATGGCTCGTGGTGGGTCCTGGTGGGCGGCGGTGGACGGTGACTGAGGACTGGAGTGGCCTCTGGTCTGGATGGTGGATCGTGGTCCTGCTGGTTGCTGACCATGGACTGTAATTGCAGCGGGACTGCATCAATGCCGCTAAAGACTTTAATGATGAATGTTTTCTACACGTGGCATCTATTGCACTTCTGTCCGTCCTGGGAGAGGGATCCCTCACATGTGGCTCTCTCTGAGGTTTCTACTTATTTTTACCTGTTAAAATGGTTTTTTAGTAGTTTTTCCTCACTCTTGCTGAGGGTTAAGGACAGAGGATGCCACACCCTGTTAAAGCCCTATGAGATGAATGTAATTTGTGAATATGGGCTATACAAATAAAATTTGATTGATTGATTGATTGATTTATAGTGATGAAGTACCTCTCACCTGTAACTGCACACAGATTAGGCTGAGTGCACTGACCATTACAAAAAGGCACATTATTAGGCTGGAGAGACTCCGGTGAGTTTCAGCCTCTTGAGCTAGGATTTGTTGGGGGTTATTACTTTTAGTGAGCTCATAGAATTTTGGAAAGTTGCAATCCAAGGCATAAAACTGCAGCTTCTGTTGTAGATTCCTTTGTTCAGGCTCCCTCTGATGAAGCTGTTAAGATTTGTATCAATTAAACTGGGACCAATCATGTCTAAGAGATTGTGAGAAACATTCACAAATCTAATTTAATTTAAGTGGAAGCCAGAAAAGAAACAAACATTTACCAAGTGTGCTGAGAATGTTTTCTTTTGCAAATCTGACTTTTGAACAGCAGAAATGCAGAAGTGATATAGAAAACAGAAAAGATAACTGGAAGGTTAAAAAAACTGAAGACAGACCAAAAGTAAGTTCAAGACCTTAAAAAGTCCAGAGAAGGCCAACAGTTCCCACAATGATACCACAATCCATACCAATATTTAAAGGGTTCTTCCGTGACCCTACATCCTTCCACCCAGATGCATGGTGATTTGTACTATGGTTTTGGTTTAATAGGGGTGAAAACATAAAACATGTAAAATGTCCACCAGTGAGTTGACGACTATAATTAATGGAATGACCCTTTCAATGCAAAATGTTGTCATGAGATGCAGATCCTCTGTAATCCACCAGAGGTCAGTGTGAGCTAACTCCTGCAGCCAGCACCAGTCTCTCAGCAGTCAGCATGTTGGGACACAACAATCAGAAAGTTAGAAAGATCTCTCAATTCAGCCCCTGGCTGCAGAAAACACTGTAGGAGTAATACAGTGATAGATATGTAACATTTGTCAACTCAGTTTGAAGAGAAACTCAAAGATATGACAATGTAATCTGCTCGTTTGTCTGCGTTATCAGTAAAGTCAATCTCATAACCAGGTCCTTATTTCATGGCCCAGCACACACACACGCCCAAAATGTATAGAGGGAGAATACAGGGGGATAGAATTCCACAGTCTAGGTTGAGATCATCAGCTTAAATCCAGGTGATGTGACAGGACATGCATGAGCACACACACACACACACACACACACACACACACACACACACACACACACACACAAACTCACACCATGACCCATTTGACTCCCTGTTTCCATAAATTTCAAATATTATCTTCAAATATTCATACACTTTAACATATATGGAACTTCTTTGCCAACCCTTCGTGCATGTCACTGTGACACACTAATCTCAATTTGAGCTTTTTACAAGCTTTGATCTGCATCTCATGGTCTGAGGTCATTTTAATTATTTAATCTTTTCAGAAAGTTTCGCTGGTCCAATATAGTTCAATGTCCACAGATTTCATCGAGTAGTTCCAGCAAAACTGTCTGCAGTTTATTCAACATTAAATGGAGGAAGTGTTTGGTGAAGTATTCCTTTAAATGTATTTGCATTTTATCAAGTTCTTCCTCTTCCTTTTCTCCTGCAGTTTTATGTATGATCGTCCTGAAATGGAAGCACCTCACTGATCACTCACACCTCAGGTGACAAACTACACAAACTTAAGTA
This sequence comes from Pseudopleuronectes americanus, assembly GCA_038501795.1. Classification (NCBI taxonomy): domain Eukaryota; kingdom Metazoa; phylum Chordata; class Actinopteri; order Pleuronectiformes; family Pleuronectidae; genus Pseudopleuronectes; species Pseudopleuronectes americanus. The sequence continues at coordinate 2,711,132 of CM076730.1, read as the reverse complement.
GAGAAAGAAAGAAAGAAAGAAAGAAAGAAAGAAAGATAGGAAGAGATAGCGAGAGGAAGGAGGGAAGGACATTGGTGCTCACTCTGATCCATATAACCTCCCAGCTGACCAATAACATGCAGCCTCCCTGATGACCTCACAGCCCCTCCCTTGTGTTCAGTGATGCAGATGATCCATGCTCTGGTTGATCTGCTCACCCCCTCCCCCAACATACCTCCATTGTCCTCACACAGTCCTTGGTGGCGTGGGGGAGGGGAGAGTGGTAGGGAGGTGAGGAGGGGGAGGGGAGAGGCGGTGGGGTGGGGGGTGTTAGGTCAGGAGAAGAGCAGGAGGCGCAGTGCTTGCCAACACACATACGCACACACACACACATACTGAGGAGGGTATAAAATGGATCCCTAACCTGCAGTGACATCAGTGTTTGTGATGATGTCATACTGTCTCCCAACACACAGCTCCATCACAAACAAAGACTGGACGACACACTTCAGTCATGTTGAGTGAAAAAGTGAAAAGCTGAGACTAATGGAGAGGCTGCTTCTCTTCCTGCAGATGTGTTTGAGTCGGTCACATCAGTAACCGGGATATCACTGACAGTTGTGGTCAGAGACTCTGCCGCACAAAGCAAAGATGTACTTGTGAGGTCAGTATCTCTGAAGCATAACCCTGACCCTCTCCATCTCAGCTAGAGTGAACAACCACTAGGATAAACACCCTACTCTTAACCTTAACCTAATAAACCTTATTCTAATCTGAACCTTATACTGTTGAATAGAGTCTGGTCTTTCTCTGGAGGGTCTCATGAACAATGCAACAGTAGCAGCTCTTCACAGACGCATTCACAACAACACAAAAACCTGCAGAGCATTCAGATAAAGGTAGAAAACAGGATATAACGTATGAATGCTTCTGTGGAGATCACGTTTTGTCACATCGGCTCATTCAGACATTTGTGTTCTCACTTCCAGCCCCTGAAGCAGCTTCACTGCTCATTCACACCATAGGGTTGCAAGTTTCCCAAGTTTTGAGGTTCATGTCCTTTGAAGGCGTAATATGAAAAAAACATGGACTTTGTAAACAAAACAAAACTATAATTTTCACTTTAAGAGGTACGTAGAGCCGATCAGCTGAACTGTTGGAGAATTGATCAATTATTCCGACACCACATAAAGGCACATTAAACCCAACTGTTAGCTTTCCATCAGTCCCATGAAGAAGTAAGGACGTCACCAGGCCAGTTCATGGTTTCTGCTTGTCCTGGACATAAATGTGCTTATGTTCATAATAAAATCAAGGTTAAATGTACAAGGACACGTTCACACCTGCACAGTAGGACAGATGAGAAGTGACGGGTGGGGAGTTAAGGCTATATGCAAAAAGTGTTTACTCATCTGGAACCTTCACAGCAGCTTCCCAGTGTTTTTCATTTAAAAACACAGACGTTTCTAATTCCAATGAAGACTGCTCACACATTTCTACTTTTTTTAGCCGGACTCCGAACTCAGAATTTAACTCACGTCTCATCCATTTTGTACACGAGAAGCTGAATTTAGACAGGCAATGTTCCTGGGTACTAAAAGGTTCACAGCACGGTTCCTGCTGTGATGACAGACTGTTTTTCTGGCTGAGAAAAATAACCTGCACACTACATAATAAACCTTACCGGACTCCAGGTAGCTTTAAAATACTAATATATTGGATTAGGTTCAAATTGTGGTTCATTCAACACACACACACACACACACACACACACACACACACACAGCAAGCGCTTGTGATAAGTGCTGACCCACCAATTCATAGCAATCAGGGTCTTCTATCTTTCTTCTGGACTATTTTGAACAGCCTGTTGGAATTGGTGCCACAGTGTTATGTAGGAATACAGACAAGTGTTACAGACACAATCAGGAGATAGTGCGTGTTGTCCCCTAACCAGAAGGTCGGTGGTTTGATCCCTGGCTCCTCCAGTCTGCATTCTGATGTGTCCTTGGACAGGATACTGATACTGGTCCGTGTAGAAGCGCTGTATGAATGTGTGTGTGGATGGGTGAATGTGACTTGCCCTTGAAGCACTTTCACTGGTTGATGAGACTGTGCATATAAATACAAACTAGTCCATTTGACATTAGGTAGTGTAGTATCTCGAGTATAGTATCTCTGCCTGGCAGACTGCAGGTGATCAGTGAGCCTGGTAGGAGTTCAGGACGTGATGGTTTAACTTAGTTCATATGTGCAGACAGGGAAATCCTCACAGTACAGACAGATGTCATATTGATAGCATGGATTATCTCCCTCTTCCACTGTATTACAAGTCACAAGTGGTCTTTCTCTTAAATCATAAACATGTAATCGTCAACAAAGCAGCTGAAAAACACTTAGTAAAATATATATTAAAGGTATCACAGTTACATCCTCATAAGGTCTCATGCACAGGCCACAGGACAAACACATAAAGAGGGTCCCAGTTAATGCATCATCTTGTGGTGGCCCTACCAACTGGCCTGTTACTGAGGGATCCAGTCCCAACTAGACCCTGAATGTTATAGCTTTTTATGAATTTTAACTTTATAAATTTCAGACCTTAACTGTTGAAGCCTTGTTTAGATTCTAGAGTGGATGTGACTGCTTTGTGTTTTCTTACCATTATTAAAGCTTCTCAACCTGAGTATACTAATATCTATGTTGCTCAGGTCGCTAAACTAGACAAACTATACTCAAATCAGCTCATGTATTAAAACCATCTCCATCAGCTCTAATTGGTTTTGTCCAGGAAAACAGACTTTTTATTCTTTCTGATTTAAAATTGTTTGTGATGTCCTCATTTATCCAAATAAGGCATGTGTTCCTCCAATCACTTTGTGTGTTAACCCTCTGGTTGCAGTTGTAACCAATGTCCTGTGAGATACTTCCTTCTGAACTGACTGGCCTTTCTGCCTCTTTTGTGATGTCAGGTCAGTCCCTTATTAAATGTGAAGTGATGCTTGCCTGACCTCATAATGTTGGTGCTGATGTATTTATCACTCACCAAAGAGGTCCATTAACTTTACGGCTCTTGGGGAGGGTTTGCTGGTGTTGCTGGCTCCATTCACTGAAGAGACAGATTGTACCAGTGACTTAGGCACAAAAAGTGGACGACACGTTGGGTTACTGTGGAAACACGTTCTCCTAAACAAATCTGAAACTTTACTGAACCTGTATGCCACTGTCTTTGAGCTGCTCACACTTTACAACAGTGTGTTTTGAGAGTATATGTAGCACAGGCACACTGGGAACCATGCAAAGAGCAATAGCCAGGACATGAATCACTGTGGTACTTTCTATGCCCTTTCCATGTGGATGACACTGATTGGTATATATTTATATATTCATCATAGTAGCAGAATTATAACTTTTACATCTCCCTCAACCTTACACTCAGGAACACCTGTACACCACGCAATTATCAAATCAGCCAATCATGTGTTAGCAGTGCATAATGAGGATCATGTCTAACCCCTTTGTTTGTTTGTTGTCCCTAACGAATAAGAGTGTCCAGGGGCTGTATTCATAAAGCTTCTCAGTAGACAGTGTCACTACTGCTGACAACACTTTTAGAATTAAATTTTGCTAAGAATTTACCCTTTCAAACTGCTAATAATTCAAATCACTCAAAAGGAATGTCAGCCATTAAATGTAGGGTTGGTTGGAGAAACGCCCCTCGCAGGACTGTAATCAACACCATTTAATTTGGTCCAAATGAAATTATTGCCTTGTGTCCCATCCTGTCACTAACCACATCTCTCCGCTCCACATCCTTCCTGAACATGTTCTGCATATTCTCCTGATCTATGATGTGACCGTCCTGAGAGTTGATCCTGTAAATCTTTGACACTGCTCTTCTGTGACACTGCTCTTCTTCCTATGCATCTATTGCTCCTCACAGACGGATCTCTCCTCTGTTGGTCCTCCTGAGTCTTCCTCCTTTCTTTGCCCTGTTAAAGGGGTTTTCATAGGTACTCTTTCCTCATCTGACTGAAGGTGTTGTAATGCTGTACAGACTGTAAAGCCCCCTGAGGCACATTAGTGATTTGTGATATTGGTTTATATACTGTAGAGCCGTGGACTAATCAAGTCAAATGTTATGTCTTATATGTGTGGAGCGGCACAATAATAAAAAACTGCTTCTCTGTGCAGGGAACAGGATGCAGCCATGATGGAGTTTAAGTCACATTCAATTATTAGCTCTTTTGTGATTTATATTCAAAGGCTTCTGATAGAATTATATGTAGAGATCTACTATATATCTCCAGCTGTCCATCCCTCTATCCATCTGTCCGTCCACTCATCTATCTATCATCCCTCTCCCAGTCAGCCAATCGATACCTGATGTCAGGATGAGGTAAGTGATGACTTCAGAGTCATTAAGCGATATGATAGGCCTACATAGTCCCATCAGCAGCTACCTCTGGAAATGGATGGACCAAGGCACCGGGGTCGTATTTCACTGGACTCGAATGTGCACATACACACACACACACTGACACACACACACACACACACACACACACACACACACACGCACACACACACACACACACACACACACACACACACACACACACACACACACACACACACACACACACACACACACACACTGACACACACACACACACACACACAGATACAGTGAGGATCTCGTATCTCCTGCCATAGAAATAGATTTTTCCCCTGCAGACCACACAGGGCTGATTCATATCTCCACTGATTTAGAAGAGATGAACTGAAAGGGATGAAACGAGATCAGGCCCAGGAATGAATTAAAAATGAATCAAATAAATCTGTTCAACACACACACATAGAAACAATTACACATTCATGTATATAAGACAGTCACCTGCGTCTTCACGAGCTTTGAATCGGGAAATTAATTATTATATGTGCGACTTCAGGGAGCTGTGGCAAAAACTGTGGTAATGTAGCAGATGACAGGAGAGCACTCAGCCGTCTCTGCTGTTAACTGATTTGGCCGCTCATCTTACCAGAGTGTTACTGGAAATTCTCAGCTGAGGAGAATCAGGACAGAAAACTCATAAAGTGGATGAAATGAGAGTCGGAGCAGGACAAGAGGCCTGTTGTTTGAAATACAAGCCCACATCTCCATACTTCCACATCATTCTGTGGGAACATCACATTTCACATTACACAGACATCCACGATTTAATGAGGCTTTTCTCCACATTAATAAGCTACTGGAGCTTAAAGGGCCATACCACATTTTTCTGTTGGGATGTAGCCTGTTTACCACAAACGATAATACTTTCTAAGTAAGCAGCGTCACTTCAAGGATTACAATGTTTGTCGGTTTATATCACTGCAAAACTTAAAATTATCACTTGTACCCAATTTTGTTTACTGCTCAAATGTTAAAGTTAGGGTTGGTCATCGGGTAAAAGTGAGAAAGAGCAGGATACACAAAAAGGCAACTGACATCCCACCCTCTCCCATTAGCCCTCTTGTCACAGCTACGCCCACATGAACACACATTGCCTGACAACTGCTAGAAGCCGGCTATTTTTTATTTATTTATGGCTATTAATGGCCTTTGGGACGTGAAGAAGAGGGCAAGATTAAAAGTGTTTTAGAAACGACTTACCAATCCTTCCTTTAACTCAACTAAGATCTATCGCCCCATCACAACATGCATTATCTCAAGACACTTTACGTGGTTAGGTTGAGACCATAGGTTGAGACATGACAATATTATAAAGAAACCCTAACAGTTTCCACAATGAGCAATCACAATGTATATACAGTACAGTCAAAATTGGTTTCGCACCCCACACGTGGGACATGGAGTGGTATGTCCTCTACCAGAGGTCTGGGAGTTTGAGGGTTCTGTGCAGTATCGTAGCTGCTCCTTGGACCGTGCTCTTCTGGGCAGACGCTTCAGATGTTGTACCTGGGATTTGCTGGACCCACTCTACCTGTTTGGGGGTCACAGCCCCTG